>CM042446.1:13962462-14652462 GCA_023631565.1 Gymnocephalus cernua | reverse complement strand
TATGAACTGTGCTGCCACTGCCCAAGCACAGCAGTGTGATTAAACCAAGCATGGAGTGTGAGGCTAAATATGTGTGTGTGTGTGTGTGTGTGTGTGTGTGTTTTGGAGTGGTATTGTGAAATGGGTGGGGGTTACTGTGTGATACAAAGCCATTGCCGTTCTGGTGCCGGGCTCATGATAAGAGTTTGGGAAGTCGTCGCATGGTGATAGCCACAGGCACAAATGTGCAAGGGGGCTCCAAGTGCTAATTTTATTCATTTACCTCCCTCTCTGGATAATTGTTTCTGTCAACCAGCGACGGCTTGATAAAGGATTTCACGCCGCTGAAAACAGTTACACGGCTACTTTGGAAGGTGATCGCCAGAGACGATTATATTTATCACCTGCTTTAATATCCATAGTG
This sequence comes from Gymnocephalus cernua, assembly GCA_023631565.1. Classification (NCBI taxonomy): domain Eukaryota; kingdom Metazoa; phylum Chordata; class Actinopteri; order Perciformes; family Percidae; genus Gymnocephalus; species Gymnocephalus cernua. The sequence goes on along the minus strand of CM042446.1, from coordinate 14,652,059 downwards.
TGGTGTAAATTGATTCATTCTCCAAGGATCGCTGTCACAGGGAGCAAGGTGTGAAGAGTTCTGCACCCACATCCGACATCTGACATTTGACACATGATGCTGCAAACAGAGCACGGACAAAAATCGTACTTGCAGGAATGTAGAATTATCCCTGATACTATTATATTACAGTGAAATTACTGTCAAAATGTCGATTCAACAATTCCGCCCAACATTGGTCTTAGTCCTGTTTGAATTAAATCCATGAATGTTTGCGATTAGATGACACATTCGCACAAACACGCTTTCATACTTGTCTTATCACATTATGTTGTGATACAATATCTGTAACCAAAGGAGTGACATCGGCTAAAATACTAACCTCACTGCCTGCGTTAAGTTCAGCTAAGTTCATTATTAATAACACTATTTGTTATTAAACTGTATCTGTGGACAAATTCTTTATACTAAAACGATTTGTGTTGAAAACTAAAAGGCTTACCCTCTCTATGTATGGATATCAATTTTGAAAGTATAATTTTTTTTTTGAAGTATAATCACAGTTGAATTGTTTGTCATTGTGAACTCCAACAATTTTGATTAACCGCAAAACTTTCAAAGACAAATGTAAGTTCAAAGACCAAAAATAAAAGCATCACACTTAAAAGCTCCTTAGAACTGAAAAGAAAGAATATCCTTTCACACGCTTCCTTTCATGAGCAAAGAGCCAACGGTCAAGTCTGCAGATTTTACGAGATATCTGTAACGACAACTGACAGAAGTCCGTTTTTTGTTTTGTTTACAGTTGTTAGAAGTTGCCTCTGAAATGTCACTCACAAGTTAACGCTTTTAAATTCCACACCTTTAGTTCAGTAACTGACAGATTCCCACCCATTGAAAAGAGTGGCCTGGAAGCCTTCTTCCCCCGGAGTTCAAAAACATGTCGCTCTGCCTCCATCCGGCTTTTATTGGACCCTTTGTGGAACATCTTTTCTTCCTCCTCATCAAAAGAAATAAAATAAGTCAAGGCGTAGTCGCATTTCCCCCCTCTTTTATTACTATTCTAATAATACTCCACATTTGTTCGTGCCTTCATCTTTTCAATGCACTCATTGAATGTGAATGTGTATGCAGGACTATAGTGAGGCAGCGTCACTTTACTGACTGTACTCTAAGCCTCAGTGCGCAAATGCACTGGATGGAGAGAGGGGACTTCTCATTCTTTCCCATACCTTTACTGCTACCGAGTGTCTTTAACTGTGCATATATATATACGCGGGGTCGTATCAATGAAAAGAGCAAAGTGAAATAGCACATGTAAGACAGGGTGGAGGAAAAAATATATGGCTGAGAATCCAGAAATAGGAGATGCAGAAGAGGAAGAGATTGGTAATACAGTTTCTGTGTGTGTGTGTGTGTGTGTGTGTGTGTGTGTGTGTGTGTGTGTGTGTGTGTGTGTGTGTGTGTGTGTGTGTGTGTGTGTGTGTGCATGCGTGCGTGCATGCGTTTGTAGACATGTCTTGTTAAAACCACTCTAAAGCAGCTCAGGCCCCTTTGGCCCACAGAGGCGTGTGGAGGTGGTGGTGGTGGTGGTGGTGTCTGTGGAGGAAAAGGAGTAGGTGAGTTGGAGCGTTGGAGGGCACTTTCCTTCGCTGACTGGAATGAATGGTATGAAGCAGTAGTGACCATTCATGCATGCTCCTTTACCTCTCTCTCTCCCTCTCTCGACGTTTCCCATTTGAGAGTTTTAGGTGCAACAACACAGAGGGAGGGAAATGAGAATGAGGGGGGAAAAGGAAGCATAGGAAAATGTAAGAGGGATATAAGAGAAGGGGGGAAGGTGAGCAAAGAGAGTAAAAGAAGAGGAGAGAAGGTATAGGATAGAAGAGAAGAGAGAGAGAGAGAGACGCAGGACTCTAGTCACTGGGCCACTGGAGTTTGAGAGCAGCACAGCGTGAAATAAGGGAGAGGAGCAGCTGAACCATAAAGAACCCAGGCTGCTCATTACAAAGGCCTGGGCCTGACTTCTACCCTCCGCACACTGTAACACACACGTTTACACACACACACACACAAACACACACACACACTCACGTGAAGGCGCACAGATATGCGCAGGATACAAGTAAACAAAAGGAGGAACTCACGCATCATAACGTGTGCCATTTGGCGGACACTTTTATGTTGGAGTGCACACACAGACATGCATAGCACTCATGTAACTGTCACACACAGGAGCTACAGACACAAAAATTATAATACAAAATATGTCTTGTTTGTGTACTTTAAATTTACTCCATATCAAGTTTTACACTTCTGCTGATAAATAAATTACGCGAAGATGTGAAGAATGAATTGCAGGAACAGTCAATGCTAGCACAACTAGCCAGGAGCTGATTATCTGGAGCTCTCTGATTTTTTTGTATTTTTTTTTTTTTTTTCACATATCGGCTTAGTATCGAAAGTGTTACACTCGTCAAAACTTTGGCAGGCTTTCCAAAACCACGCAGGGAGACGGGGAGAGGAGGAAGTCTCTAAGTCTCATTGTGTGACCCCCTCCTCTCGCATCGTGACAGCTGATGAAACATTTGGTGCAACTTGTTTATTTAGATTTGATTTCCTCACCGAACATTTGAGCAGCTGCCCCTCAATACACGGTTCACAAACATCTCATTCAAGGGCACTAATAAGTGTGTCGCCAGACTGCATGATATTGACTTATGAGCAGAGAGCGTGAATCTAATATTAAAATGCATCACTGATAATGGGATGGGTGCAGTGCATCAGGAAAGTGGTTTTTTTTTTTTTTACATTTCAAAATAAAAAGTTCAATTATTTAAAGACATTGATAAAGATATTTTATAAAAATATATTTTCAAAATATAGTACAACCTGTATTCAACAAAATAAAACATTTCATTTGAATGGCTGATGACAGAGTCTTGTCTGATAAAAGTTATATTTGCGCCGATCCCTGACAGTAAACCCAGCACACAGGAAATGACTCCATCTGTTCTAACAAATAAATTGACTCTGATACAGTATATTACTTCGTCAACATTACAACTCACTCTTTTATCTTTTGAACACACAGTGGAACTGAAGGCCAGTAGCGGTATTCAATCCAGCGGGGAGATGTAAATATTAAAAAGAGACATATTGAGATGTATCAAGGAATGGAATGACAATATGCTCCTTAGATATTCCTTTACAAGTTCTCATAAGACCTTCTTCTCTTTTTTTTCCAATTCAAACAGAAGAAGCTATAAACCAGTGCTGCAGTGGCTGCTGATAATCCCCCACCTCCACGCTCGCTGCCACATATTCTGTGAAATACTGCCATCTCTTGGTACTTCAAATGAGGGGTTTTTTTTCAGACAGGGAGCATCGGTGGCTCAGACGGCTGAGACTTCAATCATATGTCATAGGCCACTAGAGTCCAGGTCTCTGTTCCGCTCAGTCGAGATATAAAATGTGATCCTGATTAGAAGAGTCATGCAAGAAGATCAGAGTGTGACACTAGACATTTTATTGTAGGCTTACATTTTGTGTGGTGGACCCTTGATGCAAGTATTTCTTTCCTAAACTGACAATATGTGTACCATCTACTAAGATGGAATGCTATTTAAACAAATATTTTTTTTACAGAGTATGTTTTTATGCAGTAAATAAAAAAGGAAGGTAAACTATGAGCAAAGTCATTTATCATGATCGTCACCGATCTCAGTTCATTTTTTAAATTTTCTCAAACTATGCCCATAAAGATTTCATTGTTTTGCTATGTGTTATGATGTATTCATTTGCAATTTGACATGTTATGGTCTAAAACGTTTTTGACTCATCCTTTTTTTTTATTCATTTTTACTGATAATCTTTCAACTCCATTTTTGAGAAATTTTCTATTTCTTGTTAAGGGATCTGTAAGGTCTTCAGTTGGCTGAGAAGATTACTACATTTTGAATATATACATTTTTTTTTTTTAAACTCAATCCACTACAAAAATCATTGAGCGACAAAAAAAAAAAACAGGCTCCCTTTTGCAGCAGCAGTACATGTAGTTCCTGAAAAGCAGTCATGTTAGAAATGCATGATTCACACCCATTAGTGAAATGTGTCCCATTTATGTAACTCAAAATGTAACATTACACTGTTGTCTTTTGAACGCCACCTGTAAGGAACTACCTTAATGGCAAAACTCAAGTGAAAAAAAGAGAACGTGCATCCCACCAAAATAGTGGCACAAACCATTTCTTAAGTGGCTGCTGTTCACAGTTGCTGCACACACAGCAAACTGTGGTAACCAGTCGTGATGCGGTTCCACGCGGTGCACAACTGATTCAGCAGGTTTCCGAGCTGTGACATCAAATAAAAAAACAGGCTTGATTTGTGTTTGTGCGTCGAGGTTGAGACATGCAGATAAAAGTGACATCTTTTGAAGGGGGAGTGAAAGTGTATTTCTCTTGCTGCTTCACAGTATAGTAGAGTTGTAATTCAATACTCCCCAGTCAGTGCTTTGCAGGGTTTGTACAGAGGACTGTTGTGTTTCACAGAATGTATTTCCAGCATGGAACAGGTTGTTCATCACAAGGTCTGTTGATCTTAAACACACACACACACTGAGCTGGGAACTTTGAAGTGTGAAAATAAACATTTTCACCTAACCACTAATCTTCTCTCTCTCTCTCTCTCTCTCTCTCTCTCTCTCTCTCTCTCTCTCTCTCTCTCTCTCTCTCTCTCCCTCTCTCTCTCTCTCTCTCGCTCTCTGATCCCAGGCATTTTAAACGTGAGCTTCATTTACAACTTTCATTTCAATTTGTCCCGTTAGTCCATATGTTATTGTAGCGGAACCGGCGCCAGGGCCTCTGGTTAGTGAAAATGTCAGATTCTTTGATTTGATTTTATAGGATTTCAGCAGGGACTGAAGGGGCTGTGTGGTTCTGGCCCTCTCCTGCGAGTGGGCCGACTACTGTTTGCATTCAAACATCCATCTGAGCCAGATTCCCCAGAGGATTCATTTGTTTCACAGAGGGTCAATTACCTCTCACCACCCAGACCCCTCTAAATACAAAAAAAAAGAAGCTGCAATTAAAGAGATTGTTCCTGTTTAGGTTGGGTGTAGGAAGAGGGTGCTTGGCTGGGGTCACTGTTTTAATTAGGCACTATTTAAGACAAATAACAAACTGATTATTTGCCAAATGGCTCTTTGCGAACTCTGAGCCCTGATGTTGGGCATGTTGAGTGCTACTCAAGTGCTTTTCTCAACTTTTTTTTTTTTCTGTAAGCGACTAGACTGTGAGGTCACAAATGGGCTTTGATTGAGGTTTCTATGGATACAGATACGTCCCCGCTGACTTTCTCACTCTCCTAACATCTCTGTGTCTCTATCCTCCTCCTCTTTCTCTCTCTCTCTCTCTACCCCCTGTGCAGTGTCATTGCCGAGCGCTAAGTAAATACGTGCTCTTTATGTTCCTCGTTGCCTTTCAATATTTGGCAGCGTGAGCAGCGGGGGATCAAAATGTGTGTGTCTGCTAAATGTCAGCGGGTAAAAGGGGTTGAGTTTAGAGCGGCACACACCATGAAGCACCTGCTGTAAAGGCGAGCAGCGGGGGGAAGTTTCATCTCGGTTTGATCCGAAATGGAAAAGGCTATGAGCACCATCAACAGAAAGCCCCCACACACCGAACATCAAGTCTATTTTCAATTTAGCCCCATTCAACAGATGGTGGTAGAATACCTCACCTTGGCATTTTAATCAGACTAGAACACCATTAAGAGTTATTATGGAGATCGTATGCCATAATCTAATGCTGCGATTGATTATCGTTCCCCAAATATTGCTGTTTATGTCGACATTAAGGTGGATATTCGAAGCAAAAGCAATGAGTCACAATTACCATTATTTCTAACTCACCTTAATTTATCTCTAATCAGATTAGATGTTATGGAAGGCAACCCACCGAGACATCTGTGCCCTCTTAAAAGACTATCATGGCTTAATGTATTAAAAATGCAGTAATTGATAAAAATGCTGAAAACTGAAATGATTAAGTTTTCATGTTTGCAAAATGGGGGGTTGATTGTGCAAATAGGACCACTTTCCGTAAAAAACACAACACTCGGTTGCTTAATAAAAACAGTTTTCAGGGAGGGGGGGAGTGGGTCTGGCTGGTTTGGGCTTATGTATGAAATTAAATAAGGTTTGGATTCTATGTGAAATGGTCTGGATGAGCGTGACCAGCCATGGGAAGTATCTTTGGCCTCCAGGGACTGAAAAAAAGACAGGAAGCCCTGAAGAACCACTGCAGGCCATCTCCTCCTCCTCCTCCTCCTCCTCCTCCTCCACGCCACTTGGCCTTTGTCTTTACTTGCCATATGTGTGTGTGTGTGTGTGTGTGTGTGTGTGTGTGTGTGTGTGTGTGTGTGTGTGTGTGTGTGTGTGTGTGTGAGTTTGCATCTGCATCCTGTCCTTGTTGCCTGTCCCTGGCTGCACCATTGGAGGCAGCTGATGCTATCTCATGGCAGTATTGTGGCAGCCCCTGCTGCGAATAATCAAAGGCAGCTGTTTGTAAAATACCAGAGATGCCTAATAAGAAGCACTGATGGCCTGGATTCACTCTTTACCCAACAAGCCCCCCCCCCCCCCCCATGTCTGAAATGAAATGCACCGGATCAATTATGCAGACTCTAACACAGTATAACAAAGTTTACAAAAGAAGCCACTAAAGACTATACATTTACTTTTCTTTAAATTGAATGTGATTCTTCCTCTATTTTCTATTTGTCTGCATGTATGTGCATTTTATCTATAAGTGCAGCTAATAATTCCTGCAGTATGAGCCGTATTCCTGGGTTCTCGTGGGCTAAAGAGAGGAGGAAAAGACCTATTATTTCTATTATTTGGATTGCGCACCAAGGCAGCTTTTGGGGTTTGATTATGTTTTGTTTGAACAAGTCAGTTAATGAACGCCAATCGAGGGATGCTGGTAGTTCTCGATGCATATCTGCTGATCTGGGGGTCCCAGCAGATCTTGGCCAAACACTGGGCAAGGCAAAAACAAATCTGTCTGTCAGTACGGGGTTAGGACTCCTAATTACAGGTCCTGACTCTCTGTCCGCGGCTCCAAGTCAAGCGTCAGCTCTCGTTGATTGGTATAAATCTCGTTTTTCTAAGCCTCAAAGGTTCGCAGAGAGGGTCAGCGGCTCGCCAAGATGGTGATTTGCTTGTACCTTTAAAAGGCCATTGATTACGTAATTAGAAAGGGAAAATGTTGCACCACTGTGGACTAGAAGGAGGGGTTGGGCGGTCAGGTTTTTTGATAAGTGGTGGGAACTTTTGTGCACTGAATGTGGAAGCACGATAGGAGGGGCAGCTCACTCACAGAAGTCAGGAAGTTAGTAAGACATCAACCACTAGACACTGTAAACCCAGATTTAGTTATAATTAAACTTTTTAGTCGTCATTACTTATTCTTTCATGCTTTGTTTAAAGACATATTTATTACTAAATCACAATAGTTGTTTGTCATAATCAGCTTAAGTATGCAGTGCACAGATCATATTGAGCAGAGATAATTAAGGATGTTAAGTTCCCATGGGAGGGGCGGGGTCATTTGAACTCTTCAGTGCTGAAGCAGTGCAAAGGCTCATAGGAAAAAATATATGTTCTGAACAGGTTCTGTCCCAGTTAAAGTTAATAATGTTCTGTTATTGTTTTGGGTCTGCATTTATGTTATCTGTGTTTTAGTTTAGAATGGTTGATTTAGTGTTCATGTTCATCTACATTTATTGTTGCACCATGACCGAGACCTGGGGGGGGGGACTGATGGGGTCTGGGCAGTGAGGAAGAGTAAGATTAATAACCAGATTCATGCAGAGAATGTTGGAAATTAAAATCTATGTATTGTCATCCTTTCTGTTTTACTGGAACTAATGTATAGAGTACATTGTTCTTAAAACTATACGGTTATAAAGAAAACAACAAATATATATGAACACTTCCTTTTTGTAGTTTTGATAAGTAGAGCTTTATGTTTTGTATTTATTGTATTTAAACAAAAGTAACTTATGTTAACTAATGATTTTTAGTAATGACTACTAATGTAAAGTTGATTTGTCTACTGCATCAACTTACCACTCTGTGTTACAACTTGACCTGTTAAGTTTCACCTTGTCTAGAAATGTAAACGGTTTAAGGCAACGGGTTTCCACACAAATTTCTAGTAAAGTCAACTAATTTGGGATAACAGTGTATCTCGGTTGGTAGAGCGGGCGCCCAAACGTGGAGGCTTGCTACTTGGCGCAGCGGGCCGTGGGTTCGACTCCGACTTGCTGCCCTTTGCTGCATGTCATTCTCTCCCCTTTCATGTCTTCAGCTGTCCTATCAAAATAAAGGTCGAAAAATGCGCAAAAAAGAGTCTTAAAAAAAAAGAGGTAATTATCTTCACTTGATTTTCTGCGACTGAAAATCGCTGGACGACACCATGTTCTAAACATAGCCATACTGAGAAATACAGAGAGAATCGTGTGGAGCTGATAGTCTTAATTAACTTTGTATCAACTCATTTGGCAATGGCTTGAATGTAACAGACGTTCATTAATTTAAAAAAGTTATGCACTAAAGCTTTAACATAACATCCTTATTTTAGACAACTATGTTTAGTAATGACTACTAATGTAAAGTTGATTTGTCTACTGCATCAACTTACCGCTCTGTGTTACAACTTGACCTGTTAAGTTTCACCTCGTGTAAAAACTAAGATGGTTTAAGGCAACGGGTTTCCACGCAAATTTCTAGTAAAGTCAACTAATTTAGGATAACAGTGTAGTATTAAACTAGGTATGGCAGTTTCATCTGAAACCTAAGCTTTACATTTCCTTTTTGGTACAGCATTGTGATCGTTATCTGTTTTTTTTTAGGTCAACCCAAACAACACCGAAATCCTGGGCATGCGTTCACAGATCAATTCTGCTTTCCTACTGACTCACAATGGAAAACACAGCCTGGTCATTTTTACATGATAACATCATCACCTTTACTGTAACAAAGAAGACCCCAGCGGTGAAAGCATTATGGGAAGTGACAACGTGGTTAGGTGTAGCATCAGAGACAAAAACAAGTTCAGTGAAAGTTTATTTCTGATCTTTGTGTCATGAGATACAAGCACTTTGAAGAGGGCAAACTGTGGCATGCCCGTTTTCCTACCAATGTTTTTAAGGTGAAAAGTAGAAATAAATAGCCACGATTGTCCTGAAATTAGATGGATTGCTTTTGTTTCCAAATGCTACATTGCTTTCAGAAAAGCCAGCTGCTCTGTGTGTCTCCCCCCCTCTGTGTGTCTGTCTGTCTGTCTGTCTGTCTGTCCGTGCAGGTTATGGATGGTCTGGTCCACGAACACTCGCTGGGAGCAGAGGCCACATGCACAAAAGCAAAATAAACTGCAGGGGAAGGAAGTGGTTAACATTAACAAGGATCCAATAAGAAGATTAAATGTAAAACGCTGGCCCTGGTAATTGATGTGTTCTTAACTGTGTGTGTGTGTGTGTGTGTGTGTGTGTGTGTGTGTGTGTGTGTGTGTGTGTGTGTGTGTGTGTGTGTGTGTGTGTGTGTGTGTGTGTGTGTGTGTGTGTGTGTGTGTGTGTGCGTGTATGTGTGTGTGTGTGTGTGTGTGTGTGTGTGTGTGTGTGTGTGTGTGTGTGTGTGTTGTAAATATGGGCTCTGTGTGTGGACATAATTGCTCCCAGATCTGCAGCATAACTCTATGGGTTGATTAGCAAACGTCTCTACTGTAAATAGTTGCCACTAATCATGCAACACCGTGGCTATTAGCATAAACGGGGAGGGCAGAAATGTGCACAGGAAAGAAAATTGGCCTCATATTTTGGTTTTGTTTGTCTCTGCTACATGCAGTGACAGTGATGTAAGATGATTTGCAAAGTGTAAGATGTCTTTCTATACTTATCAAGTTTGGAAAGGAAAGATTAGAACAAATGGTTCATTTCCTTATCAACCCATTACCACTGCCACTAAAGACAAGACCTGTGCCTCCTGCTGCTATATACTCTAAGTTACAGTGAAGCAGAGAGTAACAGCCATCAAAGTAGTTAGTTCCTTTAAACAAAGACTAATGAAACATCAAAGGTGTAGTAGAGTAATCCAGAAATCATGACTAATGGTTTAATCTCTTTTTGATGTGTTCAAAGTTGCTCCAGTACTCTTCTCTTGACTACTTATACTTTTTAAACTCCTCTATGGAAGAAAATGTCTCACTACGATTACTGCAATGACTTTAACTTACAGTATTTTTCTAGGTTGCAGATACGTTTTTTTTTTTGATTCTGTGTTATGTGGACAAGTAGTGGCACTTTTGTGTAGATAAACACTGGTACTGATGGAAGTATGTCCTACTTTAAATATAATTCGTTGGACTTTAAATGTCCATACTTAGGTGTTATGCTGAATGGAGGTGTGAGTGATGATGAATACACCCTTATAGTATTCAGCTAATGCAGGTTTTGAAAGCAATACTAGTGTTTATTTAAAGTATTTTGTATTGTATTTTCCATTTGTCCAGACCTCAAATGTAGATTTTATTCTGTGAACTGAAAAATAGTAATAAATAATAATAAAATAATGTAATCTAATGTGGGTTTTTTTGCTGACAAACATGGCATAGGTATTGGATTAACACTAATTAAATTTATGGACTGAAGCTGCCAATTTCAAATACCTTATGCCATTATGTGTGACCGCCAATTTAAGATTCAGTTTTCACCTGAATTTGATTTTTGCCAGCGTTTCAAATAGCATATAACCCACTCTCTGCAGCTTTCTTATAAATGTAGAATTAGCTATTCAACTGTTTCAGTGGAAAGGGAATACTCATTAAGTTTAATATTAAATGTAAGAGATATGAAAAGAACTGAAAAGTGCAAAGTAAATACTATTTTCCAGGTGTGACAGGCTTGTATATTCTGTAGCTGTGGACCTGGTGGTCTAAATTTTAACTGTAGTTACAGACTGGCCAATAACAAATAAGAGTGTAATATTTCAGGAAACCCAAGTATCAGATACCCCTGACGCCATCCACAAGATTTTACAAAGGTACTGTATATGTGCAGTAGATAATCGCCTTGTCTTCCCCTTTAGAGTTTATCTTCATTGACTGTAACTCACACCAGTTTGAGATCAGATTATTGTGAGCCTACTGTGTGTATTTCTGCAGAAAGGGTGGGATCCTTTAGGATAGGGTCTGTGCTTAGGTGTTTTTGGTGTGATTCCTCTCCACTGTATCCCTGGATGTACATTCAATCCTCAAATATTGAGTGAACTGTATGCAGACTGCAGCTTTTCATTCTACCAAATGATACCAGCTGCTTTTGTTTATTGCAAAAATACAATAGCATGTTGCATTCAAACTGCTTCTTTCAACCGGGTTTATTAGGGTTTATCAGCCTACATTCACAAGACTGGAAGCTTTAATGCTTCTGTTGCTGCGAATTACAAATAAATTGTCTCACCTCCAATGTAAACAAAATGCTTTTCAGGTCTCATAAGCAACCAGATAGCGTGCGATTCGGTTGCTTTCAACATGCTGCCACTTTCAATGCTGTGTTAGGGTGACAGAAGCCCAAGGCGAAGTTAGAAAGCACTAAATATATGCCATTATGGTTAATAGATTGAACGAAATCCAAGACACTCAGAGATTATCTATTGAGACGCTGTCAAACAGGGACAATGCATGCCATTGCCGTTCCCATACACTCTGCATTACTGTAAACCCATACACCTTGGTGTGGAGAAAAAAGAGAGACATAGGGAATCAGGGAAAATGAGGATAAAAATAAATATAGGATAAAGATAACCTAAGGGCAAGGCAAGTGGATTTAAGCAAGTGTTTATTCCGCTCAGATATGTTCCCTGTATACTGTAAATCCTAAACCCCCATGTCCAAAGTGCGATGCAGACTGTGTATAAGGGTATGGATAGTGTCGGAATGTTAATGGTTTTCCGATAATTACCGCTATCTGTGCGCTGTAATCCATCATACAGAGCGGTTATAAACAAAAAATGAACATCTGTTTATTTTCCAGTTGACAGGCGCAGCAGGCTCTCTGCAAAGGTTGATACTGTAGAAAGGTTTAGCCACTTCTTCTAAATAAAACCACGCTTTGAACCGTGACTGGCGTCCCGCGATACAGCATCAGTGGGTGGAGCATGGCGCAGAGACGACGAAACGATTCCATAAGGAGGAGTCGGCTAAAAAAAAAAGAGTACGATTATCGGAAATAGTGGTGGAATTGCGGAAACATGAATAAACATGACCACCGCCCAGCCAACACTGGGTTTAATCCTCAGTTAAGAGGTGCTACAGATGCCTCTTGGTGCTTTTTAATCGTTTGTGCGAGGCCATTGGCTGACTGACATCATCAGATACTTATTTTTCATCAGATACTTATTTTACATATTCAATTCACATAGATGACTATGGTTACAAATGTTAACTTCTTGGCAAAATCTGCAATTATTGTTATGCTTTTGTTTGCCATATGTGGTTGATTTAATATGTTTGCTGCATGCAGATCACAATTGTAAATGCAGGGCTTCAGTAGAAACAAATCAACTACTTTATTTGATTTTTCTCCTATTTGTAACAACTCAGTATACCCAATGTGCTCATGTCTCTTCATCCTCACATTTCATCAGCTGTATGTAATTATTAATGGCCATCCATTGGACATGACATATTCATTTATAAATCTGTCCCAAACAATGGCTTGTCTCATGCTAGTTGCCTAGCTTAACATGTTTAACCTTTTGCGCAGTTATCTCTGCTTTCAATTCAGCGACACAATGTCACCCTACTAGTAATGAAGACAGAAAAATCAATTGATTGATGAATGAAAGATTAGTCTACAGACAGAAAGCTAATAAGAGCCAGAATAACGAGTGAGCGCAGATGGATGGATCCCAGCTACATAATCAGGATATACTTCATTTGACACCTTGAGGAGCATAATTGAAATAATGATTTTATTGATGTTTTGGACGGCAGTTTATTTGTAAGAAAATGTGTGGCAGTGTGTGGGTGATATATCTGTGCATCCTGCATTCATAAAGCGGTCTGTCTTTTTCCTTTTTTTAATTACCAAAACTTTGTTGGGATTACTTTATCGCCACAACTGTCCTTTGATGCCAACAGAGACATTCAAATTCAAAGCCTCTTATGCTAATGGAAACGTTCTCGATTCCAGCTCACAGTCGGGTGCTACGTATGGTAAACAGCATGCGCTAGGGAGGATGATGTAGTGTACATGCATTTGTCTTCTTCATTTATTGTGTGATATCCAAGGAAAGCGACATGTAATGTACATAATGCAATTACATGGACACATTCAACAACAACAAAAAACTGCATGTTCTGCAGAGCATGCTTGTACGTATTGATTGTAACGTACGCATTAACACCTCCCCGTGCATGCACACAGTAAAAACTTAATACATATGTGTTGATTATCACACCCACATACTGAATGACTGACTCCATGTATCCCATTGAAAGTGTATGATTAACTATATTATGGCTGATCTGCAGCACAGGCCTCCTTAGCATGAGTAATTTATTTGTGAGAATTATGGCTGTACACTGTCTTTTGCCTATTCATTAATCATACATGTTGTTTCAGTAAAACAATGTAGTGAGTAATGATATTGATGAAGTCTCGTCTGCACGCGGTTGTCTGGGGAAATGGAAATATAAAGCTTAAAAGAGCAGATGTCTCATAATACCGGAATTAAGTGATTAGAATAATCGCCTTTGTGCAAATAATCTCGAACAAGCAACATCCGCTCTGCCACAGCTGATTGTGCGCTCTTGTGAGGCTGAGAAAAGACAGGAACGCGCCTGTTTTGTCGCCGCTTCAGCTAATTTCCCATAATCCACTCTGATAAGGCCCCATGGTCCTCATCTACCTATGCTGCATAGCGATGTGATGCACATTAGTCAATTAATAGTGTGTTAAATGACAGAGGTTCCAGTCAATTGAGTTTCTCTTGGGAACAGGCTTGCCATTGTCCTACAACTCAAAACGGAGAGAGATAAAGACAAAGACAGAGATGCTGGGAAAACCTTTCCTACATTTAACACACATATGATACATGTTCTGTCCCAGATAATTTAAGTTTCCTGGTTTTAACTAATGATATAGTATTCTGGTTTATGCTACAGTCCCCTCTCTCCTTATAATCACATTAAAGAGCAACTTTGACCAACATTATTTATACCAATTCGTTCAATTGCATGTAAGTCATCTTTAATAAGTTAGCGGTTATGAATAAGTATGTATTACACTTCTTACATTCAAATATCCCATCCCCCAACCTTATCCACCCCCACTGCCTTAGTCTAAAGGGTTGTGGCCCACATATCAAATGGAGATCTTTAGAGCCAAGCATTCCCGCTGGAGAAAGAGAGCAAAATGGCCCCCTATTATGCGACCCACAGTCGAGGCCTTACCTCATGACAAGGGTATTAAAATGAAATAAATCAGCCATTAAGAAGCGGGCGCTGGCAATTGAAACCCTATTAATGCGGCAGGCAGAGAGAGGTAGCCCCGGCGTGATGTGACAATGGAGCACCACAGTGCCCCTTTAATTGCATTTCGGCCAGGTTTTTATTCCCCAGTCTGGGTGAGGATGATGGGTGTACGCAGGAGATGTGTGTGTGTGTGTGTGTGTGTGTGTGTGTGTGTGTGTGTGTGTGTGTGTGTGTGTGTGTGTGTGTGTGTGTGTGTGTGTGTGTGTGTGTGTGTGTGTGTGTGTGTGTGTGTGTGTGGCACACAGTCGTAAACTCACACCTTGATGCACATGTGGACACACTGGTTATTACAGTGACTTTTAAATGTTGAAAGCCTTTTTCGAAAAATGTGCATCCACTGTCATTACTCCTTCAGTTTCATAACCCTAAACAGCAATTAATAGTGATGGTCAGCCATCAATACCATTGTACCATGAGTTGTTGGCGGCCAGGCCCCATCAATGTTGCATAGGTTCCTTTCTCATTACCTCCGCTGTTAGACTAGACACTGGGTGATGGATCATGGCCCCGACTGGACCTCATTTGGGTGATGTATCACTAGTGTTCCCCTGCGAAGTGTGTAGGTGATTATACACAGACACAAAGACAAACACAAACACTCACACAGGGCGAAAGACGACAAATCACTCCCCCAGCAATTTGAAGTTCCCACTTATGGTGTCCTTGATATGAACAAATGTTGAAGTGAACTATCCTACACAAGTCTGGTGGTATCACATACTGTTCTACTGCATTACATTGAAAATGAGTGTATGCGTATGCAGGGGGACGAGGTCCGACAATGGTAACATTAAATAAAAAACAAAGACAACTCCAATTTTAAAATCTAACTTTCTTTTTCAAATACTAATTACTAGAAATGTTTAAAAAAAAAAACATTTTGAACATGACTCTTGCTGTTAATTGTGTTATTTCCTTTCTCGCCTGGGCAGAATGTGCTGTGGCAAAATAAATGAAGGCATCCATGAGAGGTGTTACAGCTTATTTGAAATTTCGTCAGGAGTACTCCTTCACCTGTCACTGGTTATTGATATATTCATTAGAGGGCCCTATTCTCTTTCTCTGGTATCAGTTTCTCTTGACAGTAGCACTGTTGACAACATCAGTCAATGAATGACTTTACAATTATGATTGTTGATGGCCCATGACACAAACTTGGAGGGGATGTCATTATATGAACATTAAAGTGATACACAGGGATGCTGGGATGGAGGACCCGGGTGCTGCAACCCCCCCCCCCCCCCCCCCCATTCCTCTGATGCCTTCATTTAAAACAAGGCCCTATCTTGTATGGCTTTATCCCTCAGGATAATGTTATTACGTCTTTTTCAATGGACACACTGTAGCACTTGATCAGGTAGTGGTTGATGTTAAGTACCGCGGTTTGGGTAATTGCATTGATTTGCCTCATAATAAATGTCTACATGCTGTGTGATTCCTCCATTAAAACCAAAGTTGTCTCATAGAGGAGGCTTGTTTTGTTCATGTTGAGCTAATGTTGAAGTTATTATAGCAATCTGCATTGACAGAGAATATTTAGAATGATCTCAAGTACGGTTTCTATTAATACCACCATAATTAGTGGTTACTGTCTTCAGAGTCTTTACTTGCTGTGTTTCCATTACATGCATGTAGTAACCCAGATAAAAGTCATATTCCGCTTAAGTCAAGGTTACATAAAAAATAATTTGATACATTCAAGTCAGTGTCCTTAATGTTATAAATAAACATGTAAACAAGGTGTCCACTTTGTAATGGCAAAATTATATTTTACCTAATTAACTTTGACTTTCTGTATGTACTCTTCTTATTTATTCCACAAGGAGAGTTATCTACATTTGTCTGTGAGAAAGCTTATATTGTTCTACTGAAATACAACAGGAGTCACAAAGTCTACAGATTAAACTGTTAAACTATCTAACAGACTTTTAGGCACCTCAGCTTGTCTCTCTGATTCACATTGTACATCAAAGGCCAAGATAGTTTGGAGACTTTGTGAAGAAACAGATGTCATCATGCATGTGTTGATGTCACTTCTCTATGCCTTATCTGTGTATGCCTATATAAGCCTGTGATTCTCATGTTTACGTTGAAGACTCTTTCACAAATTGCTGCGTGCGGTCTGTGAACCAGTCCTCCTATTCTGCAGAACATTTACTTTAATAAATTACAAAAACCTATATTGGTTCAGTCTACGACTATTTCTTGTATTTGTTTCATTCTCAATTATTTTAATTCTTAACTAATCTACACCTGCTGCACCCTGAATATCATTTCCATAACAACTTTTAGTGTTTCATAGAGAAAACTGTCCACTAGCCAAAAAAATATACTCACATACCGCTCTCCATATAAATAAATAATTATCTTAATACTAAGTACCATTGCGAGAAATAATTATCTTTCAGGGTAAATCTCTTATTTTTTTTCAGTACAAGTATTGGCCTACATTTTGAAAATGCTGGATTATGTTTGCTGTATAATCATCTTTCTTCTTCTTTATTAAATATACAAAGAACTGTGAAACATGATCCTTTCCACTGCATCCAATGTTTGCTTGGGATTAGGAGCAACACAGCTCATAACAAGGTTAGGCAGATTCACTGGCCACTAACAAAATTTGTAAGTGCTTGGCCAGTGGCCAGTGTTCATTTACCGCCTGCTAAATACTGCACAACACCATATCCAATATACCAATGTGCCCACGATGCACTGCGGGTTTGCACGTACAACCTACACACAAACTGTGATGTTTATCTGAATACTTTTATGGGTTACCTGCTTTCCATCAATCTGTCTTATCTCCTTTTACTTCAGTTAGTGAATTCCCACATTTCCCATAATTAAGCAACATGCCTGGTCTTGTCACAATCAGGATGTGTAGGTCAGACCGGTAAATAAGACAAGGTGGAGAAGTTTTTCCACTTGAGTTGTGCCCCTCATTCAAAATGCAGCACGGCATGTAGCTGCAGTACATTAGGGTGTATGTTAAAACTACTATCAGTGAGGAAATTGGTTTCTCTTCCTCTTCTGTGATCTGCATAACCACAAAATGGTGAGTGAGTCCAGAAAGAAGCTCTTTGATTCTGAGGGAGAAACATTTGGCCAGTCATCACCATCAATGGTTTCTGGTTTGTAGTTTGTAGTTTCCCATAAAAAAAAGTGCATGATCTAATCTGGGTCATTCTGACCAAGTGTTGATATTTTCAATGTGTTGACCTAAAACCAGGATGAAATATCCTGTTCAGAGGGGGAATTCCGTATGCATGTAAACATAATCAGTGTTGTCGAAATGTTCGCGGGATGAAAAGTTGAGTTCTTGTGGCCGACGTGTGATCTCTCTATGGGGTCTGTGTATTTGGCCCTGCTGTTGCTGCAAGTAAATGCGTACGCCTTTGAGAGATAGACTCTCATCTCCTCTTCACATTGCTCTCCTTCTCCCAGCAGGCGCACAAACAAACACACAAACACACACACACACACACACACACACACACACACACACAGAAACACATGTGGCTGGCCTTGTTGCCATAGCAGGCTAACGGGTTGGGGAAGTGGCAGATTTGATTGCCTGCCTGGCGCTGAAGTGAAGAAGAGTAGACAGGACTAAATGAAACTCCATCCATCTTAATGAAACACAATTATTTTCCACTTATTAATCATTGAAAAATCAATATGTCTCTTCTCGGCCCAGTGTCGGCTGGATTTGTCATTTGGGGCTGAGCTGTTATGTATCATCCTCTGACGCCAGGACAGTCATGGGTTCAGTCACCTGTGTCCTTTAGGAGGGAAGGGGAGGAGAGGGCAGGGGATAGTGAGCTATGGACAGATACAGAGGACGGTATTGGGTGAGATGTGGAAAAGGACTTTAAGGAGGGAAAGAAAGCAGAAGAGAAAGAGAGTGGGGGAAAAAGGCATAAATGAATGAAACAGAGAGAAAGGAGAGGAATGAAAGGCTGCTCACTTTGTCTCTTCCCCGCTCTCTGAGACAAATGGGAACTCATTAGTGGCTGTTGGTGATTGTGTGTTTCTTCACAGATCAATTTACAAAACACATTGTTTAATGGCTCATTATTAAAGTCTAAGGCCTCGTATTGACTGGGAGACAGAATTCAAGGGTGAAAAATGGAGGTTTTGTGATTAAATATGATGTTTTTTTATTTAACAAAAAAACGTAATTGATTGAAAAGAAAATTATTTTTACATTAATTACCAAACTGTTGTTTAGGGATTATTTGTCAAGACATAATTATCCAAACTGAGCAGTGTACAATATATGTTCTCAGTCATACAGTAAGCTTTATACTGTTAGCATCTACTATGTTTAGTTCATACTGCTAATTTGCAATCGTAAAGGAAACATAATGCAGATGGGATTACATTAAATCACAACATTTTGAATCTGTGAAATGACAACAGAATTCATTTGCCTTCCTTCCAAAGTCTGCTCATAGCAGCTAAAGCTTGATTCAACTTTGTATGTTTCTATTAAGGCAATTCAAAGCACTTGGTTTAGGTAAGGGAAAGGTGGTGGTCTTGGTTTAATATTGCATAAGTCAACAGAGACTTTAAGCAGAAGACACAACATGTTTACTTTATTAATATTTAACACAGAGTCAAAATGCAACCCCAGTGTCCTGCTCTTTTTATGCCCACCATTCAGCCCGATCACCTCAACTTCCATGCTGTACATGAACACAGCACTGTTTTCCTTAAAAGAAAAATTAACATAATCCATTTTGTCAGGCATTTGCTCAAAGTTTTTTCAGTTGCTATTTGTGAGTCAGTATTCACACATATCCCAACAACTCACAAATAATTTAGACTGTATGTCATAAAGGTATTCCTCTGTATTTTCATATGGGTTTGAATCAAAATTTCACTGTCTAGAAGCATTGCGTTCAGCATTTCTGACATATCTGCATATAAAGACAGAGGTCAACATTTAGGCTCTGCAGATGATTCCCCAAATACTCAGTTTTCATGTCCTCCTGTTCCTGACATTCGTCCAACTGGCTCAGTAAATAAAGGCACTTACTACAGCTACTATAACTTAAACTGCTACTATGATCACCTGTGCATGGAAATGTGCAAGCAAGCGTCTCCATCTGTCATAAGTAACTTTCCAAAACTCTTGAAACAGAAAAAAATCTTATGTGCATCTCTCTTGTTTTTCTCCTCAGCGGAGGAATGAAATCCATCAATCTGCCATTCATCAATTTTATCGCCCGTTCTCTCCTCCTAGGCCACCTCGAAACCCCAAAAGGAAAGCTTTTGGTGCTATTTTGAAAAATCATCCCGAGAAAAAATGATTCCAACCGGCTCAACCCTTTGTTTTCCCTCTCAATAAAGCAAGCGACAAGGCCGGCGCTTGATGTACGAGCGTCGTGGGCGCCTGGGCGTGCAGCAGAGCGCATAAGCAAAGCCATGTTTCACGGCAAACAGAGTGTTCTTTACAGTCACCACGCCACCCGGATGAGAATATAATGTTCTACAGCACATAACTGCTTCAGGTCAATACTTGATTTGCTCCAGCATGTTGTAGAGACTCTGCTCTGGTAGGGGTCTGGGGATGCATTAGGGGCCCCAGAAACAGGACACAGAGGTGGTGGGTTGCGGTTGGGGCTGGGGGGGGGGGGGGGGGGGCTTCTCAGTGTCAGAACTGGGGTGTCGGCTGGGCCCCATTCCCCTGAGTCCTTGAAATCATTTCCAGGTATGTGAGTCTGCATGTGAGATTGAGATGTACTGCTGTTGAGATCCATGCACACAGGCTGTATATGGGCACATCATGTCAAGCTGGTGACGAGTAGACTGAAGAAAAAGGTAAAATGTTCCCCTGTGGGAATTCTCCAGCGGGAAAACATATCTGATCATCATGCAAGCCAGGTAGAGGGACAATTAACTCCACAGACTGAGGGCCATACAGTACATCGTATCACTTGGTCCATATGTAGCCTCATACAAATGCATACCAAACGATTTGCTTACATTTGCAGGTTCCCACCAGGGTAAAGGCTCATCAAACAAGGAATCAGAGCTAAGTCCATTGGGAAGAGGTACACTCCTGTGTATCAGCTATGAGCATTTCTGCTATTTCACTACAAGGGCTAAGATTTGGATGCTGCCTGTGTGTCACCCAGGGACAACAATCCGTGAGTGTCAGAAAGCAACCAAATAATGGATGAGGGTGAGACCGGTTGCCGAGGTTCCTTAAAATATTAATGTTGTTGAACCGCAGTGCATCTCAACCCTGACACAGCAGTGAAAGAAAATCACTTGCCCTTTCAGTGAGATAAAACACACTGTAGACATATCTACGTCCATATGAATCTATATATAGATAGATGATTGACATCATCTCTTGTGATGACACTGGTGCTGACTGACAACTTGCTTCTGAAGATTAAGTATAGACAATAAAAGGCCCAGGGCAGAGAGTGGCTCTGCAGGATAGGGTACATGCCATGGGGTCACAATGTTTTGGGTCTACCTCATGACTTGTGTTGCTTGTCATCCCTGTAGTCTTCTATCTTTATCACTCTTACACTGTCCAATGAAGCAGAGGTGCCATGGAAATAATGAAAAATGTATTTATTATTGTTATATTAACTCCTCACTTCAGTTTTGAGTTCATGTTTACTCATTCATGTTTGAGGAACACGCCTTTTATATAAAAATGTACTGAATTATCAATATTAACTATTAACTATTATATTTTGTCCAGTAATGTGTACTACAATTCTTATAAAAAAAATACATGGAAACACACTGAAATAGCAACGTAATGTCTCATAGTTCTTGCCATTTTTAATGCTAAATTAATGAGCCTACTCTGGAACAAGTTTGCCTTCTGGAGGAAACTATTAATTTGTGGTGTTGGCCTGTGAATGTTTTTTTTTTTTCTTCTTCCATTGGCTTTTTTTTTTTTTTTTTTAACACAGCTTGTCACAGTGGCGGGCTTGAAGCTTGCTAAACCAAGTGCAGGAGCCTGTTTTTATCGTGGCGCTAATCCAGAGCCCCTGGGTCCCCTTGCCACATTGACCAGATGAAAGGCCTTGCCCAGATGTTTACAGCCTGTGAAAGTGGCAGGGAGCTGGTGTCGGATGCTGGCACAGCGCGCCGACAGACAGAAAACAAGGCAGTAAAGCCCCACGCTGTTTATGTAGAGTTTAGGAAACAGGAGGAAAGAAAGCGTGTCAAGGGGAAATGATGGAGTCGTAAGACTTGAAGAGCATGCAGGTATGTGTGTTCCGTGTAGGTGAACGTGCGCTACCGGGGGTGCATTGCAAAGCAAAATGAACATTCCTAAATCACCACACTGTAAATTGCAAACTGCAAAATCTAGAACAAAGATCGTAGTCTGTGTGATTTACACAAGAAATGCACAAACGCTGAGAGAATGAGCTCAGTTGGTGCAGGTCACAGCTCCTGGAGGTGTAGCCTTGACCCCAGTTTGCCAGATGGCCCTCACTGTGGCATTGCCATACTTAGCACATTGACCTCTGTGACACTGTTGAGAATGTGTGTGCATGTACCTGCTTCAGTGAGTGTGCGTGTGCGTGTGTGTGTGTGTGTGTGTGTGTGTGTGTGTGTGTGTGCGTGTGTGTTCGCGTGTCTATGTGAATGTGACACTGAGAAGTCTGTCTAAAGCCCAGGCCATCTGTTGCCCTCTGTCAGAGTGCATATATTTAGCTTTCCTTTATTATACCTCAGAAATACTGTACTGTATGTCGGAGGCCAGACTTTTTCTCTGCCGAGGTCAGGTCACAGCAGTGCAGATGCAAACGTGACGTGAATCTTTATTTACACACGCTATGTAGCATTTTAGCATCAATAAATGTTCACTTTGAGTAGACAGAGAGGGATGGTAGTGTCTAGAGCAGAGATATTCAACAGGGGGCCCGTGATCCCTAGGGGGTCCTCAGGGTTATTGCAGGGGGACCGCCAAATTATTGTTTATTTATTTGAAAGTTGTTTTTTCCAAAAAAAATATATGAATCCAACATATTACATTGATTACATTGAACATTGATATATATATATATATGTATATATATATATATATATATATATATATATATATATATATATATATATATATATATATATATATATATATATATATACCAATACGGTAGCCAGCCACACATACAAGTAAGCTTAAGGATTCACTGTGCTTTCCACATGTATGTTTAACATTAAAACATGATGTATAAATAAAAATATCCATCCATATATTTTCATCCATCCGGCCCAGTTTATTATGCAACTAAATTGTTATACAATATGTGTGGTAGGGGGTCCCTGCTCTGTTTTCTTTCAGCTAAGGGGTCCTTGTACTAAAAAACGTCGAAGACCCCTGGTCTAGACTGTGTTTTACATTGTGAGCCACTATTCTATATTGCGTTTTTGCTCAAAGGAATTGCTTTATGGCACAAAACAGGACATGCAAATGATGCTAAGGGTTTCAGGTTCTGGCAGATTGTGACATAAATACCTGCATGTTTACCTTTTAGGAAAGAAGCTTACTTTTGGGTTTTTAATCATTTTCACAATTAAAAACAAATATAGAAAGAAGCAACCTAACTTCCAGCTGTACAGTATTTTATATTCCCAAACCTCAAAAGGTTGTTTTCATGATCATCACAATTGACAGGGGCCTCGGACAACTCACAATATCCTTCTGCTAAAAGAAAGTCAACAGTAGTGAGAATACACAAATAAGCTCATCGATAGCCACCAGGATAGCTCAAAGTTATTATAAAACACACCTAAAATACATCGAGTTTGAATTATTTTAGATTTTCTATTTTTACCTATTTTTTTATATTAATAATAAAGGTCAATAAATTCACACATTTTCAAATCTGAAAATAATAATCCCTACTGTCAATATAGAAGCAATAAAACAAACAGGCACATTAATGGGGGGCAAACAAGAAGGCATCGGGCTGACAAATAAACATTTCCTCACTTCGTTCTGATATTTCGCCAAATATTTTGCTATAGAGTAATTGTAGATATCACTTTCGACTGCAATCCATTGTGCATTCATTGTTTACTGTAAACAAGGTTAAGTCCACTTTGTCACGCCCACTCAGTCACCTGTTCCTGTACAACAAACCAATGCCGTGAGTCTCCACATCAGTCCCTCTGCAATAAAGACCGGTAGTAAACCCGTACGTTCGCTCCGCACCATTTCCTGTAGGTATGTAGCGTGCGGGCCGAGTAGACGTTCAATGCTGTTCCGACTGTGGCGTGGAAGCGGCAATACAATAGGGACCTCGGTCTGGAAAACGTTTAAATAACATATTTAAACAAAACAAACAACGCCATCACAACCTCAACGGCGCACGCTACATACCTCACAGGGAGCAACAGGAAATGGTGCAGAGCGAACGTATGAGGTTTACCGTGAGTCTCCACATCAGTCCCTCTGCAATAAAGACTTTATTGCAGAGGGACTGATGTGGAGACTCACGGCATTGGTTTGTTGTACGGGAACAGAGCGGGCGTGACGAGATGGACTTAACCTGCTGGTTACATTAGCTACACAGCAACAGCAGTGAAAGAATTATGTAAAAAAACAAGACTTTGGGTCAGTAAGACCAAACATCTCCTGACTTGCAGATCAGTGATTTCAATTATGCTTTAATGTACTGTTTCCACACAAGAATTAAAAAAACAGACAAGAGGTCTATACAGCCTTATTAACCTCAAAGCCATTAACCTGTTTGAATATTTGTGCAAAGTTTGGCCTCAGGGCCCTTTTGTTGAGTGTGGAATTATGTAAATGTCGCCTCATTGCAATAATGTTGTGTACACCGGATGCTTATAAACACATGAATAAATTGTCTTTTGGGTTTCTATGACTTGAAACAAAGCAACATTCGCACCTCTTGCCTCCCTTCCACCGACCCCAATTAGAAAGCCTCTGTAAATGAATGTGCCGCGTGTTAGCTAGAGCCACAGTGTCTCGTGACTTAATCTGGATTGAGCAGAGCACCCTTTAATTAGGTTACACACGGCCGCAATGTGTCTTGTCACTTTGCAGAGACAGCGGCCGATAAAATCCGTTGAACGGAATTAGATTGTCATTGATGTGTCAGTGGGATCGTGAGAACAACAGATCGATGGCTGAAACACGGCGCCATACGTGAAGATGCAGACGATGGATAACTTAACAAAAGGAATTCAGAGGGGGAAAGTTTGAGGAGTTGTGCACAGCCTATGTCTGTCTCTCTCTCTCTCTCTCATACGCACGTGTGAAAACGCATACAGACATACACACACACATACACACACACACACACACACACACACACACATGCAGGTCTTTTTTCACACTTTAGCTTGGAGCGATCTCACAACGCTGAACAACAGAGAATCAGTGAGAAGGGAAAAGAGAAAGAAGCCAAACCAATTCCAATACAGCACTAATGGGCCACATCATGCCAATACAATAAATAATGGCCCTTTCAGCTCAGTCAATAGTGAGTAAATGAAAATTTAACCTTTCATTAAATGTGGTCGTATTATTTCCCTCACTTGCTTCCCAGCTCTATTTCCCTCTGACACTTTTTTTTTTCTACTGTGTGTACAAGAACCATGTGCAAATGTTATGATGTAGGGCTGTACTCTGGTGTTAAGTGATGTATTGTAATATAAAGGTCTAGTATGTCAAAGGTTACAGTACACACAGTAAGACCTATAGATCATACTATCATTTTTATACTATTAAACTACAGACAAAGTGAGTTGGTTATCCCAAAGAAATCAATTGACAATGCACGGTGCAGACAGGTAGTTATAGCACGCTCACAGGATATGAAAAAGAAATGTCTTATTACAACAGCTACAGCTAATTCCCCTCACAGTTTTCATATAGGATAGCAGTGGCGTTTTTGGGAGAGGAGGCAATAAGTCTCTCGGCATCCTGTCTGGTAGATGAAAAGGCTCTGGGCCCGCTCTCCACTGTGGCCAACCTGCCCTCTTAATTAATTAGCGCTAGCAGGGAGCGCTGGCCCACAGGGGAGAGGAGGGCCCTCCAGAGGACTGGACAAGGTGATAATGTCCTAAAGGGGAGACCAAGTCCTGTATGCTCGGGTAGCTAGCTGATGCTTTCAGGCTCTGAATTTACAGTAGGAATCACGGTCGATGATTCTCATCACGCATGTGTCCTGCATATGCTGGGTAGGCCTCAACAAATGTGTAAACTTTATATTATGTGTGTGTATGTGTATATATAACTATATTGTCAGACAAGGACATTGATATCGGGCTGCCCTCTGAAAGCTTTGAATCATCAGTTTGTAACCCCTCAGTCGACTGAGGTTCTTCGTGTCGAGCTGCAGTTTTTGTGGTGGGACGTTTTGGTCCCCAGAAGCAGCTGCAGAGCAGAGTGAGCACTCCTTGCTTTCATGCTGCTTTCCGGTACAGGCAGCTGCAGACGCAGGCCCAGTGTGAGTCTGAGTGAGACAGAGGCAGGCTGTCCGGAATACTAGAGGCCTTGCAGGTCAGTCTCGAAGATAATGTTACCTTCTGCATTCTGCTAGAAGTGGTGAATTTACAGCTCACAGTATCTTACTATGATATAGTCCCTGGCCTTTGTGTGATATCTCAATCAGCAAAAAGTGTTGTTGCACTGCTTTAGTTGCTAAGATCCCAAAAAATTAATTAAATGCAGCAAACATATTATGTGTTAATTAACAACAGTTCCTCATAATGTTAATAGAAAACAGCAGCATTCCATTACTATTTACCGTTGCAAATTAGTATATGAATGTACTTTCTAGAAGACAGGGTTGGGTTAAGGCATGTCTAGCATTAGGCATCTAAAACATTTGGTTAATATTAGGGAAATATCATTATGGGTAATTAAAAGGCAAGCGTTAATTGCAAGTCTATAACAGGACACAAACCCCAGTCACCTGAATGAAAGTATAGACGCCCATCTACCACCCACCCCAACCTTCTGCTCCACTGAAGGGCACACTACCTCCTATATTGGCACTGAACGTTGATCGGGAGGTGAATAAGGGCGCGTTCCAGGCAATCTGTAACTCGTGTTTTCACAACCTTCTACCTGTGAAAGTGCCCTGGAACGGCAGTCAAACCCGTAACTTACTACTCCTGAACTCGTACCGGATCGTTGTACTCCCAGTTACAGTTTTGACGTCACACACACACATAAACAACAATGTCGACCCTGTTTATGCTGTACAGACACCAGTGATTAACAGTGAGAAATAGAAATCGTTAGTATCAGCTAATGCTAGCTAACGTCAACGGTAGGTAGCTGCTAGCTAACGCTAACGCTAACGCTAGCAAGAAGGGTTTGTGGTGACTTTGCCTGGAACGCTACCAAGTCGTAACTCGTGACTTGAAGTTGTAACTTACGGGCTAAAAAGTGTGTCTGGAATGCAGCATAAATCCTGGGGATACAACCTGTAGAACTGTTCCAACACACTGCATATCAAAATACTGTAACTTTGTATCATACAACAATGTGGATTTAAGCTTAGTTTCTTTGGCACACTTCTTCTTTGGCTTAGAAAGAATGAGCATTGCGTCTCAAATTGCGAACAGGTTATTAAAAACTGCGTAACGTGGTGATCAGCATGTAAAAAAAGTCAACCATTCACATGATTCATGTCATTACTTGAAGGTATTAACACAGATCTCTTAGCATGTGTGTTGCGATCTATCCTTGTTTTGCTTGTGTGTGTGTGCGTGAGTGCGTGAGTGCGTGCGTGCGTGTGCGTGGTCGAGTGCGTTTGTGCAAACTTCACTCTCTTTCTCTCTTGGTCTCCAATAATGAGCATGTGCACCTTTTCCGCCCGGGGCCTTCATACACAATTTAGCCAGAAAGCCATAGCTGATCATGATTTAGCTTTTGACACAGCTCGCCCCGAGGCAGGAGGGGGGACTAATACAGATATCTGACTCCCAGACTGCGATGGAGGGAAGGAGAGGGAGAAAGTGAGAGGCCTTTTATTGACTAAATGATAAAGAGCTTGGTAATGATAAATAACAGTCATTTTATTGTAGAATTCCCCAGAAAAGACACATTCTACACAATATATAAAAAGAGAAATAATAGACGGGGAAGTTGCTCGCCGGGGTCTCGACGTGCTCGCTCCCTACAGAGCCGGCCATTGTTAAACTCCAATATTCCTCTGCTGGGGTGGAGGTCACAAATTGTGTTAGAAGGACCTGCTGCTATGAATACTACATAAGGCTGATGCAGAGTGGCAGCGTCATCCCAGTCTCTGGCACTAGGAGGAGGGCCCAGGCAAGACAGCGCCAGTCTTGCCCATGGGCATCTCTCTCTCAGTATCTCTATTCTGTGTGTGTGTGTGTGTCTCTCTCTCTCTCTCTCTCCCCCTTAGTGCACTGACTCTCCGTCTCTCTCTCACCATCTCTCTCTCTCTATCTCTCTCTCTCACCCTTTCTTCCTCTCTTTTTCATCCGCTCGCTTTCTGTCTCTCAGCATGGCCCTTGCACTGTTTCCCCAGCACATCAGGGTGTCAGGGGAGCCTGTCTCTGCTGCTTTTGCTCTCTGCCGCCTCCAGGTCTCCAGGCCTCAGCTATCACTAAGACAAGATGGCTGACCCTCTAAGGACAGATAAAGTCCTGTGTGGTGCAGCGTGAATGACATTACGCGCAGGGTACAAGCTCAATTGGTTGGAGGAGCAATGAAATGAGATGGCATTGCCTGCGTTAATGCAATTTATGAAGAGCAATCCCTCTGTTTTAGCGTTAAAATAGAGAAAAATCACAGCTCGTGTAAACATATTATGTTCTTATTACCTCGGACCCATGATGGATAATAGCGTGGGCTGACCATCACCTTGAATTAAAGATCTTAACCTTACATGTTGTTTCACTTTATCTTTTAACATCACCCACTCTGAATGCATAGTATCTTGAAGCAGCGATCCAGTTGTCCACTGTCTGATCCAGCTGTGCTATCTGCCGGGAAGTTCCAGCTCTGTTGGTGTGAGAGACTGGTGGCAGCTAGTGTGTGTGTTTGCCTCAGGATACCTCTGCAGCTCTGCAGTTCTTGAATACTGAGTGGAGAGTGGCCCAGAAATGAGCAGTCAAATCCAATTAAATTACTCAAATTAAATTGTACAATGGTTATGGAATACCTGATCGAATTACTCATATTCAGGGGATTTCGACAGCAACCAATTAGTTCAAAGTATAAAGTTCACACGCTCAAATTAACACCAAGAGAGGACAGGGCCTTTATTTGAGGGAAATGATACATCATAATTACATCACATTGGGAAAAAATCACAAATTATACAGCATGCATTTAATAAGAAAATGGAAATGGTTAATAGGTCTTGATAAGACAAATCTAGCCCTGTCAACACGGCGAGGTTGGCTAAATTAAAGAGGAGAAGTTATTATTGTTTTAAAGGAGCTTAAGGGCCAATTTTTGCTCAGTCAAAACACAGGCACTCAGAATGTAGTTTCCCCCCCCCCCCCCCCCCCCCCTGTCAAAAACCAACATAAAAACTGTGCAGACTGCAGTTAACTCCCCTCCTCTGGTAATTGAGATATGTTGAAGAGGCTGGTCTGACAGTTAACAGGATTTAATTGTGAAGTAGGTCTTTCTTGTTAGATTGGCCAAAATAGACACTCTGTCATTTCCTCAATAATGATGGAATTCTTTAGAAACTCCTGGCTTAATTGTACAAGGGACTTCCTGACCTTTTTTTACATTTTAAATTTAGCTTCTCAAGGTGCCTTCCCAAGGTGAAACACATGAGTAATGAGATACAAAATCAGCCCGTTAATTGACTCTCAGCAAATTTAGATCTGCAAGACCAACGTATAGATTTCCCTCTTTTAAAAGTGAACCATTTTAGCTAATAAAGTTATTAATCTTGCCCATACAGTAATTATCTCTGTAATTATGCTGTAATTGCACATACATCAAGGCCACCTCATATAGCGGGAGGGTTTGAGCTTACCCCTTATGATTTTCCTCACATCATGTAAAGATATTACAGAATCTCAATGGAAATATTGACATTGAAATTAGCATTGTAAATTTTTTCGTTTAAATGGCAAAGGTATGATAAATTGTTGGTGTTGCATGCACTGTTCAGGGGGATTAAACACCAACTATATTCCTTAACAATCTGTGGCAGCCATATTAGTTACATCAAAATACACTTAAGCACTCAGACACACCCAGAACTGACCTTTCTACACATTTAAATCACTTGATTACAAGAATAAACAAGCAAGCGGTCTCTCACTCGCATCCCTGCTTGCATGGACGGCATAGAGCCGCAGAAGTACCATAAACGGCGTAACATGATAATGCTGCTTTAATTACCCCTTGGTCAGCCCACTTACAAACCTATTGCCGCAGCAGTCAATATCCCCGAAGATCCATTCATGCCTCGGCTGATGGTTAACTTGGGAGCCTTTGCTGAGTGCTTTAGCCTAATTGATATCCTTATTTAGCAATGAGCCAGTGGGAGTCGGGGGGGAGTTAAATGGAGCAGTTTACCAGGCAGCGAGCACGCTAAACCAGATCCCTGACACCACCACCACGGCCTGCTGCAGCCCGGACCATGATTTATGCCAGCTAATTTACGGTTTCAAATTGATTAAAGCCAGTCTTGTTTTGTTTTCAACTAATAAATGCCCTCGCCATTTGTTCTTTTCGATAATCAGGACCCAGAGCGAATTCAGCCACAGATATTGTTTTACAGGAAAGTGCACCTATTTATGACAGTTGACACTCCCAGGCTACAAACTAACACCGGGGCCAGGTCACGGGAGAGGCAGAGACTTTGGCTGCTTCCTAAGGCCATACTGACCTACCCACTACACACACATTCACAAATCCACAGATTACACGTGATCAACAGCACCTCTTCCTACATTATTCCATACATTGTCTCTGATTTATTTACACATGATGCAATATTTGAGACACGATTGCGAACACAGTCCGCACAACTGCAGAAATCCACTCCATGCACTCTTAGCAGAGCAAAACAGCAGGTATAACCCAACCTAGAATCGGTCATAAGAGAACAATGCATATCCAACAGGTCAAACAAAGCCATCGGGAGCAATGGGAAAATCAGATTCTTCTTTTAAACTGGGTTTGTAGGTCTCTCCCTCCTGCCTGTCTCCCCAGATATGTCTCCCTTAACAGCTCAAAGTAATTAGCAACGACCACATGCCAAAGGTAGGGTAGCTACCGTACACAAAGTAGGCAGACCTTATCTTTAATTTGAGACAATGAGATGCTCTGTGGGGGCTTGTGGAGAGCTGGGAGCTATAAGGTAGACTCCCCCTCCCAAGGTCGCTTCAGTGAGACAAGCTAGTCTGGGGACAAAGGATACCCGCTGTATGTGAGCGCACATTACAACAGTTTAATTATCAATTTTAGAAGCAACCCCTTTTCCCGCAAAGCAAAGGTTGAGCCTTTTAGCATTGGGAATAAGCATCTGGAAATGTTAAATGACTTGTTGCCAAAGTGCATCTGTAAACACAAGTCTCTTTCTCCCTGTCTCAAACTTTGTTTTTGAGTGATACCCCCAAAAGTCCTCCAGGGCTTCCCATTAGTCACATTGTTGAGCACAGAGCTCAGCCACAAAATGGCCTCCTATCTTGGAAGAGCGCCGTCAGCCCATTCTTTATACTGTCAGGATGAAGAAGAGCATAAAAACTCAGAGTCAATAAAGTCATATAAAATGCTTGATATCGAAACATGGCGCGCCCCCGTGACTGATTAAGCGTCCAGGTCCAGTTGTGGTTGCTCTCACATCTCGGTGGAGGAAAAAGGGGGAGGGAGGGAGGGAGGGGAGGGAAACATAATACAGAAACCTTTGTAAAGACTGTACAGGGTTTTGTTCTGGTTGCTTATGTTTCTGAGGCATACTGGTTGTTATTATTTGTTATGTTTTACAGTTTTATTCTGACAAAAAAAAATGAAAGGTTGTCTTTAAGCTTTACATTTGATACCTGATATTTGAGTGGAACATTTTTGCTTTAGCTTGATTAAAGTAATCGGTGCCGTCAATCATGGATGGTATCTTTATAATAACATCCAGTGAGAAAGATGAAATACATTTTGACAAATTCCATACCGTGGTTAAAACATCCTTTTACAATTACTTTAACTTTACTTCTTTTGTCTGAAAAATGTCTGGCAGGAGAAGTTGCAGCGCCGTTTTTATTTTTTTGTTCTCCAGCCATGAAGTCAATACCAACTCAGACAAAGACGGTAAGATGAAAAAAGGGAATGACAGAGATTAAAAATGAAAGAGAGTGCCACTTTTTGTCCAGATAGTGGTTTTTAGCCTGCGGCGCCTGACTGGTCTTTTCTAACTAAAATACTCTTGCGGCATTTGATCAAACTGAAACTTAAACATTCTTTATGCTTCAGACAGATCTCCATAAGTTAAAAGGTCTTCCAAATGAATGTCTAAAAGTTGGCGATGGCACTTGAAATTTGCCTAAAAATATATTGGCTCTATGAGTGCAGACTGTTACCACTATAAAAAAAAAAAAAACTGACATTTCTGCTGGGTCCAAACATGACAGGAATTTTACTGTTTTAATGAGACTGAGTCAAATTCAAGTTCCACCTCAGACGATTTGAAGCAGCTATAACATATTTCAACACTCACAATCTGATGCCACCATCTGATAACTGAGAACTTGGTATCACCTTCGCCATTCCCCACGCAGTATTTGGACGGCGTTAAACTTCTCAGAGTATCGTATACAAACACTCTCTGTCAGGCTGCAGCTCCAATTTGACGTTAACAAAGAAGCATTCCTCACTTGAGTGAAGCACCAACTTGACATGAATGTTTTTTTTTGCACAAGCAGGAGGAGAAAGAGGAATGAGAGAGAGAGAGAGAGAGAGAGAGAGAGAGAGAGAGAGAGAGAGAGAGAGAGAGAGAGAGAGAGAGAGAGAGTGAGTGAGAGAGAGAGAAAGACTGTGCGGTTTTGGACAGACCGCGTTAAGATCAGTGCTCGAGGCTACGCAGGTTGCTATGCGCTGAAATGCTAATAAGCTTCCTGGCTCTCGGTGCAGGTCGGCTAGCCTGTGCCGACTCGTCTCGACACTTCACACACATGCTGTCTTCCACCCTTTTTAATCATTTTTGATAGGCCTCCCTGGGATGCCATCCACTTAATTTGAAAGGGTTGAGCCACCCAAACATTTTCACCATCTTTAAATAGAGGTCTGCCTCAACATGCCTGCTGCATTGTGACCCGACAAGGTGAAAAGCAGCGGTGTAAACTGCTGTTTGGGTTTAGGAGGATAATATTAGGCTGGTAGGGACTCGTAGGGAAGATGGGTGAGTGATGCTGAAGTGGGTAAATAGAAGAGACAGGGGGGGATTTTAACAATACACACGCAGTCAACACAGGTGTGGATGATTAACCCTTACTTACTTTGTTTCTAAGCTTATTTCCTTTTGTCTACCATTCGCATCTCATTCCACATCATATTCCACAAAGAAAGGGCCGTTGAACCTCTGAGAATCTTAAGAAGGCTTAAAATGAAATACACAATATTAAAATATACGGATTCTGGATGTAAAATAAAAACTACTGATTTAAATAAATACAATATGGGTCAAATGTAATAAAGGCAGCATAGTGTACCAGTGACACTTCCAAATGAGTTTGCAAAATCATTTTTGATTTTGAGAAACTGTTTGAGAATGTGTATTCCCTGACAGAGTTTAACAGCCACTGTCCTCCTCTATATATCTTATAATTCTCTCTGAAAAATCTCAGAGCCTGCAGCTAACACAGTATGGTCAGAAATGAAGCCCGGGCAATGTTGTATGATTCATAGGGAAGAAATAACATATTTTATTGGAGTTTGAGAGATTTATTTACTGCCGTTGTGTCGGATATGTAAGGGGGGGGGACAATCACCAGAGATTTCACCATCCAATTTGCCAGTGTACTCTTCTATAAACATCAGTCAGAAGAAATGGGACAAATTCTACTGAAAATAATCATAAACAAACCATCATAAACAAGCATTTTGGAAATTGTCAGGAGACGCTCTCGACGATGACTATCCGCTCAGAGTCAAAGGCAGAAAAGCCCAAAAGGCAAGTGGGGATGTCTGCGTGCTATATGATATTACCGTGACTCTCAAGATAAAGATAGCATACATTATTGGTTTAGACTGGCAAAGAAAGAGAGAGGGAGAGACCAGTATAAACAGAGAGCGGGGGCGAGAGACAGACACATATAGACCGAGAGGAAGAATGTTCAAATATATTGCCTCTTAGCAAAGGCACAGAGAGCTTTGAGCCCCCTTCTATGTTAAACAGCTGGAGCTCTCCATGAAAACCACACTGAACTCCACAACAAGCCTGCTTGTTAGTTTCTAACAGTGACTGATCCAGTTTAATACCCTCTGTGCTCCACTTGCACCCCGTGCAACATGTACAGTAAACCATCATTTACTCCAGTCTAATTTAGTTGTGTGTATTTGCACGCAGAGAGGCGCGTGTTTAAAACGCAGTAAACAGAATTGCTGTGTATGCTTTCACCAACAACAAAAGAACACGTTTTGCGATCATGGCTGCAAACCAGCATGTAACCAAAAGCTGGGGAAGGAGGCATTGACATAATTATTAATTAGTCGATATTACTGAATGGAAAAAGTCTGTCTTTGGTTTCCTCCCTAGAGCTTAATCGAACGCAGCCAAGATGAAGCTAAGCTAAACAACACCAGGCAGTTAATCTCCACTACCATACAGTTCAGATGCTGATAATGTCCACGGGTCTTAAGTGAGCGAGCGGGGCCCATGTTTTTTAGATTTACTTGTTTGCTGTTGTTTGCCGTCTTTAAGTGGTCTTTTATTAAAGCCAGCCATCTTCCGTAGAGTCCTAATGTATTTCCCTATTCCGATGCTAATGACGGCCTAAGAACGCATTATTCAGCATTAGTTTCATTTTGTCACTTTGCGACAACGCGGCGCAAACGGCGGTGTTAGTATTTCGACTAACTTATCGGGAGCAGACAGCTGAAGAGAACAAATCAACTTTCTGTAAAAAAAATAAATAAAAGAAACATAACGTAGATTGCTTTATTGTTTTTAAATGGACCTTGACCATTTAAAAAACATACAAACACAATAAAAGGACGACTAACTATTTGTCACTTGAGGTACATGTTTGCAGACGGCTCTACGAGCAAAGACATGACTGGCAAAAACAAAGGAAATGTGTGGACCGAACATGAACGGGTGCTTGCGCGTGTGTGCATTAATATGTAATCATGCATAATGTGTCTAACATGTAAATGCATTCAGACGTGAACATTAGTATGTTGTGTATGTGCTGTTGTGCCTGACTGTATTTGAATGCATTTGTTGCAAAGGTTTATGTCTGTGTGTGCATTAGTCTTTTTATCTACCTGTGTGCATTGCTCCTGCCCTGTGTGTGTGTGTGTGTGTGTGTGTGTGTGTGTGTGTGTGTGTGTGTGTGTGTGTGTGTGTGTGTGTGTGTGTGTGTGTGTGTGTGTGTGTGTGTGTGTGTGTGTGTGTGTGTGTGTGTGTGTGTAGGCTGAGGACT
This sequence comes from Gymnocephalus cernua, assembly GCA_023631565.1. NCBI lineage: Eukaryota > Metazoa > Chordata > Actinopteri > Perciformes > Percidae > Gymnocephalus > Gymnocephalus cernua. The sequence goes on along the minus strand of CM042446.1, from coordinate 14,616,885 downwards.
CCCCACTGACCTGCTGTTTGGCTACAGACAGACAGAGTGCAACTGGCCATATTACTGTTCTTACCCTGCCATCTGCTGGCTCACATCATTCTAGGCCCTGCATGCATCCCTCTGTCATAACTACATCTCTCTTTCTCACACACACACACACACACACACACACGCACGCACACACACACACACCTCTTCTTCGCTGTCTCCTTTTCTCTGTTCCTCTCTGTTTCTCTTTGCTTTACTAAGTTCATCTTTGTCCCGTCTTTTCTCCCTCTTTTCATTCCTCTTTACACAGGTGCATCATCTGCCCTCCACGTCCCTTTACATCCCTCCTTCCTCGGGAGAAAGAGAGAGAGAAAGGGGAGAGTGCAGAGGCACTAAAGGGGAGCAGCGGACGATTGTTATCGAAAAATAAGCATGGTGTTTGAAAGGGACTTTAATTGAGGCATTCGTTATATTTGAAAAGGTGAACTCCTGAGGGGGACGGAGGGAGAGGAGCGGCGACCCTATTCATATCCTCAGACATTCATGAAGAATGGCATCTTTTGACTTTCCCTTTTAAAGCCATGCAACCTTAAATGGCCTAAATATAGAGGAGGGGAGGCAGACACGGTAATTCCCTGCACCTTGGGGGGCGCCACCAGAGTACGGGACAGTGGGATACAGCCGAGGACTCCAATTAAGAATAAGAAAGGGTGCAGCCACCCAAAATAGAGGGAAAATGTCCTCTCTGCAAGCCCCTGAAGGGGATGTCAATCCATCTCTTTTCTTTCTAAAACCCGTCTGTCTGCTTCCTTTTTAGTTTTTCCCTTCAGGTTTCCGTTTTACACTCACTTCTTTCTGTCTTCCCCTTTCTCTCCCTCATTATGTCTGTGCAGTAATCATGTCATTAATAATGCGAGGGCCAGATGATTGTCCCGCTAATACCAGTTGTCCGGTCTGTATTTCTACAGCTTAACTTGGGAGGAAGTTGACAGGGTGCTCATTTGTTGTTGTTTGGTAAGGTCAGCTCTTTATGAGCCCTGCACTTCCAGTGAAGCAGACGACCCCTCATGTTTTCTCTGACTATATTTCGTCTGTCTGACCGCCGAGTTAAACTTAGATTGTTAGTTTATTGTAAAGTTGTTGCACACGGACAACAGCTTGAGGCAACACTCAGTAGCTTTGTGGGTTTTTGTCTTTGCGCTGTCTCTCCAATTTCATAATGTTTGCAGATCTGTGTCCTTTCTGAGGAAGATGTTGCCCACGTGTGCAGTTCCGTATTGACAGCAGTGATCACCCTTTAGCATCAAACTTCTTCCTCCTGTCATTTGATGTCTTATGCAGTTTCGCTGTGACTAAGTGATGAAGTCTTCCCGTATTATTAGTAAAAAGTTTTATCCCTACGCTTTGGGAAATGCCTGCAGGCACTGCTCTGTGTAAGCATCCTTGATGATGTATGCAATGTAACTGTAACCAAGGCGGCATCCTTGATAATGAAGTTATAAAACTTTGTTGGAAGTCGCATACCCACAGAAGGTATTTATCATCAGCTTTCCTTTTTCATAATATATCATACAACATCTGTGAAAACCCATTGAATAAGATATTGGAATGCTGTAAAAGTTAGTGACAGCCACTTGTTGATAAAATAAGGTTATTTTGTCCATGCTTGATGGGTAAATTAAGATAATATTTCAGCAGGAAAGAGAAAAGCGATGCCAGCTACCTGAAAGAGCTTGACTGCTCAACAATTATAAGGCTCCAAGACTTGGTTTTCTGCTCACTAACCCCTGATTGGGTGAAGGAAATGCGTCAATTAATGTGTGTCAGTAATCACCGAGAGATTGTTAAGCTTCAAAAATGCTACTTGACATTCCATGTTGGATGGGATAAGGCATGTTCAGCTTCACGACCGAGGTTTGACTGGTTAAGTGGTGCTGTGTCAAACAGGGTGAATGAAATCATGATAGCCAGATTATAAGACATGCACAGGAGAAGTATTGTGGGGCGGGTGGGGGGGGGGGGGGGGGGGGGGTGTGCATGTTCAAATATGAAAAGATATGAAAAGAGCAGCACATGGATCACACACACTGATCTTACAAAATCATTGATAACAATGCTGATAATAATCACGGCTCAGTCATAATAACCAGCCTGTTATTCATTGAGCTGCTTGCCAAAGAAAATCCATTCTTTGTTGCATTTAATTTTGACTTTTATAGTGAGTCATAAAAATCTCCAGTCAGAATCAGAGGCGTGCTGGCCAAATCTCACATCCACTCGTAATGAGTGGGGTGTTTGTCTTGAGCCTAGCGGGACGTGGTTTAAAGCTGCATGTCTAAATAAAGTCCATTATTGGTTAATATTAAAAATGTATGTGATTAGAGTTTTATTTGACCAATATTTAGTTTGGGTTGTCACCAGGGGCGATTCTAGGATCAGACCTGTAGGGGGGCTCAGCCCCTAATGAGAATGTGACACGGATACAGTTTGCAAAAGTGTTAACCCACTTTGCTAAATCAGTTATTTCACTGGATAACAATGACTATATGTTTATTTATTTGTTTTATTTATTTAGTATTATAACAGAGGATACGTAAATGCAAACTATTGAACATATGAAAAAAAAACTACGAAAGCCCCTTTATGGACTACCAGCATCAAATGAAATGATAATGAGGTGTAAACAATAAATAAATAGAAAATAAAACTTTCCTTGACTGGGTTACAGGTGCATAGCCTCGGCGACAGCAACACAGGATACTAAACCTGTAATTGTTTTCCCTCTGTCACTAACAGACAAGTTCGCAAACCCTAACTTGAAAACCAAAAATGTTTTTATTATTATAATTTTGAGCCCCCCTAAAAAGGGTCTAAAATCGCCACTGGTTGTCACCTTAGCACCTAGTAGTCCTGAGGAGTCGTGTCAATAACAAGCACACAAACACACTTAAGACACGCTTGACACATCTGTACAGTAAGCGTGTATACCTATTTCTTACCATGCATAGGCAAATACACGAACTTTATACACTCTAAAAAACCCGTAAAATAACAAAAAAAAAGTTCTGGCAGCTCATTACCCAGACTTTGTCCCGTAATTAAAAACAGAAACTTTGTGTGTAGCTATAGTTCAAATACAGAACGTTATCTCTTCTCAATTCTTCACAATGCATTTGCTGAAACTTTAATCTTCCTAAAGTCTTATGTGATTTATTATGTGTACTATAGCTTTGATACTACGTTATACTTGCAGAAGCTGCTGCACTGGATCGCACAGCGAAACTCATTTGCAATAAAGGCACATTTCTAATATCAGAGAGCACGTTCTGAGCAAGTGACCAAGTTGAGGTGTGATCTGTTATTTAGACAGGTTGGATGCACTTCCTCACAGCCTGAAATTTCCCCCGGGGCTTTCTTCCATTTCTCACTGTCATGGATTTGAATCTTTTTACCACTGAACTCTTACAATTACTGAACATTCATCACCTGCCTACCTTCTTAGCTACCTAGATACTGTATGGAGACCAGAGATATGGGACAGACTGGTGCAGCTGGGAATACCAAGTAACACTGCTGCTCACACAGTAATGAATTCTTATATTCTGGGATAGCTGGACTGTTTTATTTTTTATTTTTCTTGTTTTGGTGTCTGTGTGCATGTTTTCCCAACGGTTGTAAAGGTTATGAGAGGTTTGATCTCATATATTTATTAATATCTTCAATCATTTAATTCCAAATGTTGATATTACACGCTAATAATCACAAAATTGACCCAGTTTGGGTCCCAGTTTGCAAATACTGGCTTACCTTTACCCAGTATTAATATAATGCTTTGACCCAATTTTAGCGTTATTTTTTTTTATATTACTGTTGGGTTGTTCACCTTTATTTATATTGAATTGAACTAGAAAATGGTTAAAATATGTTGACCCAGTGTGAGACACAACAAACTCAAGTTTTACTATACAACTGTCACAAATCTATTGTTAGTTATACAAAACAATACAAAAAAGCAATTAGTAAGAGTTAACAAAAATAACACTAACACTGCCTCAAACCACTAAAGTTACAGTAGTGCGTTTGTGACCGAGTGATTTTTAGTATGTACATCTTTTTATGTACTGGCAACACTATCAGTTTGTTTTCATTCATTGATCCAAGACTGTTAATCCTCTAAAATAACTGGAAATGATCTTTGTTATCACGCATGCCCCACTGTGCCTACAATGACTTATAAGCAAATGCCACTGTATATCTCTGCAGCTTCCCCCTTATGAATAAAAGGCCTTCTCTTTGAGATGACAGGATTTGCCCCCCCCCCCCCCCCCCCCCCGCCCCCCTATGGCACTCCCACTCGTGCCCTCCAGTCCCTTGTGTTACTCACGCTCACTTGTAGAAGTCCCTTAACGCTGACCCAGAAAGCATAAATATATTATAATCTCATCACCTGTCCATTTATACAGGTGTCACCCTGCCTCGCAACTTGATTTCCAGAAGGGCAGCAGTTTTTCCTGTGGCAGCGATTGAAGTCACAGCATTATTATCAGGCAAAATGTATTCATGATAGCAGAGGTCCGAGTGCCCTGTGGGCTTTGTAATATAATACCAGACCTCTTTATCAAATTTAACAGTTTATTGGAAACAGCTTGTACACATGATTTAGGCCCGGGACGGTGCGGCAAGGCTCCGGGTATCCTTCTAACACACCTCCCACACACACCTCCACACACACCCAAATGCACGTATACACACAAACACATGCCGTACACACAGTGACGCTCAAACACACACGCATTTACTCACACATCTCCCTCCTCCTCTTGTGCAGAGCCACAGCTCTCCTCCACTCCCCATCATATGTAATGCAAACCTCTCATTGGATGAGGCAGTGGTTTTTGGTGGAGGTCTTTTGTGCGCTTTGTTGTTTGTTTTCTCTAAAGAGCAGGGCGATAACAAAAGCGTGACGTGACAAATGGACTTTGTGCCCCGCAGCCAGATTCAAGTGATAGGTTACTGAATGGGAGCTACCCTTCTATCTCATTTATATATAAACACACACACACACACACACACACACAAATGGACACACATGTGGATGAACACACTGACACTTGTATGCAAGCTGGCCTGTGTGCAGACTTTAAAAATGTAACTTTTATTTATCATTTTACTTCATTTCAAACTGTCAAAGTTTTTTTTTAAATTTAACTTATTTATCTTAAAGTTGTATATATATATATATATATATATATATATATATATATATATATATATATATATATATATATATATATATATATATATATATGCAGCCATTAAAGAGGGTGTCATCTTAAAGTTGATCATGATGTATTAGGTGCACTTTTATATAGTTTATTTTTTATATATTTGACACATTTGATAGATAGATAGATAGATAGATAGATAAATAGATAGATAGATAGATATATAGATAGATAGATAGATAGACAGATATATAGATAGATAGATAGATAGATAGATATATAGATAGATAGATAGACAGATAGATAGATAGATAGATAGATAGATAGATAGATAGATAGATAGATAGATAGATAGATAGATAGATAGATAGATAGATAGATAGACAGATAGATAGATAGAGAGATAGATACTTTATTGAGCTTAGACATCACACACAACATACACGTCATAAACAGGATGATAAAATAACAAATAACAAACAAATCCACATGAATAATATCGTCAATAAAAGAAAAGATACTAAATAAAATATCCACATGAATGTACTAAGGGAGGTATAACCATGAGACGCTTGCAGTGACAGGGCAGGTACAGGTGCTCTATGAGAGAGTGTGTCATGGTGGTAGTGGAAGTAAGTCCAATAGTGCAAGGATATGTAGACACAGTAATATAAAAACTATACAGCAGTGCAAGGATAAGTTTAAAAAAAAGACAGCATTAAATATGGGCATTAAGCATTAAGTGTTGTCTTATCAAGAATCATGGACGTGAAGAGCCCTAGTTAAAATATCATGCTTTTATTTTTCCTCTGTTTTACATGAACTCCAGTGTCACAACATACTCATAATAACAAGTCCTCCTCTCCTCTCTAAGATCTCCTATGGGGACGGTAAATAGAAACCATCAGTTGGCCGGCTAATGATTTAAAGGGATGGTCAGAGGTCGTACGCAGGCTATTAATGATCCCTTTTTAACAAAAAGCACGCACAGGATCCGTCCAATCAGATTGAGTCGAGAAGACACCCGGGGCCTCCAGAAGATCTGTCTGGTTAAAGTTAGACTGAGGAAGAGCAGAGGCTGAGCAATCTGCTCTGATGTCTGTGTGTGTGTGTGTGTGTGTGTGTGTGTGTGTGTGTGTGTGTGTGTGTGTGTGTGTGTGTGTGTGTGTGTGTGTGTGTGTGTGTGTGTGTGTGTGTGTGTGTGTGTGCGTGTGTGCGTGTGTGTGTGTGTGTCCAAAGAAGGAAGAGGTCAACTGCCTATCAATGCGTATCAATGCGTGTGAATGTCTGCATTAGCGATTTTATTTTCACTTGTAATACCTGAATATGATTATACCTTTATTTCAATCAGGAGAGACTTTGTTTGCAGATATGCAAAAAGAAAATATTTATTATACAATTGCATGGTAAAATGTACAAGTCTTTTGGAGATTAGACTCCATCGAATAATATTTTTAAAGGGGTATAGATAGGAAAATAACCCCCGATGGAGTCTAGACACTGGTGGTGGTGGAGAAGGAGACCGGGGACCAGACCAATGAGGCAACGCATCGGCCAGCCGGGAGAAACATGATGACTGGAGGCGGCAGGGGAGGTGGAGGGTTGAGCGCTTTGCCTGTAACGACAACTGAACAGCCAGAGAACAAGACATTTAAGCAGAGCTGTAATGCTGTGATTGGTCCTTGAATTTTCGTGGCCGTAACTGATTGGGTTAACTGAAAGTGTCACTTCTAACAGCTGATTTATTTAAGAGAGAGTAATGAAGTGTTAATGGCGTCTTCCTGAAAGAATTTGCGCTGTGCTTCATTACATATTATACTATTTTTTTTATTTTTTAAGTTTTATTCCAAAGAAACTCCCGCACACTGTCTGACGTACAAACATAAATGTAATAGCTTCGCTGCTGCTGATGGTCTAGTACCTAAACGTTGCCAGCTATTTAAATTAATTTGTTAGTTTTTGTTGTTTGTAAAGTTAGACATTTTGCAGGAGTTTCTTTGCAACATTTGACCTACTCATCGACGCACCTGTCTCACGTTATAGATGTGCAAAGCATTTTTCTGCGCCGACATGGTGTTTTATGTTTCTATTGTTTTTTTATGTCCGTAAAAAAAAGGTTGTAGTCATTTTACTGTAAAAACATAGCAACATGCAAGTAAAAATTAATACCATATATGTTTTAAAGCCTGTAATATAATGAAACAATCCTCCATGAGAAAACTAGGTATTTTGGGCTGCGACAAGAACATTTGTTTACTTCATCGAGACACTTTGAAATTTGGAAGCACTCCTCTATATATATCTGCGTGAGTTTTTTCAAAGTGAAAATCACTGGAGCTCCAGATTAACCAGACATTATTGCCTCTGGATAAAACAGTTAACATTCTACCCTGCTCATATTTGTTGGCAAAATTGCCTTATTCAGGATAATGGCTTAAAATGTTGCAGGCGTGCCACGGCTTAAAGGTTTTCGACGTGTTTAGCAACTTTAAGCATAAACATTCATTAATCCTTTCAGCCATTTCTGCCCTCAACAGGATCTTGCTGTATGACCGAGGTTATCCGTGCAACAATGAATAAGTTTCAAGCATGACTGACCCAAGACTTCTCGTTGTCAAAAATAAACGTTGTTTGTTATGTTAGTGCGTGTTCTTTTGGTTTTTAACATGTTTAGTCTTTGTCAACCCTTTTTACACTTATATTCTATTCTATTCCTGTAGCCTGTGACTAAGGCCCCCATCAGTCCTGTGGAAGTTAATTATTGGAGCCAAGCTGTTGAGGGGTTGAGAAGAAGCTTTTTTGCCTGAATACTGGATATACACCAAGCCTGGCAACGCCACCGAGCATTGTCTGCCGTGATAAAATATGGACGGAAGTGCTGCTAGGCAAATCGTTTATCAGCCAGGTTTAGCATGCACATGTGAAAATGAAAGACTGTGCAATCTGCATAGGTTGTGTGAGCTTAGTTTAGTGTAGCCAACACCGTTTGTTGTGTATAAATGGCATGCTGGCTGTCGCCCCTGTGGGACGTGATCAATCACACATTGCCTGCTTTGCTCTCTAACAGCTATGGGCAAATCTATTCAAAATATTCAAACTAACATTTCAGTCCCACCTTAACTGCATGCTTTGTACTTTCAGCACCTTTGTTTGGCGCCTGTGTAAGAACCCGATTTTCCTCTCATATTCTAAATAATAAAAACCATAAACGTATCTCCAAACTCTTGTGGCCTCACCCATTTAGTACTAAAGCACTAATGGTCTATTATGATAATTACATCTAACATATTTCTTCAAACCCCCGGACAAGCCTATTATATGGAGCATGAGCTGGCATGTTTGCTCTGTCACAAAGCGGCCTCTAAAATAACTCTGCATGCTCAGTTTAGTCTCCCATTCCCAATTTGCCTTAATGAGCCGATTCAAGCTGTCAGCTACTGAGAGAAAGGAGCCGTGATGACTGTCAATCTGTGGTGAGTAGAGGGGAAGACGGGGCTGAATGGATAGACGGAAGGAGGGAGGAACAGAGAGAGGTTTAAGGAGGTGGAGAAAGGTCAGGCGCAGACTTCACTGGCAGCCACCAGAGCTTCAGGCAGAAGGAGGAGAAATCCTGTTGACGACTGGTGTTCACAAGAAAAGCTACCTACAAACTATGTCCATATTTAGTTCTTTAATAGCATAAAAAAAATCAGATGTTACAGTCATATAGTATTATAGATCATACAAATAGATTTTTGTTTAAATAATAAACATGTACAGAGCTTAATACCATGGAAAGAAAAGGCCAGGCAATGTGTAATGAATGTACATATCACTTTTGATTCAACTTAACATATCGTAATGACTTAGTCACTGACCGAAACAATGTCATTCTCATAAAAAGCTAAATTCCCAGTGTTTTTGTCAATTTAGAGAGGGGACCTTTACTACATGGCTATTAACAAGTAATCACAAGAGGTGTAATAATGAAGACTGCCCTTCATTTTTGCAGAGGGTAAGGTAGACACCGGTGTCCAGCCCTCGTCTTCAGAGGGAAATATGGAGGGAACTTAGGTGTTTGACGATGCGTTTAATTCACACAGGAATACATTAATATGATAGTCAGTGGAGCGGCAAAGCCCTCAAGTAAGGTTCTCTCATTAGTATGTTTCTCTATTTCTTTTTTTAATTATTCAACAAAAAAACGAGGAGCCACATGACAGATGTATTGGCTGTGTCAAGAAGGAATGATTTGAATTTGAATTGTGCATACAATCGTGCAATTATGAAGGCTCATTTGTGTATGGGAACAAAATATTTGCCTCTAATGAGTATTGGCTCTGAAGCTGGAGTCAAATGAAGGGGGTATAGTTTAATATGTATTCTCTCCTCAAGGATGCGGCCACATTGTGTGTGTTTGAATGTCATGAATAGAAAATGAACACAATATAAGAAATGACTTTACTCTGAGTGTAAACAGCCGCCCAATTATACCTCAACACAGTGAGGTGGACCAGACAAAGTCTACCACGGCCCTCGGTTTCTCCGACTTCAAACGCATACCATTTAGAGTGTGCAATGCCCCATGCGAGCTTGATGCTTCTACAAGTCATTCTCAAATCATCTCGGTGGGCTATTATCTCACTATGCCATTGTCAAAATTGGAAGTGGTGAGGCTTTCATCATGCTTATGAGGTAAACACCTGATCTGCACACACTGGGGGCATTGTCTTCTGAGCTCTGCTTGGACAGAAGAAAGCAGCCGAGTGCACCAAAGTAGAGAACTATTTATGACAGTGCTGCACGTAATCATTCAAAGAAAAAGGTTTGTGCTGTATGTGAAACTATATCAACATTTAAGCAACAAAAGAAACATCTTTTTCAGCTTATCTGCAGTGCATTATAAGGTTTATCCAGCTGGTTTTAAAAGGTTTCATAAATCAAAGAGCTGTGAAATACATAAAGACGCTTACAAGTTGTAAAAAACAAAACAGCATGTGCATCAAGAAGCAAAGCCTGGATTGTGTTTAATATATTCAAAACATGTTGCATCTTCAAACATTGACAAATATGGAGGTTTGTTGCGGGCACTAGGGCATGTGTAATGTATTCTCCACAACATTTGACTTCATCTGTTGGGGGGGGGGGGGGGGGGGGGGAGCTATAAATATGTAGTAAGTAGTTTGTACTTGATTTGTGGTCTCAGAATCATTTTTTAAACATGGGCTCCTTAGCTGATTCTAATTACTGTCTCTTCTTAATTTTCCTTGACACAGTTAACCACACTGGGTTCCACTGCTTGGACTTGAGGTTAACACCAACCTCCTGCAAAAGGTTAGGCAGGTAATTCATTGCTTGATTAGGCTCACTGCAATTAATCACGCTTAAATGCATACCCTCGCAGAGTGATCATTTAGGAATGATGATTAATGAAAGCGTCAAATATTCCTCACATTCGGCTTCTTATTGGGCGGCTGCGGTAATGTGGGTCACGGCTGTCAAAGAAGTACACTGCAGTAACCCTCGGCCGCTACTGTGACCGTGCTTACACGCCTTTAAACAGGGGTGAAGGTCTTGTGAGTTAATTCTCTCTATTTTTTTTTTTTTTTTTGCTTGTGTGTCTTCGGCCCTCTTTGAAAAGCCAGCTGCAGTGCAGCGGAAGCCATTTCTGGGAACATCAAAATACAGGTGCAAGGTTGAGAGGACGAGCGGCGCACCTTGTGGGCATGTGAGACGACGTGTGAGATAGTTGCGTGTCAGTGATTGTTGAGTCAATTAATTATTGAACTTGGCAAGAGATCAATCGTTCCAGTAAGGTGATCCCATTTCCAATTGGCAGCATATCGAGACAGCAACCTATGACAATATTAATCACTAGCACAACAGCAGGCTAATTCCCACATGTAATTAGTCTACATTTTAATTCATTGAAAACTAGCACTTTTCTCTAAACTCGCTTAATTATGTACTTACACTTAATTATAGCCCCGCCCCCCCCCCCTCCCTCTTCGGTTTGTTTTCAGTGCCGCAGATGGAAAAACATATTTATTTTTGGGTGGAAGAGATAAAATAAAAACTCCACCTGGGAAAGGAACGGCAGGTCTCTGCTGGGTTGTGCTGCGTCTGGTAGGAATTTACTGGATTAGCTCAGTCACAAAATGTGAGATGAACCACATTGTCAATCACCCTCAGGGCAGAGCGAGAGAGTAAGAGCTGTCAATCAAAGCGGGTCTTCAATCGTCCCATTCACATCGCCTCCTGGAATCAGTCTCTCCCGCTGACTGCTCTTTGACATTTAACGCACTGGGGCCACGAAGATGGAGAGGAAAAAACATCCTCAGATCCTCCCTTTCTTTCTTTCTACCTCTCTGTCTGTCTGTCCTCAATCTTTGTGCTTTAGCGGAGGCAGATATGTGTGTTTAAAGTAATGACACTGTTCATTTAGCGCCAGACAGCGCAATAGCTGTGAGAAATAACTGCAAAGCAGACCAAAAAGTCCCTCTAACTCCTAAAGCGCTGTGGCAATAGGCATGTGGAGCATGCTGTAAAAACAAAATAGATTGGACTTTGCAGAGTTATGTATCGTTTTCATTCTGACAAATCGACTTATAATATTCTGTTGCAAGGAAACAAAACACAAAAAGCACGACTTCCCTGAACAGTATCTCTTTTGGGCTTCTACTTTACTTGAGACGCATTATGAAATTCACACCGAGCTCATCAATAAAAGGCAATGCATTTGCTAAAGCTCAAACAATAAATGCACCCAATTCACCAATCGAGTCGATAAAAAAACAAAAAGAATCAGGAAAAACGGCTAATCTGCTGAACAGATAATACCTTCCTCCGCCTCTGAAAGATGCTGCGGGATGAAAAATCCAAGTGCAGTTTGTTGTCGTTTTTATGTGTTTTCTCTCCTCTTGTTTGTATTCCGGGGCAGCCGCCTGGCTCCGAGTGAGGTATACAGAGTCATTGCTCTTTTGGCTCCAGCCCTGACACCTTGTGCCCTCAAGTGTGGACTCCTTAGCCGCGATCTGATCAGCATCTTTATAGTTTATCAGCCTTGGGGTTCAATTTTGGCTTGGATGCTTTTACAAATGAACGCAATCACTGGTGAGCCTTCGCATCCTGATTGCATTGAGAGAAGCGGGTGGAGGAAAGTTTAGTGGATTACCGTGCCACTTGAGGATGGAGCACAAACACACCGCGGCAGCTACAGTGGGGGCCTCCACCCCCCCCTCCCCCGCCTGGGCTATTGGCACTAGCTGCTTGTACTCTGTCTTATTTCACTAAAATAATATAATTGTCTCCCATCTTATTGCTTGTAAAGCCATCTTCTGTCTGCAGGCGATGTGTGTGATCAATGCACTAGCTAACAGAATCAATTCTTCCAGGAATACCTTGTGTTTGTGAAATGATTCCAGGCGGCAGCAGCAAAAGACGGAGCTAGAAGTGGGATCGTGTGGTACTCGGATTAGTTTAGCGACTTGGACCCTTCAGTTCACACTGAATAGTGTGGCTCTTTGCCCATTTCTCATGTAGTTCACTGTGTGTGTGTGTGTGTGTGTGTGTGTGTGTGTGTGTGTGTGTGTGTGTGTGTGTGTGTGTGTGTGTGTGCGTGCGTGCGTGCGTGCGTGTGTGTGTGTGCGTGTGTGTGTGTGTGCGTGCACGTGTGTGTGCGTGTGCGTGTGTGTGTGCGCAAAATAGGCTTCCCAGGGAACTCACATTCATATTGCCAGCTATGGGCATCATCCCTCGAACATCTTCTAAGCAGTTTATTCCACTTGTAACTGCTACAGTATTTGGTCCCCTTGAGATGTTTTTCAACTGTGCTGCAAAATGGTAATAAATGTCATGTCGTCTGTTTGGTAATATGAAACAGATTTCCTGAATTTGACCAAAGTCAATGAATTTGTTCTCATCACTTCCACTATTCACTTTTTCTACTCTTTGTATCACTCCAAATATGTATTTCTACAGTGTCATTGATTTAACTCCTCAGCATTGTAGCATTAAAAATGTATAAAAAAAACTACTTATATTAAAGCTATTAATTACATAAAACACTGTATACAACCAGAAACTAAGTAAATAAAGACATTGTTATGCACTGGCAGCATAATATCCCAGGCAATTAATGCAATTTCAATTAATAAAATTGTTTCCCAGTACTGCAACTTCCCTTGATCCAAAACCCCATGATTCACGGCTGCAATGATGGCACCGATCACATCACACTACAATGAATGAATTAATGTCCCACCGCCAATCCTGCCTGCCTGTTCCCAATGTGCACCCCTCCTCTAATTCTACAACTAAACAATGATATCAAAAGTGAATTATAGGAGACCTCTGGGGTGGATTGGGGAGAGTAATATGCCAAAAAACTATTACAGGGGGAAACTATGGGAATAGACCCCTCTGGAGGAGCAAAAAGAAAAAGAAAAAGAGAGAGAATTGAGGAGCGGGATCAAGCCGAGGGGAACCATTTTGGCAGGTCAGGTTGTAATTGATTGTCAATAGAAAAACGGAAATCTCTGTGGCGGTGGCAAGTTTGTCTTATCACATCTCGTGTATTTTGCAGATTTCTTTCTGACACAGAAATATGAATACATCCTGCAAAAGACCTGAGAAAAACAGCATGATTGACATTTGGAGCATGTTGTTGTAATATAGTGTAAACTACTGGCTTGGAGAGCCTTTAGCAAAAAGCAGTATCTGGCTTAATAAGCATGGAGAATTTGCCAGGAAGTACCATGGCATATTGAGTTACTTCTACGCGCTGAAAGAAAAAAGGAGACTTTATGCAAATTAAGGTATGCCGTAGCAATTGTCTTTCAGTTGTTTAGTCCAGTGGTTTAATTCGATTTAGGGGAAAACAGCAATGCCAAATTGTGTCTTTCGATAACATCGCTGCAATGATTGAGTTATGCGTTATTGCATTTGTGACTTGAGTTTGGTCTGTTGCTCTGCAGTTTCAGGCTTTACCTGAGAACAGCTCAAGCAGCAAGAGAAGTCAGGTCCAAAATCCTTTTCATTTCCTTTGTAAACCACATGTCATGTTCTATATTAGGTGGATAAAGGACGTATGTGCCCTAATGTCTGTGCACCTTAGATCTGGCTCGAGATTTTGCCCTCCCTTTTTCTTCCCCCTTCCTCCGCTCTGTTTACTTTCCTACAGTCTCATCGTCATGTGTCTAGTTTTGTCTTTCTCCCTCTATTGCTTCTCTCTCCCTCTGTGTCTCTCCCTCCATCCTGGCAGGGCTCTGCAGCGCCGGCCTCGGTCCATTCTTTGGGTAGCACAGGAAGTGAAACTGTAACACAGAGTTCACTGGTAATTGGCCACGGTCACGCTAACCAAACAGGAAGGAATCTGCAACTGATTAGAATTCTTCCTCCTGCAATAATAGTCCCCCCAAACACACACACACACACACACACACACACATACACACACACCCCCTTCAACCCCCCGCCCCCCACGAAATTAATTACATTCGGGGGTCTATTCCCACTATTGGTTTTCCTGTTTTGAAGCTGCATTATAAAGGGACAAATCCCAAGACAACACAACCTAGCTAGTTTTTCAATTACAGACAGACGGGCTAAGTCATAAAGGGCTGAGGAAGCATAGACAGGCATCCATCTCTTCATCTCTTCATCCGGACAGGGAGCTACTGGCTGGTCAGATCAGTCAGCGAGTCACAGACTGCTGAATAATCCTTTCGTTACTCACTCACACACATATACATATATATATATATATACATATACACACACATATATATATATATATATATATATATATATATATATATATATATATATATATATATATATATATATATATATATATATACATATACATATATATATATATATATATATATATACATACATACATACATACATACATACACACACACACACACATGTAAATGCTCACAGACAGACACGGGCCTCACTGTAAAATGCTGTTCAAAATAAACTTTCAAAATAAATGTTCCCTAATTCTTAATACCAACTATAATATTTTATTGGGGGTAAAAAAGGGAATTTGACAATTTTTAGTTGTTGTTCCTCCTCATTTCACAGTGTTTTCCCAAATATAAGATACACAGTATTTGATAATATAATAATAATAATAATAATAATAATAATAATAATAATAATAATAATAATAATAATAATAATAATAATAATGTCTCTAACATTCTGTCCTAATGCTTCCAAGGCTCTTACTGTAGGGACATTCCCAAAGGTCGTGAAGATTTTAAATGATGTAAGAAATGTATAAACATCACAGTTAGAGTTTTTACATTCTGAGTTTACTGTAAATCTGCAATCAACCACCCCCTCCTGAGACATTTAAACAATTTGTATCTGCAGTCATTTATTAGATTACACATCATTGTACTGCTGTTCTAACATCTGCAAACAATGAAGAACAATGAGACCTGTAATTTCATCAAGTTTGGAATGTTTTATTTTCCTTCTATACACCAAATTCCAAAACAATGTAAATGTGATAATATATATGTATCAATACATTATGAAGTGTATGTTAAGCCATAACTGTGCAGTGCCAGCTGGCATCAAAACCACAGGAAACCAGCAGTCCATCATTTGACGGCCCGCTTCTGCAGAAATGGTCAAAAACAATCAGCTCGAGTGAACGCTGCCCACCTGGAATTGTTTGGATGTTGCATTTTGCACAAGTGCGTTGCGTGATGTGACACATTCATTTCACAAACGGGGGGTTAAGCGCACAAGAACAGCGGGGGCGTCACGGTGCACATGCAACGTTTGAATACTGCGGTGTTCAGCACCTTTCAAAATAAAATGAAAATAAAATCATAGCGATGCATTTTCATCTCATCTTCAGAGAGACGCGGAGGGCCAGGGCTGCTTCAAAAATAAATGATTGCCTAACAATGTTTTTGATGTCCTATATTTAAATTTGTACGGTTACTTACATTACTCCTACTTCCCTGGTCTTGGAACTAATCCGATTGATATGGAAATGGGGTGCTCTGTTTCATGACAGAGTTGGGGAGCGGGAGAGAGAGAGAATTCCCAGGTTCGCTCCTACTCAAAATGTGCTGAAAACAGATTTTCAGAATCCTTTGGCTTCATGGTATTGGTTAAAGGGGATTACACAAACCACTTACAGCTCGACAATGAGCTGCTCTTTTCAAACAACAAAAAAGTCCTTCATGCTGGACACATTCTCCACACCCGAGGGGTTAATCAGGAACAAATTAAACAAATATTGTGATGGGCACCATCGACACACAAAACATTATATATATATATATATATATATATATATATATATATATATATATATATATATATATATATATATAATGACACTGAAACTTTAGATTTTGTATTTTCTGAAGTTAAGGCGGAGGCAAGTTGGTTTGTTAAGGTTTTTTTTTATTTTAAATGTCAAAGGGGGATAGTTCCAATTGTTATTTAGAGGCATCGACTGTTGTCTGTGTGATAAAATAAAGGCAAAACTGGGGCAACCAAAATTAGATATGCAAAACCTTAATTTATTAAAGTATATGTTGCAACAGGACTTGAAAAACTTTAGTAATTCCTGCATTTATTTACAGCTCTATCCAAACTATAATGTTGTCCCAGATCAAATCAGTCAACTGTTCTCTTTTAAAACTACTTTGTTTTGGGACTTTTTTTTATGTGACTATAATACTTTACACCTAATATATATTAAGTCATAATATTAAGTTAAGTTATAACAATAATACTTTATAATACTTTAATTATAATTTACAAAGTTCCCAGGCCATCTAATTATATGATGACAATTGTCCACATTTTACAGTGCTGTACAAACATTTTCACATCATATTAAATACTATTAAAGTAATAGTTTTTTTTTCTATTACTTTTCTGTCACTGAAAACCAAGAGTAAATAAAGTTTGTATTTGTTTTCAGTTTGAAATACCAACATAAACCCTTTATCAAACACATACAGGCTGAAGGAAATAATTGTCTTAATATACATGTAACTACCCGAGGTAAAAACACTTTGTCATTTCTGTCAACTTAACAGTAGTCTCCAGCGGTGTTTCCTAAAGCTCAATAACATAAATCAGACATGTGCTATGCAGCTACTGCAACAGCACATTGAAGCCAGTATCTCCCGGTTTCCTGCTCGCTACCCGGGCAAATCCTTATCTGTTGTAAACTCTTCTATTTTTTTAATATCTTAAACAGCATTTAAAATCATCACTTACCAATTCCCTCCTTTAGCTGAACAGCCATTGAAGCGTGTGTTGTCTGTCATTGGGGTTGAAAATTGGGGAATGGGCTGGAAATTGGAACCACCAAGGATGCCGTCCTGGAAAAAGAGGAAATCAAAGTTAAATGAGATCATGCATGCCAAGAGAATGTTTAACCAAAGGGCAAAAAGGAAGCTGGAGATAACAGAGAAGAGAAAACCGCTTAATGTTGTGTTACTGCAGTCTGTTCAGAGTCGTGCTTGTGTGTGTGTGTGTGTGTGTGTGTGTGTGTGTGTGTGTGTGTGTGTGTGTGTGTGTGTGTGTGTGTGTGTGTGTGTGTGTGTGTGTGTGTGTGCGCGTGTGTGTGTGTGTGTGTGTTTAGAGGAAAGAGGGGGTGTTACTTGTGACTAAACATTTTATTTTATTTTATTCTATCTGTAAATGTATATGTGTGCAACTGCATCTTTAAATGTACATATTCTTAACTAAATGCATGACAATGTTTAAGTAGTTGATGATTTACAAGATCAATAATGCATGTGTGTGTGTGTGTGTGTGTGTGTGTGTTTACAGGAAAGAAGGGGTGTTACTTGTGACTAAACATTTTATTTTATTCTATCTGTAAATGTATATGTGTGCAACTGCATCAAGAATGCATGTGTGTGTGTGTGTGTGTGTGTGTGTGTGTGTGTGTGTGTGTTTTTACAGGAAAGAAGGGGTGTTACTTGTCAGTAAACATTTTATTTAATTCCATCTGTAAATGTATATGTGTGCAACTGCATCAAGAAGGCATGTGTGTGTGTGTTTGTGTGTGTGTGTGTGTGTGTGTGTGTTCGCGCACGCATCTGAGCATGCGTTTTTATAGCCGCACAGGAATGTGAACATATAGTAAGAGTGTGTGCATGTGCAGGTGTGTGCATAGGTGACGACGGGCCTTGCAAAAGTTCATCCCGTAATGCAGTGTGTTTGAAGTGGTGCACCACAAACAATTAATCTTGAGCCTGTGATTGCACTAAGCCCCAGTGATGCAGTCCTATGACACGTTCACTTCAAAAGACTGAAATCCTACCCCACCCAGTGTGCTTTGTTTTAACATGAGAGGCCATCGAGAGAGAGAGAGGGGGGGGGGGGGGGGGGGGGGCAATCCTAACCAGAGTCTGGGAAAGAAGTGCATCATCATTATAAATGAATGTGTACCTTCCTAATGCGGGTTTCAAAACAGAAATGTGTAATAAAGCGTAGAGGAAACGGTTCAGTGTTAGCGTACGTGTCATGTCATCAAAAGATAACAAGGGAAGCAGTAAAATCACTGATTATCAGATGTTTGATTAAAATCCGGTTTCTCACGAGAGCTGTGAGTAAACCTTTATCTGACACTGGCCTCTCAGCTGACATCTGATCTTTGCATTTGGTTGCGCGCCTTCTTCACTGATGGAATCAGGGATCACCGTGTGAGTTGTCCATGACAGACGGGCTGGAATGGAGCATGTCTGGATTATGTTTATTCAATTTAACTGAGCATTTATCCTCCCAGGTATTGCTGCCGGTGTGTGTGTGTGTGTGTGTGTGTGTGTGTGTGTGTGTGTGTGTGTGTGTGTGTGTGTGTGTGTGTGTGTGTGTGTGTGTGTGTGTGTGTGTGTGTGTGTGTGTGTGTGTGTGTGTGTGTGTGTGTGTGTGTGTGTGTGTGTGTGTAAGCTAAGGAAGCAAAGTGATCAGGACAGAGGGAGAGAGAGTGAGAGAGGGATGACAGGAGTGAAGTTTCCAGTTCATGAGAGGGAAGCATGCAGCCAGCCTGCACATGTCAGGGTCAGAAGACACGTTCTTCCAAGGAATGAAGGGAGAGGTGGAGGCAGATAGAGATCTGGTTCTCATGCGCCTTGATGTGCTCCACAACAAAGAAAGATCTGAGTCACAAAAACACAGACCAATCAATCAAGGTATTTTAACACCACATAAATGAAGTACGATCCAAATGTTTCACACGAAAGCCGCATTTGCTGATATTGTGCATAACTTCCATTTCATGTGATTGCTTGGTCTCTCATGCTAAGAGATTTGTTTTTATATAAACACAGAGAACCCACCTAGTTTAAAGA
This sequence comes from Gymnocephalus cernua, assembly GCA_023631565.1. Classification (NCBI taxonomy): domain Eukaryota; kingdom Metazoa; phylum Chordata; class Actinopteri; order Perciformes; family Percidae; genus Gymnocephalus; species Gymnocephalus cernua. The sequence goes on along the minus strand of CM042446.1, from coordinate 14,597,351 downwards.
AGAAGAAAAAAAAGTGAAAGTTGTCAATTTTACACAGGGTGATGTCATGTGAAGAGAATACCTGTGGGTGTGTGCCATCTTTTTACTGAATCATTTGGCACTGCGCTTTATTTCTTAATTCTCATTGCCATGAAACACTTCAGAAAGAATATCAACCCAGAAGCGATATTTTCTGCAAGAAAAAACTAGTTCAAAGACATTTCTTTTCCTTCATCCCCCCCATCCTCAACTTACTGTCCTGGCATCTAGTCAATTTGCAATTTGCGATGACTTTTACAAGATTTTTTTTCCTGACTTTGTAGCAACACTGAAGCCCCCAGGCCAGTGGGTCATATAATTATTATGTGCAGGAAATGATAAGCATGTTTTAAAAGTGAAAATTAGGTTTAATTGTGGTGTATGGGTGCGATGTGAGCAAGAAATCACAAAAGTCAAACTTATGAGACTTTTGCATTATTTAAACAATTTGGGATGGCTAATTCATGCTGGGTGTGATTTTTCATATTTTTTTTAAATATGATAATATGACAGGATAGTTGAGGTTCGTATTCTGGACATATTTTACAATATAACATCTGGACCTTTTTTTATTTTTTCTCACAGACATTCATAAATTCTGTCAAACAGAGAAAATGAGGAGCACATTCTCGACAAATGGCTGATTTATTTGCGCTTACCGAGATGATTTGTAAATATTTGTTTATACTGTTTTAGTCTATTTTTTCTTATTTCTCCACATGATTTGTATACGCGAGACCAGAAGATGTCTGTTAAATAGGCTAGTGGTGTCTTGTGATCCCATATGGAATGGGCTAAATGTTTAGCATGACACAGAAATACAATAATACTATTTGATTTGATTTTGGGCCTTATTTCTAGTGATAACGTAAACTTGTAAGCTTTTCCTTGTACGCAAAGCCCAGATCCTGGACCAAGCCGGCACACAGAAACTCCATGTAATGCATCGCTGACTCATAAAGATAACCTCAGACTTCCGTTAGCCTCTGACAAAGCTCCGGGTTTCAACTCACACCTTATAGTCCCTGACTCGTACATCAGCGCCAATCGGCAAACCAGGCCAAAGACAGGAAACCGAAAGGAACGTGCGAGGTGTCCTTGGAGTAACCAAAACAACTGCGAGTCCAATTTCCTTCTTTGTCACTTGTTGTAGCTTTACTCTCAACTGGAGAGCGAGCTGAGAAAAGAACGTGTTGTCGGCCTGACTAAAACACCGGCAGCTCTCCTGCCCGTGTGTAAAGCTGACATCCAGTTTCCTGAATGAAGTCATTTCCTCAGTAGACGTTTTGCACAAACACAGGACTAATATCCAAGGCAGTGGTTGGGCGGGGGGGGGGAGGGGGGGGCGCTTGTCTTGAAGAAAAGGGCTGACGGCAAACATCCACCCTTTAAATTTAATTTCACCCTTTCATCGCCGCGCACAGGTAAGAGATTCGGTAGCCGTGGTTAACTGGGGAAATATTATGATAAATCGACTTTTATTAGTATTTTTCCCCAGTATTCATGACAATAACAATACAATGTCCTCATAGTGGTAATGGTGCATGTGTCTGGATGCATCACTGGCAAAGGCGAGGGTACTTATTATGGAAACAGTCCTATGATGAATGTGTTCGAGCAACTCAAACTTAATCTAAACTGCATTACATGTTGTTTTGAATATACCTCCATGATGTGCCCATCTTTAATGTACTATCAAGTGTAGGGAGCAGAATTGCTTTAGTCTCAAAATTCACAGCGGCAGAGAGAGAGAGAGAGAAAGAGAAAGAGAGAGAGAGAGGCTTTAAAATACTGTCTGTGAGAAATGCAAAATTTATGAATACCCCCCTCACATCTCAGCTTGATTTATGTGAAATAATAATACACTATTTAATGCTTAAACATAGCTAGGAGCGATCCCTGGCTATCAAGATGTACAATGGAGTAATGGGGCTGGAAGACAAATCACCTTGTGGACTTGTGATGCTTATTTAAAGGTGCTCAGGCAGATATATTAAACTATATGTAATTGTACACTAACTCTGTGCTGTAGGCAGAGGCGGCAAACACAGGAGGAGGCCAGTCATGATGCAGATGGAGTGGTGTAATCAATTTGACTCAAGCGTCAGCATCCACGGCGGAGACGAGGGAGAGGGGAGGGAGGAGACGAGGGAGGACTCTTCGATCTGCTATCCTGTCATCTTCTTTAGGTCTAAGCCCTCTTTCATACGTCCTGTAAGTCCATCTATACTTTTAAACAAAATGTCAAAAAAAAAAAAAAGTTAAATAAGAGATTCCTGCATGGACATTGAGAAGAAGATAAAATGAAATCCCACATGAAATTGAAAATGATATTGTTAGCTTTTAGGCTCAGGAGCTACAGTAGCACGTGTGTATCTACTGTACGTTTTGGCACAAGGTGCATCGTCTTTAAAGATGAGGGCCAGGTTCAAACGGAGCCAGTGGTCACACGGATGGTGATTTATGATTCACTGATTGCCTCGTTTAATTAAAGTAAATGGCAAAGCAAGGCAAGGCCAAATTGTCCTGATCTGATGAATTGGCCCCCGTTTTACCACCAAAAGCAGGTAGGGTAAATAAACAGGGTAATTACAATGGTAAATGGAGCCTCTGTGAGCGAGCCCTGTAGGCTGTGGGCGGCTCACCCAGGATGTTACTGAAGAAGTGAACAACAGGCGTTCCCGTAACCTTTTTTTTTTTTTTTTTTTTTAAACATCTTCCCTGTGTCTCTGAAGCCCGGCCACGCCAAGAAAAACATAACTTGCATGCACACAGACACCTACGAGGTGCACACACTCTCACTCCCATATTCAGTGACACACAAACCACAGCCACCACTCCTCCCACCCCCCCATCCTGGTGTGTTCGTGTACAATTATAGCTACGGTGATCCACAGGTGTTGAATTCTTCTGGCAAGCCATAAAACATGATATGCATGATTTGTGCAGTCAGCCAGGTCTGTAATTTCATTCTCCTTTTCTTTCATTTTCCCTTCCTGGGCCACACGATCCATTTTCCTGCTTTATGAGAGCGCAGACACCCAGAGAGACTTTCAGGATGATTACATGCCCCGTGCCATGGGGGGGTCTGAGGAGCCAACACGCCAGCCTAAGAGCCGTGTCAAACCTGGGTAAAAACATCTATTTGAATAAAGGTTTTAAATATTTGAACTGCTCGAGGTGTGCGTCGTTTATCCTCCTATAGACATTTGCAGATGTCTATAGTGAAACTATTAACTTCTAATATATATATATATATATATATATATATATATATATATATATATATATATATATATATATATATATATATACACACATTTATATATATTTGATATATATATACATATATATTGATCCATTTAAGTATCAAAAATATATAATTTTGCTCAGGTATGCAGCCTGTCGTCGTACGAGCAGGACTGATTTAAGATCAGGACACATGCCCTCGTGGTCCTGTGAGTATCAAAATAAATCACGCGTACCTCACACGGCTCATGTATTTAAGGCGATATTCATATACGCACATTGGGGCCTGATGTCACAGCACGTGGGTTGGTCTCTTGGCAGAGAGACTGCGATGTCCTCCAGGGGAAACTAGACAAACTCTGTCTGCCACTTTCACAGTGTTGCCTAAACGTGATCAGGGTGAGAGGTAGGTCCTGTTCTGTGGAGCGCATACATACACATACACACACACACACACACATTCCTGAGTTACATTTTCACACATGCACACCTACAGTATAAACGCCAAAGGAGAAAAACTAAAAATTGAGTTTTGTACGTATTAAAACGGACTCATTATTATAATTTGATCCAAGATTCACATAAGCGTATTTCTAATATTACTCTGAAATTTACCATGGCTTGCCATTATCATAAATATAATGTTAATATCTATGTAAATAACTGCCTCTCGTGGATTTAAGATGAGGCTATGTTAGTTATTGGGTGCATAAGGATAAATGCATGCGAAAAGCCAAATGGGCCACAGAGTTTTGCATATTGCACAATTTCGTTGTTTTTTTGCAAACATGTCAACAGAGAGAACTCCTTCAGCTTCAATCCATGAGTAAATACTATTCAGACATAAACCACAGCATTAATCCTGGTGCGTGATTGACATTTCATATCTGGGACAATAACTCCAAATAATTAAAAAACTGAAATCTTGAAAGGTATTAGCTTCTCAAATCCATTAAGTAGTTAAAGGTTATGAGAAAAAAAAAACAGGATTATTGCTCACAGCAAAACTCCTTATTAAATGAGACTACGTAATTTGTTTCTCAATCCCTTTCTCTTCATAAGCACAGCGCAGGTTAAATGAATGGGCAATGAAACATGCGTGTCATTTACCGTCACTCTGAGAGACAACAAGTTTGTTTAATTACTTTTTCTTTCCTTTTCTTTGAGCCCATTTGCAAAGAGAGATGCTTCCCCCTCCTGGCTGCTCATAAGAAAGTCAAAGACTCCCCGGTCTCCTGTGCCTGCCCTCAGTGCCACCTATGCAGTTTGTTGTCACTGCTTATAACCTGTGTGCGGATGCACAGTTTTAATGGTCTTTCTATTATGACTATGCTCGCATTATAACTGAAGTTTGAGTTCCTGTTTTAAATTGAATTGACTGCTCACCGAATGTAAATTGACCCTCAACCCTGACAAGAAGCCCTCCTCTGATGGTAAAGGAACATTAAATGGCGACTGTAAGAGGTCCGACCCACCATGCACCTCTTGCCCTCCGATGACAGAGAACAGATGATCTGAATTTCAAACGTCCGCAGCCACCGTGAACCAGTCTGGCAGGTCTGTGTCTGCTCTCTGGTCACTGGCAGAGAGGATAGAGTGGGAGGGGGGGGAGATGAGACGAGGGGGGGGGGGGGGGGGAAGAAAAATGTAAGAGCAGCAAGCCTAGCAGATCAAAGAAAATAACGGTAGAGGATGGGAGAGGATATGAGTGCTTTGAGAAGTAATATAGCCGAGATAGCATCTGTTTTCCGTAGCATGCAGGAGGCTTGAGACAAGCCCAGAAAAGAAGACAACGGAGAGCGAGTGCACTTTAGCCGAGGATAAGACCAAACACAAATGGGTTATTAAGAAGCCCTCAATGTAATATCTGGCTGACAGTAAAGTGTCTCCTTTTGAAATGATCCACTGCTGGGGTTAGGGGGCTTTTTATGATACTAATATTGAATAAATAATGTGGCGGATCATTACCAGGGAGTGGGTGTTTAGTTTAAAGAAGACAAAACAGTAATGTTATCACCAGGGCCTTGCTGGTCAGTTTACTAAACCCCAAGACGTCCTGTTCCGTAACGAAAAGCTCCAAAACAAACATGTTAGACGCCTGTTAATGATTCAAAGAGGTAATGCTAGTTTTTCCTGAGTCTCATCTCTACACTAACCACAACTTCAATAATGAATAATGATGAGGAAATGGAGGTGAAAATTTTTTTATTATGTGCTTCATCGGGTTGGTCATGTAAAAATGTTGTCAGTAGACATTCTTTAACCCCCGTTTGTGTATTGTATATTTGGGTAAATGTATATCATCCATTTTATTTTAATGAACAGATATTGTGGATTGAGGATGACGAGTGTACATTCAACAAATGTTCAAATCTGAGAAACAAACCCTGTGCAGGACACTCACCCGGTTGTCTATTTTCATTTCTATCGTCCATATAGTATATCAAAACCATTCATAGGTCGCGCTCCCATATGAGCCTCCTGAAGATTGAATAATGTCCTTCCTGATCCGCGCTGCAAGAGGCCATATTGGATCCAGATTTCACTGGTTCAAAAGTCATTTCATTCCCCTTCATTTCTCACCCCCCCCCCCCTCTCTCTCTCTCTCTCTCTCTCTCTCTCTCTGCTTTATTTCGCTCTGTCTCTCTCAAGCCTTCTCTCTGCCTGCTTTATTTATTGCAGGTCCAGTGGTGTGGTACAAAGCCATTACCTGCGCATATGTACCTTTTTGAATAATCAATAAATAATTATTTTATTATTTAATAGGATCGTATGGGAAAAGGAAATGGGTTTTATTACATAAATCCATCACGCATGATGAATGGGTACACTTGTAAAGTTGGACGGGGGGAGAAGGGGAAAGTGGTTGGGACGGGCCTGCGCCTGCGCTCACCGGCAGTGCCTCGCTGAGCACTTTCTCTATGCCAGGTTGTAAATATGACATTTTTGTCTCTTTGGGACTGTCAATTGGAGTGCAAGGGGAATGGGGGAAGGGGATTGTAAATTCAGAGAGATTAATTAACCTTTTACATTTGCGATTCAGCCCTGCATCTTTTTCTGTGTATTGTGACCCCTGTGAGCAGAGGGGTTAGAGACCTGGCCGCAGACGGCCCAGGGAGTGCAGACGTCTCATTCCAAATGAGTTATTAACAGAATTTTTTGAATAGATGGAAAAATTGTAGCCTGGCCATTTAGTGTCATAAAGGCCGGGCTGGCGAGGCGGCAGGGGCCTCCCAGGGACAGGAGGCAATACCATTACAATCAAATCTGAGATGGAAGAGGGATTGAGCTGTCCATTCTGAATTTTTATATTGTCAGAGGGGCCGGGGAGGAAATAATGCCATCCTGGAGTGTATTAACCTCTGGCTGGGGAAAGAGGACAGGGAAGAGAGAGGGGGAGAGAGAGAGTGAAACAAGGCAGGCAGGGGGAGGGATTTGAGATTGTACCACAAGGAGAAAAGAAAGCTAGAAGAGGGAGGAGTGGAATGAAGGGGCAAAAGAGAGTTTCATGCCTTATGCTTGGGAAGCCAAAGAGGGAGAGACAGGGATATGAGATGGCCGAGAGACAGAGTCAGAACAGAAGAGTAGGGAATAATGCAATAAGGATTTAGAGAGAAAGAAATGTAGGGGGAGAATGGCATATATGGACATGACTGGGGGAGAAGGCGGAGAGATGCTGGCAAAGACAGAGAAAAAGAGGGAAGAAGAAGGAAGTTTGGAAGGATTAGGGGAATGGCATGGAGGGAGGAGGTGAAGGAGGCAAGGGGAAGGCTGCAGGAGAAGTTGTGAGGAGTGATGACATGTGGACAATAGAAACTCATTGTGAGCTATAGAGCTGCTCTACAATGTATACCTAACCACAATATTAAGATGATATATAAACATAATAATCAGCATATTATATTGTTGTCCAGTGCAACTTCTCTACATATTATTCATTTAATTATTAACAGGCAAATATGGCTGTGGTTCACATAAACACGTATTAAGTGGTGCAAGAAGCACTGAGATTGTTTATTGAGTAGTGCGTAGCAATACCACAATGTAAAAAAGACTCCATTACAAGTTAAAATCCTGCATTCAAAAAAGAGTAAAAGTACAGATGTATTAGCAAGAAAGTGTAAACTATCAAACATAAAAGCATGTGGCTGTTCCAGAGGGACAGCCACATGCTTTTGACTAGTTGTCAAAAAAAGGTAGTTTAAAGGTCCCATGACATGGTGCTCTTTGGATGTTTTTATATAGGCCTTAGTGGTCCCCTAATACTGTATCTGATGTCTCTTTCTCGAAAGTCAGCCTTGGTGCAGAATTACAGCCACTAGAGCCAGTCCCACAATGAGCTTTCCTCAGAACGTGCCATTTCTGTGTCTGTAGCTATTGAGGAGGAGAGAGGGGGGGCAAGGTGGAGGGTGGGGGTGTGGCCTTGACCAACTGCCACTTTGCTCGTTTGAAAGTCGTGATGTCTCTCTCTCATGGGTTGGCCAAATTCTCTGGGCGGGCAAAGCAGAGAAAGGGGAGGTAACCTTGCTTGTTATGCCGTCATAACAGGCAAGATTCCAGAACGGCTCATCTGAGCTTTCATTTTCTCAAAGGCAGAGCAGGATACCCAGGGCTCGGTTTACACCTATCACCATTTCTAGCCACTGGGGGACCATAGACAGGCTGGGGGAACTCATGTTAATGTTAAAAAACCTCATAAAGTAAAATTTTCATGACATGGGACCTTTAATAAAAAAATAAAAAACTTTTCCCTTTCAAATAGTAGAATGTAAATAGAAAGTAATAACGTTGAAATACTTAAGTAAAGTAGCCCTACAAGTAGGCTGTGGAAAGTCTGAGTTCACATCATTGTCCATTAAATGGTCCTTTTAAAATATTAACTGGACCATTGAAATAGGATATGATTAGAGCTGCAAAGATGAATCGATTAATCGATTAGTTGTCAACTCTTAAATTTATAGCCAACTATTTTGATAATCGATTAGTCGGTTTGAGTAATTTTTTAAGACAAAAGTCAAAATTCTTTGATTCCAGCTTGTTAAATGTGAATATGTTCTAGTTTCTTCTCTCCTCTGTGACAGTAAACTGAAAATCTTTTGAGTTGTGGACAAAAAAAGACATTTGAGGACGTCATCTTGGGCTTTTGGGAAACACTGATCCACATTTTTCTGACATTTTATAGACCAAACAACTAATCGATTGAGAAAATAATCAACAGATTAATTGACTATGAAAATAATTGTTAGTTGCAGCCCTATGATCCATTCATTGACATACTCAAATCAATATTTGCAGTTAAGAAAAAAAAATGCTTATCACAGGAAGGAACTATATGATGTTGCTAAAGCGGGTGTGTAGGTGCACGGTGGTGATGGTGACGGGAGGCAGCAAACTCACCTAACTCAAGATGGATTCTTCAAAACAGGTAAGTCTGCACCGTTTTACTTGAACTAAAAGCATGCACTCGTTTTCTGAACGCCCTGTTCCACTGTTCATGGCGCAGGATAATATAATTTTACATATTTGAGACCGAATTCAAGTCTAGCCTGTTTACTTGGCCGGTGATGTGCTACAGTGTGTGGCTACGTAGACCAATAGCATCGCAGTTCAGAGGTCGCAGCAGAGCGGAAGTTGTTGGCTGCTTCTGCAAAGTGCAGCCAGCTTTTAAGGCTAACACGCCTCTCAGCGTGTTTTAGCTCTTTGTCATCGTAAAAGAAAAATATGAAAATGTTCGAAATGTGCGTAAGAAGAAGTCGGCACGTCCAGGGAAATGATTTTCACCGGCATCGCCTCTGAAGAAGAGGCTAAGCTAACGTAAAGAAACCCGGAAGTGTTGTTAAGGTAACAAGTTTGCTACTGTTGCTTGCCTGTTTGGCTAAGAAACCAAAGGCAGGGATCAAATAAATCACTAATTGTAATCGTCTCATAAAATTACATTGATTGTTGGAATGACCGCTTGTCTTTAGATGCGTAACCTAGCTATATGCTAGCTAATCACAGTCGCTAGCACCGGCTGCCCTCATGTAGCTAGCCTAACGTTAGCCAACGTCACTGGCCATTATACTTTATTAAACACATCATACGTGTGTTAACTTGTCATATCAGTTACTACAAATCTACAAGTTGGTGGATGTTCAGTTGAATGTGATGCAGCGGTTAAGGTCCTAAACTAATAAGGGCTGTGATTAGTAATATTAAAAATAATAGTGCATAACAGTATTTTAACGTTGGAATGAAAAACAACATGCTTTTGACCTAGCTAGCTATTACGTTACATGACATATGTAGCTAATAACTGTAATCACTGTTAAAATGCAGCAGCAGTCTGAGCATAGGTCTGCATGCTTCTCACAAGTTGTTTGATAATGTTTCCAGTGTCACAGAGATCGACTGGATTACTGAATGTTCGCTTCTTTGCGTAACATTACCATCAATAACCATTCAAATTTGACAGGAAGTGGCTTTATCTGATCATCTATGTTTTTGGCATGATTCCCTTGTTGCACTGTCACTATGGTTATTTGGTTATATGGTGATTGTGAGCGGTCCATATCAGCATAGATCTTAGATGAGATAATAAGAGCTTATCTCTGTTCTAAGTTTGTCCCGTCCATCTTTTATTTACACGTTTACCTCTTTTTTATATCAGGTAAGTTACCTAATGTTAGTTACTGTACTGGATACAAAGGTCTATCTACCTTGCTGATCAATAAGATAGTTACCAACCCAAGATGTTTACTTTTTTCAGTTTGCACCTGCATACCTTGCACCGTTTACAATCGCACTGTTTCTTCTTCTTATTATTATTATTATTATTATTGTTATTATTATTGTTTTATTTTTCACATGCTGCCTTTTTAAAATTGTTTTATTTTGTATATCTGTAGTATAAATTGTAGATTTGACATTGCTTGGCATTCTGTGGACAGCAAAGGTATAATTTCATTGTCCAGGGAAACATGTTTACTTACTGTGCATATGACATTAAAACTTTGAAATTGAAAGAATGCCCTAATGCGTCTTCAAGCTTTTCCGCTGTTCCTACCACAACTTCCGGCTGTGCTTAACACTAAATCAGGAGAAAATAATAGCTTATGTGACTTATTGCCTAAATCAATATGTATGTTCCTACAGGTCCCAGCAGCCACAGACACAATGAGTGCCAAATATGGCCTGGTGAGCTACAACAGTTCACGGAAGCACCTTTCGATCTCCATCCCGTCGTCTACGGAGGTGATGTCGCCCCACATAAAGTCTGTGGAGGAGCTGCGGGTCCTGGGAATCAACCTGAGCAGCTTCAGTACCCCCACACAGTTCTTGATCTGCGTCGCTGGAGTCTTCCTCTTTTACCTCATCTATGGATACCTGCAGGTAACACAGGAAGAAAGACACAATATGGGAGATGCACTTGAGCATACACACATGGTTGTTGCAGTGTAGGGGAAGTGTTGTTGTGAAGCTCTATGTGACTATTTGCATGTTCAGATGCAAAAGACAGGCAAATTTAGTTTTTACACGCACTGCTTTATTAAATGTAGCTGTGGTCCTGTCTGTGCAATTGGAAAAAGAATGCTGGTACAGACGGCAAAACAGATGACATTTCGCAAGATGGACTTCAGAAGACTATTATTACCTGCTTTTTGATTATTTATTTGGCCCTCCATCCAGGAGTTGATATTTTCCGTGGAAGGATTCAAGCCTTTTGGTTGGTACCTCACTCTGGTCCAGTTTGGCTTCTACTCCATGTTTGGTCTAGTGGAGCTTCAGCTCACACAGGACAAACGCAGAAGGTAAATAATCTCTCGTTCCTGGATGACAGACTTTACTCACTATAATTCACTGTTAAAACGGTGTTCCTTTAACATGTATACCCCATCTTAAAGGCAGAGTTGGTAATGTTGAAAAGCTAGCAAGATTTAGTAACATCTCCTTGGGGCTCTGTCTAACCCAGTGTTTATTCCAGCGCAAAATGAACCTATGGGTTAATAACATATGTGTACCGAGTCAACCATTCTCTGGGACATGTTTTCATGCTAATCGAATGTGTTTCTAGCTTGAAACAAGCTACCGCGAACCGGTGATTAGCTGCTAACGCTAGCTTTTGGGGCAGAGGGTAAATCACTATTTTATACCACTAACAAGGCTCAAAATAGCACCACACTTCAACGGTAGCATAATGAGGGTCCCTACATGTAAACCAAAGCATTGAGAACTTTGTAAGTGTAAAGACAGTTTATTAAAAAGATAGATTATAAAGACAGTAGCGTTCCTGTTTACATGCGGGCGCCATCTTGGAAAACAGTCATGACCAGTCGAACCACGAACGCTGTGTTTGAGCTATGTTACTGGTTACTGGTTGCACAGCGTTTTTTCGTTCGACTGGTAATCACCGGTTTGCGGTAGCTTGTTTCAAGCTAGAGACACATTCGATTAGCATGAAAACATGTCCCAGAGAACGATCGACTCGGTACACATGTCTTATCAACCCCTAGGTTCATTTTGCACCGAAATTGTCTTTTAAGAAGTCTAAAAAAGTCTAACGTTTTAAAATCAAAACCTTAAAAAGTCTTAAATTCGCTGAAGTATTGTGTTCTAGTTCTTAATTTTTAAACTGGACTTAATTTACCTAGGTCCATGTAACCCTACCTCTAATGCTCCTGCAGCTTTACAATGGTTTTGTTTTTGTGGTGATGTAGTTCTTTCTTTCGCTAGTCCAAATATAATTCACTGTATAACGACTACAAATGAAACCAACATGCAACGGATTGTACCACAGACATGAAACGGATGTTGTTCCCACACAGCAGCTCCGCGACTCCCGTAAGCTACCTCTGTGTCACTTTAGTTCAATTTCAAGACATTTATTTAATTTGAAACCTGCAGAAACCCTGCTAACCCCTCCCCCTGCCTCTCGGGGCGCTGATGTGCACGAGCACTGCTGCGTCGGTGCTTCAGAGCAAAGAAAGGACCGCAATTTTACTTCATGTCTCATTCCCCGGCAAGGAAATGCCTAATATTACCAAACCGAATGTTTAAAACAAACATGACTACTGTTAGAAAGGCGGCGCAGACGTGCACTGAGCTCAGGCTTGTACATAGGAGGGCTAGAGTACCCTCAGCGGGGCATGGAGAAATTTCATTGGCTCTTTCCAAGCGGGCCGCTAGGCAGTGATTGGTGGGCGTTTTCACAGGATTACAGCAGCTACAGATAACCGATTTTTTTTCGGAGCCCATAGGTTAGTTATTGCTGTCGGGGTGTAAAGACCATTTCAAACAGTATATAAAAAGTGAAATATTGGAAATAGTTACCAACCCTGCCTTTTAAGCTGATGTTTTTTTGGAAGAAGTAGTGATGACCTCTTTTTGTTAAATCATCTGAAGCAACACATCAGTTTAACATGGAAATCGGTTTCTCAACTACTTAATATGTTCTTGTCTTCCAGGATACCAGGGAAGACCTACATGATCATAGCATTTCTAACAGTGGGCACTATGGGCCTGTCTAATACCTCTCTGGGCTACTTGAACTACCCTACACAGGTCATCTTCAAGTGCTGTAAACTCATCCCGGTCATGATTGGAGGAGTGTTTATACAAGGTACGCTGATTCTACTGTACGTGTACAGTGCTCAGCATAAGTGAATACACCCATGCTAAAGTTGACTAAAAAGAGGAATCATCTTTTTCTTCTTTTGGAAATTGATCTTAATGCCTTAATAAAAAAGAAAATGAGGGAAAAATCCAACCTTTAAGGACACCAATTTTCTGTGTGACTGAATAATGTATCGTAAATAAATATATGTTGTTCCGTAAAATACAGGGGGCATAAGTAAGTACACCCCTATATTAAATTCCCATAGAGGCAGGCAGATTTTTATTTTAAAGGTTAATTATTTCATGGATCACATCATCACATACCCTTCACCATACCTAGAGATTGGCATGCGGTACTTTCCATAAAATCATCTCTCAATGCAAATCAAACCAGCTGTTAGGCTAACCGAAATAAAGCCATGCCAATCTCTAGGTATGGTGAAGGGTATGTGATGATGTGGGGCTATTTTAATTCCAAAGGCCAAGGGAACTTTGTCAGGATGCATAGTATCCTGGATCCATGAAATAACTGGCCTTTAACAATAAAAATCTGCCTGCCTCTATGGGAATTTAACATAGGGGTGTCTATACTTATGCCCCCTGTATTTTAAGGAAGAACATTTATTTATTAACGATACATTATTCATTCACAAAGAAATTGGTGTCCTTAAAGGTTGGATTTTTCCTCATTTCTTTGATTAAGGCATAAGATTAATTTCCAAAAGATGATTTTATATTCCTCTTTTTAGTCAACTTTAGCATGGATGTATTCACTTATGCTGAGCACTGTATTCACACAGACCTTACAGATGCGAATACATATGTACGTGCTGGGGTTTTTAGTTTTTTTTCTTACAACATTTTGATCCTTCACACTATGTGATTAATATGTGCATCTCTCTCTCTCTCTCTCTCTCTCTCTCTCTCTCTCTCTCTCTCTCTCTCTCTCTCTCTCTCTCTCTCTCTCTCTCTCTCTCTCTCTCTCTCTCTCTCTCTCTCTCTCTTTATTCCTCGTTATTTGATCTGGACTTGACACCTCAATCCTGGGGGTTTGAAGTTGTTGGTTGTATTTGTTGTTTAAAACGAGGCTTGTCGATCAGTGCGTTTAACTCTGAGTTGGCGTCGTCGAAAAGCTTCAACCTGAATCAGCGGCTTTGATTAACTGTCAGGATTTTTAAAATCCAGCGTTCGGAAACATCACCAGACCTAGATTTTTAATTGTGATCAGTTGACGAACACCGCTATTTAGAATTTAGAATCAGACAAACTCTTGAATTAATTAATTGTGAATTCATCCCACCAAATGTGTGTGTGGTCAAATACATAACGATTGGGCCTTGAGCAAATCAATTTATTTTTTCTTTCAGATCTAAAAAAACCTGTAAAGCAAACATTTTTATTCAGAAGATAAAGGAATCTCTAAAATAAAGGTTTCATTTTACTTAAAGGAAAATACACATTTACCTTATTAGTCATCAGTCAGGAGAGGTGGATTTTGGAGAAGGTACCTTTTACACCTCATTAGGGCTGCAACTAACGATTATTTTCATAGTCGATTAATCTGTTGATTATTTTCTCGATTAGTTGTTTGGTCTATAAAATGTCAGAAAATGGTGAAAAATGTGGATCAGTGTTTCCCAAAAGCCAAAGATGACGTCCTCAAATGTCTTGTTTTGTCCACAACTCAAAATATATTCAGTTTACTGTCACAGAGGAGAGAAGAAACTAGAAAATATTCACATTTAAGAAGCTGGAATCAAAGAATTTTCACTCTTGTCTTAAAAAATTACTGAAACCGACTAATCGATTATCAAAATAGTTGGCGATTAATTTAAGAGTTGACAACTAATCGATTAATCTTTGCAGCTCTACACCTCATTTCAGTCATCTTGCATGTTTCCTTTGAAGCGATGGCTACCTTTCAACATTGAGTATCTCCTTTTTGTTTTATCTATGTCTGTTGTTTTCGATTGTCTGAGCCCAGTCGGCTGTACTGGTTCTGTCTGTCCTTTCATCCTCACACCGACCCACTCAAGGTTCTGTGTCCTCAACGTCAGACAAGTTTTTGTGCATGTTTTGCCTTCTCGCGGCTCTCTCTGGATGGATAGATGTGAGGACCAGGGTCCCTCAAGGGGTCGGGTGGAAAACAGAATGTATTCACTTAGAATGCAAAGAGGAAAGAAAGTGTGAGAGAGGGATGGATGAAGGGAGGGGTGTGGGGCTGCATCTGATGTGAGGCCCTTCAAAGGCGAGTCAGGGAATCAAAGCCGACCACGGTCGACCTGATGCTGCGTCCCCTTGTCAACCTCAAGGCATCTATCCATCACACTGTTTTTGGAAGACTCCTTCATCCTGTTGTTTTTTTCCAAACCTTTCCTTTTTCACAAAGCTTCTTTTTTTTTTTTTTTTTTTTTTACGCATTGTTACGTGCACAACCTCAGAAACTTCGACTTGTCAAGAATGCCCATTTTAAAAACTTGGGCAATGTCAACTTTTTATTTAAAAAGAGAGGTGGGTCATCTTTTGAAGATTTCCCTGTTAGCCGTGCTCGAGGGGAGGTAATGGCTCAGTTTGGTGTGTCTGTGTTTGGGATGTCGTAAAATGTTTTGGAAGTTTTACCGGTTAATCTCTAGAACTTATTTTTTCTTGTTTCCCTTTTGTGACGTTGGTCCACGTACGAGATTTCAAAAGTTTAGGTTTCTGAATTTTGATTTCCGAATTTCAGATTGACGTTCCAAATGGTTCAATTGCTCTGTGTTTGTGTCCCAGGTAAACGCTATAATCTTGCTGATGTGTCTGCTGCTCTCTGCATGAGCCTGGGACTCATCTGGTTTACGCTAGCTGACAGCAAAGTGGCCCCCAACTTCAACGTCACAGGTTACATCTTTATGTAATATGTAAATGATATCCTTACTGTGGCATCATATATGAAGCGTGGCGATGTATTTTGCTAAATGCAAACCCATTAGCTCAAAAAGTATATCATTCGTCAGATGTCCATGTTCTTAGTTTTGTGTGTGTGTGTGTGTGTTTGTGTGTGGATGTAGGTGTTCTCCTCATCTCCATGGCACTTTGTGCTGACGCCGCCATTGGAAACGTGCAGGAGAAAGCAATGAAACTCCATAATGGCTCCAACTCTGAAATGGTACGCTGGTAATGGTAACTTTAAAAATAGTAGATATACATACTAGGGGTGGGAATCACCAGAGGCCCCACAATACGATAGTTTATTGTCACAATACGATATTATTGCGATTCTAAACATATTCCATATATTCCATTCCATACATATTCTGCGATATTTTTTTTTTTTACTTCAAATTATGCCCCCAAAAGGAAAGCTTTGTATCTTGCACGCTGACATGGTCACCCCTGCTGACCTCAGCAGAAGGAAAAAGAAAACAAACAAAACTTAACTTGTACCGTATAGTGGACTGAAGAAGCAATTCATTTTATAGTACCAAAAAGTTCAATTCTAATGTTAAATTTATATAATAAAAGATGTATTGATACAGTATTGCCATGGAAAATATCGCAATACTATGCTGTATTGGGTTTTTTCTCCCACCCCTACTACATAATAACGTGCATAAGTCTATTGGCAACTATATCTGTTCACACAATATAAGGGGTGAGTGCAGCATATTTAGATCTGCTTGACTGTGTCATCAAACCCAGAATGCTATGTCCCATGTTTAGGCTTCAAGAATTGTGATGATGTTATTTTCTGTGTGATGTCACTGACTGGTCATATGGGGTTGGGTTGACAGGTGCTGTACTCGTACTCAATCGGTTTTGTCTACATACTGACAGGCCTGCTCTGTGTGGGTGGGCTGGGACCAGCAGTGGCATTCTGCTCAGAAGTGAGTATACCTTAACGGTGTGTTCACACACGAAGCGAGCGTTACATACAAAGTCAAAGCAAGACGCAAACTCGAACGAGAAATTCTTGCGCCACTGTGATGAGATTGTCGTGCATAGCATAGGCCTGATTGAATTGAACTCCATTCAGAAAACATGAATTTTAAAAGCTGTTTGCTTGGCGTCTTGTGGACAGAACTGACAAAACATGAATTTGAAGACTTTTTACAAATCGGCATCGCAATGTTGTTATTTTGGAATACTTTTGATCGGTTTATTGTAATTGAATCATAGCTAAATCTGTACCTCCAGTAGCGCTAAAAGCGGTCATCCAGACATAACGTTTCTTCCTGGAGAAGGCGGGGAAATTCACAGAGCTGTGTGCCCTTACAGATGTTATTAATCCAGTCACGATGACATTCTGTTTTCCGATGTATCTGGGACTTCAACAACAGGTACAAAGCAGCAATAGTTGTTATTTTCGGCCATAGTTCAAGACAGAAATAAACCTTATTGGTGCCTACAGTTCTACCGTGTCTTGCGCAAGTAACACAAATGAACAGAAATTATCCCAACATTCATTCATTCATTCCTCTCTTTTTTTCTTTTTTTTTTTTTTTTTTTTTAAAGTATCTGTAAAGGCCCCGGCACCGTTTTAAAAGTATCATTTTAGCACCGCTATTGGAAGAAGTAAAAAAAAAAAACGGTTCCCAACCGGCAGTCAAACTCACACAAACACACCGTAACACGAGACTAGATACTTTAAATTACAGACATATCGCCAAGGTCAACTGTTCTTTTTAAGATGTAGATCAATCATTTCTTATGTATAGTATACTAATCGTGTGTCTTGTGTTCCTGTATAACTTTCTGAAATGTGACAGGCTGCTGCTTTTTAATTCAGGCTGTTTAAACTTATAAGATGCATTTTATTTGCTTACTGTTAGTACGTCCCGATGTTAATGCAGCATCACGAGGATACAGTTCTCAGTAGTGTTTCTGTGTCAAATTAGTTCAATTATTTTGTATCCTCTCCTCCCTCCCAGCATCCCGTGAAGACGTACGGTTATGCGTTCTTGTTCTCTCTTACGGGTTATTTTGGCATCTCCTTCGTGCTGGCCTTGATCAAGCTCTTTGGTGCCCTGGTTGCAGTGACAGGTCAGAACTGCAGTTTGTCAAACCTCCTCCTCTCTTTACTCTGGGCTAATCTGACCAGTTTGTAAATTTAGTTTAGACAGAATATTGTGTCATAATTCACAATATATATTTTAAAATCACACTAGAAATGTCTCTTTGGACATGCGTTGATCTTTTGTTTCTTGTTTGTAAATGAAGCAAAACCATAAATGTGTTTTAACTCCTCCGCAGTGACCACCGGGAGAAAGGCCATGACTATCGTACTTTCCTTCATGTTCTTCGCAAAACCTTTCACTTTTCAGTAAGTACAGTCACCTTTTGACTTTGATCAGTTTTTCTTCTTGTTAAAAGTAATTCTACACTGGCCTTTGACTAATAAACCTTGACTTGGCTCCCCTGCCCCTGGTTTTCATGTCCTTAGTCCATTTTCAGAACTTGGCTACTCCACTGCTCTTTCTCCTTGTCCCTCACCCTTCAACTTTCTCTGTGCTGTCAAAGGTGTCTCGTTTTCTGCTCTACCTCTCCCGCTCTGTGTCGTAACTTTCCACACACACACACACACACAGACACATATACAGACAAGAAACTGTAAAAAAACTTCTGTGTATCTTTCGCCAACTTCATTTACCCTCCAGCTGGTTTTTGCCCTCCACCGTTGCTGGACTCACAGTCTCTTCCGTGGCTGCAGTGTACGCTTTTTAAACCAAAGGATTTTATTATCATACAGTGTTATCTATCTTTCCGTGACCCTCTAGTTGCTCCACTTCCTGCCCTTGTTTGCACTTCAGAGTCCACTTTTAAAATATCTAATCTCTCCCTCATCAGGTACATCTGGGGCGGCCTTCTGGTAGTCTTTGGCATCTTCTTGAATATTTACAGTAAACAAAAAGATAAAATGAAGCTTCCTTCCATCATGGACCTCAAGAGCTGGCTGCTGACAGGAAAGAAAGTCAGATTTCTCTCACAAAACGTATAGGAGGCACCCACGGGCGTAGCGGAAGTCCTGCGCTGGCTGACTTTCTGTTCAGATGTGGAGTTGGCCCACCTGTCTCGGGAGGTATGCTAAAGCACGTGCCCGAGCTACGAGCCTCTTCACCACCAACATTGAGCCAAGGATTAATCCAGGATCGGTGATGGAGTTGCTGTGTAACATCTCTATCTACCAGTACACCACTGGCTTAAATTACTCAAACTCTCTGCAGCAAACTGAAGGAACTGTAACTATTTTTTTACAAAGGGATCAATGTTAGTGGGCTCTTTTGAAAGCAATGCTTCAGAGCCCCACAGAAACATTCCCACCGTGGAGGACAACACTGAGGACTCTTTAAAGGGAACCAGCGCCTTAGCAAACCAAATCGCACACTTTTGCACTGGAAATGACTTGTACACTTCAGCGTGGTTGGAAACAAGTGAAATGTTAGAAAGAAAGAGTATAAAGCGACAAGCTTATCTGTCATGTCTGAAATGAATGTTTGTCCCACCACCCGAAAAGAAAAAATACATACAAATACAAAAAAAAGGCATATTTGCCTCCGCATGTGCCAGAAAGACGAAACAAAACTTTGTTTTAAATAATCATTGTCTTGATGAAAGCTTCTTTCATAGTATATTGGTAATTTATATCTGACTGTGCCCTAATTCATGAAGAATGTGTCATCGTGTTGACATTTTGGGGAATATGGAGACTTTTGCCCCTCTGTACATCAGTAGATCAACTGGTCAACTGCCATAATTTGCTGACCATGTATTTGGGTGAAAGGGTACCACTCTTTTTACATTAAAACAAACTGAGACGTTTCTCGTGTGTGTGCGTGTGCGTTCCTCTCTCCTTGCCCCGCTTGAGAGAAGAGTTGAAATGTTGCCAAAGTGTGTGTGTGTATATCCATCCAGTGGCCTTAGGCATGTTTGATTAGGAGTCCTGAAAAAAAAGATACCACTGCTAGACAGAAAACAAACAGCAGTCTTCACTGTGCCTCGGCTGTCCTATTCATTTGGATCTGTCCTGTGATTGTCTGTGTGTTTGTGTCATTCACATGAATGCCAGCCTCCATTCACTCTAAATGATGATGTGATGAAGCTCACACCTGGTCCTTCCTCTGTTGGGCCATTCAAGGATATTATGTTGAGATCTTTTAGGAGATCTTTCTACCAATTTACATTATTGTGTAACAGTAGGTGGTTGCATAGTAATCTTTGTTGTTTGTTTAGTATGACTATCACTGCAACTGAGTTTATAATGGAAAACTGTAGTCCAGATAATCATTGCCTAAGAGATCTGTGCTATTCACTGTTTATCATATTTAAAATATACAAAGATAAGTTTCTAATTTTGGTCTGATAATGTAAGACACATAAAATCCATTGTAACACTTGTTTTATTATGAGTCCAAATGTCCACAAAATGATGACCAAATTGTCATCCTGAAATAAATGAGTTGTCAGCTGCAGGGCTGCAAAGTGATTAGAGACACCGTCCTTCAACCTTGGACCCGGAGTCCTCCCTGTCAAAGCGCCCTGGAGCAAGAATCCAGCGCTGATGTTCTGTCTGCTGACCATGCATTTTGACCTCTCGATGGAGATATACAGGTGAGAAGAGAATTTCCTTACAGGGGTCAATACAGTGTTAGATTACACATGCCCAGTACTGAAAATCACACTTTGTTTAAACTTTTAGTTGTAAATCCAAAAGGCCCAATCAAGACGAAATATAAAAAAAAAAGGCTAGAAATAAATGTTTGAGAAGGTTTTTGTCCTTGATCTGTGTGTATGTGTGTCGCTGCCATACCATGGTGGTAAATGAAAGAGACTTGCCAGCTCAGCAGGAGGCAGCTGAGTGTGGCGCTCTCTGTGATCCTAATAGAGGCCCAGATATTACAGTCTCACTTCCAGGCGGGAAACCTAACGCTGGGCCAATTAGTAATTTGGTATTTCATAAAATTTGGCAGCTTGTGTCTGATGACAAACTGATAGAGATCCTCGCCTCCTCCAGGGAACCTTTGGCAGTACAGCAGTACACACACACACGCACACACACAGCCTTTTCAGAGGGCTAAATAACAAACAAATCCAAACACAAATGGAGTTTTTCTTTCAAAACAAAGTGGTGAGTGTTGAACATACTGGGAGCACGTAACTCAATTGAAAACAGAAAATGACTGGATGCATTCTTGTTTGGCTGCAGATTCAGGTTGGGGAAAACATTTTCTTCAAGGGGCCTGTTTTATGACACACAGCGCCTTGCTAACTATTGCTTTTTATATGATTGATGAACAGTCCATTAGAAGTTGAGAGGTTATGTTGCTGTGTTAAAACATTAGTTAGCCATTATGTATTGTGCACCTTTGATGTGTGGCGTACAGTTCTGCTTCATCGCTATGGGAACGGCTGTTCTCTTGCAGCTCCCTGAAAGGTCATTATGGGATGGGAAAGCCCAGTTGACCCAAGGCAAAGTACATCATTTGTCTTTTAGCACCAGGAGAACACACCCAACAAAGCAGGCTGACCCCTGTTAGAACGCTGAGGATTTGGGCCATTTTTCAAAGCCACATAGGAATTTGCCATTGGCTGAAGTCAGCTGTTTTTAATTGTTTTAGACAAACATTTTTCTTTCTTTTTTTTTTTTCTTCATACGTGACTTTTTGTGTTGTGTCTCGCTATCAAATAATAAAATGTGAATGTGTGGAATTGTTTTCTTGTATGATTAAGGGACGTTTGATATAACAAAAATATGTTCAAATTCATCTTTGGTACTCTTTTGTCTCTACTTTGACCTTTTTTCTCCCTTTTATTCTCCCACTGCCTTCTAATCGTCCAACCCCCCATTCTCCATCACATGCACACACACGCACACACACACACACAGACATACGCAGACATACGCGTGGTTACCTAGACCATCCAACCTCTGCTCTCACACGGCTGCAGCCCTTCCTAATAAATAATGGGAGGTGTCCAGAGCTCATCATCCCAGCAAATAGGCTGCTATATAATATGCAGTCCACTTTAGATAGGTTGCCATATAATATGTGGCCCGACCTCAGATAGCCACAGCAGGAAGGGCTGGCAGCCCATTCATTATGAGTGCAATCGGTTCAGTGGGGGCAGCAAGGTGGCTAGGTGAGGGATACACACAGTCGCTCTCACAGAGACACGCACGCGCACACACACACACACACATTCCTGTCATCCTTGGCTAAATAGGAGGTCCACACACAAACAAATATAAAGACCGTAGAGACGTATGTAAAACGTGAATATGGTTATTTGATTAAATGCAGTTTTCAGTTTTTAAATGAGTTGAGATTCACGTCTTATATATTTCTTGAATGTGTGTACATTTTAAATCTGTCTTCACGTTTTTAAGAAATATTTAGACACTTTCTTGCTGAGTTATATAAGGAGATTGATGACACTCATGTGACAAATATGAAGCACAGCCTGCAGCCGGTTAGCTTAGCTTTGCATAAACAAACAAAAAAGAGCTAGCCTGGCTCTGTGCAAAGGTGACATACATCCTACGAGCACAGTGACTAGCTGGGCTAGCTGTTTCCATCTGCCTCAAGTCTTTATGCCAAGTCGTGTTTTTACAGGTTACCTGTACACAGTAACGTCCTGGGGTTGTCTTCACCATGAGGTTAGCGGGCGACCATGTTTTGTTTTTAAACTTCGGTATTTGCACGGCTTAAAGTTATAAGGTTTTAAATAGTGAGCTTTAGCTTTAGATTTTTGTTATCTTTGGTCTAAGCTAGGCTTAGAGTTTCCGTCTGTTTCCATTCTTTGTGCTAAACTAAGCTAAGCTAACTGGCTGCTGGCGGTAGCTTCATATTACAGTATGAGTGGTATCAATCTGTTCATCTAACTTTCAGCAAGAAAGGAAAAATGCATATTTACCAAAATGTTGAACTATTAAAGAACTATTAAAAATGTAATTCCTCCTTTTTTTTGTTTTCCTCCTTATCCTAACTTTTTCATCCTTCCATTCCTCCTTTTTCTTTCCATATACCATAGATTCATTATTTCTATCCCATCTTTTCTTAATTTCCTTCCTTCATACCATCTCCTTTCCTTCCTTCCTTCCTTCCCTCTCCACATCAGAACCCCCTCCCCACCTCCTCCTAGCTCAGACTCATTACACCCCACCCACCCGTACCGTGAAGCTCTCCTCGTATAATATGATGGCCATCTGCTAGGCTGAGCCACGCTTTCCAAAAGCCCCGGGGCTGGATGTTTATCTGTCGTCCCCCTCTCAAACTCCTTTAAGGATGCAAAACATATCAGCGATCATCACAGTTACAATTAGCACAGGTGCTGCTGAGCTGTAAAGTGATCAGGAGAAATGGGAGGAAACATAATTGAAGTGGATTAGAGCGGAGAGGTGGGAGGGAAAAAAAATGAAATAAAAATTCTGGAGGCTTGGACAGCGGCCCTTTTCTATACTGCTGTTTAAAATTCACTGTGCTGTGATTAAAACTGGTGCAGAGCAGTGGCGGAAGTCCTGGCAATGAGTTAACAGCTGTCTAGTGTGTTCTAGTGTGTTTCTACCCCACTGTTTCCATGAATGTGGTCCTGTCAGGTTGAAATATGGAGTTGGATAGTGTGATTGTGAATTGTGTAACCAAGATCAGAGCTCTTTATACATGTACTGCATGCATTTTTCAGTTTTACCTGAGGAACTTGTACAGCAGTGTGTGTGTGCGTGTGTGTGTGCGTGTGTGCGTGTGTGTGTACTGTATAGTCTAACATGACAAACCAAATTTTCTTGTATTCAGCTTGTCAGCATCCTTCGACAACATGGCAGCAAACATTTCTGCGCACACATGCAAACACACATATAGATAGACAAACTTACACTCACACACACACAAACACATACACGATTTTGGTAGCTCGAGCAGGGACGAAATATTCTGTAGCAGTCACTCATGAAGAGAAATTCTTAATAATAAATATCCAGCCAATAATGAATGTGCTGCTGGCTGCAGTTGTCTTGGGGGCATAATATCTAATTTCCTCCCAATGTTTCATATCCCTACTCCTGCATGTCGACACAGTCCATCATTACACCCCAATGCAGGTTCCTATCACTTTTATTTATTTTTCAAATCAATATATAAATCAAAGCCTGGACAGATGAGATCCAATAAATTACAGAGTGCTGGACAAATGTGGAATGTTAACTGTGTACCAGGAGAGGAGATTCCCATGGGTGCTGCCTGGTCTGTGCTGTGTGCTAGAGGAAAATCTACTAAATGTCATATTAAATCACAGCTAACTTGAATATTACTCAGTGCTGTTTTTAATACAAGTGGGAAAAACTCATCCAAGGCCTAATCTGAATACGTTTTGTGGATTCCGTGTATCTTCACGGACGGCCTCTACATCTCCGCTCGCGTAAAATACAGACGCTTGGTCAGTTGCCTTTGGCGTTGTTATTGACGCTAAAAGTCTCCTTTAGCGTCAGATCTAAACACGCTTTATCTAAATGAGCTGGGTCAGGACTATTGGAGTCACTTTTGACGCAGTTAGGTTTAGGAAAAGGTCGTGGGTGGGCTTACGTTTCCATGACACGAGGGAAGAATTGGACGGTTGGGTTTAGGAGAAGAAGAACGGGACGGCTGGGATTAGAAAACGCGACACGTGGGACACGATTCCTGGTCTCCTGGGTGAAAGTCCTGTGTTGTTTGACCCATCCACCCTCTCAACCAACCTCCCTATGCAGATTTTCAGGCTTTCATGCTACTCGCTACCGTAGTCGCTCTTAGTACTACGTCATCTTCAAACCCCGTGTAGCTACTGCTCTCCCTGGTGCCTTCTACAAACACTCTGAAGGGCGCTTCAGACGCTGACAGCCACTGTCAAAACATCTGTATTTTATGAGTTTGGAGTGAGAACGGGTTGTCTTATCATATGTCTTATTTTGTTCTTCTTCTTTTTTTTTATTTAAAAATCAAGGCTGAGACAAACAAGTGGATGGTGTCCCCTGTGGTCTTGGTAGTAACAGAAAATGGAGCAATTGAAATGTCTGGCAGTAAAGGATCCCATTTTGCATCCCTCCCCACCAGGCATTCATTTACAGTAAATTAAACTGGGGGGATGCAAAATAGAGAAGCGGAGCAGTGATCTTATGTGCACCAGCCACAGTGTGTGAGTCACCCCCTTCTATTCCAAGCTCAGCCACATGGAAAAATGGGAGGGTTAGTGGAAGAAGGGTAAGAAACGGGGGCAAGAGGATAGAGAACCAGGTGAAATAGAGCATAGAGAACAGGGGAGGAGGGTCGGCAGCCTCATAAGCCTGCAGCTGCCATCTTGAATCCTCACTGGGGACTCACGTAGGTGCAGGGGGTAACCAGTCAGCTCGGACAAAGACCCATAACTTGAAGGGCGGGCTTAGAAGGCACACACACACACACACACACACACAGAGTTATACCTGAGCGTGGCAATCATCGCTATCAGCAGGGAATATGCTGCCATCAGGCCCTATAACATCAGAGTACACCTTGGTGCTGACACCGCATGACATGCATATGTGCGGAGGCAGCGTGAGGCGATGCCTGGCCAGCCAGCAGCAGGGGTTTGAAGGAGATTCCCATTGACAGTGGTCCGGTGGGGGGGGGGGGGGGGGGGGGGGGGGGGGCGAGGACCTCCACTGCAAAGTGAAACAGCAGGCCTTCTCTACATGGTAGGAACACAAAGAGAGAAGCCGAGCCTCCTGGGTACTCAGAGAAAAGGATAAAAGAAATGTAATTTTGTCAGCTGGTGTGTAACTAGTGTACAATAAAAAAAATCTATCTCCATTATGGGAAACAATAAAGTATGTTTCAGCCATGTTTTTAACATACAAAGACAGATATACTGTATGATTGCACTGTGCTTAAATCAAAATAGTATATAACATAAAAGTCACATTTGGCCAGGGCTGGAATTACCATATGAGGCACAGTATAGAGTTAGGGCCGCAGCTAAATATTATTGTCAAAGTTGATTAATCTGCTAGTTTTTTTTCTCTAATCAATCGATTAATCCTTTGGTCTATAAAATGTCAGAAATGAGTGAAATATGACCATCACAATTTTCCAAAGCCCCGGGCAACATCGTCAAATAGCTTGTTTCTGCTGACAGTCCTGAACCCAAAACTCTCACACTGTAAACCCAGATTTAGTTGTAATAAGACTTTTTAGTAGTCACTACTTATTCTTTCATGTTTTGTTAAAAACCATAGGCATAAATCACATTAGTTTTTTGTAATAATCATCTTAAGTATGCAGTGCACAGATCATATTAAGTAAAGGTAACTAAGGATGTTAAGTTTCTGTATGGGAGGGGTGGGGTCATTTGACTGTTCCATGCTAAAAGCGGTGCAAAGGCTCATGGGAAAAACATATGTCCTGAGCAGTTTCTGTCCTAGTTAAAGTGTGTTTCAATAATGTTCTGTTATTGTTTTGGGTATGCATTTATATTATCTGGGTTGATTTAGTGTTCATGTTTAGCTACATTTATTGTTGCACCATGACCGAGATCCGGGGGGGGGGGACTGATGGGGTCTGGGCAGTGAGTGAAATATGTTTAAACAGATTTCTGCAGAGTACTTTGGAAAATACTATGTATGCATTCTCATTCTTTCTGTTTTACTTGAATTAGTGTATTGTATACATTCTTCCTAACACTATTTTTTTAAAGATAAAAACATATTTATAAGTTTGTCTTCTTACTATAGTTTTGATGAGTGGAGCCTTAAGTTTCATATTAATTAAAGTAACATATGTTTACTAATGATTTGTACTAATGACTACTTGTATGAACTTGATTTGTCTACTGCATCAAACCACCAGTCTGTGCTAATACAACTTCACCTGTTAAGTTTCACCTTGTCTAAAAACGTAAAGGCATATGATGCATTTTCCATTTTGTCAAACAGCGACCCCTAGAGGAGTACTTGTATTTAACGTTACCTTTGCTGCTTTTTAGCACTCGCCAAAGAGTGAAAGCCTGACAGAGTGGGACTCTTGTCCGGTTCCTCACGCGGTCAGTTTCTCGTTTTCTTTTCCTTGACTCTTCCGACCGCACTTTCTTCGTTTTCTTTGTCAACTCTGCCATGATTCACATCTGAAATGAGTGCTAGTGTCTTCCATAGAGGCAGGCTGCTTCTTATATGTTGTCATATGTTGTTGATGTATGTGATGTTGTGCCGTAAGGCAAGTCGTGATTCTCGCGAGATTTGGCAGGGCGCCACCTCTCAAACCTGCATTGCTGGTTTTGCCAGCGGCGTCCGCCCCGTTTTGCTATCGTGATGATTCACCCTACTACGAGTTTGTTTAGCATCGAAACGACTTCAAAGCTGTTATATTAAGATACAAATATTGCATAGTGTGCCTTTAAATGGTTTAAGGCAACGGGTTTCCGCGCAAATTTCTAGTAAAGTCAACTAATTTGGCATAACAGTGTACTATCACATAAGAGAAAGAAAAGCAGACAATCCCAACCCTGAGAAACTGGGTTTTTGGCATTTTTGTTTGAAAATCTACTTAAACAACTAATAGATTATCAAAATAGTTGATTGACTTGTCTTTTCTGCTCTAGCCTATACAGACTATTAGAAGAGTATATTTTCACACAGGATGCAGTTTCATTTTGCAAGTATCATCCAGTGGTATCGGGCTCTTACAAAGGTTGAATCTTTTTTTCTTTTCTTTTTTTATCAAGACTCCAGTAGTAGCATTTTGTATGTGTTGAGGATGAAGGACACAGTGACAGTCTAGTCTTAACAAGCTTATTGATCTCCATGGGGAACTTCCCGTCATTTAGCCTCATTACTAAAATGTGAGAAGCCAGGGGCGGTCAGAATCAGTGTGCGGGAAAATGTGGTGTTCAAGGGCAGTATGGAAGGATAGATATTTCATGGCGTCTTAAAAGTATCTTTGTCTTTAGTTCACGTTCATCAAACGTCACATGAAGTATTGCTATGTACACAGAGAGGGTTGAACTAGTGTGGACAGCTAGGAGAGGAATCCTGATGCCCTTTGATTCACTTCTCATTTTCAGTCAACACACAACACAAGTTGTTAAGTCTGGGTGGGACTCAGAACATAAACCTGAAGCCTTCAACCAGTTGATGCTACAGACCGTTTCTATGTTGCCTATGCTACTGAAACAACCTTTCTTTTTTACCAAAAGAACATACACTTACAGCCAATAAATTCACACTTGGCAGACCGAAGAAACATCTGAAATACTTCATGTAGATATCCTTTTATTCTTTTCATGATCTTTGACAATCCACCAGTTAGACGTTAAACTGGAACATGTGGCCCTTTACTTTGTTTTGGTATCATTTTATTCAAAGGAAGTTTCATAAAATAGGCAAAAGACAATTCTGATCAAACATCACAAGACAAAAAACCTCCAACCATGTGACGGTTTGGAACAATTACATACAGTATAGCCTATCTTTTAACGCTACACTGGGAAACAAGATCTCATTTAAAAACAATAGCAAAGCAGAATGCAGTTGTTCCAATATGGAGAATATAAAGAATAAATAATCCAGTTGTCTACAGTGCCCAACGCAAAGCAATTTAACGCATCAGTGGCAGCCGCCTATTAATTTCCTGTAGAAGGGAAGGGAAGGGGGGGCTGGGAGCACTGATTGGAGAGACAACACAGCCGCATCATGTATCACTTCAGAGGCAAACAAGGCACACACACGCAAATAAATGTATAAATGCACACTCACACCTAACACATGAATCCACGCAAGCAAACACACGCACGTCATAGTTGGAACGCTGCTGTTTCCCACACTGTCAGTGGTTGCATGGGAGCGAAGTGGCACTTTATGCTTAATGATAGTGAATTAAAAAAGGAAAGCCTACAGATAGAGAGGCCCATATGTGAATCTTGTCCTCAGGGTGTTGCATCAATAATAGGCCCCCCAGGCAGGACGCCCCTGCTTCTCCTATGCATTCACTGCAGATCCTCCAGTCTGCTTTAATTAGGTACCCAGCCTCTGCCCCCTCCCTCTGTTTCCCAAATAACTAAAGAAGGCGTGGCAGCAACAATATCGCTGGCGCCGATCCAAACGACACCTCTCTCACCATGGGTGGGGGGGGGGGGGGGGAGAGCCATGGTGCTATAAATCCAGAGGTATTTGGACACGGGCCACCATCAGTCCCAAACTGCCGCTGTGGTGAAAATAATGGGCTTAAAAACACCATAGCTGCTGAACTTCTTACTGTGTTCTTTTTGCAGTTTTCAATTTAAACACAAAACACTGTGTGTCCCCCATCCCACAAGCCACATCACTGCTTCCCTCTCAGTTGCGGAAGGAATTATCTTTACTAAAACTTTGAAATATTTGCGTACGATTGATTTCTGTTTACCAGTGACAGACCAATTCCTCATCTTTGGCAGAAAACAGCGACTCTGGACCGTGTCTCTGCCAGCTATTCATTTGACCTGTCTCATAGAATCACCGTTTTGTTTGATGCAAGGTTTTTCATTATCACTATGGCCCATCATTATTACTTTCCTCTTATTATAGTCTGGGGGACATTCGAAGCAGTTCAGAAGAGCTGTGGATGAGGGACAGCATACACACACACACACACACACACACACACAGGCATTTCTTCCTTTTGGGGGAGGAAAAAGAAAGTGCCCCACAGACATAATGTCTGTGTTTTCCTGCAATTAATTAATGGGTCCCAAGCTAGTTAGCAGTAGGCAGCACTTGTTTCACCGTGGCGACTGAGAGAGGGCGAAAAGGGTTGGAGCCAGGCTCGCCTCGGTAGCTGCAGGCTTTTAGTTGTGAGCCACTGGATTTGGACTATTTTTAACGAAATCCTTTTATGGATAGCTAAATCTGATTTTATGCAAGAAGAGTCTCCTGGGTTTCAATTAACTGGGGGCCACGCTGCAGATCTATCACAAAAAGGGAGGGAAGGGAAGAGAGAGAGAAATGGGGAGAGAAAAAGATAGAAAAGAAAGAGAAGGCGAAGAGGAAAGCCTTTGATTAATACGGTCTAATTAAACATTTGTGAAATGCATTATCTGCACTGTTTTTTAGTTGTTTTTTTTTCATGGCGATCCACGGTTGCCTAATTGTCTGCTTGTCCCCGTTCTCGTAAAAAGTTGTTTTGTGGTTACATCATGGTTGTTAATGCAAAAAGACGCTTTAGAGTCCCTTTTAACTGCAGTTTGTCTTTCCACAATTAAGGATTCAAAGAAAATACTGTATGTAATTGGGAAAGCCATGTTTCTCACCCTTCAACTACAGCGCTCTGGGTGCCTCTTGAAAACATTTGACTAACTGTAAAGATTTGGTGGCGAGTGGGGGGGGGGGGGGGGGGGCACACACACTTCTACAGGAGACTCTGGAAACTAATTTGATTCCTAAAACATGCAAGATGACAGCTTCCCGCTGCACGGCGGAGGTAGATTTGACTTTGAATCATGACACACCGTTTAATCACGGGCCACGAGGCATGGAAAGTCACTAGACCTGAGGAGAGTCACATAAAGAGTGTCAAGAGCGCGGGGCGAGAGACAGAGAGAGACAGAGAGAGGGCAAGAAAATCCATAAGAGATTAAACAGTGTTTGGTCAAAACACACAGCATGATATGTGCGTCTATCACCTCACCGCTCTCTCTGTCTCATTGCGATGCATATTTCTTCCCAGCCGGTCCGCTCCCTCATTGTTAAACTACCCACAGGGCACTTCTTAATGTGAAGTTGATCTCAGGTTGTAGTCGCTTACACGTGTGTGTGCGCGCGACACACACACACACACACACACACACACACACACACACACACACACACACACACACACACACACACACACACACAGCACACACAGCACACTCCACCCCCATTGCTGCCATGACATTTCTCTCCCCATTCAATTCCCAGCGTGTGCGGCAGTAGCAAAGCGTATTACGTCCATCTTTTTTCTCTCTCTCTGCATAGTGAAGGAATGATTCAGTTCATCAGAGCACGGAAATACGCTCATATACCTTTGGCTGAAATGCACACACATGCTGGACGAGCGCAGGTACTCTCTCTCACACACACACACACATACACACACACACACATACATGCTGATTAAGCAAGCGTTCTGAACACACAGAACGCTTGTGGGTGCACCAATAATCTCCATCACACATGTACTGTATGCTTGTGGTCCTGTGATTAAAGCAGCTATAATCAATATTTTTATATCAACAATGGATCACATTAAGAGTCAGAATTAAGAATCAGTAAAACAATTGTCACCTGTCTCTGCAGTGTCCTTCAGCTCTACAGAGCTTTGTGGCATCTTTTGGCTGATTGTGAAAAAATTCCAGCACGCAACTTTACTGTTTGGGTTCACTCTCGTTGCTCTCATAGCGTCATTTTTTTGGCTGCAGGCGGACAAAGTTAGCGACTCTAGCTGGTGAACAGTCGAACATTTAGCAGCTAAGGGGACTGATATTGTCCTCAGGGTTAGTTAGGACCAATAACTAGCAATAACGAGCTAAGGAGTGAATGTTCGACTTACATTCATCGTGTGGCCATCCAAAAACTTTTTGACAGCAACTTTGCTACAACAGCTGAAATGGTTGTTTGTTTCCATGGCTCCATGGTGGCCAAAAACAAGTATAAACAGGGCAGCCACATGGTGTGTGTGTGTGTGTACATGAAGAAGGTCCAACTTTAAAGAGCTCCTCTGGAACCACCTCCAGCCTGTAGTGCGATTTGCAAAAATCCACCACTCCCTGTTCAGATGCACCAATCAGGGCCAGGGGGGGTGTCTAACTGCTTGTCAATCACTGCTCATGCAAATGCATTCATTCTCCCTTGTGGGGGGAGGGGCTTAGGAGACCGTATTGGGCTTTAGCGGAAAGGGGGGAGAGACTGAGAAGTTGTTGATGTTCACATTTTTTGGCTAAGTCCTGGATCTTCACAATCCTACATACAGCACCTTTAACCACGCCCAACAGTGATGTCTCTGTGCACTGACCACACCCTGGAGTGCACTTCACACTTCACACAAAGGTGAGAATTGAAACCACTGGAAGACAGCAAAAAACAACTAATAGATTAGAGTCAGGGGTTCGTAGGTTACATTTTAAAACAAAACTCAATCTATGTGTGATTTGAAAGTGACCTGTCATGTGACCTTTTTGAGGCAGGCATCTTTCACTTAAATGTTTTACACTGCTCCCTAATGCTCGCTTCAACATGTTTGCCTCCTCTCTCTTCTCCTTTTCTCTACCCAGGTCTTGTTCTCTCCTCCCATGCTCCATCTCTCAGTAGTGCCCTTACCTCCCCCTCCCCTCCTACCACCCCTCCTACCATCCTCTCCTATATTAAACTTGTCATCTATGGTTCCAAGGTGCTCTAAGTGGTGGCAGTGCTAAGATGCTAGCAGGGTGCTAGCAGGGTCTGCACTGAGCATGCCCAATGAGCCAACCTTACTAATTAGAGATCCAACCTTGATGAGTGGTCTCTCTCTTTTTCTCTCTCTCTCTCTCTTACACACCCACACACCCACCCACACCTACACACACACACACACACACACACACACACACACACACACACACACACACACACACACACACACACACACACACACTCACTTTCTCTCTCTCTCTCTCTCTCTCTCTCTCTCTCTCTCTTCATAAGCATGTGTATCTGGGCCCAGAAATTACTTAATATGATATATTAACATATTTCTGGCAGGAACGGCAGGAGGAGGGTGCTCGTTGGAGACAAATTATCCAAATTAATTTCTAATTTAAAATCCTATGCCTTTTATTATAAGCTGTGGGCGCCCTTGGTACCAGAGACACAGCGAGGAAGAGGGAATAAAGGCAGATAGAGAGCAGTGAGACAAGAGTGAAGTCAAGGATGGACAGATGGAAGGAGGAATCAGAGGATACTTTAATAACCTAGGCCCGTCTTTGCCCACAAACCAAATGAATAAATGGAGGGGGATATGAAGACACAGGAAGGATTTAACTGAAAATGGCCAGCTGAACTCAGCCCAGCTTAATTCAGCCATGAGAGAACATCCCCAGAGAGGAAGAAGAGAAAGAGGAAAATGAATATGGGTCCAAAAGTTTTAGGCATGCTTGGATCTCCCCTTTGCCCTAATTAGTGGCCTCACACTAAGCCATGAGAGGGAGGAGAGGCTGGCGGCAACAACCATGGGTCAATCTTTAAGAAATATGAATCTGTACACAATAACCCCGGGTGCTCATGGGAAATGTAGACTTGGAAGCATGTACGCGTAGAATTGTACTGGAGGTCTTTAGAAGCTCAAAATGACCAATTAGTCCGTCTTATTTTGGTCAGAGATAACGCAGGAATCGGTCAACATCTTCTGTTCATAAATTATGTCTATTAATGAGGATTAGCTGCAACTCATCCTTTCAAGGGCTACACGCAGTTAAATGATTCATTGAATCAAAAGGCATAATATTGCAATTACTGCCCCACATTTTTAAAGGAATTCTCAGGTAGTCAGAATAATCGCATACATATGTGTAACATCTAGGTCACCAGGCATGTGT
Source organism: Gymnocephalus cernua (assembly GCA_023631565.1). Classification (NCBI taxonomy): domain Eukaryota; kingdom Metazoa; phylum Chordata; class Actinopteri; order Perciformes; family Percidae; genus Gymnocephalus; species Gymnocephalus cernua. The sequence continues at coordinate 14,563,931 of CM042446.1, read as the reverse complement.
TCTACTTTGATTTTCATAAAACAAAGCCATGGGAATTGAGTTAAAACGGAAAACTGACAGAGCCGTCATGCCTCCACTGAAGGTATTATTAAGCACTGTGATATATTGTTCTGGGTCTACCTCCTTCACTGTCTTATAAGTGCCAGTGTGCATTTGTGTGCATGTTCATTCTCAAATTGAACATGAGGCAGGAGCTCTCTCATTCTACATTCAAATGTTTACCCATCGTAAGACGTGTTAGCAGAGTAAAATTGGAACATTCCAACGTCATAATAGCAAAACTCATGTGTCTCTAACTGGTTACAGCTCCATGTTTTGCACTCCGAAAGCCAACTGTGAGCAAAATGTTTTGTTTCCCCTTTAAAGAAGAAATGAAACTTTGTTTACTGTACAGTTCAGCCAGGCACTTCCATAGTGGTTACATCAGTATGTAAATAGCGAGTGTATCAGTCATTATATTCCTTGTTAAGCTATTATCCACTGACGCACCGCGCGACACGCATGGACTTGTAACTGCATGTTTAATCACCAATCTACCCAGGAGCCTACAGCGTTTAGTTTCAACTAATATCAAATAATAGCACAGCTCACCGTGTAAGGAACAAACACCCTCTTCCCTACACAAAGACACACACACACACACACACACACACACACAGCCTCGCTGCTACACCCTTCAAACATGGCGCAGCAGCATAGCGGACACGGACATGTGTCTTCTATTTCGGCTCTTGGGGGGCGAGGAGGTTTGTGGCGCTTGTGTTTCAGATGGGTTTTATTTTTTGCTGCAACTCTGGGTGCCGTGTTGGCTCGGGGAGAGGCACGGCGCTGTAATTAAGGACGGAGGGAGGAGGATGTTCGTTAGATGCAGTGTCCTCATTAGTGTAAGTTCCACCCGGAGGTGGTGCTGAGCAACGAACACCTAATGAGACGCATATTGTAATGAAAGCGGGGAACCAACAACCGCCAAAATACAGGCATGGGCGCTCAAATTGGGGTGTGAGCAAAGGCTTTGATACGCACCACACAATGTATAGATTTCTTGCTCTGTAGGGTATATCATTCGTATTGTATTCATGGAGCAGGTATAACATGAGAACTTTTGGGAATATCCTTAGTTCTAATAACATTTAACACACATTTAGATGTGCATCATTGCATCCAGATAGTGTTATGGGATGAGCTGTCTGAGGTAAGTGAGCACAAGAGACTATTCTATTCTACTTTGTCACTTTTTGTATTCTCTTTCACTCCAATCTATTCATTCAGGCCTAACATGATAAGTGCTAGATTTGAATGCCAGGCTACAAATCACTGTTACATACTGTAAGCAGCTAGCCAGCCATACAGACACTGTAGGGGCTCATCTGCCCTGTGGCCTAAAAATGACTGTAGCTACTGTATCCTGCACACACACCCACACACACACACACACACACACACACACACACACACACACACACACACACACAGACAAAATGTCTCACAGCGTGCTCCTTGCCACAAACTGTACAGGTAATCTCACTTAATCATCGCAGAGGTCACTGCAAAGCGAGGTGGGGTGATAATTGCTGTGCTGAGCAGCAAAAAGTGAGGGATTGCAGGGAGAAAAGGAGGGAGAGTGAGGCAGAGATGAATAGAAGAAAGGAAGAAAGAGAGGGAGGAGGAGAGAACAGAATAGAGATGGAGAGAATGTGATTGTGTGTGTGTGTGTGTGTGTGTGTGTGTGTGTGTGTGTGTGTGTGTGTGTGTGTGTGTGTGTGTGTGTGTGTGTGTGTGTGTGTGTGTATGTGCGTGCGTGGGTGCGTGCGTGCGTGCGTGTGTGCGTGCGTGCGTGCGTGAGTGTGTGCATGACTGCTAGAGGGCAGATTCAGAGACAAAGCATACTGGCGCTGCAAGGACAATTGTCGGCCCTGATGCTCAGACAGGAAATAGTCTACATGAAGTCTTTCAATGTAGGATATTATACAGTTATTAGTTTTTGTTTATTATTTTGGATTTAGTGTGCTATAGTATACTTGGAGCCAACGTGTTTCTTAATCCAACCTGCACTCTGTTATAAGTGCAGTAAAACTCCAGTCAGAAAGACATAATAGACCAGGTATGTGATTAAGAAAGAAAGAAAGAAAGAAAGAAAGAAAGGAATGCCACAATAGGGAAGAGTAATATGAAAGAATAAGAATGAAGGATAGAGAGAAAGAGAGTGAGGGAGAGTGACAGCCTCTCTCTCCCGGGGGCTAACAGGGCCTGCTGGCCTCCCTCGGCCCGGTGACAGCCAACCAAACAGGTACACTGTGAGATGATTTAAGGTGATAATAACCTCCACTTTGGCGGATGGATGATGCCTCTCGCGTGGCGGCTGACGCTTAATGAATGAAACATTAGTAAACACCACTACAACATGGTTAGAGAGGCCGCCTGCCGACAGCAGGCAAAGAGGAGAGAAAAAAAGATGAGTACGCAAATGTGTCTTGAGCACCACCCACAGGCACACACCACCCTCCCCTCCCTCTTGTCACTCTGACTGGATTGACCAATTCTTTTATTCCTACTCAGCACTTTTGAATAAAACATGAAGGAGAGGAAAGGGGACCTCAGGAGGCAAATATGTATCAGTGTGGGATTTCTCCTGTCTTCTGGGTCTGTTGCCACTAGACCAAATGATACGTGTACAGCAAGGTGTCCCGCCTGCAGATAAGCCATACAAAGTGGCTTTATATAGGCAATGAGACAAAGCTCTCCAGATGCAAGGTGAAAAGAGGCAAGGACGCATTAAAATAGACATGCACTGTCAATGCCCTACCGTTCAGTCAGCATCAGTTAGAGAGTAATGCAATTTACCCAGGATTGCCATAATCCAAGGGCAAGCAAATTAGGAGTCAGTTAATAACAAAAAAGCATGCAAGGTACCGTAAACAGATATGGTATGTCATGAGGTGTGGTTTGGTTGCAACCAGACAAGAACATCAATGTTAATTAAAAGAATTGACATGATAGATGCTTCTTTACACAAAGTACAAATGTGTGTACAAATGTTCATTTGTACAATGCTTTGCTGCATCACTACTGTATTTTTTTTCCGTAACTGGAACATCCTTAATGTCACGGTATTGTATATTCACATGCACAAACATACAGCAACCTCAATACCTCCTCTACGCAGATACACAAACACAAAGGGGCACGTCGTCCACAGAAGACCAAACTATAAACTGCAACCTGGCTTAGTGTGCAACAAGGTCGGCAGCAAGAGCAGTTTACTGTCACCAAGGGGAAACGCCAGAGTGATATTGTTGGCCAACAACACTAAATAGGACAACAGCAAGTCAGAGGGGACACAACTGGAGGTTGGAAGTTAGGAAGTGCTCACTCACCTATTTCTAATCATGGACATGTCTTTGGCTGAGACGGAGGGACACACAAGGACACACAAACAGGCCAGGCCTATCTTTGACTCCGGAAGGGACGATAAAAACAAACAAGGGCAGAGAGGAGAGAGGCTGTATGGCAGAGTTTGGTACGGTAAGGAGTGGAAGTGGTGAAAGCAAGAATCAACATTTATTCACAAAAGAATGTAAATGATCTGAAAGTAGAGGTACAGTTTTTGGACTTCATTAGTTGCTGACATGTCTTTAGATTGGTTAGTAATGATGATAATCAGTTAATGTGTAGGAGAGTGTCAATGCGCTAATATGGTCACAAATCTTTAAAAAAGGTCCCTGCATGCCCTTAATATGTGATTATTAATGGGTTTAAGGCGCTCGCTCATTATGGATTCTACCCAAAAATGTCGAGGGGACTTTTTGGTAATACAGACACACTGGAGACTGATGTGAAAGTCACAAGTTAAGCTGAATTAGCATCAAATCCATTAATAACATCAAAGATGAAAGATACATCTTCTCTGAACATCGATGGTTACCATAATGTTCATATGTATAACACAGTGTGACTTCAGAGTCAAATTAAGTTCACTGAGCTAAATTATGCCAAGTTGAATTTACTCATTTATATGACTCTTTTTATGGCTGATTCAAAGCCGCCTAGCTAATCAACGCTCTATTACAAAGCTTCTCCATGTCGGCAGTTTGATTGGCTTCAATTTACATAATGGTAGAACGCTGAGAAAGTGAGGCCTCAACTGCTTTCCATTTCTCCACCGAGCCGATTAGATAGGTTTATGGATTTGAAACATGTGCGAGGCATTGATTTTATTTATTTCATTATTCATTCATTGGTCTGTTGCACCCAGGAACAAGCAAGTTGTCGTCTGTGACAATCATGAGGGGAACATTTCTCCCGTCCTGGACTACGCTTAGTGCCAGAATCCAATTTGTGTTTGGAATGAGAAAACTATTTCATCTGCAGGTGTAGACAGACACAGATACACACACGCACAGGCATAGGGACTCATTTTGTTTCCTACATTTCAGTACCTCCCTTTCTGACTTATTATCCATCTCCTCTTTTTTTCCTCCTAAATATTCTTTTGACTCATCTGTATTGGTGCTGTTATCATCTGCTACTATGTCATTATGCTGCTGAGAAACAGCTAGAGTTGAAACAAGACTAATCGGGGGATTCCACCAGGCGTATCTACGCGCCCTGTTCCGGCTGTGCGTCGGACCAGACCGGGACCGTTTCAGATGCTAATGCTAACATCAGCATGCTGACATGCTCATAATGACAATTCAAACGTGCTGATGTTAAGCAGGTAATGTTTGCATTAATCATCTTAGTTTAGCATCTAAGCATGCTAACATTTGCTAATTAGCACTACACACAAAGTACAGCTGAGACTGATGAGAATGTCATTAGGTTTGAAGGTTTTGTGCTAATCCGCGTGGTAGATTTTGAGATTTTACACAGGTGAAAGTCAGCAGAACACCAACGTGTTTAGGATTTATCCTCTTGGGACTATGTATGTTTACCAATTTCCATGGCAATCCATCCAATAGATGTTGAGATATCAGGTCAGTCAGGAACAAAGTGGTGGACCGACTGACAAACATTGCCAACGCATAGAGTCATGTCGCTAGCAAGGCTAAAACGATAGTGTTCCCAGTCCACCTGCACAAACAGAATATTCATTTTAAAAAAACAATTTCACAGTAGGGGTTTAGATTGTAAGCATCCACCATTTGTTTAGTAGTTAGTCCCTGTGTAAAATCAAATAAGAAATCAAGTGTTACACTGTTGCTCAACCATAAGAGCTGTATTTTGCAGCCAAACCATTTTTAGCAGCCCAAAAGCACATATGAAGAGTCTAACAACAGGTCGACCTACACTACATACTCATTGTAATGTGCCTTTCCGGCTATACAGCAATTGAGAAAATAAGATAAGGTGCACTCGTCCTTTTATGCAAGATATGGAGTTTCTACACCAGCTGCTACAGTGTATATTGTGGACCAGTAAAGGAAACTGGGTTAGAGAGATAATATTTCAATAACACAGTGGTCTGAACATAAAATACAGTGTGTGTGTGTGTGTGTGTGTGTGTGTGTGTGTGTGTGTGTGTGTGTGTGTGTGTGTGTGTGTGTGTGTGTGTGTGTGTGTGTGTGTGTATGTGTGTGTGTGTGTGTGTGTGTGTGTGTGTGTGTGACTGGCTGCCAGAGGCACCCCAGCAGGAATCTCTGCAGTCAAATGAGTTGTACATTCCCTTTTCTCCTTGGCTGCCTGTGCTGCCATTTACAAAGAGCACCAACAGAGGACAGTCATTCGTGCTTAGAACACATACACACACATTACATGGACACATTTGATTGTATTGTTTAAACCCTTGTGTCAATCACTCCACAGTTTCTTAATTTATCAAACGAAAAGAAGCCAGGTCCAGACACATTGATAAAATAACTGTAAGAATAATAACTTTTATCATGATTAAAAATCATCATCATCAAAGTCGTGGTCGTTTGTTTCCACATCCAACACGAGCATAGCCTATACAGCTTTATATCTCTTTGTAGGTAATACCTTCAGCTGTTTGTTTAAATTGTTTAATCACTTTCATTAGGATCTCTGAATTTCACTACAGTACACACACACACACACACACACACACACACACACACACACACACACAAACACACACACACACACACAAACACAGGCACACACACACGCACACACACACACACATGCACACACAGCATCAAAGAGGGAAGCCCTCTAATGCAGCACCTCTCCTTTGGTCTCTGTCTCATGAGCAAGCCTGAAAGCCAAGTGGTGGAGGATATTAAAACTGGAGAAGAAGAGCAAGAAGATCAAAATTTCCAGAGCAGCAAAGCTGGGGGCGCAAAGCCCCGATGTGTTTCCCCCCTTTTTCCCTCTCATCTGACGCCACATGAAGCCTGGCGCAGGTAACTCCACTTTTTTAATGATGCCATTTGCCTAATGCCTTCTTGTGGTTGTCAATCTATCTCACATTATCCCTCATCTCGCCTGTCTTGCCTGTATCACCCGCACCCCTTGACTCCAGCACACCAAAGAGCAAAGAGCCTCGCCTGAAACATCGCTGCAGCGGCCCATTAGGAGCATCCTCCAGACTAATTGGTGGGCCACGCCACGTAAAAGACGAGGAGGAAACAACAACAAGCAACAACAAAAACAGCAGAGCGGAGGACGGTGATGGGCATATCTTGTATCCTGCATTGTCTCCAACTTCCCCCCTTTTCTGCTGATCAGGGAGGTTCCACCGAGGCACAAATTGGGATGAGGGAGGAAGTCAAAAGGGAAAATCTGTTAAGCCATAAGTTGACAGCTTGTGTTCAAGCTCCCTTTGTTGCTTTCGCTTTCTGTCAATGTAGTGTATCTGTCCTTGTCAATCTCCTCTGTACCATCACACTTCTCCACCTATCTACCTATCTGCTTTGGACTTTCTACCCCTGTCTACCGCCATTTCTTCCTCATCACATCCCGCCACCATCTGTTGCCTCATATCCACCTTTTACGTGAGGCAACGCTGAAACAAGTCGGCTGACGGCGGGGTAGCTTTCCTTAAAACAGAACGATAATTGGAGATACTATGCCACGCATGGATCTGCCAACACATGCAGTTATTAGACATGTGTCCAAATATTGCCATGCAAGCATGTTCAGCTTTTCTTTAGTGTAACTTTGTTGTTAGCATTGTTTGTGTCTGTCAAAATGGAGGAACACAATAGGCCACCTGCTGTGAAGTCAAAGAGAAACACCTTAATAAGCAGCCACCGTATGCAAAGTTATAGATTTGCAGAGCATACACTTACAAACTGTCTTATTTCTTAATTTCTCATACAACGAATATACACATATACATACAAAGCCTTATTCTCACAACGGGTGCATGAACTATACATACGTGAAATGTGTCAGTAACTTGCACACTCATCCCCATCTACCATAAACACACACATACACACCTTTCATCTAAATCACACGCGCAAAAAAACACACACATCTCCGGCACACATATCCCAACAGAGGCTTTTATGACAGGGCCGGGTGACATGAAGTCCGCTGGATGAATAGTTTGATAGCCCCGGGCGGGCGAGGGGAAAGGATAGGCTGTAAATAGGATTGAAGTTTAAATGGAATAATGTGGCCTGGAAAAGAGCTAGGACCTGGAGAGGGGGCAAACCCAGAGGTAACATTGAGGTGACGAGTTTGCCTGTAGAGCAACTGGAGCAATAATAAGACTTTTTTGGATGGATGGAAGTGAGAAGAAAGAGGTGCTGGAGACAAAGTTAAATGATGACATGATGGCACAGATGGGTGCTGATGTGGAATGTTGGTTTAGTTCTAGCAAACAACTAAAACTAGTGCATTAAACCGTTTCATTCACAGCTTCTATATTTTGCCGTTTTACTGCATAGGGATCGCCATAGATGACTACATAAGAAGAGAAACAGACAAAGAAAAATAATTGTAGCATAACTAACGTGTTTTAAAAGACGACGGAAAGGTTGTCCTTAGGAACTGATGAGTGGACAGCCTGGTGTTCGAGTATGGGGGTGATCCCAGTAGGCCCACATTAAGAACAGAGCACTGCCTTCGTTACGAGTCATTAGACAGCCTTAAAGCTGATGGCATGGGCAGATAGAAGATTAATAAGTATCCAACAAGAAGGCCATTTGCAGGATGTTTGTGTAACATTTGAATGAATTATGCTGCATACTTGACAACACTGAACATCACCTATGACTGCGCTAATTGTGGTGTGTTCTTCCTTTTTATGCGCCTTGCATTGATGAATGCATGGATTTTTGAAAAACATAAGAACACTAATTATGGGTGCAGCGTAGCCGAATATGGTGATAAACCATGCCACACAATATTGAGCTATGGCTGAATGAATGTTGGATAATAGTTACTTTTATCTTAATTCTTTGAGATTGTATTTTACAACAAATCCTTTATTGTATGTACTTCATTGAAATAATTATCTCTGTCTGATTGTAGCATTTCTTGCATCTTTTTTTTTTGCATTTTGCAGAAATGCTAAGGTGGGAGTTAGGACCTAATATGTATTTTTTTTCCACATTACTTTAAATATAGCTAGAAATTGACAACCCACATTTCCATAAACATGGACCTTTCCTTGTAAACTCACTAATCTAGATCTTCCCCCTCTTTCCTCTGCTCTCTCTCCTACTTACATCGATAAACAGGGAGCATAAAAACCATTCTGGGTGCTCCCCCAACAACTGCAGCTTGGGATAAGCTTCACAGTAAATTAGCTACAATTAGCGCTGCAGCAGACATCGACAAGACCATCCCCCGAATGCTATTAAATGCCCACCCAATCATATCTGAGTTAGTACAGTCCACTGGATCATTTCTCAAATCAATGATCTCAGTAAGTGCTTGGTAAAAAGGCCTCCTATGCCTGATCAGCTGGATGTGGACAATTAGATTGGAGTTAGGGGACAGCCTTGATTAGCACTTTGCTCCAGGGCAAAGCAAGTAATTTATTATGAAACGCTGCGGCACGCCACCTTGGTACACAGTGACAGCAGCAACTTAAACTTCACGGCATGCAGGTTAAATCCATTTTATTTAAGTGATTACTTTACTTTAAGAACCTTTAAAGGAACTTCCAAAGAAAGGATTTGTTTTGTCATTTGTGTCGCTGTTCTGTTCTTCTTGCTTGAGTATACTTGGTTTTTAACTGTGGTGTGTTTATGGAACTGTCAAATTGATGCTACAAAACCAAACAAGCCAAAAATTGAACCTGAAATGTCTAGGTCATGCAACAGTTTCAGGCAATATGAAAAAGAATGAAACTCTTGCAATTTTGCCATCAATTACGACCAACCTGAGCTTTGATTTTGCCTTTTGTGTCACACACATTTTCTTTTTTTCCCTTGGATCCCCAGCTTTGTTAAAGTAATGTAGTCATGTCCTTTCTTTTGTCACTGTAACCTTCCACTTTACCTCGTAAAAAAATTCAGTCTTCATCTCATCCTTTCATCAGTCTTCCAAACTAGTAGACTAAACCAGATACATACATAGTGTAATGTGTCTTAAACATCACATATTCAAATTGTGAAAATGTTATCGTATCACCCATGTATTCCAGCGTAATGTCTCTGCAGAACAACAACGCTTGCCCATGTCCCCCACTGCCACCAGGTAATAGTTCTGGTGCCCAAGCAGCATCAGCCAGTCCTCACCTCCATGAAATTAAGCATAAAACATTAATAGAGGCAGATTAGGTCTTAAAACCAGAGTAATGTAGCATGAAATGCTGCGGCCATGCTCTAGCGATCAGAAGCTCTGAGAACTGACCCATTTCCTACCGACTGCATCCGAAAGTCTCTTGGTTCTTATAATGCAACACATATTTACATACGCACAGGACTGTAGTGTGTATTATGTCTTTCTCAAAAACATACATGCACCGAACGCAAACACATCACCCTAGATACACATACACAAACAAAAAGAACATTAGGTTTTTCCAAATTTATGAATGAGACAGTTAATAAATGATTATTTAAGTACATACAATTTGTGAAAATAGGAGAGGGAGCAACTGCCCCACTCAAACATATTTAAAAAAAAAAAAAAAAAAAGAAAGTCATGGCTTGGATAACATTTCCCATATAGAGGCAGACAAGGACAGAACATATACAGGAAGGAAATAAGCTGAAAATCAATGAGTATCTTTGCAGCATTGCTACATTATTGGAACAGACCCTGTGTACGTTAGTAAATCGACTCAGGGGATAAACTGTCTGCTTCATACGTAGGAACTCGTGGTGAAATGAATTGGAAAAGACTCCAAATGCTCTAAAGGTCAGTTAGACTGAAAAAGGTCAAGGGTTTTTTGATTTGGATGTTTTTATTTGTCAAGTGGATGTTTACTGTGTTTCACTTTGGAGAGCAGAGTCTGCCCCATGAAGGGAAACGGAACAAAGACAGATAGGCAGTGAAGCAGGCTACAGCACTGTCGGATGTTGCTGTTTATGCTCCCCATCACGCACACACACACTGCAAACACGCCAACACACACATACATGGAATGCACAACTTCTTGGCACAGACACACACACACACACACACACACACACACACACACACACACACACACACACACACACACACACACACACACACCCACACACACACACGTGTGTGGTGACACACAAACACACACCCTAAGCATCAGACAGCAGGGCCCTGTCTCCGATCACGGCGGAGCATGGATCTGCAGCGTGGTGAGAGCAAACGATTTGAGGCATATGTCAAGTCCTTGTGGATTCAAAACAAAGCACTGTCAAGAACGCTCTGCCTTGGTCCGGGCAGCCTGCACCCCGCTCTGCTGTGCTCTGCTGTGCTCTGCATGCGGCGGGCGATACAATCCTCCAAGTCCAAGACGAAACCCATCATCATCCTTTCACATCGGTCTGTTCTTTGCCCCTAACAGATTGCTGTAGACTCTGTGTGTGCTGCTGCTCCCATCTGAGCGGCTGCCGCAGATTTGCCTGCGAGGCTAGAGATGGGGCCACGACACCCAGGAGACTGAGTCCATTCACATTACCCACTGTTGGAGAAGCTGCATGTTGAACCAGGGACAGGAGAGAAGGAGGGAAGAAAGGGAGGAAGACGGGGAGGAAGAAAGTGTGTTTGTATGCGTGTGAAGAAAGACGTATAGAACTTGCTGAGGAGCAAAGACTGTGAAAGGTTTCTAACAGAACTTATGTCTCCAGAGAGAAAACCTATTCTGATGCAAACATGCTGGATATGCTAATGGCAACTTTTATACTTGAATCAGACGCAAACTCAACGCTAAACTATGAGACTATGCTCACTCCTCTCCTCTTAATCTCAGCTAAAAAAAGTCCTTTAAGGTCTGCTCCCCAGATAGTAATAATCAACTCATTTCATGTATCAGGGTGAAAATGTGCCTCTTTTTCTGGTTTACACCCCATCTAAGTATATTCAGATAAAATAAGCTTTAGAGACACATTTATTATTACAATCAAATAATGTGGAACACATCATATAAAGGGGATAAAAATGCAATTTATTGTGCAATTAGTGGCGACCAAAAATATTATGGATTAAGAGATGCGGGCCCCACTAATGGCATTCTCTCTCTGTTTGGATCATAATGACAGTGGGCTGCTTAAATTAAAGAGCCCTCTGATTAAAGGGAATTAAATAATCTCTAATTGCAGTATCATAATAGTCTTAAACGTCTAATTCAATTATCAACACAAGTGGTGTAAAAAGTGGAGTAGAGGGGGGAAAGAAATCTCATTGAACATGCAGTGCCATGTCAAATGAGTCTCCCCATTATCCAGAGTCAGAAAGTATTTCCAGCCTGCCACTGTTTAAAAAACAAATTGGTAAAAAGAGCCTTTTTTCCCTTGTTTGCTCCAGGCCAGTGTTAGACTATAGCCTTGTAGGTAGCTTGCTAACCTCAATCATGATAATCCAACATAAGCAAAAAAGAAGTTTCCCTATATGAAAACTATATATAAAATTATTTATGAATACAAAACCCATTCATGTGTATTTGCTCTTATCTGGTATAACACATAGCAATACAAATGTGTATCTATCAACATTAGGAATATGACAGACATGATGCATTAGGAGTGAAGAAGGTTGCAAATGATGTAAATACAGACACTTTCAAGAAAACCAATAGGCACAGCAATTAATTCTACTCCTCGTTTTAAAGTATATGAATCAGAATAAACAGAAAACTGACAGACGTCTAATTATAGGACTGTAATAAAACATAAATAGTACCCAAAAAAGCCTGAAAACGGGAAACAAATATTCAAGGATATTGTTATGGCCATTCCTCATTTCCCTCGTCCCCCCCAAAACATGATGGATGGTTTTTCTGTACACCCCACAGGGAGATGTATAATGGAGTTAAAACAGGGATTGTTGAGTTCTATATAGACCTCTTCTCAAGACCCTAGAAAATGACTCATAATCCTTCACAGCAGGCAGGAAGGATCCACTCAGTGTGGACTTGTCGCTCTCTGAACCAACATGGCCGCCCAGACTTCCTCTGTTTATTTATCAGTCTGCAGTTTCCAAAAGACTTATAAATGATCTTCTAGTATTCATGTTTGTCAGGCAGATGTATACAGACATGGATACAGACATTCTGTCCACCATTTAAACCCACTTCACAAACACGCCCACGCACACACACACACACACACACACACCCCTCTTAACATGCTGCTAATGGTATTCTTCTTCCTTGGTCTTTAGTATGTAAAACTGATATGATAGATGATCAGAGGAGCTACAGAGCAGGCTGAAGCACAGTGGTGGTGGTGGTGGTGGTAATACATTGCGCCCAGTTCACAACAGAGTCGACCCAAGGCCCCGGCTAACGACTCCTTGCCAGGCAAATGATGATAAACACAAGCTCTCCCTCCACCAGTGAGTGCGCATTACCTAATGATGTTCAATGGCAGTGGTGAGCGGTAAAGACAACAAATATATTATACCAATGCATCTTAAATGGGCATCCCTAAGGAAACCCATCTGAATTGTAAATTCATGCACAGGCCTCATTTTTCATATGCGGCAAGGGGAAAATTTCCAAACAACTGTGTACTTAATGTGCAATGTTTTTTTGTTGTTGCATTTTTGCATCTTTATAAGCACTTACTGGGGTGTGTATGTATTTATTTATATGAAATGTGCAGCACTTACCCATTGTCAGAAATGGATGAGGTTTAGATTTATGTTTTCATGCAGTAGCATGCCACAGGTCAAACGTCTAACACTTTATAACCATCAAGTCTGAGAAAAGCGGAGAAATTGAAATGTTGACCTTATTTGTAATGAATAAATCTTAATATATTCAGGCTATACAACTGTCACACTCCAAATCTCCCACTAAGCAACTTTATTCTTTGCCTCAAATTGGAGCAGCCTCTTCTCCTTTATTATTTTTATATTCTTCCGTATTACTTTTAACAACTAACTTGAGTGTTGCCATGCCTTTCCAATTCAGCAGCCTGCGGTTTTGGTATAAATCCGCTTTATTAGAATCAAAGTTTAGTCGGGATCCATTTCACTGTAGTTTGGGGGATTTTAAAGAAAACTTGTACACTCAGGTGGCCACAAAGGCCCTTTATATACAAAGGCTAGGCTATTAGCTGGAACCAGAGATGTCATTTAGCCTCAATATGAAAGAATAGCTGGCATCAGGTCCACTACTTAGAAATCAAGCTGCCTTTGAGAGACACAAATTGCAAGAGACGGCAGTCCAGGCAGCGAATGAATGCTGGCCGGACTTAAAATGATTGTGAGATGGATACCTGGCAGCTGCTTTGGTGCCGAGACAGGTAGAGCCTGTTGGATGGAAAGGGGTGGGAATGTAGGAAGACGAAAAAACAAGCGTCCAAAATGTGGAACATGATCTGATAAGCCTGGAAAAGGCTCGAGCCTGGTAACATCTGTGCCAAGAGCCTTTCAGCAGCTCCAATTTAAACGGCCTGGACCAGCAGGTCTCCTGGGAGAGCTGGAATGGAGCGTACGCACAAAAAACACACACATAGACCACACACACACACACACACACACACACACACACACACACACACACACACACACACACACACACACACACACACACACACACACACACACACACACACACACACACACAGCACACCTACATGACAAGTGCACCTATACGCACAGGTCAAAGGGTGTATTCATGTATGTAAATAATAAGTGTGAGAGATTCAAATCTAAACATTCAAAGGTTCATACATCTACCGCATGATTCTTTATGAATACAACTCATTTATCAAACTACAGCACCTGAAATAATTTTCCGTAAGGAATCTTCCTTCTGCTGTAAGTATATTCTGACAGACTGCTGAGCAGCTGAACTCGGATCATTCACAAGCAGATTTAGATCTTCAGTCACTCACCTCAGAAGTAGGAAAAAGAGAGAAAAGGAGACAGAGAGAAAAAGAGAAATGTTTGATTCCCTCTGGGCCCACCTATGCTTACTGTGTTGTAGGGACTGTGGATAAAAGCGTCCAACAAAGGCCATGTGCATCTGCTCCGTGAGTCAAATTTGAGAGAGATTGAACCTATTCTATTTCTGAAATCATGAACTGTGGGTTGTCTGGGTGGGTGTAGCACTGAGAGCCTCTAATGGGGAGGTGTAAGTGCATCTCACACAAACACACACACACACACGCACAAACACACACACACACACACACACACGCGCGCGCACACACGGTTTAGCAGTCAAACACTGAAATGCAGCTCAGTAAATAAAAGAGAGTTGCCAGGGCTGCATAAGAAAGATGAAAATAACAAAACTGAAATTGGCAACTTTCTGCACAATTGTCACCAACTTTCAAGAGCTGTCATTGATTTTTGTATTGTACAAAAACAAATGGAAATCAAGGGCTTTGTGTCATTTACAGTAAAGATCTGAAATTATACAGCACGCATTCAAAAATAACATTGTAAAGAACACTCCTAGTACGCTGCCCTGTATGCTAAATGCTAGCGCCTAGCTTAGCATAAAGGCTTGAAGCACGGGGGAAATAGCTAGAGCAAACATACACTCATTCACCTCTTTATCTCTTCTTCAGTCCCTCGTGTTGAATGTGTGTCTCGGTGCTACCAAGGGCATGTCAGCAGGGGGGATTGGTTGTCTTCTTAGATTCAGGGGCTATTGCAGGACTGTTGAGGCCTTCAGCCACCTTGATAGTGCTGAACATCGCCCATCTGACACATGCAATGAAACATCAGCACTCACACGCAAACACACCTCTGTACTTTTTTATGACTCACATTGTTGAAGGTACGTCAAAGCACTGCCGGGGGGATAGCTGTTAGCGTGTCACCGGGGTGGACGTTGGCTGTCACACACACACACACAGAGACACAGACTGATGCCAGGGCAAATGCACACTTTGCTTCCATCTGGAGGCTGTATGATGGACAAAGACCTCTAAACTGAGGAACAGGTTTGAATGTTTCTGTCACTGAGATTTGTGTTGGAGGGAATCTGCTGAGGCCACACAAACTGCCCTCCAGAGCAAATAGACACGCATGCAGCAAGTGTGTTTTTGTGGGATAGGTTTGGCCCGTGTAAAATGTCAGTATATTGCATGAAGTTATTTTATGCATGTCCTGTGAATAAAATTACAAAACATAACAACTTCATTTCAGGTCACCTTTCAAAACAAGCACCCTACATCATTAGATCACGACAATGTAATTCTCCAGTGAATAGTTGTAATTAATCATGTCAAGATGTAACATGAAATAAAAAGGCTTTCATAGTCAGAGGTCACTGTACTCAAAGATGCCGCAGGTAAAACTAGTAAACAACATTATATGAAGGTTAAACAAAGGTTTAATGAGAAGATCACCCCCATGGCCACCTGTTTCCATGCCAACACGTCCCCTGAAACATCCCCAGATGATGTCATGTTGCTCCATCTATGCTTCCATCCATCTTTCTATAACCTCCTTCTTATTTGCATCTCAATCTCTCCCCTTCTTCTTATTATTTGGATGCCACCGGAGCTCGGTCGTCTCGACCCCTTTTACCCAGCCCTCGTGGCCCCTGGGTCTCCTCTACAGCCCTGCACGGCCCCCTTCACACCAGTCAGCCAGCAGCCATCTGTCTGTTCATCCGTTTCCATGCCCGGCTCATTTGGCCGCTCAGTAGGACTGTGTTGATTCTCCATCGCTGGTGAGCACTTCTTATCAGACCCATGCGGAGGGCCTAATTAGTCGGTGGGCTTTTGGAAGCGCCTGGCGGGTCTGGGAGCAGCCTGACATACGCCGGAGATGGGGTTAAGAGGTGGCCAGCAGGGCATAAGAGGTGGTCCACTTAATCCCCTCCAGCAAATCAAAATGGGGGTAGATCAGATTGATATGGGGAGCATGAATATTCCGATGTTTAATAATGACAGACAGTGGTGTCAAAGTTTCCTCTTGTTGGTCCAATATTGTCATTGTTATAGTTTCTTTTTATTTTCTATGCTGTAATTGGGAGCTTTCATTGCCTGGACTTAACATGGCATATTGGAAATTTGTTTTAAGTATGACAAAATGTCAGCGGACAGTTTTTCTCTTTTTGGAAAGAAGAAGTTTGAAGCACACAAGATCTTTGTAACACCAACATGTTAAACGTGTTTTTAATTCTAAATTCTTTTAGAACAGGAGCATGTGTGAGCAGTCTGCGAGTCAAGATTTTTTGTTCTGTCTGTGCAGTAGGTTCAGTTTGGTTTTTATCGAAGGGTAAAGAACATTTGATTTAATATGAATCACCAGGTAGAGCAAGGGGATTTGGGGCTGAACATGGAGGAAAGAATGGGATAAAGGCCAATCAAAACATGATGAACAGGTGCCTAAATCGAGGGGTCAGTGCACTGGGGTCAAGGATTATGATCTTGGATGGTTGTACATGAAGGAAACAAAGATTACCAACAAGGATAACCAGACACAGACACACACACACACACACACACACACACACACACACACACATTTACCCTGCTGCTTCTGCCTGGTACTTACCATACAACAAATAGTTGCAGCAGGCTGAACAATGAACTCCGACACAGTGACAACAGACAAGGAGGGAGCTACTGGGAGAAGGAAAAAGGGAGGACAGGAGGGGTTGGGTTGGGAATAGAGCGGAGGAGAGCAATTAGAGAAGAAGAGTAAGAGGCGGGGAGGAATTAGGAGCAATGGAAGAAGAAACGAGACAGGGTTCAAAAACTGGGGAGCTAGGGAGGAGGCAAGGAATGAAGACCTCACTTAAACAATTAGGTCACTTTAGTGACGTGTTATGTGTAAAGGGGTTTCGGGGTCACGTTGTGTGCAACGGCATGCATGTTCAGACATCTTCATGAGCGTGGGCAGGATGTATTGCAATACGAGGAGTGGGAGGTTTTTACGAGGCTGTCATTCCCCTCTCATCAGGTCACATCATAGCTTCTGAATAAGACAACACACACACATACAGTACATCCACAGAACCAACCACATCTCTAATGTGATGTGAGCACTGCCAATCACCGACTGGAACACTCCATTATTTTACTTTTTAAAGAAATTCAGGGTGTATATATATATATATATATTTTACAAAGATGGTGCAGCTTTGTATCCACTCCCATCAGATCATTTTTCTAAACAGGTTTTGACACAAATCCAACAGAATCATCATTAACCTTCAACAATGATACCTTGTTTAGACATGATTTTGACAGGCCGTGTCAGCAGACTTGATGGAGAATGATTACCGTGATAAAACTATTACAAAAATGTGTTACTGTATTCACAGTAGATAGATATAAAGATATAAATGATAAAAAGGTAGTACACCACATCAAAGCCCTGTGCTGCCATCAGTCAACATTATGTTTCTTTGCAAAGACAGCAGTGATCTGAAACACCCCAGATACGAAAGTCAAGCAGTTCATTATACTTGATAGATTACATGTAAATGTGTCTGGACGATAGCCAATCTGACATCAGTAAAATACAAAACAAATAATATGTTTAATTGTAGATATATGACGGTGCCAGTTGTCCATCTCATTTCAGCTCTATGCTCCCTGCTGCAGACAAAGCAGACCTGGTATCCTCAGGCGTGTTAGGTAGGAGCATCTAAGTGGCACTCTGTGTATTTGTCATACATTACAAGGCCTCTGCGCCTTGACAAATTATTAGATACACACACACACACACACTCTCATACAGGTAAACAGACTTCCTCCTTCGCCTCAGCCAGTCAGAATTGTGTTTGGCTTCCCCGTGACGGGGCCCAGGGTGAAATACAACACTGGTGAGGTAAATTAAAGAGATGAATGCGTGCGCTTTGGCTCACTCAGTGACTTTCCCCGTCTCGCCGCCACCATTCATGTGGCTTAAGGTGTGTTTGTTCGTGCAACGAGGTTGTCCAATTAGCCCTCTCTCTCTCTCTCCATCTCTGTATCTGCTTCCATCTCTCTCCCACTTCTTCTCCCTGTGTTCTCCCAAGGCCCGTGGGCAGGTGATTATCAGAGACCAGTTCTTCCTTCAATTCCAGAGATTTGAAATGAAAGACGACTGTGGCTATCAAGTTATAAGTGATTCCTTCATCTTGGAAACAAGCGGTGGCTGTTTTATAGGGACTTTTGTGCATTTGTGTTAGTGGTGATGGAATGATGTCATGGTAGATGCTGTAGGGTGAAGATGCCCATTAGTCTTTCCAGGAGGTTTTTTTTTGTGTGTTTTATCACGGGAGACTGAACAATTGCAGTAAATTGCAAAAGTTTATTTTTTATTTTTTGGGTGAGGCTTTATTATTGTGTTGCCAAATCATACATACACCCGTGCTCAAGGCATTTTTCCTAGACTTTACTCCTTCTCAACACCCTCTTCTCTTTTTAAAAAAAAATCTTTTCCTTTACACTGCGTAAAAGTTTGGCTCTTCAGATGTGTTAAGATAAAAGAGTTACGGCGATAGCCAGCTTTAAAGAGACTTGGTAGATTTTACCTGAGGAATGGAAAGATTTCTCACGCCTCAGCTTTGGAAGCTGCAGCTATAAGAAGGACGTGCAGGCACCATGCTGGCGAGGTGGGGATAGATTTGAAGGGAACGACTCCCTTTCAAGCTTTCTTCCACAAACACATGCAAACATAGAGTCTCTCACTTCACATACACACACACATACTCACAGTAATCATTCAGCAGAGACATGTGCAGGTGGCTCAGGAAAGGAGGCAGAGGAGAGTCAAAAGCCTGACTTAAATGAGAAAGAATGACCGCTGGCACTGCTGTATGGTGTCGGGGTTTGACAGCAGCCTGAACAGAGGCCACTCTGACTAATTGGGCTAATTTGGCAGCAAGGGAAGAAAAGAAGTCTCAAAGGACCAAGTGGCTACTCTTTTCATCATCTCTCTCGCCTCATCTGAACCCACTCACACCAACTCTCCTTCTCTTCCCGCTCACGGACTCCTCCACTTGCTCTCCATTTCACTTTCTCTTTATCTCGCTTTAATGACCGCCCCTCATCTTCCAATCAAGGGATAGTCGAGCCATTTGAAGTTACCTGGCTGTCACAGGCGTCCCTATCCATCTCACAGATGTATGTGGAAACACTACTCACAGGCGGATTAAAGTGGGCCTACAGTCAGGATATGCTGCTTGCGGTATATAGTTCTTCTAGCTTGGCACTTATTTATCCTCCTCTGTTTGTTTTTCTCTAGAACAAAGCTGCCAGCGTGCCCTGCAAGCTTGGTGTTGAGTGAAAGATTAGCATGGCCACGCCATCTAGTGAGACATGATACGATACAACAAAAAAAATACTAACACACACCCTCCTGGAAAGCAGCACCAAGTCAGAGTACATGCCAAAGAAAAGATAATCTGATTTGTGAAGGTTCCTCAAGGCAGCGCAAAGACTATTTTCCTCCAATATCAATAAGACATACAGGCAATACATTACAGAGTGGTGGTGGTGGTGGTGGTGGTACTCTGAATTTAATGCATTATTGCTCCTCTTCTGGGTTTTGATAGGGAGCATTCATATTATTTTGCTCCTCACTCTGGAGATGAATGATAGTCTATGTGGCATGTTTCCAGAACACCCTCTTCTTCCTCCTGCCTTCCCTCTTCGTCCTCAGCCCTTGGCACTGGCAGACTCACTGGTCATCTGCACCAGTGGGATAAGGGGAAGAAGGGTGAGTCCGAGACACAACATATGTTATTCGCTTTTCCAATAGTGTGATGCCTCGCAGGGAAATTTGTGCTATCGCATTATGACACAGAAAATGAAAGAGGCTCCATTGTGCCTCAAGATGGAGTATGGACAGCCAAAAATAATATCCAGAATGTAGACATAGGGGGCTGGTGACAGCCGGACTGCATGGAGACATCACAAACAATATATCTGACTTCAACTTCAAAAACAATCATACCAGAGATAGAGAACGATAAAAACTAAACAAAAAAACACTTGCAGAAATGTGTGTGCGTGTGTGTGTGTGTGTGTGTGTGTGTGTGTGTGTGTGTGTGTGTGTGTGTGTGTGTGTGTGTGTGTGTGTGTGTGTGTGTGTGTGTGTGTGTGTGTGTGTGTGTGGAGTCAAGAAAGGATGGAGAGGAAATTACAAATGGAGTTCTTTTGTTCTTCTTTGCTCTTCTGTCGTCTGTCGTGTTGAATTTGTACACGGATAAAAGAAAAAATTACATATCAATATGAGCAGGAGAATAATAGATGATGTAAGGTTTTGAGATACGGCTGGAAAACGCCTGGAGCACATATTCCCAGCCAGTCACAGTTTCTGGCAGATTGTCACTGTTTGCTATTCTTAGTGGTCGCTTCTCTAAAAGGAAGATTAGCCCACTTTAACAAACAGACATGGATCTGCAGATGAACAAATTACTACATTTAAAATCATTAACTAAAAGCACAGTCCATACACCATACGGGCATACAAAAATAAATATGTAACTAAATACATCATGTAAATATTGTCATGTGCTATTCTCCCTTCTTCCATGCCTTGGTCATAAAAACAAGAGAAAGTTCAGAGTTGCAACAAAATGGCAGTGTGCCCGTACACTTAAAATTACAAAGGCCTACTACAGCACACGAGTAATCCTTGTATTTATGCACATATGTAATCCCGTAGATATGACATACATGTGCTGCATGCAGGGGTTTCTGAGGATAATCACTCATAATCACCCCCATTTGCAAAACATGGGGTGTGATATATATATATATATATATATATATATATATATATATATATATATATATATATATATATATATATATATATATATATATATAACCTGAAATTATTCATGCTCGTGTATCGGAAAGCTCGACACCCGCATTGTGCATTTATGCTCACAGTAAGACTGTAACACCAATGGATTTACAATCACTTAAAACACGCGTGAGGATAAGTTGTTGTATGATCAGTGCAAGAGCATGCACGGCACAGAGGGGGAGGTCAGGAGCCATGGACACACACAAGTACATACACACACATAACTGCTTGCAGGGATATATACAGTATGTCCAAATGTCAAACGTCCATGGATTTTTCTGACATGGTTATTTAAATATTTTGAATACCACACGCTTACATACTGTCATCTTCCATGTGAAACAATTTGCTTCAAAGAATCATTCAAGTCCTTTAAATACCTGTCATGAGCATACGTCAGTCAGTTTTGGGATTTGGCATAATTACAAGCACTGTTCTTGTTTGCTGCTGTGTAACTCGCATACGACGTGGTGTCGAGATAGATGCGAGAGGAATAAATAGCGGGAACATTGGAATCGGTTGGACCTCAGAGACGCTTTCTAACGCAACACTGAAATAACATGTTTGTACACTTGCAGCGGGGAAGGTCAGGCAGGACTGAGAGACACACAGGCACAACAACACAGAAGTGTGCACGAAAACGCACAAGCACGAAAGGCTCAGCAACAAGGCAGGGTCATCTGCAGCGATCTCGGAGCTGTGCAGCCAGGGTTCTCGCAGCAGGGGATCTACGGGGCCATTCAGTCCTCCATAACAGTGCTGTGCTGCCAAAAGCCTTCGTTTAGTGCCACAGCTCTGAATTTAGCAGAGTCAAACAGGCAGGAGAGGAAGGGAGGAGAGAGCAAGGAGGAGAACCACAGAGAGAACAAACAGTAAAAAGAACAAGTACAAGTACAGCTATAGTCTGACGGTGAACTTGTAGTGATACCACAGAGACATCAATGGTTACTTGTAGTTGATTTCA
Organism: Gymnocephalus cernua; assembly: GCA_023631565.1. Lineage (NCBI taxonomy): Eukaryota > Metazoa > Chordata > Actinopteri > Perciformes > Percidae > Gymnocephalus > Gymnocephalus cernua. The sequence goes on along the minus strand of CM042446.1, from coordinate 14,541,682 downwards.
ATGTGATATTCTGTGATTGTGACTTTTCTTTAGACTACCTCAGTTGTTATCAATAATCACACACAGGAAGAAGTTCTCTCATGGTGTGATGTTCTTAAAAAATGAAAATGATGTTGATCAGTGATATATGGGAGATCAAAATCACACATGTTGACATTGTTAATGTAAAATGACACAATAATCCGATACACCCACGTGGACAGACAGCAACCTACAATAATCCAATCACTGAGCGTCCACAGCAACACTGCTCCCACCTCTGCACCGTGAAATAATTAGTAAGAGACAATGACCTGGAGTGTGTCAAGGCATGGCAGGCCTGCATAATCTCATATCACTAGCAACACACACACACACACACACACACACACACACACACACACACACACACACACACACACACACACACACACACACACACACACACACACACACACACACACACACACTCTCAGTGAAGGCTGTAGTCGGTCCGATGTGGGCAGGTCTGGGTCACCCCCTCGCCTGTCTCTGAAGAGACGAAAGGGACAGATGTGATTGGCTGTGACAGATCCTTGACGAGTAATTGCTCTAATCACTCGACGGCTCACGAATGCAACCCCCCCCTCCTCTCTATTCACATCTTCCCCCTGTTCGTTTGCTCTTCGGCGTGGTAACAACACCGGGGTGTGGGCGGACCGAGCGGCGCAGGGAGGGCTTCTTTGTGAGTTGTCCTGTGATTACAGCTTTGACACATAGGCCTATACTTAAACGTCTGCAGTAGCCGTGATCTCTTAGAGTATGGCGCTGCGAGTGCTCCCCCACTTTTTTTACACTCCTTTGCCTGTCTCTTCTCTTTCAGTCTACGTGTCAATTTCCTGTGTTGTTTTTCTCTGGTGATCGCTGGTGTCTCTCATTCTCTGTAGCCAGGACAAGCTAGTCTAGAGTCGCCAAAGCAAATAACGCGATGCTAAGTTGCTAACTCCTTGTAATGCTCTATATTGAGATGCAGCACATTTACACTGTTGTTTCCGCTGGAACAGCAACTTGAGGTCTCTCTCCTTAAGCCCTTTATGAGACAAGAATGGAGATAGAAAGAGTCAGACAGAGAGAAAGAGAAGCACACTCTGCAGTGATTGTGCCAGACTTTGCAGAGAAGCAGACCAGGAGGAGAGAGCAAGAGATGCACCAAGAGGGTGTGATGGTGAGAGGAAAAGGGGGACGTTTAGATATCCAACCACCCCCCAATCCAAGAGCAGCCACCCCCACGCCTCCTCACGCCCACCCAGACCCACCCTCCCTGAAATAAGAGACCATCAATTAGGGCCAGTGGGTTTGCAACGTTCCTCAGCCTCCCCACCGCTCCGCTGAGCTGCTGCTCAACCGGTGCAGAGGAAGATGAGAGAGAGAAGAAGGAGGAGGAGGAGGAGGAGGAGAAGAGCTATAGGTAGGCCTCTCGCTGTCATCTCCGCTCATAGGTAGCGCTGCATTCATGGCCCTTAATTATATGTGGGTTGTCAGCACTGGTAGCAAACCCGGCCTGTGAGTGAGAGCGAGAGAGAGAGAGAGAGAGAGAGAGAGAGAGAGAGAGAGAGAGAGAGAGACTATGCTGTGGGAGAGTATAGTTAGTGAGATTGGCGAGCGTGGACAAGACAGAGATGACAGGCAGGCTACCCGTTATGAGTCCTCCATCCTACCCCCCCCCCCCCCCCCCCCGCTCCAGTGCCATTGTCCCTGGATTGACTGGGCCAGTTGACTGGGAAGGTGAGGTGGAGGCTCCCTGCTCCGTCTCTCTGGGTAATGATGAGGCTGTCCGTCCCGGTCAGTTACCGCTCGCCTTCAAAACAGAAGAGCCCCCAAAAAAGAAATCGATATAATGCAACCCCATTTCATTTTTATTTATTTTTTCAGATGATTTGTGTGTACTTAGTCATGCCCACTGCACACATAGTCTGGTTGTCTTCAGACAGGTCGTATCGGGTAATATGTTTGAATTTTTCCGGTCTGTTATTGCTTTATTGCTTCTAAAACCTATAAAGGTTATCATTATTATTGTTACTCCCTGGCTCGTTACATGTCATATTTGACTGACACTAACATGGTGGTCCATCCAATGAACAAGCAATAACAGGGGGCTTTAGAAGAATATGAACCTGAATGACCAAGGAGACACACATATAGCTATAATCATCTTAACAATCCTAGCTTTCTTTTGAAGTGCTATTTCTAAATAAGAAAACATAGCAACATTCAAAGAGCTGCCTCCTGTTCAATTCCCAGTGCGCAGTCAACAGTGTACATTTAAAGAGTGTGTGTAATTAGAAAAGAGCTTGCCTTGTATTTGACATTAATTTTTTTGAGCGACGAGACTAATGTACAGGACATCCTTGTTAAGTGTTTCCAGGAAGTTAATTTATATATGGAGTGATACACATCTCAGCTGCTCTCCTGTCTGTAAGTGGATAATGCAGATAGGAAATTAACAGAGAAAGAAAGCCTAAATGCATGTATGTATGTTTGTTTTTAAGCTATGTTTCTCTGTCTGGACCCCTCAGGGCTCCATCAACATTTACAGACTCCCCAAAAGTTAAAGTTATTCAAAATCAAAAATACACCATACTGTATATAGCCTACTGTCACTCTCACACTCTGTTGGTTACTGTGCATTGTTTTATATTGTTTAGACTGGTTATTTCTATTGTGGTCTTTCTTGAAAAAACAAAATATCTATAAATCCCACAGAAACTCAAACTAAAGAGTATGTACCATATAGCTAAGATGTCTTAAAGGAAATATGAAGAGCAATTCCACTGTCATGTTTGTCTGGTAATATGAACCTGCAGCATAAAAACAACAACCTTTTCCCAGTTTAGCTGATCCTGTTCTTGGATGGGTTTTGAAGCAGGTGAATTTAGAGTAAAATACAATCAAGATAGCGACAGATTCTAGACATTGCATTGAAGTGAAGTGAATTTGCATCTGAATGACAAATGGTAAAGTAAAGCAACATGTTGAGGCTGGTCTGACTGCTGGATTTTAGATGTATAACACCATTAGCTTAGTTTATACCATAGTCTGGGTGGATATTTGTTTCTGATTGGCTGCAGGGTGTCCACACCTACTAAGTAGTTCCGGTGTAACTGTCTGTTTACCATTCCAAATAAATGTGTTACATTAAAAGAAAAAAAATAATAATTTGAATAGTTTTTCTAGAACTACTTAGTAGGTGTCCTATATCACTTTTAAATGGTCACCCTGCAGCTAACCATAATTGAGTATTCACCCAGACCATGGTATAGGGTAAGGGTAAATGCAATAAATCAGGAATTACTGGACGACGGGGAGGCCAGAACCGTCACACGCGCAGCAGGAAAAACAGATTAAATAAAGACTAAAGGCAGGGGAAACAGCTAGCCTGGCTCTGTCCAAAGGTAAAATAAATAAAAAAAATCCATCTAGCAGCACCTCGAAAGCCCACCAATTAAGCACCAACATCACATTTGTTTAATCCATATAAAAACCAAAGTGCAAAAATAGAATTAGTGGGATTTAGAAGTATAATATATATATATATATATATATATATATATATATATATATATATATATATATATATATATATATATATATCTAAACTATTCAAATTATTATTATTTTTCTTTTAATGTAACACATTTATTTGGAACGGTAAACAGTGTGCAAACTAAGTTGGGCGTACGTCACTCCCAAGAACAAAGTTAGAAATCCATGAATGCATACAACAGTAGTGTTTGGATCTGGTTCAGCAAACAGTTAGCCATGTTTTGCCTCAGGTATGATCGGTAAACACCACTAGATCCTATTGAGAGTGACGAGTGTAGTGAGTCCACCTCAGAATAAATCTCAGTGCTCAGCCCCCGAGCCCAAACAACAGGCCCCCATCATGTCCTTCAGGGGCTTGGTCCCAAAACAAGGAGGAGAGCACCTGGGACCGCACTCTGTAAACTGACAGCTTATAACACACACACACACACACACACACACACACACACACACACACACACACACCATGCTAACCAGGGTCAACACTAACATACATGCAGGGAGACTGTGTTTCCAGAGCAGGTCACTTTATTTGTCGAAGTGTGATTTTATCATCATTTTCTAACAAGTGAGGCTGGTTGGACTGTAGAAAGTAGCCATCAGAATTCATCCATCAGGAGTTAACATCTAAAGTCCAGCAGTTAGACCAGCCTTAAAATGTTCCTTTACCTTACCAGTCATTCAGTTGCAAATTCACTTTAAATATAAATGTCTAGAATCTGTGGCTATCTTGATTGTATTTTACTCTAAATTCACCTGCTTCAAAACCCATCCAAGAACAGGATCAACTAAACTGGAAAAAGGTTGTGGTTTTTTCAAGACAATCCAGTGCATTTTACACTGGAATAATGAAACAAAGTACTGGGTGGATCAATGGAAAATACTGTAGGCTAACTATAAACTCTAGTACTCCAGATTGCGATTGAAATTAAACATTTTCATCGGTGCAGCACTTAATAATGTTTGGTTTTAAGTCAAGTCCTCCTCCAAGTAAGTAATAACTGAACCCTCTATTTATAATCTATTAATCATGGTACACCTGTCTGTGTGTCTATCAATGGCCAATGAGTTCAGAGGGGCTGACGTTGACCCTGATAGAGTTAAATGAAAGCTGTTAGTGCTGGGTCATTACACTGCTAAACTGGGGTGTCACACAGAGGGCTATAGGGGAGATGACATGGGTGGACATCTCTCTTTCACTCTCACTATCTATCTCTACTGTATATGTTTCATGTAAAAGACCTCAGTGGAGTCATGCCATTTTAATCCATTTTAACTGATGTTTTTAATTGTAGTAAAGTCCATTGACACAGCTTTTCATACTGTCAACGCCAGCATGTTTTCATGTGTGCGTACGGAAATGTTTGAGTCGAGACAGACAAGAGAACTTTGGTATCTCAAAGTCAGATGCCAAGTCAATAAGTGATACAAACTTCCCCTTATTGCAAAGTCAGAAACAACATTTCACTCTTGGCCATTATCTAACAAATAACTCCTCTGTGTGAAAAGCCTTGGAGAGCTATCTTTAAAAAAAAAAAAAAAAAAACATCCCTGAAAACAGAGCAGCAACTTTCCAAGAAGAATAGATTCCCTTCAATCTCCTCTCGCCGTGTCTCTCCCTCCTTCAGTTTCCTTTATTGCTGTTGTTAGTCTCCTTAGTTTGGTAGCTGTCCCTGTAAAGCCCTCAGCATGTTGCTGCTTCAAAGGCATCCCAGAGTAAATCAAGACCGCTCAAGATTAACGGTGGCAAATTATTCATGAACCCAAGATCTCCTGGCCGGGAATAGCACAGAGTGGCTTGGGCGACATGTCACAAGACATCGGGGTTAAAGTAAAAGTGCACGCGCACACACGCGCGCGCAACCCACACACTCAAACACAAACCCATCTCTCTGATACTGCTGCTGCCACCAACACAGCTACCACTTAAATAAAGTGTTTTGGTTATTCAGTATGTACACACATTTGATGCCTAACAGCCAGAGGGAAGGCAGGAAGGAAGAACAGTGAGTGAGTGAGTGAGTGAGTGAGTGAGTGAGTGAGTGAGTGAGTGACCCCAGAGGTCAGCAACAGTGAATGTGGTTATACTCACATTTTTACAAGCATTACATCTGCTCTCTGATAACCAATCTCTGTATATGTAATCAATACACCAACGCAGTTTCAAACGGTGAGGGATTTCAGCAACACGATCACCGTTTTCCTATGACTGGCTCAGTAGCCCCAATAATGCAGTCAAGGCAGGGGGAGCTTGGAGGGAGTATCCGTTTAGCGGTGACCAGCCTCGGCCTGCTGATTCCCCCGTAATAGGCTTTGGGCTCGGCTCCCACCGGAGAGTTTGGTTGACAATCTGACAAAGTTATCTCGAGATAAATGGGTTACGGGTCGGAGGCGGCAGAAGGGGAGAGAGAGAGAGAGAGAGAGAGAGACTTGACTTCTCTGTCAGTGATGTTTTGATGGAGGACGTGTATAGCAGCGAGCGCTGGCGCTAGCAGGTCCCCCCAGGTAGATGGGAAGATTGTCTTTGGCTATATCTGCAAACAGAGCACAGAGCACTGCTGTGTGTGTGTGTGTGTGTGTGTGTGTGTGTGTGTGTGTGTGTGTGTGTGTGTGTGTGTGTGTGTGTGTGTGTGTGTGTGTGTGTGTGTGTGTGTCTGCGTGTGTGTGTGTGTGCGTGTGTGTGTGTGTGCGTGTGTGTGTGTGTGTGTGTGTGTGTGTGTGTGTGTCTGTGTGTGTGTGTGTGCGCGCGCGCGCGTCTCTGTTTCTCTGTTTTTTGGGAAATCTGATAGCTTTATTAAGAGGGAGATTTGCTAAGACAGAACACAGCGCATGTGAAGCGCCACCAGCAAGCCGAGAGAAACCTGAGGCAAAGGTCACAACAAGTGCAACATTTGTAGATAGACAATTTTTAGACGCACAATGTTGATAAGACTAAACATGCGTACGCTCCGTATCAGCCCACATCATAAGCCATTTAAGTAATAACTGGGCCTGTCTCTCACTTACTCTCACTCACACACACAAGGGCACACACACACACACACACACACACACACACACACATGCAAGCACAAAAGTTCTGTCTTCACCCACACACACATACACACACCGTACAGGAAAGTACCTATCACCAAGCCAGGCCTCTTTTTACCCTTTATTTCCCCAGATAAACAGACTTTACTCTGATCCTGTCAGTCCGCGTTATCTGCAACGCTGGTCAGCCGATCTGTAACTGTGGAACAAATTAGGCCCCTAAATGTCAAAATTGCTACACTTTATTAAGTTAATTAGAGGCTGAGTGTACATGGAGGCCGGAACAGGACGACAAACACAGACAGACAGAATGACAAACACTGAGAAGCGCTGACAGCCACTGCAGAGTATACAACACAATACAGAGGAGCCAAGCACACAGAATTATATATAGACGTATAGTTTACATGCATGCATTGACTTGTTCTGTGCACATAAACGATCACACATAGGTACCATGCGGTATACATACTATTTATGCAATGAAGCAGACACTCATAGGCACCTACACACGTAATATATTGCTTATCTTTCTTATTACCTTCATACAGTCCACTAAAATGATTATAGTATAAGAATTTCTGTTATAACTGCAAAATGGAAGCAATATCATAATTGGGATAAATCTGTCCAGTAGCAATACTCAGCACAAGGGCAAAACATTATATCAAATATATCTCCAACACATACAGTATGTCAAGCAATCAACCCATTTACAAGTTCGTAAAATAGCTACATTTCAAATCTTCATCATCTACGCCACCAAACTTTGATTTTTACTTTTACCCCTTTGACCTAAAATATTGTGTTTAAACAGCTGGAGCACAGTTGTAGATCAAATGATTTACAGACTATTTGAATATGAAAATCCATGACAGCATGTCCTTGTGTTTTGTTGAATTTAACTTTTCTTCGTCATTGTTTGGGGTCCTTCGCACTGCTGTATGTACACAAATAAGAGGAACCATTGCAATTCTTTAAATACATATATTATTTTCATCTGACCCTATAAGATTGAAATCTTATATGTAGAAAAGTATTTAAGTGGTAACCCCATTTGATGAAAGTGGCGAAATGGAGAAATTACCCTAAAGCATTGTTATTACACCAAATGTGGAAATATTGCATGTTATATGGGCTATGCATGAACGAATATATACTCATGTTGTTTGCCAAAAAGTCATTTATAGACAAAGGAATTTATAGTATGTTATCTCAGTGATGTTAGTGATGTTTGGGGTCAATTAGATGCCAGAGAAGTCTGACCTACATCTCAAAGCTGTTATAAAACTCCAATAACAGAAATTCCAATAGACATATTTAGGATTTTGGAGGGGTAGTCAAAAGCATGTTAATAAGCAATTAGAAAAGGTAATGGAGCATCAAGGTGATAAAACTTAAAGATTTTTGAACAGAACATTAGGGTTTAGGTAGTTCAACCTTAAAACGATTTATACAGACACTACAAGCAAGAAGTGAAAGTGTGCATACACTATTCAAACCACAATCCTAATTCTCACTTTTCTCAAAATAATAAGGCTTGATAACTCCTATGATATTGTCACAGTCATCTGCTTTACTTTATTTAGAACCACGAATAGAGAATTTTAGTTAGCATTTTCCTAAACCTGTTCAATACCCTTAAATCTGTATTTTCTAAACCTCCATCCACCAATCCCGACACTTAAAAGCGAGCCGCTGATCAATGCTTTGCAGACTGTACAAATCGATTAGTAGTGAACAGAGAGAGACGGGTCTAATGGCTGGTCCTGACTGAACAGGCCTCCTCATATGAGAGCAATTGTTCATTACAGGGCTATTTCATGGTGTTCGTCACTTTGCAAGCTTCTGTCTTTCATTCAGCAGCGCGTTGGATGGAGGAATGGCCTCGGGATATATTGTCAGCTCAGAGCTTGAATGTTGTCATGCTAGTTCCCAGTGATTTGCCTTGTGCGATTCAAGACTTTGAAAAATGGGAAATGTGTTTCGCAGACTTGGGAGAGAAGGGCTGAATGTGATATCAGTGTTACCCAGTGCAGGATGTTAAGAAATGTCTCTGGGAGAATGGAGTTTCAGTTCAATCGGAATCTGCGAGTTATGTTTTAGTACTTATGGTGGATGTAATGTTGTATTACAATCAGTGTTACATCCAGGTTTTAGAATGTTTTTTAATGTTCAGCGCTCAGGCAGAACAATATTCAGCTCATACAGCACAGAAAGAGTTTATATGGTTTACATGCAGTGCAGTATGCTATATGTTATTATTGAATACGCATGTTCAACAGCTGTGTTACTCCGACAAAGCCAAAAGCAATAAGTCATGGACAGAATCTTGACTGTTGCTCTGAGTTGAATTATTTACCCTACATTCCAACAATATGTAAAGTACCCAAACCATCTCAATCAAAATCTGCCTGCAACACAGCTCAGTGACTTTCTCCATACTAAAAATAGACCTCTGGGCATGACAGCAGCCATACATTATTTCTACCGCACACGCACAAACACACACACACATATACACACATACACACACACACACACACACACACATGGCTCATACATCTACACAGCACACATAGCTCCACATATAACCTCTGATGCATTATTTCTCTAGCCTTCAGTGCGAGAGTCACAGGTGAGTCTTGGGCGCTTTCATCATAGTCTGGCTGTCCGGCTGGCTGGCTGCAGTCTCATCTGTCCCTGGGTTGAAATTGCCAATAAAGAGGGTCTCATATAGATCACCCCCGACGGGGGCTGGCAACCTGTCATGCAGACCATGATTCCTAGCTCTCAGAGAGGGGAAGAGGGACAAATAACCCTCTGAATCTCCCTATATCTATCTCCCCCACTTCCACACTCTCTGTCTTCTTTCTCAGTCTCACACACACACACACACACACACACACACACACACACACACACACACACACACACACACACACACATGCCCCTTCCACCCCTCTCCAGCAGGCCATAAAGTGCCACGTGAAAGGGATATAGTGGACACAGTCATAGGAGAGACAAGTGCCGGCCTGAGCTTTCACTTTCCCGCTCCAGAGGTAGTGAATCAAACTAATGGGTTAAAGACATGAAGACGGATGAGCGGGGGGGATTAGGACCTGGGTAGAGGTTTTCCCAAATGCGTTATCATACGCCTGTGATTTTTAAACATTTCATATGTTGCAATCAAAAAGACGGAGTTTCATTTTAACCTTTTGAAAACTGCAACAACAAAAAAGTACTTAATGTGCCCTGGACCACAGCACTTTTACAAAACAGGCCACTGGAATCTGCTCCTCATCTGATTTTGTGGAAGATGATGTTACAAAACTATTCTAATCGCACAGCCTAGATATGAGGTCATGTGTGGAATACGTCAACACATAGCCTAGATTTAAGTCTTAAAAGTAATTTCCAATGTAGAGTTATATATTTTTTTTTTTAACTGATCCTTAAAGACAGTAAAAGTACTCCATTGTCTCAATGATAATATAAACATATTGGTTTCATTATTTTTCAAGATACAGTTTCAGTGGTCTCAATACTCCTATAAGTTTCACATGATCCCATTTATTTTTAATAGTCACTTTCTTATTTCAGAAGTTCACTTTTACAAGGCAGTCCTGGTTTAGATGCAGCTGGACTGTGAAGAGAGCTGGACTTGGTGATTTTTGAAAGACCCACAGTGCTCCCTGCTGGTGAAGGACAAAACAGCAAAAGTATTCTGAAGCTGCACACAGAAGCTCCATCTTATAGCCAGCGCTTGTGCATGTGTTTGTGTGCACGCTTTAATAACCTCTCATGAGTTGCGTGAGTTCAAACCTCCAACAACATCAGAACCCCCCTTCATCAACCTCCCGGCCACAGCATAACCGTTTCCTCCAAGATTTTGTCTGAATCATGGACGAGAGACACCGAGCCAGAGTGAGACAGAGAGAGAGAGAGAGAGAGAGAGAGTGATGGAGAGAAACCTGCATGCCCAGTGGGCAACTTCAATAAAAGACAACCTGACTTTTCAGAAGCTATAATAATCAAGATCCTCCCACCGAGGTTGTTTGTCTGAGGGGGACACGGATGGCTACGGGTAAGGAGGAGGAAATTCAGAGCGGTAATTAATAGTCCTAAGTGACTGCTGCTGGATGGGAGGCAGGGACAGGGTCTGTTGTTACTGTGAGCTGGTACTGTGTCCCCCCAGCAAGTCCCACAGCCTTGTGTGTTGGCATGTAAGCAGAGGAGGAGGAAATGGAGAAACTGCCTTTATCACTTGTTCGTTTGTCTCGGGGGGGGGGGGGGGGCCCAACCGCCCTCCTTCTACACACACAAACACACACACTTATGAGCATGCCTTCCAATGCTAATCTCGTGTCACAAATGTTAAGGGAAAGACATGAAATGCCACAAAAATGTCAGCACTCCACTCCTGTCACTGGCTCATCCAACCCTTCCATCCCCCTTGTAAACATATTTGAACATACACTCATTTGCATGTGTGTGTGTGTTTGTGTGTGATGGAATGGGGGGACCAGCTTGTTGTTTTTAGCCTTTGGGTGCCTGCTTCAGCAGGGTGGTTCCTATAATCCCATCACTGTTGTCGTTACGAAGGCCCAAAGGCCCCGCCTAGAGGTGCGACATTTCTGGCATCCTCTGACTCTCCTCCGATACAAGAGCCAGCAGCTCCGGAGCCAAAAGACACACTGTGCGGACTACCACTAGTTATATACTACACTGGCTGAAAGTGACTTCCTGTATAGTGGGTTTGGCTTGGAAGTGAATGAGAAACATGTCACGGAGATGAAGTTTAGGTTTTGTTCTCAGATTACGTTTCCAAACCGGAACATTAAAAACAAAGCTGAAAGAAGTCAGAGATTAGTTGATTGAAAGGAAATATTTATTGTACTTTCCTCTGTTGCATGTGATAGCAAACTAATATATTTGGGTTTGGGACTTTTTTTGGAAAGAAAAAAAGAACATCACTGGGCTATTGGGAAACTGTGAAAGACATTTCTTTTCACCATGTTCTGACATTGTATAGACCAAAGAATATATTGAGCATGAAAACAAACTAAAACATACTCATACTCTATTACTCACTTACCAAAATCTATTTTCATGGTAGTTTCCTCAAAAAGTCAACCCATACATCAAGCTCTATGGATGAGATCAAAAATAAAACTTGACAAGAGCGGAAGGCAGGGGCAGCACTCTGACCCCCATACATCTGTCTGTCTTCATCTCACAACTCGCAGCCTTCTACCAAACTGTCACCCCGCCGCCTGGCGCCCGTCCCCATGTTCACTCCGCGCTGGGGATCCGACCTAGCACCAATATGCAATTTCACCAATCCGTGCTGACAGCGTTCATGTCGACTACTCACAACCAATCCCTCCCCTCTCCTTCTGCGAGCATCTGTGTGGTTAAAATACAGTATTCAGTCAGAAAGCTTTCCCAGGTCATGAAAGGTAACAGAGGAGACAGGCGGGGCTGTGGCCCTGCATCCCAGCTAGACAAATCAGTGTAACAGCATATTGTAAGCTACGGACTAGGCAGAGGGGCATATATCTACCAGGACTGAGGCTGTGTTTATGGCTATGCCTGGCTTGTGAAGCCCCACGGCACTATCGGTGACCCCCCCACTGTAGATTTCCTTACTAATGTGACCCCAGATTGTGTATCATAATCGGCATGAGAAAACTCCCACAGGCTACAGTTAGTCCTGGGCACTGGGGATCGTTGTCCTCAGCCCGCCTGAGTACAGACAGGATGTGGCAGCTTGGAGGCATTTAGTTAAGGGAGACGCACTTTAATGCTGCAGGCATTCATTTACGGAAGCCCTACTAAGTGTATGACGTGCTGGAGCCTATAAACAAACAGCAAAAATGGAAGGTTAGATGAAAAAAAAGCAAACAGAGAATTAGCCATACCTTGTACCATGGCATCTAATCATTTGTGATAGTCTGTGTACTCATTCTTATAATTAATTTGTTTTCCGGGACAGCTTTTTCTCAACAAATTGGGTTTAAAAATATCATCTGTTCTTTTATATTAGGTACACACGGTGCTAGGGTAAGATGTGGATACATGGGTATGTGCAAGGCGATAAACATCAATGGAAGTAGTTCAGATGAAGCACAAATGCTGCCCACATGAAAATCAAGGGGCTCTAGATTCTATAATAAATAATAAACTGCTCTGCAAGATTATGGCCCAGGTATTCATCGTTATCTTATTATTATCATATTCAGTGAGCAAGATATTCACAGTTGACCCAATAGAACGTTGATTCTAAGCATTAGAGCGTAACTCAGCAATAGGAATTCATATTTTTTAGACATATATACTGGCCAAGTGATGATGACATTAAGATAAAAGGAGAGACTCATATTTTCTGTGGCTGTCTTGTAATTACAAGCTGAACAGAACAATGTAGTCTTGTATGCTTTAGCTAAAAATGTTAAATGTGGAATATGGGCATTGTATTCACCTTTTTTTTTCCTTGTTGTGAAAAAAGGGGGCAAATACGGACAAATAAAAACAATACCATGAGTATATATTAATATTAATGGACATTGCTGTCTGCCCCACGGGCCTTTTTCATGGAAGACAAGTCACTGTAGAAAAAAAACGCAGGTGTAAGCCACAGTGGGCTTCAGTTTGGACTCGCCAGCCTCCATCTCCCTTACTCTATATGTCTTGTATATATTATTTCAGTCTGAATAACGTCAATAAAAATCCAGAGCAATAATATGAATTTGACTTGTATTGCTGCAGTCGCTGACATCACCTCGAGCCTTGTCATCCAGGTGAGCTGTTACAAAGTGGGACCGCTGGGGCTGAAAAGAAAGCTTGTAGTGTGACACCTCAGCCCAGCTGTCAGTCTCTATGGTGTCACACATACACACACAAGTACATAGTCACACACACACACTTGGACAGTATATACTTAATAAGCCCAGTTTTGACTGACAGGTGACATTTCATTATGGAGAAATCGTAGAGGCACAGTACAAATCCAAACGGACACGACATACACAATGTCACAGCCAGGACACGCTGCAGAGACAGACAGACACACTTTGCTGCAGGACTTCAGACTAAAACTCCGGACCTTCCACTGTCATTTTGATTCCATTTAACCACAAATCCTCATGGAGAAGTTCTGTAAAAAAACAGGCATGTTACTATGAACTGGCAGCATTGTATAACACTCATTTGTTTTTATCAGGTTAACCCCACGCTGCTGGGGAGGTTTGGATTACAGAGTTGAGCCCATCTATGGAATGCTGCCGGTATATATATGCTCATTTGCAATAACAATTTATTGTAAACTATGGATAGGGTGTGTTTGCTTTAAATGAACCCAGATTAAATAAGTAATTAGGTCAAGCATACTAACAAATCACATCAGTTTAGCCGGAAGAACACCTATAGAAGCGTGGTTTTCTTGTGTTTGTTTGTTTTTACTCGTAGGCACTTTATGGTAATCTATGATTAGCATTTATCTGCCAACCATAATAACGATCTTTGAAATGAAACCTTTTATAATATTGTAGCTGATGTGTGAAAATGTATTTTATTGAATGTGAAACTGTATGTTGTCCTCCACGCTTATGCTTTTCTTGGCCAGGTCGCCATTGCAAATGAGAACCTGTTCTCAACGGCCTACCTGGTTAAATAAAGGTTAAATAAAATAAAAAATAATCTCCAGTGTGGCCTATAAATAATTCTTTTTTTTTTAAATGTGAACTAAAACCAAAACCTCGCATAGGCTAAAACTTTGTGGTCCCTAGTCTCATTTTGAAATTACTGGCACAGCAGATCAAACAAATGGGAAACAAAAGAATAAGTGTCAAAAGTAATATGCCATTTTAATTTAATCATTCACAGTTTCAAATGTTTATTTTATTTTATTTTATTTTATTTTATTTTATTTTATTTTATTTTATTTTATTTTATTTTATTTTATTTTATTTTATTTTATTTTATTTTATTTTATTTTATTTTATTCAGGCGATGCTCATTCACTGATGCAATGTAATGACAGACTCTCGTGCTGTGTTTTAATTTGTTAACTCTACAGTCAGTCAAGCTGTTGTGGGCAGGATTTGAGTCTTTTACCCAATCAGCTCAAACGCACACTCCTCTGCTCCTCTGACAGTCAGAACCAGAAACATGGCGTTACGGGAGCTATCATCGCTGGAGAAATACTTAGGATTGAAAAAGCCGAACAAGTACAGTACACAGGGGGATAAAAAGGTGACATGAGCGTACATTCTTGTGGCGTCCACTGTTGGCTTTAAACCGCTGTTTCATTTCATAGGAAGCATATACGCTATTGTAATCAGCACACAGTCGCTAGCTAGATATTGCTAACAAGCTAGTCACGTGTGTTGAAAATATGGGTTAAAATCAGAATTTTCGTGGCATATCTACCTTGTGTTATCAGTTGATAGTCAGTGATCTTTTTCATTGGTTAGGCTGATACTCAAATCTAGCAACAACAACATGTAATGCCAGCTGTCTCATTTCCACAACTCAGCACAATGGAAATAGATCCATGCTTTGCGCATGCCCGTCCATTGAAGTGAAGTGATGGGAGGAGAGGGCACTACATTCACTTTACTGAGAAGCGCTTTAAAATGAACTGAACCTTCAGTATTAATGACTGAAAGGGGGAGGAGAAGGACACAACACCAAATGTATCTTCAAGTCTTATGTACTGAAAGTTAACATAGCCTAATCCTTATGGAAAGTGTTGAAAACAGATAGTCTTGTATCCCCACATTGAGCACTCTGACCTGGATATTAACCTACATGCTCAATCCTCATTTAATTAAATCTGTTTTATTAAGTGAAATGTTGATAATCACATGCATATTACACTCCCCCGGTTTTATTCATGAATTTGTAAAGTTATCATGGGTGCATTTTGCTGTCTCGGGAACTGAACAAACATGTTTTTAAGGAGGTGTAAAGCAAATCCAGGGACATGTGATGCCTGGTTGCTTAATTGTTGTAAACTTGAATAAAATCAACAAAATTCACTTTTTTTTGCATTCTCTCCATCTCACTGCCCTCTCCCTGTCTCATGTCTCCATGCAGATACCTGTGCTACAGAATAATAATGGTCCTCCACTGATAGGGCTGGTGACTATCGCCTGTCACCTGGTGAAAGAGGCCAAGCGCCCAAACCTGCTAGGAGACTGTGCAGAGAGCAGGGCTGTGGTGCAGCAGTGGCTGGAGTACAGAGTCACCAAGCTGGACGGCTGCACAAAGGAAGACGTCAAGACCATCCTGAAGGTAGAGAGAACCTGATATTCAAGAGAGTTATTTCCTTGTTCTTCCAAATTGCTGTTGTGTCTGTAGACTCAAATGCATCTAAATTCATGACCCGTCCTAGATTTTATTGGTAGATTCCAAGCTTTGAATCAAGCTTTTGCTTCCAGCTTGTCAGTGCTGATTCTGTGTTAAACACAAATTTAGGATTTTTTTGGGGGGGAAACATTTAAAAAAATGATTCCCTACCTTTTGAGAGGCGCCATGGTATCTCATTTTCTCTCACATCCCCCCCTCTCTGTCCACCAGCTAGGCCACTGCGTGTGTTTGTCTTGTTAAAGCACAAGCGACAGGAATACAGACTGATGTATGGCCCTTCAGTGACATGGCCCCACATGACAGAGGAAAATGCTTTTAATGTGCCTGACGCCAGTCAGCGTGAAATGGATCGGCAGCCACTGGTCTGCTGGACGCTAGGTGCCTCTTGGCACTATCGCGTGTGTGTGTGTGTGAGCACGTCAGCGAGACACACTGTTGTGTCATGGCTGAGGAGTCATGCTATGCGGCAGCATGTTATCTGGACAGGCCTCTTAAATATTTTAATGGTGCCACTTACAGAAGGAAGTCGCCCTGAGCAGCTCAGTTTTGGAGCCCGGTGGCCTCCTGTCCTGCTGCTTTAGCTCCGTCCTTAACACTCTTCTCTCAAGCACACTAGTCATCTCCCATTAAATTACCCGGAGATAAAAAAAAAAAAAAACTGTCAACTGCAAGACTTCTTGTCAACTTTCTCACCCCAGGATGCAAATAAGAAACTCGTAGTCGTTCAAGCTGAGACCTGTTTCTGAAGTGAACATCTTGTCACTCATGTGAAGTGATAATAAACACGCAAGGCCAGTTTGGCCCTGAACCCAAAGATAGCTGAGTATTGGGAAAAGTCTGTCACTCCACCTTAAATCAATTAGGCCAGTACTTCCTGCTGCCACAGAAGTTGACTTTTTTTATTGGTTTTAATAAACCAAATGCTCAAGCATACAGCCAGTGACATCTAGATACATCTCACTTCCCACTTTGTCTTTAGTCAACGGAGACCACCAACATTGAACTCCATGTAATGCATTACAGGCTTCCTGATCTCTAAATTATGATTGCTCTCTGTGTTTTTGACAGAAATCTATGCACCGTTAATGTGAAATAGGGCTGGGCGATATGGCTGAAAACTGTATCACGATATAAGTGTTTCATATCAGTCGATATCGATAATTATTGATATTTTTTATGACCTATTTAAAATAAGGACCAGGAGAAAAAATGTATTCATTTTAAACGTTTTTATTTTAAGCTTAACCTTCCTCCGATTATAATCCCCTCAGTTATAAAAGCAGAAATGTCAACACAACCATGGAAAACACTCAAATAATTCAAATGGAAACATAAGTCTAAAATCACAATGAACACTTCTGGTGAATGAAGTGTTTGAAAATATGTGCAGTGTTTTGTAAACGTAGGAGAAATTGAAATAAAACTGAGGTAGACTTTACATCTGTAACATAAAAAACAAACCTGGTACAGTACAGTAACAGTTATTATTTTTCTCCGTCTAACAGTCACGGTACAGCCTAAACCGTACATGGTGGGGGGGTGCTCAGCGGAAGCATGTCTTTGCCTATATGATATGCCACTGCCTCCGTTATTTATTTGTACCGTTTAGCTTTTACAGTCATAAGGCACTGAGAGTAACTCTCCGTGGTGATCTGCTGCTTGTGCGGGGTTCCAGCTGCAGATGTTGTTGGACGTTGCTGGCGAATACGGTTGTGCTCCAAAGGGTGGCCGCGGCTAAAGTGGTAAAACAGGTTTGCGGTGCGGACGATGGTCTTGCATAATTTGCAGACGACATTGGTCTGACTACGGTAAGACTTATAAAATCCAAAAAACTGCCATATTGGCGAGCTGACGTTTCCCGTTTCATCAAGAACTTCCGCGCTCGCTGCTTCACACATTTTCCACTTATCACTCCACGCCGCTTCTGTTATTGAAGAATCCAACACGAGACAACGATATGGCGCAACCAAACACAATACTGTTACATGATTGGCTGTTAGCGTGTCACTCCCTACGTTGCTAGGCTACCAGAGAGCGAGTGCCTTTGTTCATGCAACCAAACTTGCTTTGAAACCTCTGGTTTCTTCCGACGAAGAAAAAAAAAAAAAAAAAAACTTTTATCGAGCGCATTTTTTATTGATATTGATTACATGTCTATCGCGATACATATCGTTATCGTTTTATCGCCCAGCCCTAATGTGAAAGATAGAAAACATCATTCATTTCATATGAGATTAGGGCTGTACAATTAATCGCAATTTTATCGAGATCGCAATATGGACTAGTGCAACATCCAAATCACGGGGGGGAGCATTATTTGTTAAAAGGCTAAATATGTGTCGGACCATTTTGAATTCCGTAGTGTGGTGCTGCAGCGGTGCCCCAGCCTTGTTTGGCACAAATCCTCACAAAAATCACACCATAATCATTTTTAATGTAGTTTTCAATGAATATTAGAATAATGCATAAATGATCATTCCCTCCAATATAGTGAATCATATCGCAATTGCAATAGCAGTCAAAATAATCACAATTAGATATTTTACTCATATCATGTTTTTTTTTCTTTTAACATTTTATGGTATTCAGGCTTTGCAATTTTGAGATTTCTGAGCTAGGATCAACAGTAATGGTTGTCTGAAGGCAGAGGGCCAGTAAAAGGTTGTGTTGGGATGGTCACTGTATCGGGGTCAAGTGTGTGTGTTTGTAGCTATACAAAAGCATATCCGAAAGAAATTGGCCCAGAGACATACAATGAATTGCAATAGTATAAATCTGTCTTGTGTGGCATTCTTAGTTATTTATTAGTTCCATTTCTGTTTTAATGTAAAAATGACCCGCTGTGCTTTTCGAACCTGTACATGACAAATCTACTGAAAAAGCTGAAGAAATCTTGCACAGTTTTCATATAGTTTTAAATGTAAGTGTTCGCCCCTAACTCTGTGGTTGCACAATGGTACTCTGTTTATCTGAATGTACCGGTGAAAAGAGTGCACAGTTTAGGCGGGGGCAGGTAGAGGAGAACCCAGGTTTGGAGCTCCATGTGCTGGGAAGGGGCTGCCAGGAGAGCTGCCTCTCCTCTGATGCTCGACTGGGCTTCAGCTCCATGGCTGTAGGCTAAGAAAAGCAAGGATCTGATTGTGGAAGCGGAGGAAGTCTGCAGTCTTCATGCCTTGTTTGGCATCACCCACTGTTGCCGCACAATAACTCCATTTGCCCCCAAGATGCTCTGTGTGCAATGTACAATGTACAAGTGCTAAAGATGGTCCCTTCCCCTGGGACCAGCACTCCCATGCACGACTTTGCACACATAGACTTGGACTGAGAAACGCGCATCATGATGCCCAAGTTTAGGACAGCTTCATTAGATTGGTTCATTAGAGAGTTGTAGTCATTTGGTAGCGAAGTAAACAAATAGCCTGTTTTGTACAGCATCTGTGCTAAGTCGCCAGTCATGGGGAGAGATGCTAAACCCCCTCAGGTTACATATTATTCCTACCCACATAACACAGCACACAGACACACGCAAGCTAGGATCCAGACTCATGTAGCTCACGCACCCACAGATATATAGGTTAACGAACCTGCTGTCATACCCCCCTTAGGTCTGTAGTGTCCATCGAGAGAGAAACATGTTGTAAAAAAGTTACTTTACAGAGCTGCATATTCACTTTACTATCTCTTTTGTTTCATTTTGTTTTTCAGCGATGCACAAAAGAGTCCGTCTGTCCAAAAAATCCACAACTAGTTGACTTGTTTAGTGAAATTCAGAATAAGTCATGACCAACAACAACACCGCCTCTCTGAAAGGAGGCTTCATTAGCGATTCATGTAAATGTAATTTTCCTCCCTAATGTATATCAAGACAAGCAGGTTTACATAGAAATGTGTTCCACGATGCATAAATGAATGACCTCATTTGCATAGCTGGTCATGTTGTGAAACTGATTCTTGCAGGACCTCAACCTCTACCTGCAAGACAAGGTCTACATGGCTGGCAACCAGTTCACCTTAGCTGACACTTTCATGTACTATGGAATCCATCCACTCATAGTAAGTTACCTCTCACTTCTGCACCTTTAAGTTAGACTGGGTAAACTCCGCCCACTCTGCCGGCGATTTGATTTTGCCCTGCAGCTCAGGCTGGGAACCTGTACATTTATCTATCCTGCTTCCGTTACAAATCTGCGGGAACCAATCACATTCTGGCTTATCCACCTGGCGCGCTATTGGCGGGTTTAACAAGATGACGATAGAGAAGCGACGGCAAGCAGCTTTTTGTTTACATTCAACATGGCGGCCACCGAAGCGCAGCAACCCGTTGATGCTGTTTTAAAAGATTTCAAAGGCAAGTTTTCTCTGAAAACAGAACAGAAAGTTGCCCTGGAACAATTCCTACAAAAGAAGGATGTGTTTGCCTTAGTACCGACCAGCTTTGATAAAAGCCTAATTTACCAGCTAGCCCCCGCTGGTGGCCAAAAGAATGGAGCTCAGCTCAAACCCTGTTATTGCGGTTGTGTCACCGTTGGTCAAAGTATGTCACCCGGATCGTTGGTCTGATTGGTTGAAGGACTATCCAATTGCGTACAGAGTCAATTGAACTATGCCCGGTGATCACGCCTCTTGTGCAGAGAAAATACAGAGCAGACTCCCCAGACTGATGTTCAATCTTAAAAGATTGAGCTTGGTCTGGTGATAGCCAGACTACCCCTAAGTGTCACACACCGTTCTGATTTCCGAGGGCTTATTATCATTTAAACTGTAATGTTTCGCCAAAACATATACTGAGTTTTAAACGATGCAAGTTGGTGAAAAGAAATATTGATTTCATTTAGGGTTAGCTTTGGGTCAGGGCTGCTGTTTCATAACTTGTGACTTAAAATACTAGTACTAGATCACATTTAAAGCGTTTTGTTACTGATGATGACTGAAAGTAAAACACAAAGTAAACTAAACATTTGAAAAAAACGTAATGTTTTGCCTTGTTTTCCAAAGTTGTGTAGGATTGCACATTCAGGGGTAAATGTGATTGATTTGTTTTGTCTCGGGACCATTTTCACCACCATTTTCCAGAGACTCCATCCATCCATCTATCCATCCATCCCTCCCTTCATCTATCCTTTCCCCTCCCTCCATCCATCCATTCATCTATCCTTCCCCCTCCCTATCAGTGCTCACTTCAGTCAAACCACAACTTTAATAAGCAATTTGTCACAGTGCATAACACAATTAGACCAGTCATATGGCCAAAGGGCATCAAGAACAAGTTGGCAATGAACACACGGGTTATAAACACATTCTCACTTCTCTTCAGAGGAATAAGTGACGTGGCACAAAGTGATGTCTTTAGCCTCAGACCAGGGACAAGTAAGTTTGTTGTGCCTTCCAGTTTGAAAAAGAAAGTGAGTTGAGAAATGGGGAAGACGGAATGAGATGGAGGGAGGGCGAGATCACATGCTGAGAGATGTCAGTGGTTGTGGTGGAGATGGAAGCTTGCCCCGCCCGCCACCAGGCAGAAGAGCGTCACTTTGGTTTGCAATCAGTGTGGTTTTTAACCTCGGGGACAAAGGGTCAGCTAGCCCAACCCTTAACCACAGCCTGTCCTGATGTTCAATTCATGGAAAACAACATGACACAAACATTAAACCTGACTGATACTAGAATGGTTTTAGGCTGGACTGTTGTCTGTGTGGCGAATTTCCACATTCCAGTTAATGAGATAATGAAAAGGCACACTTCCAATAAGATTTTGTTTCAAGGACGTCCTGATGCGTTCTGGTATAATCCTTTTTTTGTTGCGGTTTGCCACCTTCATTGTGAAATATCAGGGGCGCAGACTTGCCAAACAGTGGTAGTTTCAAGAAGGCTTTAATAAGCTTTGCCCTACCGTAAATGTATACATCTCAAGAAAATCCGTGGTTTCCTATGTTTTCGGCTTGTGACCCTATAACGCCACGTTCTAATTACCTCGGAACTCCTTTTTTTACGAGGTCAAAGTCGGAAACACGCCCCCTGACCTCGGATTTCCGAGCTCGGAACTCGGACAACCACCGAGCGCCCCGAGCTAAAAATCCAACATGGCTGCTCCGTGTATTTACAGTTGTGAAAGCTGTAGTAACATACAGTTATAAGCACTCCTGTGTTATTTGTGTCACACTAAATCAGTCGTACACGCAGCGCTGTCATCTATCTGTGTTGTCACGCGGTTTGTATGCACACAAAAAAACAGCGTAAGCGTTGTTATAAACTGGCATTGCTAAGAATGGCTAACCTGGCTAGAGCTAATGAAAACAATGAAAATCCGACTTGTAATTACAACCCCAAATCAGAAAAAGTTGGGACAGTATGAAAAACACAAATAAAAAAAGAAAGTAGTGATGTATTTCATTGCAGACAATGTGAACACAAAATATTTCATGTTTTGTCTGGTCAACTTAATTTCATTTGTAAATATACATCCTTTCCTGTCATTCAGACCTGCAACACATTCCAAAAATGGTTGGGACAGGAGCAATTTAGGGCTAGTAATCAGGTAAATTGGTCAAATAATGATGTGATTTGAAACAGGTGATGTCAACAGGTGATTGTAATTAGGATTTGGTACAAAAGCAGCATCCAAGAAAGGTCTAGTCCTTTAGGAGCTAAGATGGGCCGAGGATCGCCAGTTTGCCAACAAATACGTGAGACAATTATTGAAATGTTTAAAAACAATGTTCCTCAAAGAAAGATAGGAAGACATTTGCTTATTTCATCTTCAACAGTGCATAACATAATTAAAAGATTCAAGGAATGAGGAGGAATTTCAGTGCGTAAAGGACAAGGGCGCAAGTCTAAGCTGAACAACCGTGATCTCCGATCCCTCAGGCGGCACTGCATCAAGAATCGTCATTCATCTATAAGCGATATCACCACATGGGCTCAGGACTACTTTGGCAAACCTTTGTCAAGTACCACAATACGTAGTTACAGCCACAAATGCCAGTTAAAACTGTACTGTGCCAAAAGGAAGCCCTATTAACAGTGTCCAGAAGCGCCGTCGACTTCTCTGGGCTCGGAGGCATCTGGGATGGACCATCACACATTGGAAACGTGTACTGTGGTCAGATGAATTAGTATTTCAGGTATTTTTTGGGAGAAATGGACGCCGTGTGTTCCGGACCAAAGAAGAAAAGGATCATCCAGACTGTTGCCAGCAACAAGTCCAAAAGCCAGGGTCTGTCATGGTATGGGGTTGTGTCAGTGCCCTTGGCAAAGGTAACTTGCACTTCTGTGATGGCACCATTAATGCTGAAAAGTACAGATTTTTGAGCACAATATGCTGCCTTCAAGAAGACATCTTTTCCAGGGATGTCCATGCATATTTCAACAAGATAATGCAAAACCACATTCTGCACACATTACAAAGTCCTGGCTGCGGAGGAAGAGGATACGGGTACTTGACTGGCCTGCCTGCAGTCCCGATCTGTCTCCAATAGAGAATGTGTGGCGCATTTTGAAGTGCAAAATGCGACAATGAATAACCCGTACTGTTGCCCACCTTAAGACTTGTTTGCAGCAAGAATGGGACAAAATTACACCTGAAACACTTCATCACTTGGTGTCTTCAGTCCCTAAACGTCTTTTAAGTGTTGTGAAATGGAATGGCAACATTACAAAGTGGTAAATGCTTTACTGTTCCAACTTATTTTGAAATGTGTTGCAAGAACCAAAATAGGAATTTTGTTTTTTTGAAACAAAAACAATAAAAATCATGAGGAACACATTAAATTATGTGCTGTTGTATTGTCTGCAATGAAATACAAGTCAAAGTACATTTAGAAATCACTACTTTCTTTTTTTTATTTGTGTTTTCCATACTGTCCCAACTTTTTCTGATTTGGGGTTGTAGAACGCATTTAACACGGGTGTGACGTCATTCCCAGTTCCGACGTAAATCAAACGCGGCATAAAATGAAACATTGTTAACTTGTGGCTTGTTATGACTTCTGTGTGGACATGAGTTGTGATCAGTTTGATGTAGGTTTTTTTGTGTGTGTGTGTGTGTGTGTGTAAAGGAACAGAAACATGTCTGTGCTATCCTTTTAAATCATCTTGTGACCAGACTTGTATCGAGCCACAGGTCGGGAACCACAGCTCTAAATCACATGTATCGTTTGCGACTTCATTCTTTTCATTTGCTTTTTTGTTTTTTGTTGCACAAAATACATACAGAAACAGATCATCTCCAATAATAAAAAATGCATTAAAACCAATCTGGTAACACAGGACATTGTTTAATTACATAAAATATTAAAGAACGATGCCCTCCGTCTTTCACAGCCAACATATACTGTGTAAAACGGATTTAGCACCGTCAACCTCACCAGCTTTCACATATTGTGGCTGAAGTTTGTCTTCCTATAATCAGACGGACCTCTCCCCTCTCACCCAGGTGGACTTGGCCATCCAGGACAAGGAGCAGTATGTGAATGTGACGCGATGGTTCGACCACATTCAGCACTACCCCGGCATCCGACACCACCTCCCTCCCGTAGCTGTGCCCAGGAACAGACTTTACACCAGCAAACACCACTGAGACCCGACCCCCCCACCCACCCACCCACCCCATCCCAGCCTGACGTATCACAAGCTCGCCTGTCTTCTGGACTAGACCTAGGCAAATTGTCTCCTAAAATCCAAGATCATATTGCTTCATTATCACAATTTGAGGATGTTTCCACATGGTCACTTCTATCCAAGATCTCCTTTTTATTACAGTTTATTTTTTATTTTTTTTTTTTTATTTTTTTTTTCCCCCGATCATGATTCCTGCCTTAATGTTTTGTCCTGGTCTCACACCTAAACCCTGTTTGCTCTTTGATTTTTTTATTTGATTTTTTTTTTTTTTTATAATATATATGTTTAACCAGGAAAATCAACAACAAAACAACTAAAGCCTAACAGTTTGAGTGTATGAGGAACTGAAACTCCATTAAGGGATTGCTTACTAATAAATTCAAGTTCAGTTTATATTCTTTAACTTCTCAATCATTCAATCCTGCTTACACTAAAACAAGTTTGGTGTCTTAACCCTTATTCAGTAACTAGGGAGCAAAGATGGTCTTTTATTTTTTTTATTTTCCGCCTTTATTTGACAGGACAGCTAGGTGAGAGAGGGGGAAGACATGCAGGAAATTGTCACAGGTCAGACTTGAACCCTGGACCTCTGCGTCGAGGCATAAACCTCTCAGTATATGTGCGCCTGCTCTACCCACTGATCCAACCCGGCCACGTCTTTTATGTTTTTTGTTGCAATTGTTTTGTGGGACTTTTGGAAGTCTTCATTTGCATGGTCGTTTTCAAAGGGAAAACTGTACTGGTTGCGAAGAAGTGCTGCTAGCTTGTTAAAAAGGTGTTTCTATTTATAAATTGTGGTTTAATGGTGATTTTTGTTTTTAAGAAGACTTCACAGATTTTACTTAACTGGCATTATGTCCTCAGGACAAGCAGCTTCCTTCAGGCCATATTGATGCATTTCCAGCAACAGTTTGTCCACATAAATGTGGTTGCTGGTTCAACATCATAACCCCATAATGACCACAGTCATTCTGCCAGCTCTCTGCCCTAAAGAGTATAGTCGTTCCTCTCAGCTCACATCCCTATCAGGGCTGGGATGTTTGTTTTCTTAGGATTTTATGTTTTTCACATGCAACTCTAAGCCATTTCACTGGACAGTTGTGTGTGTGTGTGTGTGTGTGTGTGTGTGTGCGTGTGCGCGCATTCCTGATTACATCCGCTCTCTGTCCCACTTCCTCACCACCAGTCGTGTGGGCAGCAGTGAGCAGTTGAGCGTCAGCCCCAGAGTCAGAGATCAGAGTGAGGCTCCAATCAGTCCCACTACCACCACTGTTGATGCTGCAGGCCAGAGAGAGGGCAGCGGGCTCACCAGCTGCCACACAGATCCAGTCAGCCAGCCAAGGCCAGAACCCAGACCCCTGGGCGACAGTCAGCCACTGTGTGTCATTTCAACCCTCGCTCTCCCACGGGGCTACTGGCGAGAGAAGGACGAAGGGAGGCAGTCAGGGAGGGAGGGAGGGAAGCCATGGAGAGGAAAAAGAGCACCCAGAGGCCGAGGGATCTTTTTGTGACGTGAACAGTGATCCATGCCTCGGAAAGCCTTACTGCTGGAGGTTTGCTATTGGCGCCGTTGACAGGCCATGTCGTTGCTGTGGCGGCAGAACCTGTAACTAACATCATGAAGGTAATA
Source organism: Gymnocephalus cernua (assembly GCA_023631565.1). Classification (NCBI taxonomy): domain Eukaryota; kingdom Metazoa; phylum Chordata; class Actinopteri; order Perciformes; family Percidae; genus Gymnocephalus; species Gymnocephalus cernua. The sequence continues at coordinate 14,515,467 of CM042446.1, read as the reverse complement.
AGTAGGCGAAGAACAACAGAAAAATACATCTTTTAGACGAGCTAAATTCAAATGAGCATTGCTTTTGCTAATGTATAAAACTATTAAAAGAGACACTAAAGTATTTTAACACAAACATTGAATGTTCGACTAAACTTGAAGGTATCTACATAAGAGCGACATGACATGTCATGAGCATGTCATAAATATAAACAAGTCAAACGTTTATGGGTCTAAGGTTTAAGGGTCATTCAGTTTTTGTCATGACAAGTTAAGAGAGTTATGGTTAGGGTTGTGTGTAGGGTTGATGTGTCATGACTGTCATGACGGTGTCGTGTTCATGACAGAGTCATGTCACTCTTATGTAGATACCTTCAAGTAAAGTGTTACCGAATGTTCTAGTCTGGATAAATCTTAGAATACTGGATGCTTTTGTGTTTGCATCAATGTTTCTGTTGTCTCATTTCCTCCATCCGAACAGGCTCTACATGTCTTTGTGTCTGTTGCTTATAGCTTCAGTGGTTTTCATTATCTGATGTTATCATGCTGTTCATCCTATTGCCAATAAATCAGAGGGATGCACACCTCATGACCCCTGACTTCTATGCATGATCTAATAAGTGTGTACTTTTTTGTATTCGTTTTTTTTTAAATTAGTTTTGCGTAATCCAGCCAGAAGACGAGTTCAATGGAGTTCCACTAAGACAGCTGGCTGTGTGTTTGCAGCAAGTGTTGTAAAGATATGAAGGATAAAAACAGCTTGCAGTCATTTGAGCAAGCCTTGTGACTACTTTATGATGTGGTCTAGTGTTAAAGAAGCTTTTGTCCTCGTGTTTGTGGTGATACCATGGTTACAGACCATGTAGGATTGAAAATATGTTTATTGTTATGGATATCGGTGTTCTATAATGAAAAGATACATCCCTCATCGTTTCCATTGAAACATTCTGTCAATTAATCCATTGTTAAATTAAATACATTTTGTTACATTAAATACAAATTGCCACGCCCTTTTTAGGCACAGCCAAAATGTCCTTCAAAAAGATTAGAATTACAGAAGATTAAAACCAAAATATAATTTACAAAACTCAAAATATAGAAAGTGAACTGATCAAGATGATGGTAAATTGACTGATAAGCTGATAAAATCGTCGCCGCTGAACGTTAAAGTTATTATAAAGTGGAGAGTATATATCCTCGACGTTCCACTTCCGGAATTGCTCCGTTGCCGAAGGAAATTCCGCCAGATTTCACTCATTTAGGCCGGCTAGCCGTTGTGTTGAATTTCCTTTGTGTTGGCATTTTAAACTCCGGTGGATTTATGAGGACTAGGGTTAACTGCTCCTCAGATCTCTGCAGGGTAAATCCAGACAGCTAGCTAGACTATCTGTCCGATGTGAGTTTTCATCAGCTTCTGGCTTCACTTTTTAACTTTATTTTCCAGCAATGATTCAAAACTCACCAGCACCTAAATATACAATGATTAGTCAGTCATTTTGAAACTACCCTTTTTCTTGTGTGGCACTGTGCTGACTGTTGGCAGAATCTCAAAATGCTAGTGTGGTACGGTCTCACAGTCAGGCTCCCCTCTGATCAAACCTGAGTGAAGTCAGAGCCAGACGCACTGATGAGGCCACAGCGGGTAACCGGGACACAGGCACCAATTAAAGGCCACCTTCCCACCAACTTCTGAAGGCGAGAGGAGCAACACTCAGCAGGGGTAGCCCTGGATCGACACGCTCAACACCCATCCAGATTACCAACTGCCCCCGGCAGCCTTGTTGACCTTTGACCTCTCCCCATTGCCTGTTGAGGGAGAGGTCAAAGTTCAATAAGGTATCTACTGATGACTTCATCTCTCACCGTGAAGCTGTGGTCTCTCTCTCTCTCTCTCTCTCTCTCTCTCTCTCTCTCTCTCTCTCTCTCTCTCTCTCTCTCTCTCTCTCAGAGCATGGCGGGGCAGAGGTGAAAAAAGCTGTGAAAACATTGGTGATTTTGCTAGCAAACCAAATTGCAGGTTCAACAGAACGGAAAAAGTTGATATTCAAAGTGTCCAGACAGTCTTTTTTATTGACTCCTACAATACAGACTTCACAAAGAGACACTTATTCTGCAGGACTTTTTTGTTGCTTTAAAGGCCACTAAACACTGTGATTTGGTAGCCTATAAATCTAGACGCACCCTAGTGGCAGCAAATTTAATGTGCAGCCAGGGGGGTCTAGGAACTCTCCCTTGGCTTGCAAGCTGGAAAAACCAAACTGGTCAGGCCAATCACATCGTGTATAGAGTCGGTGGGTGGGCTTATGGCTGCTACTGCTGCTGGCAAACAGCGGTCTTCTGGAAGACTTGGAGTTAAGCTTTTCTTTGAGAAAAGAACAAAGAACGGCACTGAAGTAATTCTTAAGAAAGGAAGATGTGTTTTGCTGACCAGATACGGCAAAAGTTTAATCTATCAACTGGCTCCGCCACCTTCTTCGTTGCTCTGCCCGGTTGTAGCGCTATCCTATTGCATGCAGAGGGAATTTGAAAGACAACCGTTTATCCCGCCCCTCGGATTGAGCCCTGTCAATGGTGAGTTCCCAGACCCAACATCTTGATGTGGGTCTGGCTTGTCGGGCTAGTGATTTGGGGCTTTCCCAGACAGGGCTGTCCCATGACAATAGTAATATACAGCGATGCATTGACTACAGAGGCCCATCTAGGCAAACCATACAAGAAAAAAAAAACCAACAAATCGGTAACAACAAAAAAGGAGTAGAGGTCCAGGCATAAGCACAAGCCTTATAATAGAAAATGAATAATTATACACATGACCTAATGGACAGGATATTGCATCACTACCAGAGGTCATGACTCTAGGTGGCCCTATTTCCCGGCCTGTTTAAGTAAATCAACCCCCCACCTGGTCCAGCTACACAACAAGATCACAATATGTTTGTTTCTTTATTCTCAAATTGTCTTATGCATTCATTTAATATTTTAGCACTAAGGGAGATATATTGTATCTAACTGACCATGATAGTTTTGCCCAAGAGACAGTTATTAAAAAACAACTTTCCTCTATAAGAGGTGGACTGCAAGACCATACCAAATCATATGTATATAGGGGGCCCCATTTGTCAAATTGATAGAGCATGGAAAAGGTGACCGTCATAAAATGTGAGAGAGATGCAATGAAATTTTTAGGCTGTCAATCCGAAATGGTGGTTCTAGACACACCAAAAAACAAAAATAGCCTACGTAAAGACAGCGTCAAAAATTTCAAAAATATGGCATGAAATGATGTAGAATATACACAGCATTGATTTACAGCAATTAATTGCACTGCATCTGGCATGCCTTGAAATTGATGTCGTACAGTCTAACACAGATTGCAACCAAGATTTTATCAAAGCAGCCTCGTTTACTGTGACATGCAATCAACTTGCAAGATCAGTGTGCGTGGGGAATGGGGGATCCATGAAACTGCAACGTCAAATTTTAGTTCAGCCAAGGACCCTTGTCGCATGTCATGATCTTTTGTTCCCAGTGTCTCCTGTCACCTTTCACCATCAACTTTCAAATAAGGGCTTAAAACTGCCATCAAATAATTTGGAAAGATTCTAGCTTCCGGTAAGCCTACACAATATAAAGTGTAAAGGGTTTTGGAGGGCGAGGTGGACCCTGTGATTCATTGGGATCATAACAGGATAACAAGACCTGAGTTTCACCAAAAAGCATCACTGTCCAACAATGAGCCAAAAGCTGCAGGAACCATCCTCAAGCACTGCTTTCACTTCACGAGGGAAACAAGTCAAGCGGTCAGCTTTCACCCATGTCACCTCCTCATCATCTCCCAACACCTTTGTCACCTTGGGTTTACTAACCATATTAGAACGACAGTCCCCGCTCCACCCACACAACAACAAACAGCCATGCAGCTTCATTAATTCTTATTAACAACATCAGGGAGAGGGAAGCGCATTGGTCGCGACATCTGCTAAGAACAGGACTCCCCGTCTCTCGCTGACTGATTCAGTGGAACAATCGGCACCGCGTGGTGGTGAGGGGAGCGTTAGCATGTCTTAAGCTCTTTTGACAGGACTTATCGGCCGCGCTTTATCTCGGCCTTACACATAGTGACAGTTGTACCATGTGCCTATAAAGATGGCATCTGATTGTCTATTGCAATTACATGAGTGTATGAGCAATGGATGCAGCTATGACGGACACAAGAAGGGAGGGGCGGAGGCATGTGCTTTCCACAACTATGTTCTAGTAAAGTTGTTCCTGTAGACATGAAGGAGAGAAATGTGGCTTAACCTCTCAAGGAGTAGGAAGGTACAATTCACATTTTGTGTTTGTGTGTGTCAAAAAAACACAATCATATCTATTTGCCATCTCCAGTGCAAAATACCTTCTACTGTATTAGTTTTGGTCGTTGTTTCTATCATTTGTGATAACATTGTACTCACCAATTTAGTTGCTGGAATCTAGAAAGGCATTTTTCAGTGCAATTTACTACAAATGTCCAGCAACTCAAGTGATCCGCTCTGCACAAGCCCCTGCAGTGCAGAGCCTGTTAAGGCAACAAAATGATTTGGTTAGGTTCAGGAAAAGATTGTGGTTTGGGTTCAAATACGTATGTTTGTTACGGTACTTACCTACGTGGTGAATGCACACTGTTTGTGTGTGTTCACTGTCTATTTTAAAGTGATGTAGATCATTTGATTTGACAGAACCGTTGACTTGTTTACAACCTGTCCGAACTGTCTGACCTCTCGTTTCTCACAGTGTCTGACTTGTCTGACGACTATTAGCAAATCGATGTACTTGCTCATATCATAATACGTAAAAAAATGATGACTAAAGTTGTAATAAAATAGAATTTCTGATTAGAGGGCTAGTGAATGCCTATTTCACAGTACTATGGATGCATGTATATATGCTGATCTTCTCTTTCAACACCATGAGTTAAAGTACATCCTTATTTTAACAACTGAATCGGACTTCTGTTTGATTGCTTACCTCAAATTGTGGCTCAAAAGGTTTTATATCACTATTGTGAATCTGCAAATACCAGTTCACCATATGTATGCATTTATGCCAACAGAACTTCCTTAGTTGTTTTTATTCACTCTATCTCTTGCAAGACCTCACCTTGGATTGCATAAGGATCCCAGGTGTGCAGTGAGACCAGAGTTTTACGAGACGCAACCGCTCAGCTCATCAATCAGAGATGGGTGGCTGATTCGGCACGTTGGTGCTAAAGTACATATGTGTGACCCGGGGCAAGGAGATTGCACAAGATTGCACCTTAAGTCTCTCTCTCTCTCTCTCTCTCTCGCCTCGATTGCTCCTCACCCCTTCTGCTGATCTACCTCAGCTGCAGCTCCTTCACATTTTTCTGTCTGCGTGTGTGTGTTTGTGTGTGTGTGTGCGCGTGCGTGCGTGCGTGCGTGCGTGTGTGTGTGTGTGGTCGTGTACCCATTCATGTGGTTATGGTTTTGGCCTGGGGGTAAGAGGTGAATTAAGGGGGAAGGAGGCAAAAAAGCGAAGGAGAGGGTCGACCCACTCAGCAGCATGACTTCAGAAAACGGGCCTGTAGCAATAGTTAGAAAATGTGGAAAATATTCTTCTGAGTCACACACATACACAAAATTTTTAAACATTTTTAACTATCCTATTAAAATGATTCCATGCCATGCTACTCTTGGCCTTCAAGTGACTTCTCATTTGCCGTGCCATCACATTGTGTGGCCCTGTCACAATCCTCATCCCTTTATTCAAATGTTCCACAAATTAGCCATACATTTATCCCCCTCTCCCACTCCATCCAACCCACAGGTCATGCCACTTAACTTCAGCCTGGCCCCCTGCTGTAATAGGTTCTGATAGGAAGGCTCCAGGGAAGTTGACTTCTCACTGAGAAGTGATACTAAAAGTAATTGCAGCTGAAACCCTGTGACAGGGGGGGTGTACTTTGAAAAAAAAAATGGAGAGTGGGGAGGAGGATGGGAGGGAGGATGGCATTTGAAATAAGCATAGAGGATATATGGAGGGGCGGCGGGGTTTGGGTGGAGGGTGGTGGGGGGGGGACTGCTGGGTGGGTAGAGAGTAGAGAGCACTGCCCTCAGCCATTTACTGTAATTTGACCTCCATGGGAAAAAACAGCAACACTCTCCCTATTTGCATATTCCTCTACCTCATCTGCATACGCCACTATGGCAATGAATGTTTTTTATCCCAGATCTTTTTTTATTATAACAGTTTGGTTTTAATTTGTGATGACAAATGTATTAAAACCTGGAGTTAAATTTAGAGCACTTTCTCTTTGTAACGCGTCTCATTTCCCTAATGATTAAAAAAGCAAGGGACTGATGACAATGTAATACAACATAAACAAGGTTTCATATCATTAACTTTGAATATGAGTTGTTAACCTACCCCCCCCCCCCCCCCCCCCCCCCCCCACACACACACACACACTTTATTATTCTTGTGTGAAAACCAGCTAGTTATTTTTAATGAGGACATGGATGTGGTGCCTGGTGGTTCTGGCTGACAGAGGAATGCTGTAAGAAATGACCTGGCACAATACTTTCACCATAAAAAAACATTTTACTTTATTCTAAAGAGAGAGGAGAGTCCATTCCAGATAATTTAGGAAAGCACTTAAATTACAGTAATTTAAATGTTAACTCTCCCTCAATTGAATTTTATTTATAGTATCAATTCATAACAAGATTTATCTCAACACACTTTACAGATTAGTTACTTTACACTTTACATTACACTTTACAGAGTAGGTCTAGACCACTCTCTATTATTTACAAAGACAACAATTCCAGTAATTCCCCCGAGAGCATCCCTCAAGAGTCACCGGTTTTCCCTGGGCAGAGATAAATCCAACAGGACAGATTAAAAAGTATTTCTCTTAACAATGTTGTGAGCTCCTCTGTTTCCATTTGAAAGATTATTCTAACCACCATTATTTGTCTAACTTATTTTCAAACTTAACACTTCCACCTTTTCATTTACATTACAGCAGCGTACATCCCTACCCTGTATTCTCTTTTAGGAAACGTGATGCATCCATTTTCAGTTTGTAAGTATGTTTAAAAAGTTCACACCATTAAAAGATATGCGTGGCATGCAGTATGGTTAAGTTAGGGTGTGTGTGTGTGTGTGTGTGTGTGTGTGTGTGTGTGTGTGTGTGTGTGTGTGTGTGTGTGTGTGTGTGTGTGTGTGTGTGTGTGTGTGTGTGTGACGAAGGTGGCTTTACTGCTGACTGGTTATCTACTGGACTAAGGGCATGAAGCTACAATCTGGCAGACACACACAAACACACACACACACACACCAACAGTGCTCCTGACCTGAGATCAAATGCTTCTTTGCCTTCCCTCTGTCAAATACACACACACAAACAGGGAGTAGGCTACATAGAGATGTACACATGACATCCCACAGAAAAAAATGATTTTGTTTTGACTTTGTGGAGATATAAAGCCCTTATAATGAATATTCAAAAGACAGTGAGAGGAAACCACTGTGCTAGGCAAAGATCTATAAATGATTTGTGGGGTTGCTTTTGTCTTGTAACATTTGAAATAAAAAATTGCAAGAAAAAGATTAACTTTAACAGAATATTTGCTTTACAAATATGCATATACAGTAAATCACCTTGTATGTGTGGAATATTTTGCATTTATTAGCAAATTACAAAAACAAAAGAATGTGTTGCGATCACATGCTGGTAGATAACTCCCACATCCAATGTTTTAGTGTCTATGTAAAATTTCTCTTTTCTGCTCCCAGCCCATGAACTCACACACTGTATAATACCAGTCCAACGTTAAGGGGACCTGAGCAAACCTGTGACTTGTGAGGACTGTTGGACATCAAATGAGTTAAACCTAGATATTTTTCTCAGGAGTTGATGAACCAAACAGAGTTAAATGATGTCCATGTTATACTGTTTCAGCTTGTTCATATAATATCAAGCTTTGTTGATGCAAATTTAATGATTAAATGGTAACACTTCACAATACGGTACAAAACATTGTTAGTAACTTAGGAACGGGTAAAGAGCATTAAGTAGTAGTTCATAAATAATTCAGAATGGAGGACAACATAGTAGCTAATGATGAGTTACTAGACAACAGACTAAAATACTTTATTAATGAATCATTAGCTAATGATTAGTTTGAAAATATGCAGAGCTTCAGATTGTCCTCCCTCCATGATTTCACACACACACACACGACTGAAGCAACGATGGAATTCATGTTAATTCAACACAAAGCTTAATCTACCCAAGATTTTTTAATTGTAACTTAACACATTAGAACAATGTAGAAATACTCTTTCTGCTGGCCTTGCTGAACAGTAACGTCTTGCCTTTTCTCTGGCCATCTCTCCTGTTGTGCCCATTGACAGGAGATTTTTGTTTTTGGATTAGTGAATGTAAAATCCAAACAAACATCTGTACATTGCCCTTTCATTCGCTCGTTCCTCAGTAACAACTCACAATTGTGTGTACCGTAGAGCGAAGTGTGATCAAGTTGTGTTGCAGAATAAAAGTAGTTTTCCTTTATATTCAGCTCTGAAATATATGGAATCTCTGGGTTTCCTGTTTATCAAAGTTAATTTAAGGTGTAGTAATCCAAAATACAATCAACCCCTCATGTTTAACTCCAGCAGGCACAGCAACATAAACCACTATTGATTAATTTGTGTTAAAAAACAAATATATATGTATATATATATTCCATTCAAATGTATTGCATGTCAAAAACCTTCAGCTTTAGGGTATGGCATGGAATGTGTGTTTAACAGTGACAGCCATGGATAAGCAGAAGACAGATCGCTGAAAGGTTAAAGACAAGCTAATTCTTCGATTTGCAGATTGGCCGCTGTTGAGGGCCACTTTTATTTTCACTGGCTGGGTCCCATGAAATTAATTACAGCCTTTCTGTACAGTACAATAGCCAGTGGGCCTTGTTGTCGAAGTGTAGGGCCAGGGGCCTCGATTCACACCCTCAAATCCAAGTGCCAGTTGCATCTCAAAAGAACACAGTCACCGAACGGCATGGTTGTCGGATTGATAAGCATTACTGATTAAGTTTAAATGTCATAAAGAGAATTTATGCCCTAAAAATGGTCAACTCCTGCTTAAAGTTATTGACCCAGAGGGACAGTTGCTGATTTGTGCACAGTGTGTTTTAGTGCAGGCATTTGATCTTGAGGGAAGACCAAAAAACACTCCTTATTCAGGCTATATTTAACAGCACATGACACACAGCTGATCACTGGCCTCTATGAAAAGCAACCACAAACGACGGTGGTGTGAAATCGACATTTTGGAGAGGAAAACACAAAGTCATCTCTGTACCTCCTGATCCTCTAATGTTGTTCTGCTGAGGTTTACGCACACACACGATGAACTATAACTTTATCTCAATGATGCCTCAGCATTTCATTAGCTTTGACCCATCCAAAACCACAAGTCTTTGAAGTGAAATCTTGAGGATACAAACACACGGTGTCACACACACACACACACACACACACACACTGCCTGCCTCAGGGGTGAAGGTGGGAGGGTGAGTCGGCAATGAAAGACGCTGTTGAGTATGCCGGGTGCTGATAGAGTGCTGATAGGATCTACAATAGACTCCAGTGTGTGGCGTTTAGCTTCAGGATCAGCTTCACACATGGAAACAGAACACAGAAACACACACAAATGCATACATATATGGCTGTTTTTACGCACAATATGACCATTATACTTCCTCACAGAGATATATATGTCCACACACACTCAGATCATACCCAGAGGGAGGGAAACTTTGCCTTCTTAACGGCGGTGGCGGACTCCCCTTGTGACTTTCACAGCTGTCATGCTCCTCTTTACAGCCTTCATTCATCTATTATAACTTCAGGGACAGGAGCATGTGATGATGCCTCACAAGCACACACACAGTTAATGTACACGGATGCATAGATACAAGTTAGTTAAGACACTGACCAAGTGGTGACATGGTGTTAATGTGGTGTGTTATTTGTCCTAATGTTATTTCACACTGTTCTGCCATTGCAATGCTAATTCTATGGTTATCAAATACCTACTTGTGTGTTAGGGCTAATCATATCAGGGTTTATTGTCATTTTGTCGTTGTGGAAATAATAATAGTATTTTGAAGTGTAAATTGAATCATTTTTACATTACAGGAAACTTTTTCCACTCTCAATGATCTGTCTGTCAGCAATGCAAATTAGATCCGTTTTCTGATGCAGTTTAATCGGAACAATCGTGGCGCAGGTTTGAATCCGAGCTGCTTCCCTTTGCTGTGTGTCATCCCCCATCTCTCTCCCCCTTTCCTGTCTATCCACTGTCACTATGTAATAAAGGGGAAAGCCCCCAAAAAGTCTTAAATCTTTTAATCTTAAAAAAAAAAAATTTAAATGATCCTTGCATGCTTTCAAAACTAATACATTCTTCATTATGGCACAGAAATAAGATAATGTCACTTTTTCCACATTGCTTTTATTTTAAAAGAAAACTCCCATCTATAGCTAATGTGACACCGCCGTCTTCAATGCTTCAGTGGTGAGTGTGACACAACAGGAAACTGTCCCCTCTCTCTACAGCAGCTCTATGGAACTGTTGAGTAGCTTATACGACTTTTTCTTTTTATCTCTGTAGCCAGGAGTGTTATGCACCCTGCCAGTTGGCGCTTGTGCTTTTTATAGGTGACACAGTGTGATAGACCCTGCCCTCAAACCCTCCATTACAATCATATTGGTCTCCTCTCAACTGTGTTCCTATGGGGCACCATCACTGCCAAGACTGGCTGAAGTTTAGTCAAAGACATTAAGAGACCTCCTCCAGGGACAAATATCAGCAGAGAAGAGAAGAGAAGAGAAGAGAAGAGAAGAGAAGTATGAAGAAAGCAATGCAGAAGTAGCTTAAAGCTGCAATCCATAATTTTCGGCACGTTCAAAGATGGCAGTGTCTAATGTGGCATTTGTGAAGCTGTTTCAACATGTGGTTGTTAATACGTAATGGAAAATACAACCAGATCATATGAATGTATATATTTTATGTACTTAAATGATGAAGTCAGACAGCATTGGAACTGTCCACCATTCAAGTGTTACTCTCAGGGATTAAAGTTATCCGTCGCTAGACGGATTTCCATCAATTTGATTGTAAGGCAACTACAAATATTAGGTCAGTTGAATTAATGTGAATTTTGTGATGTTTAATGTTTACAGACCTAATAGTGTTTTTGAGAATTTCCTGTCTCAATCAGTGACAGCTCAAGATGCGTCAGCCATGAGTTTCCTTTTGTTTATGCTGTAGCCTAGCTAGACGCTTGTCCCATTAGCCCGTTTGCTTAAAAAAACATGTCTGGAGGACTAAAGAACAGTCTAAAAGTTTTTGGATTATTGTGACACAATCGAGACAGCTGATAAAGTAGGCCAATTTGTTGAATTTTTGGGGTATGATCAATTGTGAGCTCTACGTGCGAGGCCATAAGAAGTGTAGGCTGGGTTCTTTCCGTGCATTAATGTCATAGACTGTATAATATTACAGTCTGTGGTTAATGTATACAATTTCTTACTATCGCAAACTTGTCAGGGGAGGTCATTCACCTATGGCTTGAACAGATAGCCTATGCCACCCGATGCAGCCTATTATTGTTACAATTTTTAATCAATGCAACTAACGTTATGGTTAAAGCGATGCACTATAACAGGGTTCCTGCAGGGTATAGTCTTAAAAAAGTCTTTCAATATTCTAAAAATTGGGCCTTAAAAGTCTTGAATAAGTTCACAAAGTTGTACATTTCGTTTACAGAGGTCTTAAATTATGTCTCGTCCTTTCATAGGATGAAATAAATACCGTAACATCCTAAATAAATGCTTTGTGTGTGTGACTTTACATTTTACTCTGTGTGACTGGGGTGTAGCTAATACAATAGTACAGTTTACGTCAGTGTTTTCCTTTACGCTCTTGACCGTGGAGTGTGCGCGGACGCGGGGTGCGCGACACATGGATGTAGCTAGGCTATAACAATAATGAAGGCGCAACATGGTGTTTTATCTTAAATCCGTGGACATGGTGAGAAAGCTCTGGTCCTAAACATCCAAGCTCGGGCGCATCAGTCAATCAGTTGTCAGGAAAGAAAACAAAACGTCTCGCACCGTGCTACTAACAAGCTAACGTTAGCTCGTCGGTTAGAATGTGCAAGTGTCTGAAGGTCTGGCCAAAGATTCGGACGAGGCTGAGGGCAATGTGGCTGAGGTTATTACAACAAGCGGATCGGCGTGCGAGTCAGTCTAGTGCTAATGAAACGGGGGAGCTGGAAGACCCGCCTGCAGGTTCCTGATCAGCTAGCAATGGAGAGAGGATTGTGAATAATAAGACGATGACAGTGTCAACGGTGCTCCACCTTTGGTAGGGTATGTTTGAAACGCAGCCAACATGCTAACGCACATTTATTTAATTTAGTTGATGTTCACTTGGGTGACAAAAAAAAACCCCAGAGCCCAACTCTTTATTCCCGCTGCTATTAAGCAGCCTTTAGACGCATAAGCAGAACGGGATGAAACAATCACTGAAGCAATTGGCATTTACATTGGCATATTATATTACATTATATATTATCTTATCTAGCCAAGGTGGAACTAATTGTGACACCTCCAGAATGCACACATTTTAATTTTTTATCATCCTATTTATTTTGGGTTTTTTAAGTTTCATAGCATAAGAGCGATTCATGCAACAAATACTTTATTATTTGATGTTATTAGAGTACAAACACGCCTTACAAAGCTATTGTGAAATAAGAATAAAAATAAATATGATTGTTGAGTATTATAATAAAATGTTTTATTAAATTCAGGTTACATTACCTGTTAAATCATTCTTTTCTCAGGCCTAAAATGAAACTGCTTTTTCATTATACGGCTGTGAAGTTGGCATTCAATTTCATCCTAGGTGGTATTAAAAAGGTCTTAAAAAGTCTTAAATTTAACTTGAAGAATCCTGGGGGTAACCTGTATTAACCGTACCAAATGCAATTTATTATCCCATCTGTTAAGACATGTCCACAATCTTTCACAATTAGCAACGGAAGGTTTTGACTGAGCATGTTAACATAAAATAATAATAATAATAATACAATCATTAGGTTATTTGTCATAGACTATTTGTCATTATCGCAAACCGTTGTGTAAGAGGGTCAATCGTGTTTGTGCTTTGTCACACAGACAGCCTTATAGCCGATTTTAACGACAGTAGGTTATGACTGTATGTTGACATAAAATAATCATCCAATTAAAATAGTCAACTTATAACTTTGCTATAAAATATTATTAATTCATAGACAAAACCCGGAACCAGCTTCCTCGCATATTAGCGTAATGATTTGTGTGCGTCTAATGGTAACCACTATTTAGCAAGGCCACTAGCCGTCATGGATGCGTTGTTGCTAACGGAAGGCACAGACGTGTCTGAGATAGATAAAACAGTGTTAATTTATTGTTATTGTAAAAAAAAAAATTGTTTGAATTTACATAATAAAGAAAGGTTTCACTGAAAAGTTATAAATGTTTCATTATTAGTAGCCCTTGAATAAAAACAGTGACGTCTTGCAAACTTGATTTTATAGATTTCACTTGGTGTTGAATTGCATATTAACAATAAAAAAAATCGCCCTTTAAACGCTTTTGGCCTGAAGTAATAAAATAGAGTGTAAGGTAAAGCCTTTCTACAATATGATTGCTGCAGTAAAAAAGAACAACAATGGTTCGTTGTGCGATGGTACTGAAATATTGTTTTGTTCATCAGGAAAAGAGAAAACTCGCAATACTCCCTTTACTTTGCTGTTTGCATCTTGTTGTACATTGTAGATGTGAACAGCTTATGACTTGGCCTGAAAAAAGATTTTTTTTCACTTTAATCCCTGTACCCTAACTGTGATCTAACCCTGCTTTCTAACTAAAGGAAACATTGATCCCATGCTGTACGACGCATGTCCAGTGGCACTCCTGCATTGATAGCAGCAGGGATATCTGTACCAATGTCAATCCATTTAACATTTCTTGAGATATATGTTCGTCTGGACCAAAGTGGTGGACCAACTGATCAACATTACTAAAAAGGCAAAATTATGAACCTCATGGTTACTCAAGAGAAAAGTCAGTAGGCTTTATCCTCTGGGGATCGTGCATGTCATGCACAAAATTTCATGGAAATCTATCCAATAGTTGTTAAGATATTTCAGACTGGACCACATTGGTGGACTGACCGACGACCATTGCCATCCCTTGAGCCCTACTCAGGGTCAATTTACTAGCTTTCTCCAGGGCTTTTCAACCGCATCTGATAGTTTTTTTAGAACTTTTTTAGTTGTTGTTGAAATTGTATTATTCGTCACAATAATAACATATTATTATTGTGCACAGTGTAGTGAAATTCAATCCCTGCATTTAATCCATCCAAACTATTAGGAGCAGTGGACAGCCACATACAGCATCCGGGGAGCACTTAGCTGGAGAAGGCCGGAGGAGCCTGGGATCCAACCACCAATCTTGTGGTTGAAGGCCAACCCGCTCTACCTCTGAGCCACAGCCAACCCTTTAGTGGATGGAGTTTGCTCAGTTGTCATGGATATACTATAGATGTCATACTGTATATCATCATCTATATATGTCATATCCTAGTTAGCCCTTTTGTAATAAAGCAATGCTTTACGCAATGGTCTTTATCCTATGCTCCACCTCATGCTAGCTTTCATATTTGCTGTAATATTTAACAAAGTGGACACAAAGAAAACATTATTTCTCAAAAGACATACTGAGAAACAAGAATGTCACTTTTCAAGCCTGAAGAAGCTCTGCAAGTAAGAACAATCACACACACACACACACACACACACACACACACACACACACACTCATACAAACACAGAAGAGTGACAGTATCTCCCTCAAGGAGGACTGCTGCCAGTTCTCGCCATGGTGGTCATCAGCGCTAAACTCCTGTCAGGTTCTATCTTACACCCTAACGCACAAACACACACACACAAACACACACACACACACACACACTGGTCTGTCTCAGGGCAGGACAGGCTTTCCAAAAGGGTCAATGTGTTGTCAGACACACCAGGGAGCAGTGTTGTTGTTGTTGGCAGTCCCTACCTCCTCACTATTGTCCATGTCACCTTACACACAGAAAACCTGCTGTGGCTATTAGCGTGCCAGCATGGCAGGGACACTTTGGGCCCAGAAGGACTTTACCCTGGCTAAAACTTGGCAGGCATCTTTTATCTATTTATTTGTTAGAATAAGTCAGCGGTTCTTTCTCCTGTTCTCCTGCTTATAGTGAAAAAAAGAGTCAGAAACTTAAAGGAGAACTCCGGCCTTTTTTTACGTTAATCTTGTTAAATATAACTATGCGAGACCTGTCTATAGCAAAAACAATTAGCGCAACAGCAGCTACATGGATGGAGCTGCTGCAGCTAATGCCCACCGCTCCCACTTAGCTAATATGATATGATATATATACATTTTGTGTGCGATCCATCTGGCGTTGGAGAGTAGTATTCTCTCTGTGGGGATCGTTGTGGTAGTTTTCCGACCGTCGGCCGTGCTTCTGCTTTTTTCCCGCAGTCCTCGCTTGCCGCGCCGACAACAATCGCGAGAGCGCCCGCTGGTCGTGGCTGTCCTCTGGAGGACCGGTGATGCATTTGCGGCGATTTTTTGGGGGGTTATTTCCCCTCAAAAATAGGTAATTGAGCGCTGTAGTGGTTATGAGCATTTTATTGACTATGTAACTACATGGAAACGGGCGGAATTATGCCTGTGCCTTGTTCAGTAAAACACTAACAGACGGCTAGCGGCAGTCTCGTGCTGAAGTCCCGTGTTAATTCAGGTGTAGCAAGATAAATAACAGTGTAGGTGGAGGAGGGTACAGTGTAGCGTGAAGAGCGGAGGTGTTCACAAGGGAAGAAGCTTGGAGTAATGTAACTATGGAGAATATCGAAGATATTGAACATATGGAAGAGGCTTTTGAGTTTGATCGTCGTCCTTATTTATTCAAACCCAAGTATACAGACAAAGAACTGGCCTCACAAGAGTTGGACAGAACCAGACAGACAGAGGGGCAACAGGCAGATGAAGCAGCTGCTCCAAGATCACGCATTTCGGGCAGCTGGTGGTGTTTGTGTGAGTGTTGTGCCGCGAAGGCATCACCGGTCCTCCGGAGGACATCCTCCAGACCAGCGGGCGCTCTCGTGATTGTTGTTGGCAGAGAATACTACTCTCCAATGCCAGATGGATCGCACACAAAATGGATATATATCATATATATCCATATATATGCTACAAATACACACAGAACTGGTGCATGATGATTATTACTGAAGCCTGACTGAACACTCTCTCGTCCCAGACGACAGCTAGCTAGCTAGCTGCTAACAGGGTAGGTGAATGTTGAAAATGCATCTTGTTGTCATGTAAGGGCCCTGTTCATGTTACACAGACATTTTAATTGCATTTTGTGTCTGTTAAGATACACAAAGGCACTATTTAGCTTATGCCCCCATAACTGCCGTTTAGCTAAGTGGGAGCGGTGGGCATTAGCTGCAGCAGCTCCGTCTATGTAGCTGCTGTTGCGCTAATTGTTTTATACAGACAGGTCTCGCATAGTTATATTTAGCAAGATTAACGTAAAAATTGGCCGGAGTTCTCCTTTTAAAGAACATGAGTAATCTTGGTAAATAAAAGTAATTTTCTAATAATTTTCAAGAAATAACTATGTACTATGGTACTAATTATAGTGGGAAAAATGGATTTATTTGAAAGAAAAGCTGCATTTAAAACCAAAGCAAATGGTTTATTTCCCATATACTTTAAGCTGTAGGTCTGCCTCTACACTAAGTTTACATTTTGTATGTTCAGCTGACCTGTGTTAAAGTAAATTATAAAGTTCATTTAGTATGTGGTCTCTCCTTTCATGTTGCTGCAATACTTAATAAGTAAATGAACGGTGTTGTCAGTTTTTCAGCACAGCAACTACGTGGTCTAATTTTGACTAGATTGACAACTTAATCCTCAGGGCTTTCAATCATGCACATTTTCACACATTCAACAGTTGTTTCAAATTGCACGTCTCAGACAGGCTTTCCTTGATCATTTCCTGTGATGTAAATGTTCACTGAGGAAACATTTAATGTTTTGTTTAGTGTCATTTTTGATCATGTGCCTGACATTCACAGCTGTCTCACAACTGGGACAAAAAGAGGTAAAGAAGAAAAAAAAGGAAAAATCTTTGAAATGCCTTTCCACTCAAACATGGTACATCTCTCCCAGGTGACTGCTTAGCACTGGCAGTAATTGAAAACTTGCCCCTGGCACTGTGTGTGTGTGTGTGTGTGTGTGTGTGTGTGTGTGTGTGTGTGTGTGTGTGTGTGTGTGTGTGTGTGTGTGTGTGTGTGTGTGTGTGTGTGTGTGTGTGTGTGTGTGTGTGTGTGTGTGTGTGTGTCATGAGGCACGTGCGCATGCATGCAATAACTGCTTTTCTGTGACTAACATGTGCATCTGCTAGTATCAGCATGTATGCGCGTGCATGTGTGTGTTTGTTAGTGTTGGAACTGAGTGTGTGTGTGTGTATGCATACATGTGTTCTGTGTGTGTCTTAATAAGCCTACAGGTTCACACTAATAAGTCCACCTTTCCTGATTTATGTTGTTGGGACTTTAATCATTTTTCCCAACAGGAGGATGAATTAAAAAAAAAAATGTAACACCACCCTCCCCCTCTTTTTGCTCTTCCACAACGAGGGGCCAAATCTCTTCAGCATTTCCAGCCCTGTGAGCTAATTTGACAGCTCACGGGGGTGACGCTGATTCCACTTCGCAGAGACAGGTACCCTAGGGCTAGCCAGCTGGATCGCAGCGGATGCTTACAGATTTGGCTTTAGCTTCATGCTGGGTGTCATCTGTCTCTTTGGTCTGGCGCGGGATAATTTTTGTGTATGTGCATATGTGTGTGTGTGTGTGTGTGTGTGTGTCTGTGTGTGTGTGTGTGTGTGTGTGTGTGTGTGTGTGTGTGTGTGTGTGTGTGTGTGTGTGTGTGTGTGTGTGTGTGTGTGTGTGTGTGTGTGTGTGTGTGTGTGTGTGTCCGCCCTGACATCATGTGCCTGAGCAGTTTGTGCCTGGCAGGCCTTGTCTGTCCAGGTTGGCCATCAAACACAGCCAGCATGGCCCTAATCTGACGAGGCACTGCTCCAAACATGCCACAGCAGCCCGAGAAGTGTGTGTATGTGTGTGTGTGTGTGTGTGTGTGTGTGTGTGTGTGTGTGTGTGTGTGTGTGTGTGTGTGTGTGTGTGTGTGTGTGTGTGTGTGTGTGTGTGTCCCCAGGGCAGACCCCCATTTTTTCCTACCCCTTGCCTTTCTCCTCTGCTCTGTCCCACGTTGAATATCACCGAACACACTCACACACAAACTGAAGAAAAACTTCAAAAACCATCAAGTTGAGCTCAGTCGACACTTCCCCTCCACCTCACAGTCTCAACTTCTCCTCTGCTCAAGTTCCAGCGTGTGTGTGTGTGTGTGTGTGTGTGTGTGTGTGTGTGTGTGTGTGTGTGTGTGTGTGTGTGTGTGTGTGTGTGTGTGTGTGTGTGTGTGTGTGTGTGTGAAATGCTACAGCCAGGATAAGCGATTTTGCCAACCACAAATGGAGAGATATTCTCATTCTTGCACTCCCTCCATGCCCACATCTGTCACTTTGATTGTGGGCACTTTGCGGGACGCTCTGCCTCAACAGGTTTGTAGCCTCCCCCAGCCTGTTGCCCTCAGTCGACTTCGACACTGCCTCTTGGAGAAAAAGACAATCCCTCGCCGTACTCGGACGGGAGAGTACAGGGGGACAGACCCCCATGGGAGAAATGACAGTGCGGTTCCCGTTAATCTCTGGGACGAGCCCCGAAACGGCGGCAGGGGCCCGCCGCAAACGCTAATCGTACCCGACACACTGGTCCCCTCCTACACACACACACACACACACACACTTTCAGTCCTCCCTGTTGCCTCAGTGTCGATCTGAAGCTCCAAGGGAAAAGCGTCATCGTGAAATGAGCCTGACAAGGTTTTGTCCTGTTTTGCTGTGAAAGAGAAATATCTTCCCTTCCCTGAAAAGTGCAGGATGATGAGTACATATGTTGATTTTCAGGCTGTGAGCCATGCACCGCCACTGTGTCTTCCCATCAGGCCTTGGGACAGAATGACAGCAGGATAGTGTCATGCTACACAGTGACTTGTAAAGTGCCACTGCATAAGGGCCTTCAGTGTTTATTTGGGTCTTTACCTCCCTGCTGCACTCCATTCTTCATGTTTTTACTGACTACCTTTTATTCTATTTTCTGCTCTCACCCCCTCCACCTCTTCTCCATGGTGGACAGCTCTGAAGAATCCCGCCTCCAGCAGGCGCAGGGGCAAGAACGTGGTGGCGGCGCCGGGACAAACGACCTGCTCGCAGCCCAGGGACTAAGGGAGAGAGAGAGAGAGTAAATAAGATAAAATAAGAAACTGGATATGGAGAGAGAGAGAGAGAAGGGCAGAAGCGGTAGGTGGGTCGCTGGGCAGCAGGTACTCTCCTACCAGGCCTCCACCCCCACCTTCCCTCAGGCCCAGAGGCCTTGGCATCAAGTGAGTAACACCCCCTCCTTCCCTTCCCGTTCCCCCTTTCCCATCACCACCCCCCACCTGTTCAGAGCCACGGTGCAGTGAGTGGCGTTCAGCATGTTGTGAACACAAAGCAGCGGCCCCGCGGCCCTCCGCCTGGACCTCGGTGTCAAGACCCAGCCGAGCTGAGAGAGAGAGAGAGGCAGAGAAAAGATGAGTGAGAGAGAGAGAGAATGGAGTGCAGCAAAATGCAGAATAATTATACCCAGTGGGTAACGCGAGCACCGTCGTTACAGGGGCGGTGTGGTCGGGCCGGGGAAGAGAGAGACACAGAGGCAAGAGCGTCACCGGGGCTAGCGCACAGGGCCAGTGGGCATGTTTGGTAAACCACAATCACAGACCTCCCACTGCTCCGCTGGAGCACTGTTTGTGGAAGTGCTGCAGGAGATCATCTGGATACTGGCGAGCATGTATGCACAGGGGGTGAAACACTGTTTCTTTGGTCCTGCATACTGTGTACAGATCATGTATGAAGAAGTGTAAGAAAAAGATGAGGGAGAAATGTTGAATCTTATATGATAAGGGCAATATATACATCTGGTATAGTGTGTATTGTGGTACACTATGTTTCGGTACTTAACAAAAAAATCTATACTTACAGTTTATGATTAAATATGATTATGTATGTAATACGATTTTTTTTATTTTACTGCAATTATCAATTCGTGATTCATTTATTTTTATTTCTCTCAACCATACATCAAGCAATTAAACAGTATAAACTGAACTCACATTTGCAAAGCATAAAAAGTCTGAACTTAGCAAAAGCATTTATATGACTAATACAATGACTGAAATGACTTGACAATAAATTAAATAGCTCAATTAGAGAGAAATAGGTAATGTAAATATTGTAATTCTCTATAATGAACTTGCTTATTTAAATTGGTGCTCAGCAGCAATTAACTGACAATGAACAATGAAACTATTGAAAAAAATTCTTATCTCATCTGTAGACAGCTACTGAAAATATATATTGGATTGAACAATGGTGTATTTACCATACATAACTTTCAATTCTTTTTTTTAATAACTTTGAACATTGTTTTTCTTTTTTAGTGACACTTTTTGGAGAGTGTCCCAGAAAGGCTATGTGTTCTGCACAGGGGTGTCAAATAAAAAGCAGAATTCACTTAATAGACCTGTGGGACAGAAATACAGAGAAACACACGATCATGCTCTCGTGCAACGAGCTCTCGCATGCAAACTGCAGATGAGGATCACAACCCTTGCAGATAATGTTACAGAAGGACACATATTCCCTCGTTATGTTGATGTTGGCTTTGCCCTCCAAATTCTGTAATGCTGTGGAAAGTTTCAGAGTAGTGGATGTTTAAACTTCTTTGTCTGATAACTCATATGTGAAGCATTATTTCCAAACCCAAGCTAAGTGTGCAAAATCTAATCCAACTACATTTCCATTTTTATTACATTTCAAAATAATACATATGATAGATGATTTAAATTCCAATTTTCTCGAGCCCAGAATTATATTTCAGAACTTGTTTTTTTTTTCTGATTCCAAATCAATGTGCTAATGATCGAACATCAATTTATTAAAGACGTCCAATGAATACATCTATTTTAAGTCTGTTATTACTGGTCTACAAACAACAATTATTCTTTTTTAAATGATTTTGTTATTTGAAAATGTCAAAAGTTTGAGTTCATAAATTGCGATTACACACTTTATTACACACCTTTTTATTAATCTACAAAATATAATATATACAGTATCTCTTTAATATCTCTTCATATTGTTTATTAGTGTAAACCACACATTAGATGTAACGCTACTATTCTCTTCCATCTAAATATGGTAAAGAATGCTGTATTTAACCAGCCTCTCTGCCATCCAGGGCTGATCTAAACGTTTTTAATTTCACCCTGCAGAATCATGAATAAACAAAGCACATGACAAAAACGAGGCTGCAGTGAAGGGCTTGTTCTTATCCCTCGGCTGTTGATCAATCATTTAATCTCCTTAATAGGCCCAAATCAAAACTAATGGTGCATGTCATACATGTTTAACTAAACAATGTGGACAGTGGGGGACTTAAGTGGTGCCTTAATGACTTTCTCTTAACTGAGCATGACAGTCCTAATGAATTTAGGGCTCGCAAACAAACTTTTGACAACTAATATGCAACGTGTGCCCCAAACAATGCCTCTTCTCACTCTGACTGAATATCTGCATGCACTCTGCTCTTGCCACAAGTGCTATGCTTATGAATACATTTATGCCAATATATTTGCATTTCATAAAATGTAATAAAAGCATTTGCTAATCCAAGATAATTCTGTCACCGGGGCTTTGCCAGCCCTGGAGTTTCAAAAACTAATGTGAGACATTTGGTGCCATCTTGTGGTGACTCTGGTGTTTTCAAAGAAACGTGCCTTCTATATATGTACTTACGTCTTATATCTTATTCTAGCAAATTTCACCATAGCGACATCTTTATTAATGCAAATGTTGTATACCTAAAAAAATTACAAATTAATGTATCCATCCCAACATAGATACTCAGCAAAAGGGGCCTTCTCCATACCCATGCAAAGATGTGTTTGCTAATGTCTTAGGTAAGATTATCATTCACCATGCTATATTTATCTACTGTAGTATCACTACATACAACATTTCCTTTATTATTTCAAAGGAACTAATAGCTGTGATGGATTCATAGTATTCTACACTATTATAATAGGATTATATTATTGTCTCCTGTGTGCACTACACATCTGATAAGATCAATAACCCTAACCCTCAATATTAAATACTAAATACGCAACAGTGAGTAACCAACTGTGGACGCCGTATGAATATTAGATACTATAATTAGTCCATTTGGAAATAATAAAGGAATTATTATAGATGCTGGTGTATCCTCCTCCACCAACAGGACTTTATCTTTTAGTTCTTTTGTTCAGACTATCCAGGATTTTTTTTTACAAAATGGCAACCTCAAAGTTGTTCTTATTAATGGATTATTATTGAAGTATAATGCAAAAGTAGAAATGAGTTCTCATGAATAAAGCCATTGGTTGCAATGTAATTATTTATTACAAATTGGTAGTCTACTATGATTTAAATGAACCAGGGGAAAGAGTGCAAGCAGACTGTGGAACAGGATTTGTTTTTAAGCCACAAAGTCAAGAAAAATGTTGAGTCTGTATTTAAAAGAAAGAAAGAAAATTCCTATATTATTGGTCAATTCAGTGCATTTTGAGTAGGCAATTTTTGTGTGGAAATTAGTTTTAAAGGTAGGTTTTGAGGTCACTCTGCTCCACCACAGAGCAAGACTGACATCTGCTGTCGAAAACCTCAATCTACACTACTGTCTCTCATCCGGTCTCTCTCAAACACACACACACACACACACACACACACACACACACACACACACACACACACACACACACACACACACACACACACACACACACACACACACACACATACACACACACACACACACAAGCTTGCAGACATTTAAAACTTCCAGAGTTAAAAGCTCGTCACTGTAGCTTACCTTAAATCAAGACTGCATGAGGAAGTATTTTAAGTGGACTGGTAAAAAAAGAAGAAGCTCAAACCACGAGAGGACATCTTACTAAATAAAGCGAATGTTACACCCCTCCCTCAGCCGTTTGGTTCAGTCCATGGCCTCGTACCCGGAAGTAGTAGTCAATATTTACATTGCAGTCAGCTGACTTCCATTCACATGACTGCAATTAGCAAAAGAACATTGCAGTTGTTGTCATATTGTAGGTGGTCTTTATTACTATGTTATTAAAATATAGGCTACGTTAATGACTGATAGTTTAGGTCAGCTAGGTAGCGCTTTCGCTTTAACAATTAGTTGCCAGTTAGCTGAGCATTTGGAACATTTAGCAAGTGATAAGCTAGCACTAAGTTAGTAACTAGCTAGCTGGTTGAGCTAGCTGCTCCACAGGCGACAACTTTAATTTAACTACTGAAATTGACGTGCCAGCAGAGTTTGTAAGAATGGACAAAATTGCTAAAGGTGAGTGAAATCCACAGCAGAAAAATCTTTCTCATTGTCGGCATGTTAGCGTGTTTTCCTCGCATTTTACCTTTTATTATCTTATTAGCTGATAAGGTAGGCCTACAGATAGATAAGAGGCTATTCAAAGTATCATTTAGTGTCAGCAACAGTGTGATAGACATTATGATTTGTTTGATTTTCTTTAAAACACTACATAGAACGCCTGCTATGAATACATACGGAAACATGTTTATTTATTTAAAAAAAGAAAGACAGCAGGTGGGTAGATGTGCAAACATCAGTGTGACACATTAGTGTAATTTGTCATTATGTTTTAACCATGCACCTCAATAAATGAACTGCAAATTTCAATACAGTGTTGTATTATTTTTATTATGATCAGTTTCATTAAGCACTGAATTTTGTTTTTCTCATAAGTGAGAAAATCTCCTCTGATGTTTTTAGTGTTTATTTTTATTATTGTTATTTATTTATTTTGAATATTGTGCATTCGTTCTCAAGCTTTCAAAAGAAGGAATAATGTTGTAATTAGGTTAATAATGATACAATAATAGCCTACCTTTTATAGCATGCAGGCTATCCAACACAACATTAAAGGCATGCACAGATTATTAAGGTGTGCTTGAATTATGGTTTTAAAACATGATACTAACTTCCATAATGTTGTTAAAATGTATCCTGTGTGTTGTTATTGTTTTAACTGAATCTAATTTGAGCTGTTTGGTGCTGCAGATGTGGGTGATATCCAGTCCCGACTGTTAGACCACAGACCAGTCATCAATGCAGAGGTCCGCTACTTCGTGAGAGAGTTTGAGGTACCCGCATGACAAATATGTTATTTATAAGGCTAAAGACCATTTTTTAAATTCTAGAATTACTTACAGTTGTCAAGATGACGTAACACGGTGCCTTGGTGTTTGTCTTGTGGGTTCAGTGCCACTGATGAAAGATATTTGGACTGTTTACCTTTTTATTTAGATTTCTTTTGTCCTTCTATACTGCTGTCACATGAACATTAAATCCTGTAAGCCTGCTATGAATACATACAGAAACATTTTGTTACATTTTTATTTATTTAAAAAAAAGAAAGACAAATTGTAGGTGGGCACGGAACACAGTAGATGTGCAAACATCAGTGTGACACATTAGTGTAATTTGTCATTATGTTTTAACCATGTACCTCAATAAATGAACTGCACATTTCAATACAGTGTGTTATTATTAGTTTTACTATGATCAATTTCATTAAGCACTGAATTTTGTTTTTCTCATAAGTGAGAAAATCTGTCTGATGTTTTTAGTGTTCATTTTGTTATTTATTTATTTTGAATATTGTGCATATTGTACATATTAGATATTCTGATCTACACTCCATACTAGTTGGTGAAGGTAATGCACCAAATCGTTGTTTGCCAACCGCCTTTAAACCTCAATAGAGAAGAAGAAGCCAAATAATGTATTTAGTGGAAGGATTTATATACTTTAAAGATACAGTATTTTTCTGTTATTAAAAAGTCAATGCCATGAGTGTAATTTCTCTCACTCATTTTAATGAAAGCTATATTTTAAGACCAAGTGCAAGACTAAATTACTTAAAGTGCTTATATTATGCTTTTTGGCTTTTCCCCTTTCCTTTATTGTGTTATATATCTTTTTGTGCATGTTATAGGTTTAAAAAGTAAAAAAGCCCAAAGTCCACCCCAAAGGAACTTACCATCTCCAACAGAAAACACTGTTCACAAACTGCTCCAAACAGCTCTGTTGTAGTCCAGCAATTACTTCCATGACGAACGTTCGTCACTTTGTAACACACGTTATAATGCTCGCCTAGCTGCTAGCATGACACTCCCTCATACTCTGCAACTGACTAGCTAGCAGTACTTACCTAGCTAATGCGCATGTGCGACTACCAACAAAGATGGTACAGCAGTGAGATGTCTCACTCTGTAGCTAAAACAGAGAGCTCAACACACAGGGTGAAAAGAGGAGCTGCAGCAATGTGTAGAACAACGTAGTTAACAAGCTTATGTTTTCAGTGTACTATGTGGTATGTATGTGACAACACTGAGCTTTCCTCTGCTGCTGTTTAGGAAAAACGTGGACACAGGGAGAGCAGACTGCTGGAGAACCTCAATAAAATGGTTTCGGAAACAAATGAGCAAATCCTGCCAACAGATTTAGAGGGCATGCTGTCTGATGTTGTCAAACGGTGTAAGTCTCCTCTCTCAGATTCACACTTGAGACTTGTGCCAACATTGTGTCAGTACATGCTTCACCTGACATCTAATTAGACACTAGGATTTGTTGCCATGTCTTTAATATAGAGTAATATAACGCAATATTTTATTTTGTTGGTCAGTTTACAGTTGTCCCATAAGTCTGCCATTATGAAAGCAATGTGCTGATTTTCATGTCTGTTGCTAATGATATAAGACATTCAACAACACATTATTTTGAATTCCTATGATGGTCTGATGACACCAGTGTGTTTTGAATGTAAATATTAAGAATATGTTTTGTCTCCCACAGTGGAGGCTGCTAATCACATGGCCGAGAGAGTCCAGCAGAGGGAGCTAGAGGCCCAGCAGGTAAAAACTACCCAAGGCAAAGGACTTCTAGCAGGTGGACACATTATCATAGCCTAGAAAAAA
This sequence comes from Gymnocephalus cernua, assembly GCA_023631565.1. NCBI lineage: Eukaryota > Metazoa > Chordata > Actinopteri > Perciformes > Percidae > Gymnocephalus > Gymnocephalus cernua. The sequence goes on along the minus strand of CM042446.1, from coordinate 14,489,066 downwards.
ACAATTGGATTGCAGATTGTACAGGCATTTATGATATTGTGTCTACTCAGTGTATACACAGCACCTGTAGGCTGAATGCCAGTGTCCAGACACCACATGATCCACGATCAGCATCTATAGTGTTGTGTATAAATGCAAGAGGGTAGAAGTAGTACAAGAAGGAGAATTGAGACGAACGTCATCATTTCTCATCTTCTTGTGTCCTTCCAGAGCGTGCAGCTGCAGGTGAACATGGAGCGTTTGAAAGATGATTGGGCAGAGTTTCTAAAAGAACAGCAGAGATTAAAGGAGGAGGTGAATGAAGAGCACGCCAAGGCTGTAGGACAGCTCAGCACCAAGTACAGCGAAAAGAAGAAGGACTTGACCAAGTTTTCACTCCTCTAATCAGTTGATGTTTGCGAGGGTGTGAGTGAACAAACCTCTCTTATTCCATGCTTGTGTTTGTTATGGACGTGGACGTCAGTTCTGCTGAACTCGCCTTTGATTGATGAACTCGGCCGTTGGCATAAAACGTAGAGGTTTTGCGCCTGCACAAGACTCAACATTTTCCAAATCGTGAATATGAAAGTGTGATTAACAACGTGGCATTTTACAGGCCATCAAACTCACAAGTTTCTGTCTTTAGCGCATGGAATTTTCACGGCACCTAAAAGGTCTGGAATATGTCATTTTTAAACAAGCAATCATGTGATTGTTCCTTGGCCGTGAAGTTTTCAACATTTCAACATTTTTAATGGATGCCTGCCTGAAGGGTGCTGATGATAAATTTGCATCTGCCTCAAGTTGAAAGGAACCTGGAGTTTAGCACCAAGGCGAGATATTCTAGGCACTGAAAGCCAGATCATTAAATGTTAAAGGAGCTCTTCTGAGCAGGTGTGTTTAAAGCACAGATCAAGTGTTGTAGAAACAAGCTCAAACTAAACAGTTTCCAGAACAAATCATCCCTCATCAGCTATCCCGTGTTTGGAACATTTGAACTCTGACATTAACTTTGTGTAAACCAACTGTCTGTGAAGTAACTTTCATTATAAAAGGCCTTTGCTGAAACTAATTTGAACGATCAGCAGCAGCTGTTTTTTGTTTGCTTTACCACCTCAAATCTGATTTAAATGAGTTACAAATCCAATATTTTCATTGCTGTTTAAACAGAAAAGAACATGAATCAGATTGTGTTCTTCTGGTTTGAATTTCTGTCTGGTCACGTGTACATAAAAAAAGATAAACACAAAGTGTTCATTTCTATTTTGTATTTATCATATTAATTGCACACTAAGGCACAGTGGAAAGACTCACCTTATACGGTTTTATCCCAGTTATACAGCAAACACAATAACATATAAAAGTTGTAATATATAAAAGTCTGTGTGGGTCTTGACCCTGAAGCAGAGGTTGATGTCAGACACGCAGCACTTGTAATGAAGGGTTTTGAGACAATGGTAGGCTGTTGGACAGGTTAATGGATGGGTGGGCATGCTGGGCACATTCCTGGCATGGCTGAGAACAGAGTTCATCTCAGACAATGTAATAGAACAAATATTTTACATCCCCCCTTCACATCCCTACCACACACTCCTTTAAACTGCCCAGACACCTCAGCTGTCAAATGTCTCATCTAAAGAAGCAAGTTTAGACTTCACCTCATCCATCAGCCAAAGTAAAACAGAGTTTCTGTAAGAAAAATAAGAATAAAATAAAACAAGCCAGCAGTGGAGCCCTTCCACTGTGACAACACAGCTGAACTCAGTTACTGTATGTATCCCCTTTCACAGAAGCTGCAGCTTTTTTTTCCATTTGGCTAGCTATGACCTGCCCCCCGCTCTCATGCACAACCACCCTCCAGTTGCTGTGTGTGTGTGTGTGTGTGTGTGTGTGTGTGTGTGTGTGTGTGTGTGTGTGTGTGTGTGTGTGTGTGTGTGTGTGTGTGTGTGTGTGTGTGTGTGTGTGAGAGAGTGTGAGAGAGAGAGACGGAGTCAGTGATGGCTGGCGTCAGAGATCAGAGAGGGCACTGACATGCCAGCAGATGTACGTCTGCATGTGTGTGCATGCCTTTCCTCCGCCTCGGTGACTGCAGCTGTCCAATTTGGAGACAGCCCATCATCACCTAACGAGGAGCGACAATACGGAAACGTGGCCCACCTCTGCCAGCAAGGCACCTTTTCATCTGCCCTTGTTTATTTTTTTGGTTTCTTTGGAAAGAAAGAAAAACAGTCAGAGTACACGAAAGGTCACCGTTAAAGTCATATGAGTGTTAGCTATTCATGAGTAGAATCATAAGCTTAAACCAAGTACTTGTTGGGCCTGATGAGTACAGGAGTTATGTGTTAGAATGACTTTTGGCATTGCTGTGTAATGTCAGATTAGAAAAGAAATCAGCCACAGTTTGGATAACTTTGTGAACTGATTTTAGTTCAGGGAACACATACAAGTGGTTCTTCTGGGATTAAACACTTGACAACAGGTGCACTTGTAGATCTGGACATTAGTTTGACCATATCGCTGGTTAATGCCAGGCCTGCTCTTTGCTGGTTAAAATCCACAACACCAGAAAAGACCTGCCTAATGACCAGGCTGAGGCAGTGTGGGAGAACTCCCTGGTCCATATCCAAAGCACTAAGACCATTGCTGTCAATAATAATAATAATGATGCTTTGCCAAACTAAATTGACATTAAGCAATCTGGGATTTAGATCAACATCTGTTAGAGGCTGAGGGATTGCAACAACAACAGGTTTCGACATTCATAGGAATTTGCGTTCTAAGTTAAAGTGCAGGCTGAAAAGTAAAATAAAGCCAGAAATCTTAGCACCTGGTCAAGTCATTGTTGAGTGACTGGTAATGATCAACAAGTTGCACAAACAGTTCCCTAATTAGTGGTATAAAACAGGAAAATTCAAACTGTAGATTGACGTTAGATTTGTTAACATTAGAGCTGTCAGAGATCTTTAGAGGTCATCTGGTTTATCTGGATAGATATTCGTCAAACGTTAATAGGAAACTGTTACACGTCCCATGTACTCATGCTGCTGGCACAGAAACCTTTCCTCTACACCGACCAGTAAGGCGACTCCATGTGCAGAAAAGGGTTGGGCACGGGCTAAAAATCTCCCCTTATCAACCTCCTCAGCCTGCTGCCTCATGTCTCTGGACCCTTGTTGGTTTGTTTTTTGTCTCCAGTGTGCATCAGAGAGCAGCGTGCTCTTCCTGTTTTGAAGGGAGAGGAGTGCTCTCTGGCCATGGGGCTGCCGTTCCCCGTGCCAACACAAATGTTGAAGGAAACAGCAGCACCCAGCTGGAGCTCTTTTGGGCAACGGACAGAGATAAGGGGTGTGTTGGTTAATGCAATCTGATGCTCTGTCTGAAAAGAGCTTTCCACATCCACTGGAAAAGAATGAAATGTATCACAGGGATGACAATATAATGAAGACAACCGGATCTGATTTTAGTCGATGCTGAATTCGGAGCCGACAGAACAAATTCAGTTTAATCAGCCTACAGCGCTGCTCAATACTAAATGTTCCCAACATCTGCTTGTAACTGTGACCAAATCTCAACATGTCAATAAAATTACACTTGACACTAATCGCATGCGTATGAAGTATGTGAGGTCTGCTTTACTTATTTCTGGCAACCCAGCAAAAAAAAATGTATGTAGTTTTTGGATTTGTTAATAATACACTCAATATACTGTAATCCATGTACGTACATGTACACATTTAAACAACCAGCTCTATGAGGATTGGGTACAGTGAGACAATAGGGCAATGCAAAAGTGCAAATAAATGTAAATGTAAATGGTGCTGGAATAAAATAATTAAAGAAATATAACAGGTTGCTTATATATCTGAGGTAGGTGGATATGCAGTGTATATTTGACAGATATTTGTTATATGTTTAAATTATGTGTTTAACACTATGACATATATCATTTATTCGAAAGGTGGATGCTTGGTGTTACACAGGTATTGCACAGGGATTGGTCCTGACATTATGGACTGGTGTTAAGTGTTCATCATAGTGACAGCCTGTGGGAAGAAGCTGTTCTTGTGTCTGGTTGTTCTGTAGCGCATGCAACATACAGGTAATTGTGATTGCAGGAGGATACTGTACTGTGTGATGATAATGTGTCCATGTTTCTATAGTGTGAGCTTTGTTCACAGTATTGTCTACATCTTGACAAAATCCATTTGGGTTATCAAATTTGCAAATGTGTGGATTATTGTCTCTGGCTTCTTTATCAGGATAAAATATACACTTTTATGAGCGTTGGTCAAACGCAGCTCGTGTTATGGCTTGATATGTAACTATTTATTCACTCTTCTTTACTGCTGCACTGTTTGAAAACTAATAAAATACCAGTGGAGGTTAAATTTCCTTGAAGAAACAAATAAAATACACATGATCTCAGAGGAGTGCTACAGTTTTCTATGAAGCTGACCGCAAACCTGGCATTACTAAACATTTTCTTTTTGCCGTGATCGCCTTTTCATTTCAGTCGACTGATGAGAAAAAGCAGGTCTAACAGAAACACAATTTCACTGTTTTGTGTTGGAACAATAGAAAGGGAGTAGGTATTCATCACCCCTGCTTATGAGAATTTTCAGCCTCTGCATGCTCACTCTCTTTCTTTTGTGCTACATGATGGGCCCCTGTTACTCAATTACTAAGGGGTCCAAAATGAAAATGCCATTGAACAAAAGCACCGCGCCTCCAAGTTAATAACCCGGTATAAAACCACCCCAGGGAGTCGGTGATGGGTCCTGGGTGAATGGCAATGCAGGTGGCAATATGAATTCTTTGGCAATAGCAAACGTTCACCCAGTGGATCTCTAAATAAGAGAGGGAGAGCTCTCAAAGCTGCAGTAAAACAAATTAAGAAATTGATATTTCTCTGAGGAAACATTGCAAGGCATGCTGGATAGTCTCAGACTCTGGCATCTTAGAAAATGAGCACTGGGTGGCATATAAAAGCAATCATTGGAAAGAAAAGGAATGAACATGAAACGTCCCACCTTTCATTATAAATGCCAGCGATCCCTTATTAACAAGCACTGATATGCTCTCTGGTGACAGCTGACACTGTGACATGTCAGTTATTCTGTACAGTGAGCAGAAGCGTGGTTTCTTAACCAGATTTCTTGATCAGATTATCTCTCTTTGAAAGACACACACACACTCCATTGCCGTCTTCTGTGCAATAAAGAGCCAAAGGTCTAAGTAGCTGAACCTTTTGTGATGTTTTGCATCTGTTCAGTTTCATCAGACAGCCTCGCTAATACAACAGCTCAGTGCTCCTGCCATGTCCAAGAAACACAGATAAGAGTCCAGCAACAACAAACACCTTCCTCAGTCAATCACAGGGCAAACAATGGCCAGAGAGGACGCGGAAAACGGCCTGTCATCGGCCAGTGGCCACCAGCTGCAACAAAGCTTGTTGTCGTCTAGATTCCTGAACCGTAGAGGAATGTCTAGCTTCTCTGCCAACCACATACCTTCTCAATTGCTTTGATTTTCCCTGTTTTCTGTTCCTGGCAGGTATTTTCCTGATGCTATCTCTCTTTGACTGTTGCAGTTTCAATGATACCCTAAAACTAGAACAGAACAGAAATGCTTACAGCATCCAAATAGTAGTAAGTTTGCTCATGTGAAAAAAGTTGAACTAGCCCAAACTGTATTAAACCAGCAGGAACTGATTTTTTTTGCCACTTGTGGGCAGCAGAAACAAGCTATAAACTCAACACTGCCATATTATTACCTTTTTCAGTTGATAGCTAACTTGTTAGGAAACAGTGTACAATTAACTCATCCAGCAGATATGACATAATGTTAACATTTGTTTGGAGCTGTTCAATATTAACTCTCTCTGTTTTTGGTCTCCCACAACTCCTGAGGAAAATATGTGGCTCTTTAGCAGCTATGAACTATGTTCACAACCTAGCCGCTAACTTTGGTGCTGAGCAGGAAACGTGCAGTGGGCTTTTCAGAGCTTTTTTCCTTGAAAATGGCTGCCTGTAGTGGCGAGTAGCATCTTCCTGATATAGAGGAAGCTGCAGTTTCATGACCGCATCCATTGGACCCTGTTTTTTTGGGTGGATGCTTAAATATAGTTACCTTAACCATATCCCAAACCCTGTCTTTCAACGCAACCGTTGTCTCGCTTTGCCAGACCGTCCTCCACCGAGGTGCGGAGGAGGAGGGTCTGGCTAGTCCACACAGCATTCCGGGATGGGAGAAAAACGTGCTCTGGTCTTATGGCATTTCTTTAAACCAATCACAATCGTCTTGGGCAGTGCTAAGCACCGGGAAAAGCAGTGGTGCCGTTGCAAAATAGCCTCAGGAAGGAACTTGTTTTGGTGGAACGTGTGTACGCTCAAAAGTTGTTTTAGTCGTGCAACAGAAAACTCATATTGGACAAATAGTCTAGCTAGCTGTCTGGATTTACCCTGCAGAGATCGGAGTCCTCATAAATCAACGGGATTTTAAAATGGCAACACTAAGGAAACCCAACGCAACAGATTTCCGGCTTAAAATGAGTTAAATCCGGCGGAATTTCCGTCGCCAGTGGAGCAATCCCGTAAGTGGAACGTCAAGGATATAGACTAACCTAACCCTAACCTTAACCTTTCATAGCTAGTAAGCTGCTAACTGAAGTGTTGACGCTTGCATGCTGCGGTCCTGAAACTTCAGCTTCCTTTATTATAGGAACATGGTAGGCTATAGGTTGTGGCTGGAAATGTCACTATGGGAAGTAAATGTGTCACTAAGAGTGACGCCTTCCACACACAAGTAGTCATGTGGTTCATTGTTAGCTCACTGGATATCCAGCCAGTACAAGCTCAAGAGATTTCACTTCAATTTACTTACATTACTGAACTTCCTGACAGCTCATTGCACTCTAGATTTACATTCACCTAAAGGATTATATGGAACACCATACTAATACCGTGTTTGACCCTATCCTATCAATATGGGCCAACATTTCTAAAGAATGCTTCCAGCACCTTGTTGAATCAATGACACAAAGAATTAAGGCATTTCTGAACGCGAAAGGGATCCCCCACACCATCACACCACCACCACCAGCCTGCACAGTGGTAACAAGGCATGACGGATCCATGTTCTCATTCTGTTAAACGCCAAATTCTGACTCTACCATCAGAGTGTCTCAATGGAAATTGAGACTCATCAGACCAAGCAACATTTTTCCAGTGCTCATGCAAATTGTAGCCTCATTTTCCTATTTTTAGTCGAGATGAGTGGTACCCGGTGGGGTCCTGCTGGTGTAGCCCATCCGCCTCAAGGTTGTGCATGTTGTGGCTTCACAAATGCTTTAATGCATAGCTTGGTTGTAACAAGTGGTTATTTGAGTCAAAGTTGATCTTCTATCAGCTGGAATCAGTCGGCCCATTCTCCTCTGACCTCTAGCATCAACAAGGCATTTTCTTCCTTCCTTCCTCCATTTAAATGTTCCTGTTCCTGAAATAAGAGGTATGATTTCAAATCTACTGTTCATGAGAAAACCATTTGCTCCGAGCCTTTTTTTATTATCAAGTATTTATAACTCATTGTTTGAGTATTGACCTATAAGTCATGAAACAGAGAGGAGAAAGGTAAGCAATATAAAGGTTGGTAGAATATGTAACAGAGATGTTATAGATGTTGTATGTAAAGTGAAAATCTTTGAAAATTGAAAATGAAACAGTCAGAAATATTTAAGTATGTTGTTCATGAGTTCAGTGTTCAGTGTACGCCCCTGAATGTGACTTTGCGAACTTCAGCCATACCCACAGGGCTTTTCCAAAGGAATATTTTTTCAGTTTCTTCAACATTAGGGATACTATAAAATAAAACTGATATAGCTGTAAAAGTTCAAATAGTCAGAAAATCAGACACCATTCTCAGTGAACAGGTGGTTTCCAGATTCGGTCCAGATGTTTCCACAATTTCTTATTGATCAGCCCTAATTTACTGTCTAAACAAAAATAAAGGTCAATGCCAAGAAATAATCTATCTAATACATTTCCCAATACAAATAGTGTCCCTTTCATCATTTTGAGATTTTTAAGAACTAATTACACCCATCATAGATTGTAAAATGATTGTTATATCATCAGTCATATAAACTACACCAAAACAAAAAAGTGAATTGGCTGTAAATAACTGTGACTGTAGGATTCTTCTTTCTTTCATTATAGACGGAAGATTTTTGGATGTCTCCCAGCTCATGATACATTATAGGCATCTTTAAAAAAAAAAAACAGGATTTTCCCTGAACATTTTTGGGAGGCTAAAGTATAATAGAAGAAAAAGACAAGCTCCCAAAGTAGGGAACATTTCACATAGCTAACTAAGCATAACACTCCTTAAAAAATATGTTTGTCCCATTTACCATTTGTCAGTTGGACCCAAGACAGAGGGATTTCTCTAGTTGTTCTCAGAGTGAGCCCTTTGCTCTCAATGAATGATCTCACGATGAGCTCTCCAAGGAGCATCTCATATCCACCTACCTCAGCCCCTGAAACCCAATAAATCAATCAGTTGTGCTTTACAAGCCTGTGTGTGTGTGTGTGTGTGTGTGTGTGTGTGTGTGTGTGTGTGTGTGTGTGTGTGTGTGTGTGTGTGTGTGTGTGTGTGTGTGTGTGTGTGTGTGTGTGTTACCCATTCAGGATATAGAGTATCCCTGCTGTGGATCATAGCTAAAAACCCATCCTGACTGACAGAACAATGAGGCTCTGAGCCCCACACTTGTTTGTGCCTCTGTGTAGATGTGTTTTTTTTTTTGTGTCTGTGTGTGTTTCTAGCGGCTCTAGCCCATGAACCCCCATCTGAATGTGAGTCAGCCTCTGATCCAGGCCTTCTTCAGGGAGGCCCGGGCTCTTGGCAGAGGAATGCATGGGAGTGGGCTCCTTCAATAAAGGCAACTCTCTTTCATGGCCCTGGGACGGCCCTGGGCTTTACTTTTCATCGTTTCCCTCCCCTGTCTCTCTGAACCCAAGTGGGCTGCTGCTTTTGCTACTGCTGCTGCTTCGTTTCAAGCATAATGGCTTTACCTTGAGGCTGAGGGAGAAAGAAACAGAGGAAGGGAGTCCAGAGCTTAAATTATGACTCACCTACTGCATGCCCATGTTAAGCACAGGGTGTCATGACATCTTGTTAGATTTTAACATGGTTGTGTGTGTCATTCAGCAGAATCATGCAGAATCATGTTTTTAACCAGATATTTTAAAACAGCCTGGATTTTGCACCACCTTAGGTAGAAAGAAACCAGGAGAAACAGGGGTGAAGGAAAGTCCTGTAAAACAAGTGTGCCCCTTTTACAGAGCAGACATTTATAGTTTGACATTTTGGGAAATACACTTGTTTCTTGCAACAACAAAAAAAGAGATGAGAAAGTTGATAGAACTCTCATGTCTGTGCTCTGAATATGAAGCTACAGCTAGCAGCAGGTTAGCTTAGCTGTAGTTAGTGAGCTTTAGAGGTGCTGGTATAGGTGCAGCTAGCCTGGCCCTTACAGACAGGGCCAGGCTAGCTGTTTCCCCCTGCTTCCAGTCTTTATGCTAAGCTAAGCTAAATGGCTGCTGGCTTAAGCTTCATATTTAACACACAGAAATGAGAGTAGTATTGATCTTCTCATCTGTCAGCAAGAAAGCTAATAAGCAATTTCCCAAAATGACATACAATTCCTTTTAGAGGTGAGGAAAGACAAGATTTACACCTACTATACACTTTCCTTTTTAGCAACTTCCAAGCCTTTACTACCTCTCTTTTAATGATCCATTGACTGCATAAATTTAAACTTGTACTCATTGCTCTGTAGTGTCATTGAAGTCTAGCAGACGTGTGGCTGGAGTACAACTAAGCTTTTTTTGACAGCTATGATATGGGGAGAAGAGAAAAAGTCCAGGTAAAGGTGCAACAGATAAAGCAAATACGTAATGACAACAGTAAAAGAAAAACTGAGAGAGATAAGAGGAAAGAGAGGAACAAAGATAAGGAAGAAAGAAGTGAAAGATGGGATAGGAGGGAAAGACACAGAGAAGGGAAGACTGGTCCCTGGCCTGCAGTTCAAAGCAGGCAGTGAGCAGCAGCTCCAGGCGGTCCTCCCAGCACCTGCTGCTGCCCCACAGCCAAGTCAAACACATTATTCCAGCAGACGCACTGCTTAATGGCTTCTGTGGAGAGACCTTTACCGGGTCCATGACTTCCTCTGTGGACGCTCAGAGGTGCAGGCACACACACACACACACACACACACACACACACACACACACACACACACACACACACACACACACAGAAACACTCAGAGGCTTCCTACAACTGGCTCTTACTCACTGCCTACACAGGGAGACACATCCAGGAGAGTACATACACACAGGCACAACTTTCCTATGTGTGATCCATCCGATCATTTTATTGCACATCTGCTTGAGAGTGGATAAATCCAGACACCTGTCGGAATCATAACCTCACCTAAAGTACCTTAGGACTGATGAAGCATGCGTACAATAAGAGACTTTTACAGTAAAATATAAACACCTGGTTCAAGCATTGTGCCCCTGTCTGCCCACTCTGTTAAAGGGACCTTGGTTGTGGTTGGACCTGAGTCAGTATGGAGCAGAGAACAAATCATCCTTAGGAAAACAGTAAACATCTGTTTTGTGACTTGGCCACCTCTCACTGGCAATGTCAGCCTGACCTCAATGAGGCTGGGCCCCTTTTACATTTTCCATGAGAGCAAGCGGGAGTACCAGTAAGTGGGTGACAGCATCTGTAATTTCTTTTTTTTTCTTCTTCAAAAAGCAGGGAAAAATAAAAACAAACCTTGACGCAACGAAGGCAGGTACTGGGGCACTCTTAATGTGTCTTGCAGTATGTCCAGAAAGAATACAACCATGGACAGTCTTTATATACAGGCTTTTGCTCAGGCAAAGTGAAGCCTCATTGGTTATTGATGACATTTCTGGCTTGCCTCATATGAAATACTGTCTGCTGAAATATCACTTTAGAGCGCTACTTTCCTTGTAGCTTCAAGCCTTCATGGCAGCCGCTTGATTTGTAGGTTGTAAATGATATTTGGATGCACCGCACATGTAAGAGCAACCTAGCATGTCATCCTCTACTGATCTTTGTAAGGAAATTCTGTTTTCTATTTCAGAGGCTGGTAGCATTTCAATGGTTGCTCAAGGGTTGCTCAAGAGTGGATGCTCTCCAATGTGTGGGCTTCAAGTAGGTCTCTGTTATTATTTTTTACCACGATATTAATCAGCGTAGAATATTGCGTTTGATAATGCTAAGGGCGATAGATCAATAGACCCTTTTAAAACATCTCAAACATGCTAAACATCCATCCATTGTTTCTTTTAATGATGGTTAATTAGAACATTAAAAATATAACGTATAGTTTTCAAAGGCTCTACTGTAAATTACAATGACTCATTTGCAAGCTCTACTATATTCAACTGAACTTAAAACTTCCCACTCCCACTGAGGCACCAGTGGACATGGTGATAGCCGGAAGTGGCTGGCCTGCAATCTGGAAACACCAGGATGTCTATGAGTCTGGGCCCATTTTCTCCTCTTCTCTCATACTCCTCGCTCTCTACTGTCTTCTCCCTCTCTCTGCCCCACCTCAACCCCCTCACAATCTGGCCAGTATATCTTGATGGCTTTACCAGCAGGAAGTGGGGCTTTTACAGTGAAGGCTCTGGACCAAGAAGCGTCTGTGAGAGGCAGAGTCCAAGTCCAGGTAGGCCCTGTCACCACCTGTTGTGTCTCACCTCAATGTTCCCCAAATTGCAGTGCTGTGCAACTAATTTTACACTTGTAAAGATAGAGAAGGCAATAAATGGCAAGTGATAGCCTGAGTCTCATGACAGGGCTGCTTACAACTCCATGGTGATCACCATTAGAGGTATGTAAACAAGATCAGAATGTCAATATGTTTGCATTTTACACAGGGAATGAAACTCTACCGCACATTGAAGAAAAGTAACTTCTTCAATCACACTCTTTTTGCCAGAATGTTCATTCACACTTTGCACCGTGCAGACGATCAAAGTTGATCATAGAGGAAGTAAAAGTTGTACGAAATTTTCTGGTGAGCCTGCAGAAGGAACATTCTCTGCCAGAAAACCTAAGGAAATTACCAAGGCTTAAGTCTGTGAGGTTGTACTTAGGCACAGCTAAATGCTAAATGCTTAATGCAGAAGAGTGTTGGTGTACAGATCTAATTATTATTTCTAAGCTATTGTTTTGAGTCAGCACCCATCCCATTGGGCATGAGGGATGTGCATGTCTTTTTTATCATTCCATAATGTTAGCATGCTCACAATGTCAAGCAAATATTGTAAGTTTAGTTAGTATGTGCTACAGCTGACGCTGGTATCCTATAACATAACGCCAGATCCTGTAATCCATGTATTGCTGCTGTTTTCAGATAAATACCTCCTGTATGAAATTTAGCACCTTTGCCAATACTCAAGATTCAATTTCATAATGTTTGAAGCCATTTTTGCAGGAGCTTGTTTTTTCTCTCTCAAAAAACAGCCATTTCCGGTCGCACCTGTCAATATCCAACCTGTTTACAGCGGTTGAGTTTCAAGCAGTGGGAAGGCAGCTGACCCTGAAAGTACACGCCTTGTGGAAAATGATGGTAATTCCAATTCTGTTGATACCTCAGGAGACTTGGCACAGCTTAAGTCATCTGCCTGGATCCAGCAGAGAGCATGTAGAACATAAAAACACTTGGGATACAGCAGGAGTTGTCATGGTAATCCACCCTCTTTCTTCATTTATCCAATTTCTCTCTCAATCCAACCCCTATAACTATTACTATTACTATTTGGCATTTTCTTTCCCAGATTCTCGTTATTTCTCTTTTTCTCCTCTCTTTCTTCCTTCTTTCTCTCTATTAGCCATCCAGATGAAAAGACAAGGGGCTTTCCGATTTCTATCCCTTAAGGTTTGTTTCTTGGATTGTTCCAATCATGTGGGAGAGCCCTTTCTCCGCTGTCTTTTCCCAGCACAGGTGCCTGCTGCAGCGGCTCTTGTAAGCTGTCTGCAAATGACATTGGTTCCCCTCCGTTGGTCACATCCTGTGTCCCGGATATGATACTGCCATGAGTCTCTGTGTTCCTAATGGAAACACATCTGGCTTTGGATTGCATGATGTCCAGTTATGGGAATCCTGTGTTGAAAGCAGTTCAGAAAGAGTGTGCAAAAAGGTAATTCCCATATGTTTACATGACAGAATTAGATTTGGTCAGAAATAGCCTCTGAAATATTCCAGAAAGTCTTCTCTTAAAGGTTTTCTCAGTGTGTTCCTTGGCAGCGCCAAAAAGCAGAGCCCCAATTTGAAATAGATACTGTTGGTGAGAGGTAGTCTACAGTTGTAAGAGAGGAAGGTTTCTGCAATTTATTTCAATGTTATGATGATCAAGTTCAAATTAATTTTATGAAGATTTTTATGTTCATCTGTGGCAGTACTGTGAGAGTAAAATTTAAAGCATTTTGGGAAATATGCTTCTTTTTCTTCTTTTAGAGAGTTAGGTTAGAAGATCGATATATCTGACTTAAAAATAAGGCTACAGCCAGCAGCCGATTAGCTTAGCATAGCACAAAGACTGAAAACAGGATAAACAGCTAGCCTCACTCTGTCCAAGGATTTAAAATCTGCCTACCAGAACTTCTGAAGCTAACTTATTAACATGTTATATTTTATATGTTTAAGTAAAACAAATTGTGCAATGCAAGTGCAGAAATGTCAGCTTGGTTTCACGAGGGGAACTATTTCTTCAGTTTTTGTGACTGCTCCTGGCCAAGGAATAGTTCGACACATAACCTCCTGTCCCATAACACCAACATGTTGTTTTTACACTTCGGTCCAAAATATAATAATATATAAATAATCTAGATAATCAAATATCCTGTACCTGACCTAACTGAAAGACTATGTATTTTACTCTGATTGGAGCACTTTTTTGTTAATAAAAATAACTTATATAGACGTTATGACATTATGTAGATCATAGAGAGACTTCATGAGGAAAATCTTAGCACCCTGACAAGAGTTATTGCTCACTCTCTGAAGTTAGTGACCTAGAACAATATCTAACTATAGCATGGACTGTTTTTAAATTTACACTTACACACACACACACACACACACACACACACACACACACACACACACACACTGCTCTTCTCTGTTATTCTCTGTCTCTCAGTTCTCACTTTCACACCGTTTGCCACCTGCCGACTCTTGTACTCTCAGCCACTAACTTCAGGCGATTAAGAAAATAAACAGAATGTCCTCAGGTCCCCAGGGTCCATTAATCTTTCTTTTTCCTATTACACCATGCTATAACTGGCCTGGCAAGGTGCCTGGCCATCAACAATGGGTAACCAATAGACACCCACAACTATGCAGCCCCCGCTTCACCAAGCAAAATGTAAAATGTGTCAGCAGCAATTTGGTCATACCACAGCTATATGACATGTTGAGATTAAATAGTGATGTGTGGTTATTGGCTTGCCATGGTAACAATAGAGCCCCTTTGGGGAGGGTTGGGCCTGTGTGTAGATGTTATTTATCATGCGCTAAAGTCAAGGAAAATAATCTCAGATATCATTTTTCACCTCCAATTAACCATGAAGGCATTTATGTTTCACTGAGTGAGCAGCGGCTGGAATTTGAGAGTGTAGCAAGAACTGTGGGTCACGAGTGGATGTCAAGGCCATTTTTTGATATAATAGCTCAAATAAACTTTAGTGGGTGGGAGTTCTCATACTGCTGACACCTTCATGTCAGCACAGTGGACTAAATCAGAGCAGGAATATGATCAGTCATAACAGTTGAGAAAAAAAATATTTAATGTGAAATGGAAAAGGTTCTGAATGGCAGCACTCTACAGTGTTCTTTCACTCAGTGGCACATAGGCCAACGGGTGTTGAACTTTTTCAATGGAATAGACATTTTGTGTGGAGTTATGTGCAATCTATTTCTTGGAAATAGTTCTGAACCCCTTAAAATGTATTTTTTACACTTTTACAACAACTTAAATCGTGCCAATTAGTGATCTTCAGACGTGCTGGTAGTTGGATTCTGCTACCTAGCTGTTTTCCCCTGTCTCCAGTTTTCATGTTAAGCTTAACGGATGCTGGCTAACTTTATATTTAGCATACAGTACAGACATAAAATTGGTATCAATCGTATCATCTAACTCTCTGCAAGAAAGTGACTAAGCATATTTCCCAAAATATCAAACTATTCCTTTAAGCCTTTGGCGATCATAAGAAATGTTGTCTTTTTTCAGGCCCACACTCATGGAAACAAATTGCTTTATTTCTTATTTGCATAGCTGCTATGGAAAAGGCAGGGGGAAAAAATCTGTTTTGGTCCCTTCACACAATTCAAAAACATTCAGGCATCTGTAGGCTGCCGACCCTTCTTGTCTGTTGTTTTTTTCCTAGTTTGCTCTCTGCAAGTGAGGTCACGGCCAAAAGGTAAGACATTATAAGTTCTTCAAAGACAAAGTACGTTTTTTACATCCCAAGGTTAAAGATCGCCACCCGTCAGCCATTGAGGTCAGTGTAGCATCATCCATCTTTGTGAGGGAGTCTCTAACAAGTATATTGCTTCTCCATTGAATGTTCGTACTCCCTGTGGACAGAATAATCTGTGTGTGTGTGTGTGTGTGTGTGTGTGTGTGTGTGTGTGTGTGTGTGTGTGTGTGTGTGTGTGTGTGTGTGTGTGTGTGTGTGTGTGCGTGCGTGCGTGCGTGCGTGCGTGCGTGCGTGCGTGCGTGCGTGCGTGCGTGCGTGCGCGTGTGTGTGACAGTGGAATTCCAATGGTTGTCGAGGGAACAGCAGGAAAATCTCCTGACACAAGTTCCCTCAAAAGTACCGAAACACACTCACACACATCTGTGAACTTCATAAACACCTCAGCCTGTAACATATACATCTAACTTCAGACGCTGAATGTGCATGGTAGGATCATTTCACCCACTTTTAGAATATGGACATTCAAGACGACCTGGTTTTATAAAAGAGATGCGACAGTCTGGAATAGTGTTATATAGCCTACCATAGTGCGCGCTTGGCGACACCTCTGTCTGTTTCCATGCTGTAACCTCTTCCTTTCCTCATCCCACTCTTCCTGCTATCCAGATGAAAGGAAAACGGGGGATGATTAAAGAAAAATACTGTACATATGAAGGCTGTCTCCATTTAGTTTCGTGAAATCGTGACTGTGTTAAAAGTGAAATGGAGAGTTGCCAAAGTACTGTCAATCCAGGAAGGCAGCAGGTACTCGCTACTTTGGGAACCGACACACACAAACACACTCCGTAGTGGGAATAGATGCGTGATTTATATACACTGTCGCCATTACGCAAGACTACAGCCCCCACGAGAGGCACTATTTATCCAGTGTAATAAATTGGATTAATTATATTTGCCTTAAAATGTCCTCACTCTCAAGCATCGTTTCCATCGTTGAGGAGGCAACTCTGACTCATATCTGACCATCAGTGTAGAAAACCAACAGTCCGTCTGTCATCTGAACCAGTGGTGATGTGACACCTGAGCTGTGGTGCCCATATTTTTACAGTTTAAGCAAAACGCTAACTTTGTGTTCTCTTAATCGTCTATTTTCATAATATTTCATCTTTTCTTGGATGTGTTTATAGATTTATACCATTAGGTATTCTAAGAGCAGCCAGTGTGTTCTAGAAAGACAGCCTTTTAGGTGTGAAGGAAACTTAGACTGCCTGCCAAAGCGGTGCAGTCAACCAGAACTTACTGGGCCGTTATAATCAACCATTTTGTCTTTTCCTACTTTACCAGAGTTGAACAAACTTTCAAATGTCTCTTAAATTACATCCTAATGACATTTGTCTCACTGAGCATCCTAGTATGACTTCATTGGGATTCCTTTAACATTATAAGTAACATTTCACATTTGAAATTTTGTAAATGTCATTTTCATCATCTGGTGCTAAACTGTTTACCTTTTGTCCATCCATCAATAAAATGTTACATAATGGTACCCATCATATAAATATTGATATAAGGATGTGGCACATCTGTCACACAAAATGAAATGTAATGATGTATGGGGATGCTGTCTATACTCAGAATAATGTCAAATCCTATCGAGTAATTTTATTTATATAGCAGAAAAACCACAGATCACCAATTTGCCTTGAAGGGCTTTGAAATCTGTACAGCAAATGACACCCGCTATTGTTAGACCCTAATGATATTCTAGTAGCACAACAATTGATTAAAAGTCAGGTATTGTTTTGGGATGTTTTGACACTGTTGACCACAGTAGTCTAACTACATGTCTGAATTCCAGGGATGGTATCAATAAAACTGCACTATTTTAGTTCATCTTAGATTTACCTTTAGTTCAAATCATTAGACCTAGCTTTTTCTACTGACATGCTTCATGGTCATTACGGGCTAAACCTGAATGTACTCTTCATCATTCAGCAGCGAGGATGCTGATGCTAATATGACTTTAATGTTCACAACTATAAAGTGTATGTTTCCTGCAGTGAAATCTTTGACCTCTTAACCTATCTGGATACTTTCCCAAAGGAGTGAGTGACACCGAATAGGCTGCAAAAAATTAACACAACACAAAACACAGTATTATTGTTCATGGAGCGCATTAAATAAATACCCTATGACTATTTGAGTCTATCATGCAGCAATAAAAACCATGGGCCAAATGCAAGCATGCTTACACCATTGTAGGGATAATGCACTGTATCTTCTTGTGAAGTTTTAGCAAATATGTAGGCTCTCATGCTTCCATAAATTTGCAGGTTGGTAGTGTTGCAAAACGCTTGAGGGCTTTTACAGATCCACACAACATCCTGTTTCAATTCAATTCAACTTTATTTCAGAGAAATAGGTCCATGTGAGTATACAATTATGTGAAACACAACAACACAGACAAGACAAAAAGGTTACATGAATTGAAATTCGGTATACGTGCAGTTTAGTGTCCCAAATTCCCCATGCAATGTCCTTAATTAATTATGAACCTGCTAAACCACTACCCTAACCCTAACCCTAACCTGTCTTATAAGACCCTCATCACTTGGGACACTCAGTTTTTGGAAAATACTTTGGGACACTAAACTGCACGTATACCTTGAAATGCATAAGATCAAAGTGATTTTTTAATTGTTTGCATGCACAGTTGGAATAACAGAAATCTCCATATGCATGTATCCCATCCACAGTCTACATTCCTCTAAACTGAGGCTTCCAGGGGGCGTGCACGTTGAGAGTCGGTCTTTTCACACCAGCAGGGACACTGTGCACCTATCGAGAGAGATTCACCATGGCATCAGCACTGAATTGCACATCGTTTATGTTGTGTTCTATTTATTTTTCGTTACTGTTTGCTAGTGTATTTTGCGACGGTGATGCAGAAGAAGATGAGCATGCCAAGCACACGTACACGGTGGAGATGTTCAACGAGGCGGTGCCCACTGCACCCCATTTTGTCATGTTTTACGCCCCATGGTAAGTGAACAGTTAGCTAGCTAGCTAGTTCCCAAGTTTTTTCCAGACGACGTTGAATAAATGCATTGACAATAACCTTTGTCTTTTATTTGACATCCATATACACTGAAATTAGAAAGAAAAAAAGCTTTTAGAGTGGGATTAGAGCTAACCGGCAAGTCAGCAAACATGCTAGCTAGTTAGCAGGCATGCTAGTTGGCTATCTAGCCCCGTTATTTGGGATAACCGGTATGGTTATCTTAGCTGCTACCTAGCATAGCCAACTGCACTTTAGCTAGCTGATTGGAGCAATTTTCACAGGGGCCTCGGTGTTAACTAGCTATGCTAGTAGTTCGCTATCCGTTAAAATGTAATCGAAAATCGCCTAGTAAACGTTGAATGTGGAACTTAACAATTAATCACATTTTGTGACGCTATGCTTATTCAGAGTAGAAACAGTCAGTCACGGTTCATTTAGTTGTAGTTTAGGGCGCTGTGCTTACGTGGCACGCACTGATTGACTGATGTTATGTCAGCGGTTCCAAAAATGGGGTCTACGGACCCTCAAAAGGTCCTTGAAGCGCTCTCAAGAATTCGCAAAAAAAAGGAGAAGTTCAATCATCGCTCAATTGTGTTGGATTGTGTGGATCGAATAACTTGAGAGCGACAAAGACCGAGACAAGTTAAAATGTCCCTTGTTATGTGAAAGGCTGAACCACTAGCTAAAGTGTCAATCATCTCCCAAAGGTATAGTGACAAACCTTTGTCTAATACCCAGACTGGTATTCTTGACATGGACTATGTAACTCGAAAGCTGCATGCAGTGTCTTTCTGCCTTGTCCTTAAAAGTTCACAACTGCAACAAAGAAGTATTACCAACAGACTTATATTTCTGACTTTGTCACTGAGACTTATTATTGACATGGATTTACATTGTTTGTGCCTGTATTTACTTAGGGGACGGTATGCACAATACCAGCTACTCCTATTTAATTTTTTTTTAAATATTACATAAAACTACAGCTCTATGTGGCTTTCAGTGCCAGAAATAACCCAGAGTCTAAACTGAAAAGTAAGAGGCATGTTCTTTTATTATTCTTTTTGATCATTCAGAGGAGAGTACAGTAGTAGGCCACCATCCACAGAATGCAAATGTATCATCAGATACACCACTATAAACCTCCATGTCATCTTTATCACGTGGGCTCAGGCTATAGTCTTGCATTGCCACACCTATCTCCACAGCGCCGTGGAGTAAGGTTTGGCTAAACCACAGATACATTCTAGGTTAGGAGAAAAAAAACGCTCTGGGTTGTTTGCGTTTCTTTAAACCAATCACAATCATCTTGGCAGCGTTAAGTTCCAGACGCAGCGGCGGTGCCTCTGCAAAATAGTGTCGGGAAGGAACTTTTTTTGGTGGGACATGTGCACCCCACAAAAGAAAAATCCACATACAATATTAACTGAAGTTAACCGTTCACACAGTACAGTGATGTGAGCTATTTTAATTAGCTGCATCGTGGTTAAATGTTATTTGCTTTTATATGTGTATTTAGTCCGTAACAATCCCCCGCTGTGTCATTTCCTTGTGCGGTCAGTTCAGATAAGTTGTGTGCAAATGGTAGCTTTAAACCAGGATCACAGTTTAGTTTGGGCAAAAAATGTTTTGGACCAGACCAATTTTAATTTTTTTTAACCTTTATTTACCAAAAATATATATTACATTTTGTCACATGAAATCGTACGAGGTTCAATTTCAGTGAAATGTTATCCCATCAGGTCCTTACACTTGTGCATTATTCATCATAAAGCAGAAGCTGTCCGTCACCCGGTTGAATGGCACTGGCACTCCAGGCTTAAAGAATTGGCTAATTTGTGTTGTACACTGCGGGTATTTGTTCCACTGTCCAGGTGCGGCCATTGCCAGAGGTTACAGCCAGTATGGAATGAACTGGCAGACAAATACAACAGCATGGACGAGCCCCCTGTGTATGTGGTAAAAGTAGACTGCGTCCCGGACACCAAGTTCTGCTCCAATGTCCATGGGGTTAGGGGCTACCCCACGTAAGTACTCCTCACACAAATTCTTGAATTTATCAATTCATATTCCTATGGAATGCATTAGAGCAGCCTAGATATTTCACAATTTTAGAACAAAAATACATTGGCTGTTGCATGTAGGATAAAAACAACTCTTGCAACATAGAATAGAAGTAAACAGTCCTTTTCATCAGTGATTGACAAGAGGGGTGATACATTGGTTACCAGTATCTTATGACGCTTACCCACTGCTATTACCCACGCCATTAATGACATCCTTTTAAATCTTGGATGCTGACTACATGCTTTACCTGCAAACACAGCAGTCCCTGGATAATGATTGACAGAAGCTTTATAACCAAAAATGACGGGGTCCTGGAGCTTGTAATGATGAGACTAGTTGTGTGTGCATGCGTGGGTCATTGAGTTTTAATACACTTTCTTGTGAAGCTTTAGACTTCAACCATACGTCTGCCATGCCACAACTTATTCAATTAATTATTTCTTGTTACGTGTAGGCTGAAGTTGTTTAAGCCAGACCAGGAGGCAGTTAAGTACCAAGGGCCCAGAGATCTACAGTCTCTGGAGACCTGGATGCTGAAGACACTCCAGGAGGAGCCTTCAGTGAGTTGTGTTCATTCAGTTAACACCTCAAGTTTATAAACCATGGACCCTCACAGTGCAGAAGCTGTGGTGTTCTTAGATGCTTGTTGTTGTGTCTTCCAGGAACCAGAGAGTGAACCGGAGCCTCCTAAAGCCCCAGAGCCCAAACAGGGCATGTATGAGCTCACTGCTCTCAACTTTAAGACCCACATAGCCAAAGGTAAAGCTCTAGTAGAACATATGCTGTTTAATACTTCATGAAAATGCTGTGTTGTACCAGCTAACCTAAGCAAACAAAGAGTTAACTTTATCTTGTGTGTTTATGCAGCTGCATCCTGCCTGCAACAGATAACTCTTTTCTGTTTAGTCTCACATTTTAAACGTACTTTCCGTTTTCAACCACACTAAGTAGTGTTTCTGGATCCCTCCTTAGAGAATGGAAACACCTCATTGCCTTGATTGACATAACTAACATTTCAACACGAGCACCTGAGCCACAATCCACAACGTCAGTCAACTGTAGAACACCCGTCGCCGCTCACCTCACGTTTCTGGATTTTCAGACAACGACTGCAAAAATAAACAGTGCTCACGATAATTGTCTCATTGAAATTGTGGCTTTTAAGCTCCGCTGATGTCGAGTGTTTTGGTTTTGAAGAAAAATAAATGATTTCTTGTTTGCAGACAAGAGAGGGCAGGATATGACATAGGCATTTTTAAAACGGTGTTTATAGGTCCCACCTTCACATCTTGGCAACACGGCTCCAATAAACGTTGTGCAATTGGTTGCGTATAACCTCTGTGTAAGAGGTGTATATTTACATTTAAGACGGGCTGGGTTGAGTTTGTTGTGGAATTAACTTTTGACATTACTCCATCAAATCAAAAATCTGAACACATAAACTTGCTCAGCACATAATTGTGCACTTGTGTGTAGTTATGTCCATGTAGAAATTGGTACACACTGCACAGCGTTTTACTCTCTACTTACTTATTGTACGTATTACTTTATATTCTAGTTAGCTGCCGTTTAATTTTTCTAATATGGCTTTTCTCCTCTTGCTTCAGGTGGCCATTTCGTGAAGTTCTTTGCCCCATGGTGCGGTCACTGCAAAGCCATGGCCCCAACCTGGGAGCAGCTGGCCACCACCTTTGAGCACTCTGATGACGTCAAGATAGGAAAGGTGGGTCCTTCAGATTGTGTACAGTCTCACAGGTTCACGATCCAACTACTCATAAATAATGAATAAGATCTTAAAACAAAATGTAAAAACTAATAAGACCACATACTGTCACATGAGATAAAAACAACCACAATAATGGCCGCTGCCTTTCTTTCTATGAAAATAAATTTGCTGGGTGTTTCTTACCAATGCTGCAATATGAGCTGCCTTTGTGACACACTTTACAAACTGTTTGCAGTGCTCCAATTACTTCTGTCATTGTTATGTGAAGAAGATGCGTTACACTACCGGCATGGTCATCCTGGTACCCGTTTGACAAAACAGGATGCTGGTCACATGAGAAGCTACCTGTTTGCATACTGGGTTATTAAACACAAACCTTGTAAGCGAATGTGCCTGGGTTATTGTTTGCATTGATGATTCATTCTAGTTGAATAACACATTTCATGTATTTATGACCTAGGTGGACTGTACACAGCACTATGAGGCGTGCTCTGAGAATGGCGTCCGTGGCTATCCCACGTTGCTCTTCTTCTACAACGGACAGAAGGTACAAAAGAAGTTTTGGACTGCTTCAAACTTTCCATTCCAAATGATCTCTGCATGCACAGCCATTCAACACACTATTTGGCTACAACCTGCCTCCATCTGACCTACTGCCACTCTAGCTGTCATGTTGTTTCTCCTCGACACCTTCAAAGATTTACTGCAAACTGTAACAACCTCCATGACTTTACATCACACCGGGAGATTAAATGTATACATATAATTTAAAAAAAAAACTAGGATATTAATCACAACAGGAATCATATGATTACATTGGGGGCATTGAAGATCGGAGTTAAACAATAATTGAAAAAATAAGGTATTAATTCTTGTGTGTGTGTGTGTGTGTGTGTGTGTGTGTGTGTGTGTGTGTGTGTGTGTGTGTGTGTGTGTGTGTGTGTGTGTGTGTGTGTGTGTGTGTGTGTGTGTGTGTGTGTGTGTGTGTGTGTGTGTGTGTGTGTAGACCGATCAGTACAAAGGAAAAAGAGACCTGGACTCCTTCAAAGACTTTGTAGACAACCAGCTGAAGGCTGCCGTCTCTCAGGACCAAGTACAGGAACCGAGTGAGGAACAAAAAGCCAACGAGATCCCCACTGATGAGCCAGCCAAAGAGGAGGTAAAGGGGGCTGTTAAACACAAAAACAAGAAATGCCATATACAAGAAATATATGCTAGTGCCTATACATTCAGAAACAGTCAAAACTTTTTTTTAAACCATTCTTCAGTTGCTTTGATGTGTTGAAATGATTTTGCTTGGCAGGCTTTAGACACCATACTTCTAAAAGTGATCTGACTTTAACAATGTTTAGCAATAATACGTATTGAATTCTGGTACCCCACCAAACTACAGAATCATTACAGTCCATATATTATGAGTTTCACTGAGAATCGTCTTTGCATGAGCAGCTTTGGGGGGGGGGGGGGGGGGGGAGTACAGTACAACCACAGATGTTTCATTAGTGTGGACCAAACATATGGCAGCCATCTTTACCTGCAAATAAGTAAAGGTCTCTGAGCTCTTAGCACCCACTTAACTATGTGCCTCTCAACTAGTAATTATGGTTAGGCTAGTTATTTCCTGCTGATGGGGGCCAGAATTTCAGATAGGCATGCTGATGGCATTGACATCATCCTTAACTAGAAAATGCTTTTCCGGCTGAAAATGTTTGTGAAGGCTAAAGGCTAAACTTTCATAATTGCGTAAGAAGAAGGTGAAGAAGTGACAATAGTTGGAAAAGTGGGAATGGTTTTAATTAGTATGAATTTCATTGAAGTGTGAAATAATAACAATGTATCAAACAAAAGTGAAAAACATGCAAGTTTTTTTTTTTTTTTAAAGCTGTTGCTACACTGAATTGCTGGTTAAAATGTGTAAGAAAGTATAAATAGCAAAACAAAAGTGGGAAAGGGATGAAGGATGCAAAATAGAGTAAGAAATAGGGGTTCAAATGTTTTGCCTATCTGCGACAATATTTCTTTACAGCAGACAGACATATTGACAGGGAAAGACACAAACATGGAGAGAGGCCCAGTCTTGGAGAGAAGCCTGTACTACGAAGCAAGCTTTGGTGTTAACGAGGTAACTTCAGGTTCAACCCAGGGTTTCGTGTATCACGACGGTGGATCACTTTTTACCGGGTTCAATCGCCGTGGTAACTTATGCTGAACACCTAACCGGTGAGCTCGGGAGGAGGTTATGTTGGAGAGATCAACCGGTGTAAAAGCTCCGCCTAATGACCAATCAGTTCTCGGTGTTCCCTGATGGGTATTTTTATGAAAGATATCGATTTTTACCGGAGGGAATTATGTAGAGGCTATTTGGCCTTCTTGAGCCGCGTGTTGCCAATGCGCACATTGGTTTGAATTATGTTTTTACAGATTTCCTCTCACGATCGCTTAACACTGCCAGGGTTGCAACTGAAATAAGGCTATATATATATACACACACACACACACACATTTTTATATAAATACACATCCTATACTATATATATATATATATATATATATATATATATATATATATATATATATATATATATATATATATATATATATATATTAAATAAAGTAAGTTGTAATGTTTTACAGGTAGATTGAGACCTGATCAGGTAGATAACCCGTGAAGTCGCATGCATGACAGCGTCAAACCGTCAACATTGTACTTCAGGCTCAGAGGCTATTGCTAGTAGTAGCATGCTGCTGCTGCTCTTGCCGTGGGATTAACTGTACTAATAAAACCGTAGAAACACTGCGGCCACACCGCTGTGAAAGCTCCCCGAAGGCCATTTACCAGAGTCTGGTTCTTCACCCTCTCCGCGACAGTCTCCTCCACTCCGTATCTTTAAACGGAGCTAACCGGAGCTGCATGTTTAGGATCCCCAAAACACAGATTAAGACGCATCAAAAAAACGAACAATGATCTAACAAACAAAATGAACAAGAATTTACTATAGATAGCCCTAGTCGATATATTTAACAGGAGTTGGGAGGAAACAGTGTTGAGACTGTTAGAATAACATAACTTTCTGCATGGATCATAGTATAATATTATGGGTATCTTATCTGCTGAACCGTTTGGCAACAAAAAACAAACTGATTTAATTGACATATCACATCATGGCTACACGTTTTTGTCATTTATTTTAAATTTAACGAGTATTTTAGCAGAATACTGAAAGCAGCAGAAAGGCAGAACTGAGTACACTTGTAATATCTGTTTATTTATCGCAAGGAATATCATTATCGCAATATTCAACAACATTAGGGGATATCGCATATTTTCCTCATATCGTGCAGCCCTAATAACTACCCTGAAATTGTGTCAGATGCAGCATACTGTCTCAATACTTTCATCTGTATCTGTATCATCTTTTAGTAGAAACTTAGAAAAAAGTAATAGTATATTATGTTGGAAAAGTCGAAGTATAGTATCTTATAAAAAAATGTTTATTAAGGTAAAAGCTCTAAAATGAAAGCATACAGATGATCCAATAAAAAGTCTTAATATGGCAGTTTCTACTGTATAATATGTAATGTGCAGGTGACGGTCATATGATCAGCTCCTCTATCACCTGCAGAGTCAGCTGAACAGCCTGCTGAGCTCTAAACACAGATATTTAATTTATAACAAATATTAAAAGGTGATCTAAGCGGTGTTGGGTGACGTTACTTCTTGTTGACGTTCAAAGTATTTTCAAACAAAACTAGACTAGCTCGCCCCTCCCTCCTCCCATCCCCCCTCCCTCCCTTCTGTGCTTCAGTGCACTAACCCAGATTAGCAAGTGGATCCTCCTTGGACGATGTAGTAAATTTGGAAATTCGCAAGTTGAAATTGGTGCGAAATGGCTTTTGTAATCGCAACAGTTGAAATTTTTAGTTGTTGGTTTTTAGAGCAGACACATTAACAAACACGCATCACATTCACTCCACACCTGAGGCAGGGTTCGAATCGTTCTTAACTTCTCCAGTCGGGTTCCTTAATCACTGGGCCATCTTCCTCTCTGATTTACAGATGGAACCAGAGACACGAAAAAAGACTGAACAGACTGAAACCCAGTATTTAGAAAAAAAGTCATAGTATAATATGTCGAAAAAGTCATAGTATAGTATGTCGAAAAAAGTCATGGTTTAGTATGTTGAAAAAAGTCAAAGTCATAGTGTTGAAAAAAAATCATAGTATAGTATGTTAAAAAAAATCATAAAAACGTCGTAGTATAGTATGTCGTAAAAACGCATACACGTTTCATCTAGATGGGAATCAAACTCCTAGTCTTTTAACAGACTGAGCTATAACAATCATAGTTCAGTATGTCAAAAGTGATAAAGTCCTAGTATAGTATGTTGAAAAAAAAAGTGATTGAAGTCATAGTATGTTGAAAAATAGTGATAAAGTCATAGTATAATTTGTTTTAAAAAGTCATAATATAGAATGTTTAAAAAAAATTATAGTATAGTATGTCAAATTGTCATAGTATAGTATGTCGAAATAAGTGATTAAAAAGTCATAGTATAGTATGTTTAAAATAAAGTCATAGAATTTTTTTAAAAAGATGGCTTTTTAATGGCTTTGTCGACATGCATATACTATGACTTTTTTCGATCCACCGTCATATAAAAAATGAATAGTACGTTTTTCAAGCTGAAGGGATCACAGTCAGGTTATTATAAGGATTATTGTTTAATATCAGTTTCTTTCCTCTCTGCAGTCCAGTGTGTTGGACCTCACGGAGAACAACTTTGACGAGACAGTGGCCAAGGGCTTCACCTTCATCAAATTCTACGCTCCATGGTGAGACGTGTGTTTTATTATCTTTAACGGCCTGTTTGAAGTAACACTCACTGACACTAATGTTGTATGTATAAATGTGTTTTAAACACTTGACATTACAGTCTCCCCTGCAATGTCTCAGTCACTTGAACTGATGTCATTCCTGTGTTGTCCTGCTGTCCACTGTAGGTGTGGCCACTGTAAGAACCTCGCTCCAACATGGGAGGACCTTTCCAAAAAGGAGTTTTCTGGCCTCACTGACGTCAAGATAGCCAAAGTGGACTGCACTGTTGAGCGCACACTCTGCAACAAGTACTCTGTAAGTATGTGGGCATCCACAAATAATACTGCGAGCCACAATTTAAACTGAACATGAAGCACTCTATCTCTTCCTCTCACATACCCCTCAGTTTTCAAATTTTCTCAAGATTAAGTGTGTTACGTAAGGGATAATGTAGAGCGAGGCGGTTGTTATAGCGAATACAAACCCCGACAGGGTGATCAGGACTGAATCTGAAAATGAATTTAAAAAGGAGTTTATTGATTAAAATACGATTGTATTGCTTCCGCTAAAGAAAATAGTCCGTTCCGTCTCTACGGTTGGAATCCTGCGTCCATAGCAACGTAAACTCTGTAGCTGTTTAATGCAACCCTTCGTTACGCAACACCACCTTACGGGCTGTGGTAGTAGCCGTATATGTTATGGGGTGCTTCTGTGGTGGACAAATTACCCAGCTGCTGTTTTAATCGCTGCAGGAATTGACACAGCATTAGCTGACGCGTTACTGAGCTAGCAGGCTATTGGCGGCTCGTATTTACATTAAACTGAACATTTCTGTTGACGGTGAAGTGAGACGAGGTAAATGGCTTCATGTTCTCATTCATCTCGTTTCCTTTTTGCACAGCCGCTGCATGTTGACACACCTAAACGTGCAATGTAAGCTAACTAATTAGCGTTGTTGTCCCTACGGCTGAAGTTACTGTGTAGCGATCATAGACCGTATATAAAGATGTAGCGATGGCGCTCACCAGATCTGCTGTCATTGCTTGAATTGGAGGACACAAGTTGCTCCACGTTTCCCCACTTTTTGCCACAGCTGATAAATTGTCCGGACTTCTTTCAGCAGATTGATTGATAGCTGTCCTCCAGAGTGAACAGAACTGCGTCCATGGCAACGCTCTGCTTTTGCATGGCAACGGTGTGTTATACTTAGCAACGGTCTGTTATCAAGAAAATAACAGACCGCATTCTACATTAGAATTCAACCAAGCCATGTAATAAACAGGATATAATAAAGTGAAGACGGTGGTTTTATCAGTCTCATAAACCAATATACGACTGCTACATACTTTAATTAGATGCTACAGACTGCAATTCTAAACCAGATCCAACTCTGTCATGCATAAAGAAATGTTGACACACACACACTCACACACACACACACACTATCAGCTTTGATGTCATTGAGAGTAAAGCCCGGAGCATTATTTAATGTTGACTCAGGTTTTAGAATTAAAATGTGTGAAGAAGTTACACACAGACCTCAGCCTACAACGTATCTATAATAAAATAGTAAAAAGCTCCATCACATTAAATCAGCTTGCATTGCATCTTCAAAAGTAAGGTCTTGAACTTGTATTTTAAAGTCAGATGGAGAATCATTAAGCCAGCCTATCATTTTATACTGAGTTGTACTGCTTGCAGTACTGCTGCTTCAGAGTTCAACAGAACTTGAGTGATGATTCACTATCATAAAATGTGCCCGTTGTGTTTTTATATCCAATATATTGTCTCCTATAAAACTTCACATATCAAAATCTGACTGGTTTTCCCCCACTGCCCCTGTGATTTTAACTCTTTTAGAGAGAAAAATACCTTTTTATCAAAGAGGAATTTGATCTGTCCGTAGTCGGCAACATATCTCAAAATCATGACTATTTCCGTTAGGTCTGGTGGACAGACGAGACTCAGACCAAGAAGGAGCTGATAAGATTTTGCATGCTGCATAAAAATTCAATGGTTTTGACCTGATGCTCTTCTTCCCTCTTTATTCAGGTTCGAGGTTACCCCACCTTGATCATGTTCAGGGCGGGGGAGCAGGGTGACGAGCATCATGGCGGCCGGGACCTGGAGAGCCTGCACAGCTTTGTGATGAGGCAGGCGAGAGACGAGTTGTAGAAACAGCCAAGTCAGCACTCCACTCTCCACCACTCTGCTCGTCCACACTGCATATCTGGCCAGTAGGACACCACTCTCTCTCCCACAGTAGCCAAACCTCTCTCTATCTTTCTCTCCACTTGGGTTCTCTTCAGAAAGGAGTCAGCAATGACAGACTGCAGTCTGTTCTTTCTCCTGTGTTCAAGGACAGAATGATTCAGTAGAGTGTTTGGGATGTGAATGTGTTTCTCATTGCTGTTGCCAAACCTTAAACTCCCAATATGGAGAATACTATCGTATTGGTTGGCTCTGTAAATGAAGTAATATGTCAGACAACCACTTTGCAAGCACTGCTAAGTCAATCAGGACCATAATTCCTCGCACAGATAAAATGTATTTGATTAAGATGGTGGCACTAAAGGACAGATGTCCCAGTTTCTGCCTGTTATAGAAAACCAATTGTTTCTGATGAACTTCTGTTGCCATTTTACTTTTTTAAAATGCTAAATGTTTTACATGGGATCTGTTTGTTAAATCACAAGCCATTAATGTTACGGTACTGTCAGGCAGAAGTTTGTAAAGTTTGTGTCACCCAAATGTGAAGTTTGAGTGTTAAGTTGAGGGTACTTTGAATCCATGCCAGCGATGGCCTGTCTGACTTAACTCTCAGGGAAACGCCCACAGACTAGAAGAAGAAGCGATGGAGGCATCATTTTTATCACGGGTCTGATGATGGCACATGGACTATTTTCTCTTAATAATGAGGCCAGAACAAGCTGAATTAAAAAGGCTTGGTAAACTAAGCATCTCAATTGAGCATCTTACCCTTTTTCTGACTCCTGTGATCTCCATCTGCCTTCCCTTTCTACTTCTCCTAGCATTCAGGGTCTCAGGCCTGGACCATGTTGCCCCATATCTCCATTAATGATCTTTTGAGAGTTACTACTTTAATTAAATCTGGCCCTTCATTTTCTTCTCAAATGTAGTACAAAGGTGTGTTAGGTAGCTGTTGTGGTATATGCCTCAGGCCAGGTCCGTGTTCAAAGAATTTGGGAACCAGTAAGTGGAGCAGGAGCAGACAGTAGAAGGTTAGGACCTTTTGCATGAGAAATTAAGCGCCATTTTGGTTGTGGCACTGAACTCTGGTCATCTTTTCGAAGAAACGATAGGTTTCATCAGAGCTTTTACAACCTTCCTTCTGTAGTTGGATATTTTTGTAATTCACTGTAGATCAGTGTCAGGTGGGCTAACTAGCATAGCATCTTTCTGACTGATTGTGAGCTATTCTTCCCGATAGTGATTAAACCGGCTGCATCATGGGTCTATATAATTCATTTCTCCTGCTCCCAAATACTTTTCTAGATGTCAATGTTCTGACTGTGGAAAACCACGCTGTGAAGCCAGCATCTTTAGACACCCAAAACTGGGGACTGAATAAATGGGTATAGTTTGGCTATAGGGGGGGTGAGCTGGTTGTAAGTCTCACTGATCTGGAAAAATATGCATCATTTATCTATGCAACCAAAATCAACCATAACTTGGCTGGTCTTAATTTCCCACTCTGACTATAGCCACTCTTCAAATGAATTATTCAAACTTAAGTCTGCTGTATCATAACCATCAACCCACAAATCCAACTGGTCCAGAACGTTAAAGGTTCAACAGTCAAAGGCCAAGAAAATGTCATCCGTCACAGACCTGGTTCTAACAGCATTTGCAGTTTCTTTTCAGTGAATTTTTTGTGACTAACTGACTTCCCCCACCTGTTAGGCCGTGC
Source organism: Gymnocephalus cernua (assembly GCA_023631565.1). Classification (NCBI taxonomy): domain Eukaryota; kingdom Metazoa; phylum Chordata; class Actinopteri; order Perciformes; family Percidae; genus Gymnocephalus; species Gymnocephalus cernua. Next base: position 14,457,963 of record CM042446.1, on the reverse strand, counting down.
CTATTACACTGCAAATGCTCTTCAACCCTGGTTATGTGAAAAGAATGTGCTGCACGATGCAGGATATCATTTATTGACAACCCAGGTACACAAACAGTCAGAGACACAACAGGTTTTTTATCAGTAAAACTTTTTTATGGATAGCACATGGTCTAAGGAACTCCAGTGACAGAAGTATTTTTTTCCTTGCGAGTCATGGATGTACACTACCCATGGATTTTGTACAAAAAGAGTGAATAATGGCAAGTTGTAACATGAGATTTCATAATAAAAGATTCAAAAATAAGTTTGTATTTTTGTTTTGTTCTTGCATTTGTCTTTGTTAAGGTATGTGATTTTTCTTTTTAATAAAAAGGTGCAATAAATAAGCTGAGAATGTACAATTATTTACAAAAAAACAGTCTAAACATGATCACAAATGTGAACAGCAGCTTACCAGAGGTATATTTTGTAATTTATGAGTGGTTAGTCACATAAGGTATTTTGACTCTGGTATAGTTTTTTTATTAAAATATTCTCCATGAACTCCATGTCATTCAAAGCATGTCGACAAAACTGATTTTAAAAATAAAAAAGCCATAGTATGTCAAAAAAAATGTATAAAAAAACCATAGTATAGTATGTCGAAAGAAAGATTATAAAAGGGCCACAGTATAGTATGTCGAAAAAAGCCATACTTTAGTATGTCGAGAAAAGCCATAGTATGTCCAAAAAAGTGATAAAACAGCCATAGTATAGTATGTCAAAAAAAGTGATGAGGAAGCCATACTATAGTATGTCGAATACAATTTAAAAAAGCCATAGTATATGTCAAAAAAAGTGATGAGAAAGCCATAGTATAATATGTCGAAAAAAGTGATACAACAGCCATAGTATAATATGTCGAAAAAAGTAATAAAAAAGCCATAGTATAGTATGTTGAAAAAGTCATAAAAAAAACATTGGATAGTATGTTGAAAAAAGTTATAAAACAGCCATACTATAGTATGTCGAATAAAATTTTAAAAAGCCATAGTATATGTCAAAAAAAGTGATGAGAAAGCCATAGCATAATATGTCGAAAAAAGTGATACAACAGCCATAGTATAATATGTCGAAAAAAGTAATAAAAAAGCCATAGTATAGTATGTTGAAAAAAGTGATAAAACAGCCATATTATAGTATGATGAAAAAACTGATAAAAAAGCCATAGTATAGTTTGTTGAAAAAAGTGATAAAACAGCCATAGTATAGTATGTCGACAAAAGTGATGAAAAAGCCATAGTATAGTATATTGAAAAAAGTGATAAAAAAGTCGTATAGTATGTCGACAAAGGTGATTGAAGAGCCATAGTATGGTATGTTGATAAAACTCATAGAACGTAAAAAAAAATGATAAAAAGCCATAGTATAGTATGTCGACAATAGCCATAGTATACCGTAGTATGTTGATAAAAGTCATAGTATAGTACGTCAAAACAATGATAAAAAAGCCACATTATAGTATGTTGAAAAAAATGATAAAAAAGCCATACTATAGTATGTCGAAAAAAATTATAAAAAAGCCTTAGTATTGTATGTCGAAAAAGTCATAATAGAACCATTGGATAGTATGTTGAAAAAAGTGATAAAACAGCCATAGTATAGTATGTCGAAAAAAGTGATGAAATAGCCATAGTATATTTCGGAAAAAAAGTGATGAGAAAGTCATAGTATAGTATGTCGAAAAAAATAATTAAAAAAGCCCTAGTATAGTATGTCAAAAAACTGATGAAAAATTCATAGTATATGTCGAAAAAAGTGATGAAAAAGCCAGAGTATAGTATGTCGAAAAAAGTGGTAAAAAAGAAATAGTATAGTATGTCGAAAAAGCGATAAAAAAGCCATAGTATAGTATGTCGATAAATGTCATACTATAGTACATCGACAAAAAATGATTAAAACAGCCATAGTATAGTATGTCGACAAAAGTGATAAAACAGCCATAGTAAAGTATGTTGAAAAAAGCCATACTATAGTATGTCGAAAAAAGTGATAAAACAGCCATAGTATAGTATGTCGACAAAAGCCGTAGTATAGTATGTCAAAAAACTGATGAAAAAGCCATAGTATAATATGTCAAAAAAAGTGATAAAACAGCCATAGTATATTATGTCGACAAAAGTGATGAAAAAGCCATAGTATAGTATATTGAAAAAAGTGATATAACAGCCATAGTATAGTATGTCGACAAAATTGATGAAAAAGCCATAGTATAGTATATTGAAAAAAGTGATATAAAACTCGTATAGTATGTCAAAAAGGTGATTGAAGAGCCATAGTATGGTATGTTGATAAAACTCATAGAACATCAAAAAAAATTATAAAAAGCCATAGTATAGTATGTCGACAATAGCCATAGTATAGTATGTCGAAAAAGTGATAAAACAGCCATAGTATAGTATGTCGAAAAAAGCCATATTATAGTATGTCAAAAAAGTGATGAAAAAGCCATAGTACAGTATGTCGAAAAAGGTGATGAAAAAGCCATAGTATAGTATGTCGAAAAAGGTGATATAAAAGCCATAGAATAGTATGTCGAAAAAAGCCATATTATAGTATGTCAAAAAACTGATGAAAAAGCCATAGAATGTATAGTATAGTATGTCGAAAAAAGTGATAAAACAGCCACAGTATAGTATGTCTGTGGTGAAAAAAGTGATAAAAAAAAGTCGTATAGTATGTCGGCAAAGGTGATTGAAGAGCCATAGTATAGCATGTCAAAAAAAAAGTTATAAAAAAGCCATAGTATAGTATGTCGAAAAAAGCCATAGGATAGAATGTTGAAAAAAGTGATGAAAAAGCCATAGTATAGTATGTCAAAAAAGCCGTAGTATAGTATGTCGAAAAAGTGATAAAACAGCCGTAGTATAGTATGTCGAAAAAAGTGATGAAATAGCCATAGTATATTTCGAAAAAAGTGATGAGAAAGCCATAGTATAGTATGTCAAAAAAATTATAAAAAGCCATAGTACAGAATGTCGAAAAAACTGATGAAAAAGCCATAGTATAGTATGTTGAAAAAAGCCATAGTATAGTATGTCAAAAAACTGATGAAAAATTCATAGTATAATATGTCGAAAAAAGTGACGAAAAAGCCATAGTATAGTATGTCGAAAAAAGTGATGAGAAAACCATAGTATAGTATGTTGAAAAAAGTGACGAAAAAGCCATAGTATAGTATGTCGAAAAAGGTGATAAAAAGCCATAGTATAGTTTGTTGAAAAAAGTGATAAAACAGCCATAGTAAAGTATGTCGAAAAAAGCCATAGTATAGTATGTCAAAAAACTGACAAAAAAGCCATAGTATAGTATGTCGAAAAAAGTGATAAAACAGCCATAGTATAGTATGTCGAAAAAATTATAAAAAAGCCATAGTACAGAATGTCGAAAAAACTGATGAAAAAGCCATAGTATAGTATAGTATGTATAGTATGTACTTGCTCAGGGACACATTGGTTGATGGATCATAGTGGGAATCAAACCCAGGTCTCCCACACCAAAGGCATGTGTTCTAACCACTGCTCCATCACCACCCCGTGGTATATTATATGGTATAGTATGTCGAAAAAAGCCATAGTATAGTATGTCAAAAAACTGATGAAAAATTCATAGTATAGTTTGTTGAAAAAAGTGATAAAACAGCCATAGTAAAGTATGTCGAAAAAAGCCATAGTATAGTATGTCAAAAAACTGACAAAAAAGCCATAGTATAGTATGTCGAAAAAAGTGATAAAACAGCCATAGTATAGTATGTCGAAAAAAGTGATGAAATAGCCATAGCATAATAATTCGAAAAAAGCCATAGTATAGTATGTCAAAAAAGTGATGAAAAAGCCAAAGTATAGTATGTCGAAAAAGCCATAGTACAGTATGTCGAAAAAGGTGATGAAAAAGCCATAGTATAGTATGTCGAAAAAGGTGATATAAAAGCCATAGAATAGTATGTCGAAAAAAGCCATATTATAGTATGTCAAAAAACTGATGAAAAAGCCATAGAATGTATAGTATAGTATGTCGAAAAAAGTGATAAAACAGCCACAGTATAGTATGTCTGTGGTGAAAAAAGTGATAAAAAAAAGTCGTATAGTATGTCGGCAAAGGTGATTGAAGAGCCATAGTATAGCATGTCAAAAAAAAAGTTATAAAAAAGCCATAGTATAGTATGTCGAAAAAAGCCATAGGATAGTATGTTGAAAAAAGTGATGAAAAAGCCATAGTATAGTATGTCAAAAAAGCCGTAGTATAGTATGTCGAAAAAGTGATAAAACAGCCGTAGTATAGTATGTCGAAAAAAGTGATGAAATAGCCATAGTATATTTCGAAAAAAGTGATGAGAAAGCCATAGTATAGTATGTCAAAAAAATTATAAAAAGCCATAGTACAGAATGTCGAAAAAACTGATGAAAAAGCCATAGTATAGTATGTTGAAAAAAGCCATAGTATAGTATGTCAAAAAACTGATGAAAAATTCATAGTATAATATGTCGAAAAAAGTGACGAAAAAGCCATAGTATAGTATGTCGAAAAAAGTGATGAGAAAACCATAGTATAGTATGTTGAAAAAAGTGACGAAAAAGCCATAGTATAGTATGTCGAAAAAGGTGATAAAAAGCCATAGTATAGTTTGTTGAAAAAAGTGATAAAACAGCCATAGTAAAGTATGTCGAAAAAAGCCATAGTATAGTATGTCAAAAAACTGACAAAAAAGCCATAGTATAGTATGTCGAAAAAAGTGATAAAACAGCCATAGTATAGTATGTCGAAAAAATTATAAAAAAGCCATAGTACAGAATGTCGAAAAAACTGATGAAAAAGCCATAGTATAGTATAGTATGTATAGTATGTACTTGCTCAGGGACACATTGGTTGATGGATCATAGTGGGAATCAAACCCAGGTCTCCCACACCAAAGGCATGTGTTCTAACCACTGCTCCATCACCACCCCGTGGTATATTATATGGTATAGTATGTCGAAAAAAGCCATAGTATAGTATGTCAAAAAACTGATGAAAAATTCATAGTATAGTTTGTTGAAAAAAGTGATAAAACAGCCATAGTAAAGTATGTCGAAAAAAGCCATAGTATAGTATGTCAAAAAACTGACAAAAAAGCCATAGTATAGTATGTCGAAAAAAGTGATAAAACAGCCATAGTATAGTATGTCGAAAAAAGTGATGAAATAGCCATAGCATAATAATTCGAAAAAAGCCATAGTATAGTATGTCAAAAAAGTGATGAAAAAGCCAAAGTATAGTATGTCGAAAAAAGCCATGGTATAGTATGTCGAAAAAAATTATAAAACAGCCATAGTACAGAATGTCGAAAAAACTGATGAAAAAGCCATAGTACAGTATGTCGAAAAAGGTGATGAAAAAGCCATAGTATAGTATGTCGAAAAAGGTGATATAAAAGCCATAGAATAGTATGTCGAAAAAAACCATATTATAGTATGTCAAAAAACTGATGAAAAAGCCATAGAATGTATAGTATAGTATGTCGATAAAACTCATAGAACGTCAAAAAAAATGATAAAAAGCCATAGTATAGTATGTCGACAATAGCCATAGTATAGTATGTCGAAAAAGTGATAAAACAGCCATAGTATAGTATGTCGAAAAAAGCCATATTATAGTATGTCAAAAAAGTGATGAAAAAGCCATAGTACAGTATGTCGAAAAAGGTGATGAAAAAGCCATAGTATAGTATGTCGAAAAAGGTGATATAAAAGCCATAGAATAGTATGTCGAAAAAAACCATATTATAGTATGTCAAAAAACTGATGAAAAAGCCATAGAATGTATAGTATAGTATGTCGAAAAAAGTGATAAAACAGCCACAGTATAGTATGTCTGTGGTGAAAAAAGTGATAAAAAAAAGTCGTATAGTATGTCGGCAAAGGTGATTGAAGAGCCATAGTATAGCATGTCAAAAAAAAGTTATAAAAAAGCCATAGTATAGTATGTCGAAAAAAGCCATAGGATAGTATGTTGAAAAAAGTGATGAAAAAGCCATAGTATAGTATGTCGAAAAAAGCCGTAGTATAGTATGTCGAAAAAGTGATAAAACAGCCGTAGTATAGTATGTCGAAAAAAGCCGTAGTATAGTATGTCGAAAAAAGTGATGAAATAGCCATAGTATATTTCGAAAAAAGTGATGAGAAAGCCATAGTATTGTATGTCAAAAAAATTATAAAAAGCCATAGTACAGAATGTCGAAAAAACTGATGAAAAAGCCATAGTATAGTATGTCGAAAAAAGCCATAGTATAGTATGTCAAAAAACTGATGAAAAATTCATAGTATAATATGTCGAAAAAAGTGATAAAAAAGAAATAGTATAGTATGTCGACAAAAGTGACGAAAAAGCCATAGTATAGTATGTCGAAAAAAGTGATGAGAAAACCATAGTATAGTATGTTGAAAAAAGTGACGAAAAAGCCATAGTATAGTTTGTTGAAAAAAGTGATAAAACAGCCATAGTAAAGTATGTCGAAAAAAGCCATAGTATAGTATGTCAATAAACTGACAAAAAAGCCATAGTATAGTATGTCGAAAAAAGTGATAAAACAGCCATAGTATAGTATGTCGAAATTTTAAAAAAAAAGCCATAGTACAGAATGTCGAAAAAACTGATGAAAAAGCCATAGTATAGTATAGTATGTCGAAAAAAGCCATAGTATAGTATGTCAAAAAACTGATGAAAAATTCATAGTATAATATGTCGAAAAAAGTGATAAAAAAGAAATAGTATAGTATGTCGAAAAAGCGATAAAAAAGCCATAGTATAGTATGTCGATGAATGTCATACTATAGTACATCGACAAAAAATGATTAAAACAGCCATAGTATAGTATGTCGACAAAAGTGACGAAAAAGCCATACTATAGTATGTCGAAAAAAGTGATAAAACAGCCATAGTATAGTATGTCAAAAAAAGTGATGAGGAAGCCATACTATAGTATGTCGAATACAATTTAAAAAAGCCATAGTATATGTCAAAAAAAGTGATGAGAAAGCCATAGTATAATATGTCGAAAAAAGTGATACAACAGCCATAGTATAATATGTCGAAAAAAGTAATAAAAAAGCCATAGTATAGTATGTTGAAAAAGTCATAAAAAAAACATTGGATAGTATGTTGAAAAAAGTTATAAAACAGCCATACTATAGTATGTCGAATAAAATTTTAAAAAGCCATAGTATATGTCGAAAAAAGTGATAAAAAAGAAATAGTATAGTATGTCGACAAAAGTGACGAAAAAGCCATAGTATAGTATGTCGACAAAAGTGACGAAAAAGCCATAGTATATTATGTCGACAAAAGTGATGAAAAAGCCATAGTATAGTATATTGAAAAAAGTGATATAACAGCCATAGTATAGTATGTCGACAAAATTGATGAAAAAGCCATAGTATAGTATATTGAAAAAAGTGATATAAAACTCGTATAGTATGTCAAAAAGGTGATTGAAGAGCCATAGTATGGTATGTTGATAAAACTCATAGAACATCAAAAAAAATTATAAAAAGCCATAGTATAGTATGTCGACAATAGCCATAGTATAGTATGTCGAAAAAGTGATAAAACAGCCATAGTATAGTATGTCGAAAAAAGCCATATTATAGTATGTCAAAAAAGTGATGAAAAAGCCATAGTACAGTATGTCGAAAAAGGTGATGAAAAAGCCATAGTGTAGTATGTCGAAAAAGGTGATATAAAAGCCATAGAATAGTATGTCGAAAAAAGCCATATTATAGTATGTCAAAAAACTGATGAAAAAGCCATAGAATGTATAGTATAGTATGTCGAAAAAAGTGATAAAAAAAAGTCGTATAGTATGTCGGCAAAGGTGATTGAAGAGCCATAGTATAGCATGTCAAAAAAAAAGTTATAAAAAAGCCATAGTATAGTATGTCGAAAAAAGCCATAGGATAGTATGTTGAAAAAAGTGATGAAAAAGCCATAGTATAGTATGTCAAAAAAGCCGTAGTATAGTATGTCGAAAAAGTGATAAAACAGCCGTAGTATAGTATGTCGAAAAAAGTGATGAAATAGCCATAGTATATTTCGAAAAAAGTGATGAGAAAGCCATAGTATAGTATGTCAAAAAAATTATAAAAAGCCATAGTACAGAATGTCGAAAAAACTGATGAAAAAGCCATAGTATAGTATGTCGAAAAAAGCCATAGTATAGTATGTCAAAAAACTGATGAAAAATTCATAGTATAATATGTCGAAAAAAGTGATAAAAAAGAAATAGTATAGTATGTCGACAAAAGTGACGAAAAAGCCATAGTATAGTATGTCGACAAAAGTGACGAAAAAGCCATAGTATAGTATGTCGAAAAAAGTGATGAGAAAACCATAGTATAGTATGTCGAAAAAAGTGATAAAAAAGAAATAGTATAGTATGTCGACAAAAGTGACGAAAAAGCCATAGTATAGTATGTCGACAAAAGTGACGAAAAAGCCATAGTATATTATGTCGACAAAAGTGATGAAAAAGCCATAGTATAGTATATTGAAAAAAGTGATATAACAGCCATAGTATAGTATGTCGACAAAATTGATGAAAAAGCCATAGTATAGTATATTGAAAAAAGTGATATAAAACTCGTATAGTATGTCAAAAAGGTGATTGAAGAGCCATAGTATGGTATGTTGATAAAACTCATAGAACATCAAAAAAAATTATAAAAAGCCATAGTATAGTATGTCGACAATAGCCATAGTATAGTATGTCGAAAAAGGGATAAAACAGCCATAGTATAGTATGTCGAAAAAAGCCATATTATAGTATGTCAAAAAAGTGATGAAAAAGCCATAGTACAGTATGTCGAAAAAGGTGATGAAAAAGCCATAGTGTAGTATGTCGAAAAAGGTGATATAAAAGCCATAGAATAGTATGTCGAAAAAAGCCATATTATAGTATGTCAAAAAACTGATGAAAAAGCCATAGAATGTATAGTATAGTATGTCGAAAAAAGTGATAAAACAGCCACAGTATAGTATGTCTGTGGTGAAAAAAGTGATAAAAAAAAGTCGTATAGTATGTCGGCAAAGGTGATTGAAGAGCCATAGTATAGCATGTCAAAAAAAAAGTTATAAAAAAGCCATAGTATAGTATGTCGAAAAAAGCCATAGGATAGTATGTTGAAAAAAGTGATGAAAAAGCCATAGTATAGTATGTCAAAAAAGCCGTAGTATAGTATGTCGAAAAAAGTGATGAAATAGCCATAGTATATTTCGAAAAAAGTGATGAGAAAGCCATAGTATAGTATGTCAAAAAAATTATAAAAAGCCATAGTACAGAATGTCGAAAAAACTGATGAAAAAGCCATAGTATAGTATGTTGAAAAAAGCCATAGTATAGTATGTCAAAAAACTGATGAAAAATTCATAGTATAATATGTCGAAAAAAGTGACGAAAAAGCCATAGTATAGTATGTCGAAAAAAGTGATGAGAAAACCATAGTATTGTATGTTGAAAAAAGTGACGAAAAAGCCATAGTATAGTATGTCGAAAAAGGTGATAAAAAGCCATAGTATAGTTTGTTGAAAAAAGTGATAAAACAGCCATAGTAAAGTATGTCGAAAAAAGCCATAGTATAGTATGTCAAAAAACTGACAAAAAAGCCATAGTATAGTATGTCGAAAAAAGTGATAAAACAGCCATAGTATAGTATGTCGAAAAAATTATAAAAAAGCCATAGTACAGAATGTCGAAAAAACTGATGAAAAAGCCATAGTATAGTATAGTATGTACTTGCTCAGGGACACATTGGTTGATGGATCATAGTGGGAATCAAACCCAGGTCTCCCACACCAAAGGCATGTGTTCTAACCACTGCTCCATCACCACCCCGTGGTATATTATATGGTATAGTATGTCGAAAAAAGCCATAGTATAGTATGTCAAAAAACTGATGAAAAATTCATAGTATAGTTTGTTGAAAAAAGTGATAAAACAGCCAAAGTAAAGTATGTCGAAAAAAGCCATAGTATAGTATGTCAAAAAACTGACAAAAAAGCCATAGTATAGTATGTCGAAAAAAGTGATAAAACAGCCATAGTATAGTATGTCAAAAAAAGTGATGAAATAGCCATAGCATAATAATTCGAAAAAAGCCATAGTATAGTATGTCAAAAAAGTGATGAAAAAGCCAAAGTATAGTATGTCGAAAAAAGCCATGGTATAGTATGTCGAAAAAAATTATAAAACAGCCATAGTACAGAATGTCGAAAAAACTGATGAAAAAGCCATAGTACAGTATGTCGAAAAAGGTGATGAAAAAGCCATAGTATAGTATGTCGAAAAAGGTGATATAAAAGCCATAGAATAGTATGTCGAAAAAAACCATATTATAGTATGTCAAAAAACTGATGAAAAAGCCATAGAATGTATAGTATAGTATGTCGATAAAACTCATAGAACGTCAAAAAAAATGATAAAAAGCCATAGTATAGTATGTCGACAATAGCCATAGTATAGTATGTCGAAAAAGTGATAAAACAGCCATAGTATAGTATGTCGAAAAAAGCCATATTATAGTATGTCAAAAAAGTGATGAAAAAGCCATAGTACAGTATGTCGAAAAAGGTGATGATAAAAAGCCATAGTATAGTATGTCGAAAAAGGTGATATAAAAGCCATAGAATAGTATGTCGAAAAAAACCATATTATAGTATGTCAAAAAACTGATGAAAAAGCCATAGAATGTATAGTATAGTATGTCGAAAAAAGTGATAAAACAGCCACAGTATAGTATGTCTGTGGTGAAAAAAGTGATAAAAAAAAGTCGTATAGTATGTCGGCAAAGGTGATTGAAGAGCCATAGTATAGCATGTCAAAAAAAAGTTATAAAAAAGCCATAGTATAGTATGTCGAAAAAAGCCATAGGATAGTATGTTGAAAAAAGTGATGAAAAAGCCATAGTATAGTATGTCGAAAAAAGCCGTAGTATAGTATGTCGAAAAAGTGATAAAACAGCCGTAGTATAGTATGTCGAAAAAAGCCGTAGTATAGTATGTCGAAAAAAGTGATGAAATAGCCATAGTATATTTCGAAAAAAGTGATGAGAAAGCCATAGTATAGTATGTCAAAAAAATTATAAAAAGCCATAGTACAGAATGTCGAAAAAACTGATGAAAAAGCCATAGTATAGTATGTCAAAAAAAGCCATAGTATAGTATGTCAAAAAACTGATGAAAAATTCATAGTATAATATGTCGAAAAAAGTGATAAAAAAGAAATAGTATAGTATGTCGACAAAAGTGACGAAAAAGCCATAGTATAGTATGTCGACAAAAGTGACGAAAAAGCCATAGTATAGTATGTCGACAAAAGTGACGAAAAAGCCATAGTATAGTATGTCGAAAAAAGTGATGAGAAAACCATAGTATAGTATGTCGAAAAAAGTGATAAAAAAGAAATAGTATAGTATGTCGACAAAAGTGACGAAAAAGCCATAGTATAGTATGTCGACAAAAGTGACGAAAAAGCCATAGTATATTATGTCGACAAAAGTGATGAAAAAGCCATAGTATAGTATATTGAAAAAAGTGATATAACAGCCATAGTATAGTATGTCGACAAAATTGATGAAAAAGCCATAGTATAGTATATTGAAAAAAGTGATATAAAACTCGTATAGTATGTCAAAAAGGTGATTGAAGAGCCATAGTATGGTATGTTGATAAAACTCATAGAACATCAAAAAAAATTATAAAAAGCCATAGTATAGTATGTCGACAATAGCCATAGTATAGTATGTCGAAAAAGTGATAAAACAGCCATAGTATAGTATGTCGAAAAAAGCCATATTATAGTATGTCAAAAAAGTGATGAAAAAGCCATAGTACAGTATGTCGAAAAAGGTGATGAAAAAGCCATAGTGTAGTACGTCGAAAAAGGTGATATAAAAGCCATAGAATAGTATGTCGAAAAAAGCCATATTATAGTATGTCAAAAAACTGATGAAAAAGCCATAGAATGTATAGTATAGTATGTCGAAAAAAGTGATAAAACAGCCACAGTATAGTATGTCTGTGGTGAAAAAAGTGATAAAAAAAAGTCGTATAGTATGTCGGCAAAGGTGATTGAAGAGCCATAGTATAGCATGTCAAAAAAAAAGTTATAAAAAAGCCATAGTATAGTATGTCGAAAAAAGCCATAGGATAGTATGTTGAAAAAAGTGATGAAAAAGCCATAGTATAGTATGTCAAAAAAGCCGTAGTATAGTATGTCGAAAAAGTGATAAAACAGCCGTAGTATAGTATGTCGAAAAAAGTGATGAAATAGCCATAGTATATTTCGAAAAAAGTGATGAGAAAGCCATAGTATAGTATGTCAAAAAAATTATAAAAAGCCATAGTACAGAATGTCGAAAAAACTGATGAAAAAGCCATAGTATAGTATGTTGAAAAAAGCCATAGTATAGTATGTCAAAAAACTGATGAAAAATTCATAGTATAATATGTCGAAAAAAGTGACGAAAAAGCCATAGTATAGTATGTCGAAAAAAGTGATGAGAAAACCATAGTATAGTATGTTGAAAAAAGTGACGAAAAAGCCATAGTATAGTATGTCGAAAAAGGTGATAAAAAGCCATAGTATAGTTTGTTGAAAAAAGTGATAAAACAGCCATAGTAAAGTATGTCGAAAAAAGCCATAGTATAGTATGTCAAAAAACTGACAAAAAAGCCATAGTATAGTATGTCGAAAAAAGTGATAAAACAGCCATAGTATAGTATGTCGAAAAAATTATAAAAAAGCCATAGTACAGAATGTCGAAAAAACTGATGAAAAAGCCATAGTATAGTATAGTATGTATAGTATGTACTTGCTCAGGGACACATTGGTTGATGGATCATAGTGGGAATCAAACCCAGGTCTCCCACACCAAAGGCATGTGTTCTAACCACTGCTCCATCACCACCCCGTGGTATATTATATGGTATAGTATGTCGAAAAAAGCCATAGTATAGTATGTCAAAAAACTGATGAAAAATTCATAGTATAGTTTGTTGAAAAAAGTGATAAAACAGCCATAGTAAAGTATGTCGAAAAAAGCCATAGTATAGTATGTCAAAAAACTGACAAAAAAGCCATAGTATAGTATGTCGAAAAAAGTGATAAAACAGCCATAGTATAGTATGTCGAAAAAAGTGATGAAATAGCCATAGCATAATAATTCGAAAAAAGCCATAGTATAGTATGTCAAAAAAGTGATGAAAAAGCCAAAGTATAGTATGTCGAAAAAAGCCATGGTATAGTATGTCGAAAAAAATTATAAAACAGCCATAGTACAGAATGTCGAAAAAACTGATGAAAAAGCCATAGTACAGTATGTCGAAAAAGGTGATGAAAAAGCCATAGTATAGTATGTCGAAAAAGGTGATATAAAAGCCATAGAATAGTATGTCGAAAAAAACCATATTATAGTATGTCAAAAAACTGATGAAAAAGCCATAGAATGTATAGTATAGTATGTCGATAAAACTCATAGAACGTCAAAAAAAATGATAAAAAGCCATAGTATAGTATGTCGACAATAGCCATAGTATAGTATGTCGAAAAAGTGATAAAACAGCCATAGTATAGTATGTCGAAAAAAGCCATATTATAGTATGTCAAAAAAGTGATGAAAAAGCCATAGTACAGTATGTCGAAAAAGGTGATGAAAAAGCCATAGTATAGTATGTCGAAAAAGGTGATATAAAAGCCATAGAATAGTATGTCGAAAAAAACCATATTATAGTATGTCAAAAAACTGATGAAAAAGCCATAGAATGTATAGTATAGTATGTCGAAAAAAGTGATAAAACAGCCACAGTATAGTATGTCTGTGGTGAAAAAAGTGATAAAAAAAAGTCGTATAGTATGTCGGCAAAGGTGATTGAAGAGCCATAGTATAGCATGTCAAAAAAAAGTTATAAAAAAGCCATAGTATAGTATGTCGAAAAAAGCCATAGGATAGTATGTTGAAAAAAGTGATGAAAAAGCCATAGTATAGTATGTCGAAAAAAGCCGTAGTATAGTATGTCGAAAAAGTGATAAAACAGCCGTAGTATAGTATGTCGAAAAAAGCCGTAGTATAGTATGTCGAAAAAAGTGATGAAATAGCCATAGTATATTTCGAAAAAAGTGATGAGAAAGCCATAGTATAGTATGTCAAAAAAATTATAAAAAGCCATAGTACAGAATGTCGAAAAAACTGATGAAAAAGCCATAGTATAGTATGTCGAAAAAAACAATAGTATAGTATGTCAAAAAACTGATGAAAAATTCATAGTATAATATGTCGAAAAAAGTGATAAAAAAGAAATAGTATAGTATGTCGACAAAAGTGACGAAAAAGCCATAGTATAGTATGTCGACAAAAGTGACTAAAAAGCCATAGTATAGTATGTCGAAAAAAGTGATGAGAAAACCATAGTATAGTATGTTGAAAAAAGTGACGAAAAAGCCATAGTATAGTTTGTTGAAAAAAGTGATAAAACAGCCATAGTAAAGTATGTCGAAAAAAGCCATAGTATAGTATGTCAAAAAACTGACAAAAAAGCCATAGTATAGTATGTCGAAAAAAGTGATAAAACAGCCATAGTATAGTATGTCGAAATTTTTAAAAAAAAAGCCATAGTACAGAATGTCGAAAAAACTGATGAAAAAGCCATAGTATAGTATAGTATGTCGAAAAAAGCCATAGTATAGTATGTCAAAAAACTGATGAAAAATTCATAGTATAATATGTCGAAAAAAGTGATAAAAAAGAAATAGTATAGTATGTCGAAAAAGCGATAAAAAAGCCATAGTATAGTATGTCGATAAATGTCATACTATAGTACATCGACAAAAAATGATTAAAACAGCCATAGTATAGTATGTCGACAAAAGTGACGAAAAAGCCATACTATAGTATGTCGAAAAAAGTGATAAAACAGCCATAGTATAGTATGTCGAAAAAAGCCGTAGTATAGTATGTCAAAAAACTGATGAAAAAGCCATAGTATAATATGTCAAAAAAAGTGATAAAACAGCCATAGTATATTATGTCGACAAAAGTGATGAAAAAGCCATAGAATAGTATATTGAAAAAAGTGATATAACAGCCATAGTATAGTATGTCGACAAAATTGATGAAAAAGCCATAGTATAGTATATTGAAAA
Organism: Gymnocephalus cernua; assembly: GCA_023631565.1. Classification (NCBI taxonomy): domain Eukaryota; kingdom Metazoa; phylum Chordata; class Actinopteri; order Perciformes; family Percidae; genus Gymnocephalus; species Gymnocephalus cernua. The sequence continues at coordinate 14,442,773 of CM042446.1, read as the reverse complement.
AAGTGATATAAAACTCGTATAGTATGTCAAAAAGGTGATTGAAGAGCCATAGTATGGTATGTTGATAAAACTCATAGAACATCAAAAAAAATTATAAAAAGCCATAGTATAGTATGTCGACAATAGCCATAGTATAGTATGTCGAAAAAGTGATAAAACAGCCATAGTATAGTATGTCGAAAAAAGCCATATTATAGTATGTCAAAAAAGTGATGAAAAAGCCATAGTACAGTATGTCGAAAAAGGTGATGAAAAAGCCATAGTATAGTATGTCGAAAAAGGTGATATAAAAGCCATAGAATAGTATGTCGAAAAAAGCCATATTATAGTATGTCAAAAAACTGATGAAAAAGCCATAGAATGTATAGTATAGTATGTCGAAAAAAGTGATAAAACAGCCACAGTATAGTATGTCTGTGGTGAAAAAAGTGATAAAAAAAAGTCGTATAGTATGTCGGCAAAGGTGATTGAAGAGCCATAGTATAGCATGTCAAAAAAAAAGTTATAAAAAAGCCATAGTATAGTATGTCGAAAAAAGCCATAGGATAGTATGTTGAAAAAAGTGATGAAAAAGCCATAGTATAGTATGTCAAAAAAGCCGTAGTATAGTATGTCGAAAAAGTGATAAAACAGCCGTAGTATAGTATGTCGAAAAAAGTGATGAAATAGCCATAGTATATTTCGAAAAAAGTGATGAGAAAGCCATAGTATAGTATGTCAAAAAAATTATAAAAAGCCATAGTACAGAATGTCGAAAAAACTGATGAAAAAGCCATAGTATAGTATGTTGAAAAAAGCCATAGTATAGTATGTCAAAAAACTGATGAAAAATTCATAGTATAATATGTCGAAAAAAGTGACGAAAAAGCCATAGTATAGTATGTCGAAAAAAGTGATGAGAAAACCATAGTATAGTATGTTGAAAAAAGTGACGAAAAAGCCATAGTATAGTATGTCGAAAAAGGTGATAAAAAGCCATAGTATAGTTTGTTGAAAAAAGTGATAAAACAGCCATAGTAAAGTATGTCGAAAAAAGCCATAGTATAGTATGTCAAAAAACTGACAAAAAAGCCATAGTATAGTATGTCGAAAAAAGTGATAAAACAGCCATAGTATAGTATGTCGAAAAAATTATAAAAAAGCCATAGTACAGAATGTCGAAAAAACTGATGAAAAAGCCATAGTATAGTATGTATAGTATGTACTTGCTCAGGGACACATTGGTTGATGGATCATAGTGGGAATCAAACCCAGGTCTCCCACACCAAAGGCATGTGTTCTAACCACTGCTCCATCACCACCCCGTGGTATATTATATGGTATAGTATGTCGAAAAAAGCCATAGTATAGTATGTCAAAAAACTGATGAAAAATTCATAGTATAGTTTGTTGAAAAAAGTGATAAAACAGCCATAGTAAAGTATGTCGAAAAAAGCCATAGTATAGTATGTCAAAAAACTGACAAAAAAGCCATAGTATAGTATGTCGAAAAAAGTGATAAAACAGCCATAGTATAGTATGTCGAAAAAAGTGATGAAATAGCCATAGCATAATAATTCGAAAAAAGCCATAGTATAGTATGTCAAAAAAGTGATGAAAAAGCCAAAGTATAGTATGTCGAAAAAAGCCATGGTATAGTATGTCGAAAAAAATTATAAAACAGCCATAGTACAGAATGTCGAAAAAACTGATGAAAAAGCCATAGTACAGTATGTCGAAAAAGGTGATGAAAAAGCCATAGTATAGTATGTCGAAAAAGGTGATATAAAAGCCATAGAATAGTATGTCGAAAAAAACCATATTATAGTATGTCAAAAAACTGATGAAAAAGCCATAGAATGTATAGTATAGTATGTCGATAAAACTCATAGAACGTCAAAAAAAATGATAAAAAGCCATAGTATAGTATGTCGACAATAGCCATAGTATAGTATGTCGAAAAAGTGATAAAACAGCCATAGTATAGTATGTCGAAAAAAGCCATATTATAGTATGTCAAAAAAGTGATGAAAAAGCCATAGTACAGTATGTCGAAAAAGGTGATGAAAAAGCCATAGTATAGTATGTCGAAAAAGGTGATATAAAAGCCATAGAATAGTATGTCGAAAAAAACCATATTATAGTATGTCAAAAAACTGATGAAAAAGCCATAGAATGTATAGTATAGTATGTCGAAAAAAGTGATAAAACAGCCACAGTATGTGGTGAAAAAAGTGATAAAAAAAAGTCGTATAGTATGTCGGCAAAGGTGATTGAAGAGCCATAGTATAGCATGTCAAAAAAAAGTTATAAAAAAGCCATAGTATAGTATGTCGAAAAAAGCCATAGGATAGTATGTTGAAAAAAGTGATGAAAAAGCCATAGTATAGTATGTCGAAAAAAGCCGTAGTATAGTATGTCGAAAAAGTGATAAAACAGCCGTAGTATAGTATGTCGAAAAAAGCCGTAGTATAGTATGTCAAAAAAAGTGATGAAATAGCCATAGTATATTTCGAAAAAAGTGATGAGAAAGCCATAGTATAGTATGTCAAAAAAATTATAAAAAGCCATAGTACAGAATGTCGAAAAAACTGATGAAAAAGCCATAGTATAGTATGTCGAAAAAAGCCATAGTATAGTATGTCAAAAAACTGATGAAAAATTCATAGTATAATATGTCGAAAAAAGTGATAAAAAAGAAATAGTATAGTATGTCGACAAAAGTGACGAAAAAGCCATAGTATAGTATGTCGACAAAAGTGACTAAAAAGCCATAGTATAGTATGTCGAAAAAAGTGATGAGAAAACCATAGTATAGTATGTTGAAAAAAGTGACGAAAAAGCCATAGTATAGTTTGTTGAAAAAAGTGATAAAACAGCCATAGTAAAGTATGTCGAAAAAAGCCATAGTATAGTATGTCAAAAAACTGACAAAAAAGCCATAGTATAGTATGTCGAAAAAAGTGATAAAACAGCCATAGTATAGTATGTCGAAATTTTAAAAAAAAAGCCATAGTACAGAATGTCGAAAAAACTGATGAAAAAGCCATAGTATAGTATAGTATGTCGAAAAAAGCCATAGTATAGTATGTCAAAAAACTGATGAAAAATTCATAGTATAATATGTCGAAAAAAGTGATAAAAAAGAAATAGTATAGTATGTCGAAAAAGCGATAAAAAAGCCATAGTATAGTATGTCGATAAATGTCATACTATAGTACATCGACAAAAAATTATTAAAACAGCCATAGTATAGTATGTCGACAAAAGTGACGAAAAAGCCATACTATAGTATGTCGAAAAAAGTGATAAAACAGCCATAGTATAGTATGTCGAAAAAAGCCGTAGTATAGTATGTCAAAAAACTGATGAAAAAGCCATAGTATAATATGTCAAAAAAAGTGATAAAACAGCCATAGTATATTATGTCGACAAAAGTGATGAAAAAGCCATAGTATAGTATATTGAAAAAAGTGATATAACAGCCATAGTATAGTATGTCGACAAAATTGATGAAAAAGCCATAGTATAGTATATTGAAAAAAGTGATATAAAACTCGTATAGTATGTCAAAAAGGTGATTGAAGAGCCATAGTATGGTATGTTGATAAAACTCATAGAACATCAAAAAAAATTATAAAAAGCCATAGTATAGTATGTCGACAATAGCCATAGTATAGTATGTCGAAAAAGTGATAAAACAGCCATAGTATAGTATGTCGAAAAAAGCCATATTATAGTATGTCAAAAAAGTGATGAAAAAGCCATAGTACAGTATGTCGAAAAAGGTGATGAAAAAGCCATAGTATAGTATGTCGAAAAAGGTGATATAAAAGCCATAGAATAGTATGTCGAAAAAAGCCATATTATAGTATGTCAAAAAACTGATGAAAAAGCCATAGAATGTATAGTATAGTATGTCGAAAAAAGTGATAAAACAGCCACAGTATAGTATGTCTGTGGTGAAAAAAGTGATAAAAAAAAGTCGTATAGTATGTCGGCAAAGGTGATTGAAGAGCCATAGTATAGCATGTCAAAAAAAAGTTATAAAAAAGCCATAGTATAGTATGTCGAAAAAAGCCATAGGATAGTATGTTGAAAAAAGTGATGAAAAAGCCATAGTATAGTATGTCGAAAAAAGCCGTAGTATAGTATGTCGAAAAAGTGATAAAACAGCCGTAGTATAGTATGTCGAAAAAAGCCGTAGTATAGTATGTCGAAAAAAGTGATGAAATAGCCATAGTATATTTCGAAAAAAGTGATGAGAAAGCCATAGTATAGTATGTCAAAAAAATTATAAAAAGCCATAGTACAGAATGTCGAAAAAACTGATGAAAAAGCCATAGTATAGTATGTCGAAAAAAGCCATAGTATAGTATGTCAAAAAACTGATGAAAAATTCATAGTATAATATGTCGAAAAAAGTGATAAAAAAGAAATAGTATAGTATGTCGACAAAAGTGACGAAAAAGCCATAGTATAGTATGTCGACAAAAGTGACGAAAAAGCCATAGTATAGTATGTCGAAAAAAGTGATGAGAAAACCATAGTATAGTATGTTGAAAAAAGTGACGAAAAAGCCATAGTATAGTTTGTTGAAAAAAGTGATAAAACAGCCATAGTAAAGTATGTCGAAAAAAGCCATAGTATAGTATGTCAAAAAACTGACAAAAAAGCCATAGTATAGTATGTCGAAAAAAGTGATAAAACAGCCATAGTATAGTATGTCGAAATTTTTAAAAAAAAGCCATAGTACAGAATGTCGAAAAAACTGATGAAAAAGCCATAGTATAGTATAGTATGTCGAAAAAAGCCATAGTATAGTATGTCAAAAAACTGATGAAAAATTCATAGTATAATATGTCGAAAAAAGTGATAAAAAAGAAATAGTATAGTATGTCGAAAAAGCGATAAAAAAGCCATAGTATAGTATGTCGATAAATGTCATACTATAGTACATCGACAAAAAATGATTAAAACAGCCATAGTATAGTATGTTGACAAAAGTGACGAAAAAGCCATACTATAGTATGTCGAAAAAAGTGATAAAACAGCCATAGTATAGTATGTCGAAAAAAGCCGTAGTATAGTATGTCAAAAAACTGATGAAAAAGCCATAGTATAATATGTCAAAAAAAGTGATAAAACAGCCATAGTATATTATGTCGACAAAAGTGATGAAAAAGCCATAGTATAGTATATTGAAAAAAGTGATATAACAGCCATAGTATAGTATGTCGACAAAATTGATGAAAAAGCCATAGTATAGTATATTGAAAAAAGTGATATAAAACTCGTATAGTATGTCAAAAAGGTGATTGAAGAGCCATAGTATGGTATGTTGATAAAACTCATAGAACATCAAAAAAAATTATAAAAAGCCATAGTATAGTATGTCGACAATAGCCATAGTATAGTATGTCGAAAAAGTGATAAAACAGCCATAGTATAGTATGTCGAAAAAAGCCATATTATAGTATGTCAAAAAAGTGATGAAAAAGCCATAGTACAGTATGTCGAAAAAGGTGATGAAAAAGCCATAGTATAGTATGTCGAAAAAGGTGATATAAAAGCCATAGAATAGTATGTCGAAAAAAGCCATATTATAGTATGTCAAAAAACTGATGAAAAAGCCATAGAATGTATAGTATAGTATGTCGAAAAAAGTGATAAAACAGCCACAGTATAGTATGTCTGTGGTGAAAAAAGTGATAAAAAAAAGTCGTATAGTATGTCGGCAAAGGTGATTGAAGAGCCATAGTATAGCATGTCAAAAAAAAAGTTATAAAAAAGCCATAGTATAGTATGTCGAAAAAAGCCATAGGATAGTATGTTGAAAAAAGTGATGAAAAAGCCATAGTATAGTATGTCAAAAAAGCCGTAGTATAGTATGTCAAAAAAAAAGTTATAAAAAAGCCATAGTATAGTATGTCGAAAAAAGCCATAGGATAGTATGTTGAAAAAAGTGATGAAAAAGCCATAGTATAGTATGTCAAAAAAGCCGTAGTATAGTATGTCGAAAAAGTGATAAAACAGCCGTAGTATAGTATGTTGAAAAAAGTGATGAAATAGCCATAGTATATTTCGAAAAAAGTGATGAGAAAGCCATAGTATAGTATGTCAAAAAAATTATAAAAAGCCATAGTACAGAATGTCGAAAAAACTGATGAAAAAGCCATAGTATAGTATGTTGAAAAAAGCCATAGTATAGTATGTCAAAAAACTGATGAAAAATTCATAGTATAATATGTCGAAAAAAGTGACGAAAAAGCCATAGTATAGTATGTCGAAAAAAGTGATGAGAAAACCATAGTATAGTATGTTGAAAAAAGTGACGAAAAAGCCATAGTATAGTATGTCGAAAAAGGTGATAAAAAGCCATAGTATAGTTTGTTGAAAAAAGTGATAAAACAGCCATAGTAAAGTATGTCGAAAAAAGCCATAGTATAGTATGTCAAAAAACTGACAAAAAAGCCATAGTATAGTATGTCGAAAAAAGTGATAAAACAGCCATAGTATAGTATGTCGAAAAAATTATAAAAAAGCCATAGTACAGAATGTCGAAAAAACTGATGAAAAAGCCATAGTATAGTATAGTATGTATAGTATGTACTTGCTCAGGGACACATTGGTTGATGGATCATAGTGGGAATCAAACCCAGGTCTCCCACACCAAAGGCATGTGTTCTAACCACTGCTCCATCACCACCCCGTGGTATATTATATGGTATAGTATGTCGAAAAAAGCCATAGTATAGTATGTCAAAAAACTGATGAAAAATTCATAGTATAGTTTGTTGAAAAAAGTGATAAAACAGCCATAGTAAAGTATGTCGAAAAAAGCCATAGTATAGTATGTCAAAAAACTGATGAAAAATTCATAGTATAATATGTCGAAAAAAGTGATAAAAAAGAAATAGTATAGTATGTCGAAAAAGCGATAAAAAAGCCATAGTATAGTATGTCGATGAATGTCATACTATAGTACATCGACAAAAAATGATTAAAACAGCCATAGTATAGTATGTCGACAAAAGTGACGAAAAAGCCATACTATAGTATGTCGAAAAAAGTGATAAAACAGCCATAGTATAGTATGTCGAAAAAAGCCGTAGTATAGTATGTCAAAAAACTGATGAAAAAGCCATAGTATAATATGTCAAAAAAGTGATAAAACAGCCATAGTATATTATGTCGACAAAAGTGATGAAAAAGCCATAGTATAGTATATTGAAAAAAGTGATATAACAGCCATAGTATAATATGTCGACAAAATTGATGAAAAAGCCATAGTATAGTATATTGAAAAAAGTGATATAAAACTCGTATAGTATGTCAAAAAGGTGATTGAAGAGCCATAGTATGGTATGTTGATAAAACTCATAGAACATCAAAAAAAATTATAAAAAGCCATAGTATAGTATGTCGACAATAGCCATAGTATAGTATGTCGAAAAAGTGATAAAACAGCCATAGTATAGTATGTCGAAAAAAGCCATATTATAGTATGTCAAAAAAGTGATGAAAAAGCCATAGTACAGTATGTCGAAAAAGGTGATGAAAAAGCCATAGTATAGTATGTCGAAAAAGGTGATATAAAAGCCATAGAATAGTATGTCGAAAAAAGCCATATTATAGTATGTCAAAAAACTGATGAAAAAGCCATAGAATGTATAGTATAGTATGTCGAAAAAAGTGATAAAACAGCCACAGTATAGTATGTCTGTGGTGAAAAAAGTGATAAAAAAAAGTCGTATAGTATGTCGGCAAAGGTGATTGAAGAGCCATAGTATAGCATGTCAAAAAAAAAGTTATAAAAAAGCCATAGTATAGTATGTCGAAAAAAGCCATAGGATAGTATGTTGAAAAAAGTGATGAAAAAGCCATAGTATAGTATGTCAAAAAAGCCGTAGTATAGTATGTCGAAAAAGTGATAAAACAGCCGTAGTATAGTATGTCGAAAAAAGTGATGAAATAGCCATAGTATATTTCGAAAAAAGTGATGAGAAAGCCATAGTATAGTATGTCAAAAAAATTATAAAAAGCCATAGTACAGAATGTCGAAAAAACTGATGAAAAAGCCATAGTATAGTATGTTGAAAAAAGCCATAGTATAGTATGTCAAAAAACTGATGAAAAATTCATAGTATAATATGTCGAAAAAAGTGACGAAAAAGCCATAGTATAGTATGTCGAAAAAAGTGATGAGAAAACCATAGTATAGTATGTTGAAAAAAGTGACGAAAAAGCCATAGTATAGTATGTCGAAAAAGGTGATAAAAAGCCATAGTATAGTTTGTTGAAAAAAGTGATAAAACAGCCATAGTAAAGTATGTCGAAAAAAGCCATAGTATAGTATGTCAAAAAACTGACAAAAAAGCCATAGTATAGTATGTCGAAAAAAGTGATAAAACAGCCATAGTATAGTATGTCGAAAAAATTATAAAAAAGCCATAGTACAGAATGTCGAAAAAACTGATGAAAAAGCCATAGTATAGTATAGTATGTATAGTATGTACTTGCTCAGGGACACATTGGTTGATGGATCATAGTGGGAATCAAACCCAGGTCTCCCACACCAAAGGCATGTGTTCTAACCACTGCTCCATCACCACCCCGTGGTATATTATATGGTATAGTATGTCGAAAAAAGCCATAGTATAGTATGTCAAAAAACTGATGAAAAATTCATAGTATAGTTTGTTGAAAAAAGTGATAAAACAGCCATAGTAAAGTATGTCGAAAAAAGCCATAGTATAGTATGTCAAAAAACTGATGAAAAATTCATAGTATAATATGTCGAAAAAAGTGATAAAAAAGAAATAGTATAGTATGTCGAAAAAGCGATAAAAAAGCCATAGTATAGTATGTCGATAAATGTCATACTATAGTACATCGACAAAAAATGATTAAAACAGCCATAGTATAGTATGTCGACAAAAGTGACGAAAAAGCCATACTATAGTATGTCGAAAAAAGTGATAAAACAGCCATAGTATAGTATGTCGAAAAAAGCCGTAGAATAGTATGTCAAAAAACTGATGAAAAAGCCATAGTATAATATGTCAAAAAAAGTGATAAAACAGCCATAGTATATTATGTCGACAAAAGTGATGAAAAAGCCATAGTATAGTATATTGAAAAAAGTGATATAACAGCCATAGTATAGTATGTCGACAAAATTGATGAAAAAGCCATAGTATAGTATATTGAAAAAAGTGATATAAAACTCGTATAGTATGTCGAAAAAGTGATAAAACAGCCATAGTATAGTATGTCGAAAAAAGCCATATTATAGTATGTCAAAAAAGTGATGAAAAAGCCATAGTACAGTATGTCGAAAAAGGTGATGAAAAAGCCATAGTATAGTATGTCGAAAAAGGTGATATAAAAGCCATAGAATAGTATGTCGAAAAAAGCCATATTATAGTATGTCAAAAAACTGATGAAAAAGCCATAGAATGTATAGTATAGTATGTCGAAAAAAGTGATAAAACAGCCACAGTATAGTATGTCTGTGGTGAAAAAAGTGATAAAAAAAAGTCGTATAGTATGTCGGCAAAGGTGATTGAAGAGCCATAGTATAGCATGTCAAAAAAAAAGTTATAAAAAAGCCATAGTATAGTATGTCGAAAAAAGCCATAGGATAGTATGTTGAAAAAAGTGATGAAAAAGCCATAGTATAGTATGTCAAAAAAGCCGTAGTATAGTATGTCGAAAAAGTGATAAAACAGCCGTAGTATAGTATGTCGAAAAAAGTGATGAAATAGCCATAGTATATTTCGAAAAAAGTGATGAGAAAGCCATAGTATAGTATGTCAAAAAAATTATAAAAAGCCATAGTACAGAATGTCGAAAAAACTGATGAAAAAGCCATAGTATAGTATGTTGAAAAAAGCCATAGTATAGTATGTCAAAAAACTGATGAAAAATTCATAGTATAATATGTCGAAAAAAGTGACGAAAAAGCCATAGTATAGTATGTCGAAAAAAGTGATGAGAAAACCATAGTATAGTATGTCGAAAAAGGTGATAAAAAGCCATAGTATAGTTTGTTGAAAAAAGTGATAAAACAGCCATAGTAAAGTATGTCGAAAAAAGCCATAGTATAGTATGTCAAAAAACTGACAAAAAAGCCATAGTATAGTATGTCGAAAAAAGTGATAAAACAGCCATAGTATAGTATGTCGAAAAAATTATAAAAAAGCCATAGTACAGAATGTCGAAAAAACTGATGAAAAAGCCATAGTATAGTATGTATAGTATGTACTTGCTCAGGGACACATTGGTTGATGGATCATAGTGGGAATCAAACCCAGGTCTCCCACACCAAAGGCATGTGTTCTAACCACTGCTCCATCACCACCCCGTGGTATATTATATGGTATAGTATGTCGAAAAAAGCCATAGTATAGTATGTCAAAAAACTGATGAAAAATTCATAGTATAGTTTGTTGAAAAAAGTGATAAAACAGCCATAGTAAAGTATGTCGAAAAAAGCCATAGTATAGTATGTCAAAAAACTGACAAAAAAGCCATAGTATAGTATGTCGAAAAAAGTGATAAAACAGCCATAGTATAGTATGTCGAAAAAAGTGATGAAATAGCCATAGCATAATAATTCGAAAAAAGCCATAGTATAGTATGTCAAAAAAGTGATGAAAAAGCCAAAGTATAGTATGTCGAAAAAAGCCATGGTATAGTATGTCGAAAAAAATTATAAAACAGCCATAGTACAGAATGTCGAAAAAACTGATGAAAAAGCCATAGTACAGTATGTCGAAAAAGGTGATGAAAAAGCCATAGTATAGTATGTCGAAAAAGGTGATATAAAAGCCATAGAATAGTATGTCGAAAAAAACCATATTATAGTATGTCAAAAAACTGATGAAAAAGCCATAGAATGTATAGTATAGTATGTCGATAAAACTCATAGAACGTCAAAAAAAATTATAAAAAGCCATAGTATAGTATGTCGACAATAGCCATAGTATAGTATGTCGAAAAAGTGATAAAACAGCCATAGTATAGTATGTCGAAAAAAGCCATATTATAGTATGTCAAAAAAGTGATGAAAAAGCCATAGTACAGTATGTCGAAAAAGGTGATGAAAAAGCCATAGTATAGTATGTCGAAAAAGGTGATATAAAAGCCATAGAATAGTATGTCGAAAAAAACCATATTATAGTATGTCAAAAAACTGATGAAAAAGCCATAGAATGTATAGTATAGTATGTCGAAAAAAGTGATAAAACAGCCACAGTATAGTATGTCTGTGGTGAAAAAAGTGATAAAAAAAAGTCGTATAGTATGTCGGCAAAGGTGATTGAAGAGCCATAGTATAGCATGTCAAAAAAAAGTTATAAAAAAGCCATAGTATAGTATGTCGAAAAAAGCCATAGGATAGTATGTTGAAAAAAGTGATGAAAAAGCCATAGTATAGTATGTCGAAAAAAGCCGTAGTATAGTATGTCGAAAAAGTGATAAAACAGCCGTAGTATAGTATGTCGAAAAAAGCCGTAGTATAGTATGTTGAAAAAAGTGATGAAATAGCCATAGTATATTTCGAAAAAAGTGATGAGAAAGCCATAGTATAGTATGTCAAAAAAATTATAAAAAGCCATAGTACAGAATGTCGAAAAAACTGATGAAAAAGCCATAGTATAGTATGTCGAAAAAAGCCATAGTATAGTATGTCAAAAAACTGATGAAAAATTCATAGTATAATATGTCGAAAAAAGTGATAAAAAAGAAATAGTATAGTATGTCGACAAAAGTGACGAAAAAGCCATAGTATAGTATGTCGACAAAAGTGACGAAAAAGCCATAGTATAGTATGTCGAAAAAAGTGATGAGAAAACCATAGTATAGTATGTTGAAAAAAGTGACGAAAAAGCCATAGTATAGTTTGTTGAAAAAAGTGATAAAACAGCCATAGTAAAGTATGTCGAAAAAAGCCATAGTATAGTATGTCAAAAAACTGACAAAAAAGCCATAGTATAGTATGTCGAAAAAAGTGATAAAACAGCCATAGTATAGTATGTCGAAATTTTAAAAAAAAAGCCATAGTACAGAATGTCGAAAAAACTGATGAAAAAGCCATAGTATAGTATAGTATGTCGAAAAAAGCCATAGTATAGTATGTCAAAAAACTGATGAAAAATTCATAGTATAATATGTCGAAAAAAGTGATAAAAAAGAAATAGTATAGTATGTCGAAAAAGCGATAAAAAAGCCATAGTATAGTATGTCGATAAATGTCATACTATAGTACATCGACAAAAAATGATTAAAACAGCCATAGTATAGTATGTCGACAAAAGTGACGAAAAAGCCATACTATAGTATGTCGAAAAAAGTGATAAAACAGCCATAGTATAGTATGTCGACAAAAGTGACGAAAAAGCCATAGTATAGTATGTCGAAAAAGGTGATAAAAAGCCATAGTATAGTTTGTTGAAAAAAGTGATAAAACAGCCATAGTAAAGTATGTTGAAAAAAGCCATAGTATAGTATGTCAAAAAACTGACAAAAAAGCCATAGTATAGTATGTCGAAAAAAGTGATAAAACAGCCATAGTATAGTATGTCGAAAAAAGTTATGAAATAGCCATAGCATAATAATTCGAAAAAAGCCATAGTATAGTACGTCAAAAAACTGATAAAAAAGCCAAAGTATAGTATGTCGAAAAAACTGATAAAACAGCCATAGTATAATATGTTGAAAAAAGTAATGAAAAAGCCATAGAATAGTATGTAAAAAAAAAACATAGTTTAGTATGTCGAAAAAAGTGATAAAAAGTTGTATAGTATGTCGACAAAGGTGATGAAAAAGCCATAGTATAGTATGTCGAAAAAAGTGATGAGAAAGCCATAGTATAGTATGTCAAGAAAAATTATAAAAAAGCCATTGTACAGTATGTCAAAAAAACTGATGAAAATGCCATAGTATAGTTGAAGAAGATTGAAGAGCCATAGTATAGTATGTCGATAAAAGTCGCAGTATAGTACGTCGAAGAAAATGATAAAAAAGCCACAGTATAGTATGTCGAAAAAAGTGATAAAAAACCCATAGTATAGTATGTCGAAAAAAGTGATAAAAAAGTTGTATAGTATGTCGACAAAGGTGATTGAAGAGCCATAGTATAGTATGTTGATAAAAGTCATAGTATAGTACGTCGGAAAAGTCAAAATCAACCATCAATCAAATTTTTACTTGTTAGAGCAGACACATTAAACATCATACAGACTTGACTATTGTTACAGTGTCCTTCCAGGTCTCCCTAAAAAATCAATCAGACAGCTGCAGCTGATTGAGAACGCTGCTGCCTGAGTCCTCACTAAGACCAAGAGAGTGAATCTTGAGTCTTTACACTGAGTCTTTACACTGGCTTCCTGTGCCTCAGGGAGTTGATTTCAAAATACTTCTGCTAGTTTATAAATCCCTAAATGACTTAGGGCCAAAAATATATTTCTGATCTGTTAATACGCTACGAACCCCCCAGACTTCTCAGATCGTCTGGGACAGGTCTGCTTGCTGTCCCCAGAGTCAGAACTAAACGCAGTGTTTAGTTATTATGCTCCACATATGTGGAACAAACTTCCAGAAAACTGCAGGTCCGCTGCAACTCTCAGCACTTCTAAAACAAGGCTGAAGACCTTTCTTTTTGATGTTGCCTTTCCGTGATTAATTTATTGAACTGTGAATTTTATTCTTGTATTTTATCTCATATTAATTCTTATACTGAACTGCAAATTTCATTCTTGTATTTTATCTCATTTTACATTTGTATTCATTCATATTTTAAATTGTGTTTTATATATATATATATTCTGTTTTTGCTCTTTGCTTTTGATGTTTTATGTAAAGCACTTTGAGTTGCCTTGTGCTGAAAATGTGCTATATAAATAAAATTGCCTTGCCTTACAAACATACATCACGTTGACCCCCATCTGTAACCCCATTCAGTGTCACTAACCACTGGGCCATCTTCCACTCGGATTTTCAGATAGAACCAGAGACGCAAAAGAAATCAGACTGGAAAAGCTTTACCTTGATCACCCTCCAGACTGAAACCCAGTATGTCGAAAAAAAAAAAAAAAGTCATAGTACAAAAGTTATAGTCAGAGCATCATGGCGGCCGGGACCTGGAGAGCCTGCACAGCTTTGTGATGAGGCAGGCGAGAGACGAGTTGTAGAAACAGCCAAGTCAGCACTCCACTCTCCACCACTCTGCTCGTCCACACTGCATATCTGGCCAGTAGGACACCACTCTCTCTCCCACAGTAGCCAAACCTCTCTCTATCTTTCTCTCCACTTGGGTTCTCTTCAGAAAGGAGTCAGCAATGACAGACTGCAGTCTGTTCTTTCTCCTGTGTTCAAGGACAGAATGATTCAGTAGAGTGTTTGGGATGTGAATGTGTTTCTCATTGCTGTTGCCAAACCTTAAACTCCCAATATGGAGAATACTATCGTATTGGTTGGCTCTGTAAATTAAGTAATATGTCGGACAACCACTTTGCAAGCACTGCTAAGTCAATCAGGACCATAATTCCTCGCACAGATAAAATGTATTTGATTATGGTCATCTTTTCGAAAAAACAATAGGTTTCATCAGAGCTTTTACAACCTTCCTTCTGTAGTTGGACATTTTTGTAATTCACTGTAGATCAGTGTCAGGTGGGCTAACTAGCATAGCATCTTTCTGACTGATTGTGAGCTATTCTTCCCGATAGTGATTAAACCGGCTGCATCTTGGGTCTATATAATTCATTTCTCCTGCTCCCAAATACTTTTCTAGATGTCAATGTTCTGACTGTGGAAAACCACGCTGTGAAGCCACCATCTTTAGACACCCAAAACTGGGGACTGAATAAATGGGTATAGTTTGGCTATAGTGGGGGTGAGCTGGTTGTAAGATACAGCTACACCAGCTGCTGGTTTATAAGTCTCACTGATCGGGAAAAAGATGCATCATTTATCTATGCAAACAAAATCAACCATAACTTGGCTGGTCTTAATTTCCCACTCTGACTATAGCCACTCTTCAAATGAATTATTCAAACTTAAGTCTGCTGTATCATAACCATCAACCCACAAATCCAACTGGTCCAGAACGTTAAAGGTTCAACAGTCAAAGGCCAAGAAAATGTCATCCGTCACAGACCTGGTTCTAACAGCATTTGCAGTTTTTTTCCAGTGAATTTTTTGTGACTAACTGACTTCCCCCACCTGTTAGGCCGTGCCTATTACACTGCAAATGCTCTTTGTTCTTAATTATTGCTGTTCTTCAAACTGGTTATGTGAAAACAATGTGCTGCACGATGCAGGATATAATTTATTGACAACCCAGGTACACAAACAGTCAGAGACACAACAGGTTTTTTTATCAGTAAAACTTTTTTATGGATAGCACATGGTCTAAGGAACTCCAGTGACAGAAGTATCATGGGTCATGGGTTGTACACTACCCATGGATTTTGTACAAAAAGAGTGAATAATGGCAAGTTGTAACATGAGATTTCATAATAAAAAAATTCTAAAATAAGTTTGTATTTTCATTTTGTTCTTGCATTTGTCTTTAAGGTATGTGATTTTTCTTTTTAATAAAAAGGTGCAATAAATAAGCTGAGAATGTACAATTATTTACAAAAAAACAGTCTAAACATGATCACAAATGTAAACAGCAGCTTACCAGAGGTATATTTTGTAATTTATGATTGGTTAGGCACATAAGGTATTTTTATTCTGGTTGGTATTAGTTTTTCATAAAAAAAATGTTCTCATAAAAAAAACTCCGTGTCATTCAAAGCTCACAGTAACACGTTCAATTGGAAAGACGTTGCCACTGGACACAAATCTCAACATAATTTTACCCTCAGGGTTGAAAAAGCAAAGGGCTAATTTCAGAAAGCTGGCACAGACACCGTTCTGCCGGCTGTTTTTGACTCGCTGAATGTTTTTCCACAATCTCTTGATGGGTTGTCAGGGGTGGAAGAGTTTGTTAACTTTGCGAGTGCAGCAACATGGAAATGGCCATTTGCGGTATGTCGGAGGGATAAGGCTGTATTCTTCGGCTCTTTGGAGAAAAACATCAGTTTTGCCGCAACATGCATCATGTTGAACCAGCCTGGTGAATCGCAGCTCAGCGTGAGCCCGGCAAATATTGACACGGAGGAGATATTTGGAGCAGTGCACTACTAAAATAGCCTGCGGTTACTTTGGTCCAGTCCATATTATATTTTAGGAGGGCAAATATGGCTTAAGAAGAAAATACATTAGCAAAGAGGAAGGAAATATGAATCTACTGACTACAATGTATCATTCATTTAGCATTAGATTGTTTGAGTTAACGTTTGCACTGAAAAGGAAACAGTTTGTATAATCCAATCGCACGCAAACCATTTATACACATTTTCTTTTGTCGGAGAAGGGAAAAGAAAGCAGCACTCGGACGGGTCCCCCAAACAGTTCAGTTTTGCCCTCTCAATGAGTGAGAAGGTGCAGTAGCCTATTAGGCGTTCTGACACACACTTTCATAAACATAATATACACATTTATATTCACTCCATCATCCTCCCCACACGCACACACACACACACACACACACACACACACACACACACACACACACACACACACACACACACACACACACACACACACACACACACACACACACACACACACACACACTCAGTTGCAGACCCATGAAGTGAAGACTGCACAGCTAATAGAGAAGGTGATTGACAACTTGGTGGCTCAACACTGTAGGGTGAAGTTTCCTATAGACAACATCCATAATGGTCCCCTCTTAGTATGATGAAGACAAAAATGTTTATGTTATCAGATGGATGTTTTGAACTGTTCAAGATTATTTGAATAGAACATGGGAATGGTCTTTCGGGGCGGCCATTCCTCGCAGGCTAAAGGATTTGGGCAGGGAGCTGGTGTCTAGTTGAGGTCAACGTCACCCAGGAGTCACTGGTGCAGGTGCAGCCCTTTTGCGACCCAACTTCTAATCGTGAATTACTAGCCCTCTGTGTCGGTGTCAGTGGCAGCCGCAGGCCCGCACCACCATGTTCTTGTATTTCTTCAGAATGACGTTGGAGTTGTCGTCAAAGTAGAGCACGGAGATGGCGTGGAGCTTGGTGGGGGCGCAGCATGGCTTTGGCACGTTCTCTGGGTTCATCAGGTGCACCTGAAAATCAAAGGAAATGATTTAGGCTCCCTTATGCTTCAATCTGCATTTGCCAGAAAATGTAACTAGTTTTAAAAACAGATAAGATAGCTTTAACGGGGCCCTCAGCAATTCACCACAACACTTTCATTAAGTAGGTAAACTCATAAGAGACAGATTTTTAAAAAATGGTCAAAATCGAAGTAGCGGAAGCCGAGATAGCTTGCCATTAGTCTGTAGTACAGGACAAGCTCCAAAAACACTCCATTCCCCATAATGCAACTCAATAGTGTCTTTCTAGACTCTCCCTGCCTGCATATTATAAACACCATGCCCTAAATTCGTAATGAGACTTAAAATCTCAAATCCATTTTGAGATAACCCAGATGACGTCACTATGACATCATCAGGGTTATGTTCTCAGACTTTAAAACGCCCCCTACAGAAATAAAAGACATCACTTTTTTTTCACAAGTTTAGTAGTACTCTTCATGACAAGTGAACTTATCTTCATGTGTAAAATCAGAGGAGTGCCTCTTTAAGTAAACCGTGTTTTACAATAACTGGATTACAATGTATAGTTTAAAGAATTGAACCCAAAATTTGTTGTTGTAGTTATTTCTTGACATCATTAAAAAAACATTGCAATACATTCCTTTAAACAGAGTTGCAGACACTTTAATATAGTGCTGCAATGTTCCTAAATCCCTCACAGGAAGTACCACAAAAACCTGGCAGGGAGGGGTGACTTGAACCTAAAACGGATCCTACACTGTGTTTAGAATATACTGAGCATGGTACACTCCTGTGTTGGTCATACCAGGGTCTGCACGATGGCGTGGTTGGTGGCGTTCATGTGGGCATTGAGGGGGAAGGAGCACTCTCCGTCACAGTAGTTGGCTGCGTAGCCTTCAGGAGCAATGATCCAGTCCTGAGAGAAACACAGGGCAGTAAAGGTTAAAGGCAGCACAGTCGGAGCAGATTCAATCAGTCAAATCGAGTCACCATATGAATGCCTGTCGTCAGAGAGGAAAGATGATGTCTTTGTTTTGAAACAATTCAAAAGGTCAGGTTTGGTTTTATAATTCCACCGAACTAGTGAATAAGAAGTCATGCGGCTCAATATTACCATGTGTTTTACAATTGTATGAGTTATTAGTTATTCCTAAAAACGAGAGGATGCAGCATTGCCCCTGTTACAGTAGTCCACCTGACTCCTGGTAAATTCGGTGTTAATCCCGTCTTTAAGGACGTCCCACTCCTGTCTGTGGAATCGCACAGGGAAGCAATACTTCTCCCTCCCTCCCTTCCTTCCTCCCTTCCTTCCTTCCTAGGTCTTACGGTTTGGCTCAAATTCTCTGCATGTTTTACCTCTTTCTAACTTGTCTGTGTTAATAGTCTCTCTCTGTCTTTGTCATCTCTGTCTGTTCCCCTCTTTGTGTCCAGCTCCCTTCCTGTGTGTGTGAGTGTGTGTGTGAGTGAGTGAGTGAGTGAGTGAGTGAGTGAGTGAGTGAGTGAGTGAGTGAGTGAGTGAGTGAGTGAGTGAGAGTGAGTGAGAGTGTGTGTGTGTGTGTGCGTGCGTGCGTGCGTACGTGCGTGCGTACGTGCGTGCGTGCGTGTCACCTCTAGATGTCAGTGCTGTGTTAAGAGCTCACAGCTTGTTTGGAAGGATGTACGTAACTCTGCCCTTCTGTTTCTTCCTCTGTCTGTGTCCTTGTAAACACACGCAGTCTACTTCAGTCTCTTCCCACAGAGCTACTTTAACTGACCTTTTCTCCTTTGACCACCCTAGCTTGACAGCAGTAGTTATATTATCAGCCTAGTGGTGTTTAGAATGTGAGTTTACGGTAGGGTCCCTTTATATTATTTATTTTATTTATTTATCTTATATTATAAGAGGAAGTGGCGATTTTGAGCAAGCAACTAAGACACCTGTCTTACAAGAGGCAGCTACTTGATACACCTGCTGGTGAAAAAGTGATTGGCATATGTTGTTGGTTACAGTATAAAGTAGTACTCCTGAAGCTTAATGACTATTGCACATTGAAGAAGACATAGCCCAAACATCTGTGCATTTTACTCCCCTGTGTTAATCCTGCAAACTCTCTAGATTTATGTCCAATATCTAGTGTTTATGGATCCTCATTGAACCAAATTCCATATTTGAAAGTAAACGTTGTTGTTGTTAGCCTTTAAAATTGTTCTACATACAGTACGGCACCTAGCTGTCAGTAAACATCAATCCTAAAGTAGTCTGGCTTAACAGATGTACATTTCTGAGATAAAGCCTGACATGACGTGCCTTCCCTTCTCGCTATCTCCGCTATCGGGGCTTAGCGCCGCCCAGGTTGTTTATAGTTTACAGAAATACAAACAAGCCAGAGCGGTTTGGTGTAGCCAGACCATACTCCAGCACTGACACAGAGCTGTGGGGATGGGTCTGGCAATGTGAGACTAGCCCTAAAGAGTCTACCTTACCTGTTCACCACCCGTGTATTAGGACTTGTTTGGATGTACTGAATGAGAAAATATTCGCTACCTGCCAGCCCAGCTCTCTGAAGCTGACGTAGAGCTCGTGTCTTCTGCATGCCGTCTTCTGATCGCTGCTGTTGTAATCTGCAACGGAACAACAGAAATCATCAGGAAATTGCATCTTGCACACATAACGTCATGTAGTTTTGCCCAAATAAGAGTGGATAGTTGTGAATTTGTTAAAACCCTTTCCAGGGTAAATAATTCCCAATTAAACCTTATGAAAGCAACTCATGACATTCAGAATCTGAGAGCAGAAGAACAACACAATACGCCTCATGTAATGCACTGGGTGGAGACATGTGAGGGCGTAGACCAGAGCACAGGAACACACGCTCATTGCAGCGGTCACTGTGCTGTACGTGCTTTACATTCATCTGCTGGTTAATGCATTTGAACGCGTGCCTAATTTAATTCCTCAGCATTCAAATATTGCTTGGCGCGAGCGCAAGTGGTGACACAGCGACGACTGTGTTTATGGACTCTCCTGTCCTGCAGTTTGTTCTTAATTATTGCTGTTCCATTCTGCAGCAGTGGGGCAGACGACTGCAGACAGTCCCAGGTATAGCTTTGGTTTTGACAGGCGAGGAGGTCATTGCTGGCAACGGTCACGACGCTGAAGTCAAGATGGTGACACTGACTTTCCACTGACGCTCTCTCTCCCGCTCACTCCCTCTATCTTGCCTCATTGATTTAATTGTGATTATCTTTTTCTTCACAAACCCCCCAAGAGAAAGAAAAGGAGAAGGAAAAACGGCACTGGTTAGAGGCCCGTATTCTCAAAAGAGCTTCATCCAGATAACCCATGTGGTGTAGCAGTTGTCCCTGAAAAAATCCACCCTAACACATAAGCAAACTAAGCTTGGGTTCTTGATGGCCCCACAATCCAACACTTCAGCTTTAAGCCCGCAAGTGCTTTTAATTGTAGTTGGTTGTTGGTCTGGTCTGCACTCTCTCACATTGCCAAGTTAGTTATAAAATCGGTTACCCACTAAAAACCTTCTAGTGGTTGCCTATTTTGTTTTGTGTGTGTGTCTGTACTTGTCATTAGGGTTACAATACTGGTTTCTGCTTCCATGTTTAGCGAAGATATTTAGACTACAATAACTTTACACAATGCAAGAAAAAACTAAAGAATTTACTGCATTGAGTTTATCTGCAACTGGCTCTCACATCCAAAACTGTCATCAGCACGTTTATTCAGATTTACTCATTGCATCATCTGCCTGTTTGGTGGAGCCACTTATCCTGTCAAGCCATGCAAACATGGCTATTTGCTTGTCATAGGCAATAAACAGAGAGGATCTGTTTGCCTAAAGAAACAATTGCCACATCATATACTGTACAGACGTGTGTGTGTGTGTGTGTGTGTGAGTCAGACTGCAGACGAAGATTTGTCACTCAGTCACAGCCACTCACCTCAGTAACTCACCAACAGCAGCCTTGTTTAGTCAGCTGGAGTGACTCACACACACACACACACACACACACACACACACACACACACACACACACACACACACACCAATTATGTAAGGGTCATTGATGTTTGGTCCTTCCATGTCTCTGTCTATCATTCAATGCCACTGGCACTTGCTGTACACACACAAATACACACACACACACACACACACACACACACACACACACACACACACACACACACACACACACACACACGCTCACACACGCTCACAAATTACCTGATGTTTATCTGTTTAACAGCCAAATCCACTTAGCCACACATTAAAACGAAGAGTTGTAATTCAAACTCGCCAGCCCTCGTTGCATTAAGATTTCATCATCACATTAAATTTCATGTGAACAGACGCCCTGACCACACTGCCCAGACTTGCGACTGGGAGTTTTAGCTGGACTCGTCTCAAGTAAGAAAAGGAGAGAGACAGACAGAGAGAGGAAGGGAGAACAAGTTGGATTTGTCACTTGGATTCATCTCAGCTTGAAATGACGAGAGAGGAAAAGAGAAAAGAGACAGAGAAGAGTCAGACAGAGCAAAGAAAAGAGAGGAGCTGAGTAGAGCATGGCACTAAATTTTGGACTTTAGTTTTTACCATCTGCACTGAAAATGTGCAGATGTTTTACAATACATTAATAACACTAGTTTCTTTTCATGGCAGCAGGATATGAATATGTCATCTGATTAAAGAGGGTTAATTGTGTAAGAAACAGGAAATGAAAGGTGAGACTGGCAACGACAGACGGCTGCGGGGTGAGGTCAAATGGTCATCCGTAACCATCAAATACAGTCAGGTGTTTCCCCAGTTTACAGTTCCTTCCTTTCCAATCGGAAGGGCAGTTCACTGGGTGTCTGCTAATGTGGAAATACAGAGTTTATATGCGTGTGTGTGCATTCAGGCACGCATGTTTGGTTTGGTGTGTGCGCAGATGATACACATGGATACGGGGTCACATATGCTCGCCCTGCCTCCCTGCGGACTGACTGATCTGCCAGAGTCTTCAACGGCCGAGAGTATTCGGATTTAACAGATTTACTATATGGAGAGTGGAGACCTTCACAAATGAGGAAACAGGCTGGTCCTAGATCAGCTGCTGTAGGATTGGACAGATTTTTCCTATAGTTATGACAATCAAACAATCCACTTTTCCCCCTGCATTGTAAGGAAACAGTTGCAGTGTGTACAATGTGTATAAACAGGAAACATCCAAGGATGAGAACTAAGCCGATTGGCTCAGTGTCTTGGCTGACCTGATGTGAACTTAAGGTGATGTTTATAGAAAGAGGAATTGACACATTACAGTATTATAGGAAGATTTATGAGTCCGTATTGGAATATGGTTTTAATCATTTTAGGCTTATTTATATGCCAGTCAACATGTCTGCATAACTATACTTATATTTCTGTACTCAATTCTTCCAAACACTGAGACACACACACACACACACACACAAACACACACACACACACACACACACACACACACACACACACACACACACACACACACACACACACACACACACACACACACACACACACACACACACACACACACACACTCGTTGCACCTCTTGGCCTTCAAAGCCATCAGCATTTACAGTCTGTGGGGCTCTTTAAGAGGAATAAAGCTGATATTTACTGTGGGCTTTCATTGAGTGTAAAGGCCCAGATTTGTGGTGCCCATAAACCACATCTCCCCTTCCTGCCTGTAAAAATTTAATGCCACACAGCTACCGCTGAGCTCCAGCTCCCATGAGGTTTCCATTCATTTCTTTTTCCTTTCCTTGACAGAGAGGAAAACCTACTCTAAACCTACTCTACAGTATATATTATACTCATTTATATACAACTACTATACTAATTAAAAGTATAGGGCTCACTACGTATTACAGTAGGTTTTTGTTTTACATTGGAGGTCTGCGCAAAAAATATTTACGTAATAACATAATTCAGATGGTTTTATGATGCTCATTCATTAAAGGTACAGCTAGCAAGCGGTGAGCATAGCTTAGCATAAAGACAGGAATCAGGGGTAAACAGCTAGCCCTGCTCTGTCCAAAGGTAACAGAATCTAAACCTCTAAAGCCAACTAATTAATGTCTTGTTTGATCTGATATTTAATTTGTACAGTGTAAAAACATGTCAACAATTCCTTTGCGCATCGGCAGCACCTAAAGAAACAAAGCATGCATTCTAGTTTGATCCGCTTCGTGCTCTGCTGTCAGGACCGAATATTTGAATTTCAAATGGAAGCAGGATTTCCTTTACTGACACGGCGATGTGAATGGAGTCAGTGGCTCTGAGCTTTGCTCTCATATTAACGCAGCTTACCTAACAGTGTTTAACATGGAAATGTTTCTCTGTGAATAGACAAGCATCCATTTGACACTAAAGCTCTCCATTAAAGCCAATTGACATTGAATTCATTGAGGTGGGGCAGCGGCTGCCGGTTCACCACCCTGCCTATTCAATAGCAGGGGAAACACTGCTCCTTACTGAGCGTAAGCACTGTAGCTCTTTAACACTGAGACTTTCGATATACAGTACCGGGCTGATATTAACCCCTCACTACACTACCTGCCATTCATTAAGCCCCCGGAACACTTTCACCAGCACCTATGTTATGAGGAAAAGGCTATAAGTTATTTTTTTAACACGTTGTTCCAAAAATACAAGAATTAAATGGTGCCAATTCAGACTTTATAGCCAGGGTGTTTGGTGTAGGAAGCGTGTGTGTGTGTGCGTGCGTGTGTGTGTCTGACATTTGACATTAAAAGTAATTTCAACCCCACCAGGCCACAATCTCTCAATCCGCCTCACTGTAATTCTATAGTTCGCTCCCGCAATTTCTCAAATCATGAGCGGGAAAAAATTGCAGCTTTTACAGTATCAATTACATGCCCCACAGAGGTGGTGGTGACAGAAAACTTGCGTTATATAGGCCCAAAGTTTAAGATACAATCTGGGTCACTAACACAGGAGGAAGGAGAGAGTCCCGATGGCCTCGTTCCTTCCTGAAAGGAGAGAGGCCATGAACAGCGACATGAAAGGAGAATGTCACTGTTGTCCCTGTACGTTTCTCCTCTCTTATCCCTCCCACCCAACCACTACTACTGAAGTTTATCTGTCTTCCCGTCTTTCATCACAGAGGTTATTAAACCCTGCGAGGGAGCTCCGCCATGTCTAATTACTCCGACGGTAAACAAAAGGAGGTCGGGTGGGGAGGGAGCGAGGAGAATGAGGAGGTGGAGGGAGGAGGGGAGAGACAGATGACAAAACACTGCTGGCCAAGCGCCGTGTTATTATAATTCTTTAAGCGACACTGTGGTCAGTCTTTTAGCTGTGCAGCTAATGACTGGCTAGGCCTAATTACAGTCTGCCTGTGCTGTGCTGGGACGTGATATTCTTTCCCCGGATGGTTGTTAACTTCCCCCACAGCCAAAGCCCAACCCGACTCCCATTACCTCCCCAGCCTTCTTCGCCCACAAAACCCCAAATTACCTTTAAAGGTGTTGTATTGTTCTTTTGGCAAGCATTTTCCACTGTGCACACATCAGGCACACCCAGAGGGGCCGGAAGCATCATGCTGCTGACAAAACTTTGTATGCATCCAACAAGACCAATTTGCTCAACAAATTAGAAAACAAGACATTAGTCTGCCAAGTCTACAAATTGTTTGCTTTTGTGAGTAAAATGTGAAAAAACAAACAAAGATGATTTATTGCACAGATAATCAGACTATTATTTCAAAACTAATGCTGCAGAAATTTATTTGGCTGAATTTGTCCTGTTATGTCATCTGGAAGACATTTGATATCACATGCCGTATTAAATCCACCTCGCTAAAATTGTGAAAATGAGGAAATAACGAGGCCCACGGCCTCACAGGGTGTACAGTAGGGAAAATAATGTTTCATAGTTAAAAGGTTGTTTTATATTCTTTGCAGACTGAGGAAGGAATTTTAGTAATTTATGGCAAAGCAAAGCCGTACAGCCAAGTGTGTAAAATCTAGGCCTAAATGAAAAAGACAAAACAGCTTATAAGGTGTCTTATACTTAAAATGAGGACAACATGGTACCAAACTGATATAAAAGATGCAGTAAAATCAGTGCAGTGGTTAACCACGCAGGTCAAGAGTGTGCAATTTGGGCAGCGGAGTGAAAACTATTTTTAGAAAGCACACAGAGCAAAGTAACTCATGCTGAAAAAGCCTCTATGTGGAAGTTAGTGCTCACTAGAGCAATTAAAAACAAACACTTGGCCGCCTTCCGGCCTTAGATCTCATGTTTGTTTTCAGAAAAAAGGTAAATTATTGGTGAAATACTCCTTTAGTTGGAGCTGTGGCAGCCTGAACTGATGTACTGTAGCTCTGTGCCAAACAGAAACTAGGGGACAACGTCCACATTTTGTTTCTCCCCATGAGCGCTCCACAAGACGGATGCTCTCCCCATCCATCCTGTCCTCCTCCCTGTCTCTGGAGTGAGTGATGCGGTATTGAAACCATATGCCCTCCTGAATTCCTCGCGGATCCTCCCATCCCATCCAATCCCAGCAGTCCTATGCTGGCCACGGACACTCGGCTGTCGCGAGGGGGGCCTCCCCGCTTCCTGTGTAGGATCTAAATATTTACACTCCCCGTCGTCCCGAGTGGCGAGGCGGAGAGGTCTTGATGTTTTGGGTTATGTAAAGTGCAATCCTCCAGGACGCATATTTAACAGTTTGTCCTTGTTAGAGCAGATTTCTGAGCCGATTCACTTCAGAGAAAGTTTTCTCATCCTGATGTAAGCTATTTCATTAATTATCGATCTATTTACATTTGACAAAAATATTTCTTTATATTCTGAGAGAGAGCAACGATGACATTCGTTCGAGAAACACTAACCCACATTGTGAGCACATGGTGTGCACCTTAGCCCTCTGATTCGCTAGTGTACCCCAGTATCAGTATCATCTTCAAGACACCTCGACTTAAAGTCTTAAGACTTCTTAAGCCAAAGACAGCTGTCTAGAAGAGAGTATAGGTCTGGAGCCAAAACCGAACATGTGGTACACTCTAACTGTCCTGTAGCATAACAAATGATGAGTCTTTGTTCTCTGTTATGTCAGCCAAAGCTTTCATCTAATGCAATTACTGAGAAAAGCCCAGCAGGAATTTTACTTACAACCTGTTGTGTTAACAGCAGCACACAGTAACCTACTGAGAAAGAGAAGGAGATGCACTGAACAAACAGGAAATAGAGCCAAAGAAATCTCAGCAAGGATTTTTCAGAGTAGTAGCGAGAACAAACTTGTCCCACAAATACTTCTGTATACCACGCAGATGGTAGAGCCATTAAATGGGGCAGCAGAAGAAGCAAAGTAAAGGTAAATCGCTTCCCAGGTAGCCAGCCAAGTGGGGCTGTTTACAGCTGTGTGTCAGTGCACTACGCTGTGTTGTGGCACCAGAGAACCAAATGTGAGCCGGCTCTGGCCCAGATTTTGCCAGGTTTTTAGGGTGCAGACTATTATCAGCTGTTTTGGGCTGAGAATCAGCTCCAGTTCGCGGCTAATTTTGGGCCAGTCTCAGCCCCTGGAATCAGCTCGAGTATACTTGGGCTGATTCTCGCACATCATTTATCACAAGTCTCACATGAGACCAGCAAGCAGGTGTGCAGAGCTTAGGCTGCTGTTGGGCCAAACTATTTTTAACATAAGAAAACTTGGAATATATTAACTGAGTAAATGAGGAATATCACCAATAGTTAAAAAAATATAGAGGTGGTTGCCTGCTGGACACATTTTATTTATGGCTGCACACAGGGCTCTCCTCAGATACATAGCAGAGCCAAAGCTTTGAGCCATAATGTCTTAATATTAACATAATGCTTCATCTGTCAAATTAGCCAAGGATCAGACCGATATTAACAGCAGGCTCACTGAGCGCTAGCTTTGTGTACAGCACTAGTCACACAATGAAGCCTCACAGGAGCAGCTTAGCTTTAAGTGCTGTAAAGTCTGGCCAGAATTACACAGCAGGTGAAAGGTGAGCGTATTAGGGTTTGATTTCATTTGAAAAGCTTGCGGAGTTCGGGCTTATACCTGCCCATTACATCATACTGCTGAGTAGGAAGAGAAGCGGGGAGGACTAATGAGGAGCTTCAGAGGATGAGGTCACCTGTCAAGATGGATTTGCCGTCTGCGTCTTAAATCACTGAATATTCACTAGACCACTATTTTGTGGGTCTGACATTTTGCTGTGTTGTCCAAAATCTCTAGTGAGAACTCAAATTGTTCCACAGTGCAACATAAAAAGTTGTAATTAGACTTGTCAGTGTCAAAAATCTTCTCTAACACCACCCATCTGTCTCATATTCTAGCCTTTGCTCTAGCCTTTTTCTCTAAAAAGTCTTTTTAGCTGAAATCTCTAGCCAAACCCTATATTCAACTGGAGAGGTGCCTAGAAATTCCCTTCATAAATAAAACATTGTATACATATTGCTCTGAAAAACACTATAGCCCCTGCTTAACATGCAGGTTTTCAAGATACACTTCACTACCTTTCATCCATACGGAGAAACTACAGTAAAAAC
Organism: Gymnocephalus cernua; assembly: GCA_023631565.1. Lineage (NCBI taxonomy): Eukaryota > Metazoa > Chordata > Actinopteri > Perciformes > Percidae > Gymnocephalus > Gymnocephalus cernua. Next base: position 14,415,032 of record CM042446.1, on the reverse strand, counting down.
AGATTTTGGACATCATCCCTGGGCTCGAATTTTCATCTGATAGGGGCTGATTAGACAGAGATCCGGATGAAGTCAGGTCCAATTCATCAAGTGTCTCGAAGAGGGATACTTCAAACACATGCTACACATCCACTGATCTCAACAGGTTAGACATCAGCTACGGATGTAGTGAGGTTGGGTTGAAGTCAGTTTTGTGTTCATGGCTGTATTGTTTGATGAGCTCAGTGAAGGTTCAGTGTTTGTGTAGCGGACATCAGACTGACCTGCTGGGCCAAGCCCTCTGGATCCCTCCTGTGGCTGCGTGGATCGGTTGCGGTTCTGCTGGCGACGTTTTCCGCCAGTGGAGCGGGCGCTGCGGATTTGCACTTCACTGACTTTGAAGAACGCCACCATGAAAGGCTGCTTCTCCAGCGCACCGTCACGTCCTACGAGCCCCGCCTCCTTGGAGCTGATGCTCTGCCCTGTTTCAGAAGACACGGCGCGTAACAAGGTCATGTTCATCCGCACAAGTTGCCCAAATTACATTCTGTTGCCAGTTATGGTTATTTTGTGGGCCACAGGAAGGGACTCACTTAAACTGCCAACAGGTTAAACTTTAAAAGTTTCTTTCAACTATGGATTTATGTTGTTAGATTGTGTGCTTTAAAAGTAAAAAAAAACATATATGTTATGTAATCTCTTACCACTGCTGGTCTCCACGCTGACCTGCAGGCCCAGATTGTGCCCCGGGCTCATCACCCAAAGGTTGCTGGTGGCAGTGATGTCAAACTCCAGCCAGCCTTCCTCAGCTGCCCACAGCCTGCGAGACTCCAGCAGGAACAGGTCTGCCTCTCTGGGAGAACATGGGAGATGACACAAAAGAACAATAGCTTAGATCATAGATAATAATAGAAATATGTTTTGTAACTTGACTGTGAAGTTAATTGGCCAAGGAAAACAGTTTGGGGGTATATTTTGCAATGACTGTCATTTAAAAATAAAATAAAAATAATGGGTAGGAAAGAAATACGCCAATTGTATAAAGCCTAGCACCTTAGAAATAACTGGAAAAGATGTAGTTAACTGAGTTAATTAGTTGATGTGGTTATCCAAGGTGCACTTTAAAGAGATATTTTGCTGATTTAAATCCAGCTCTGTGTCATGGCTGTTTGGGCATTGTCTGCAGATGAGTGGTGTTTGGCTTCCCTCTGTGGCGCCAGTGCACGAAGCTCCCCGCGGAACAGAGCAGCCAAGGTCCGCCAAGATCCGCCGGAAGACGTAAAATGCGCTGAGATCTCAGCAGACCTCCGCTGCTCTGCTCCCTTTTCGTGCACTGGCGCCTCAAAGGGAAGCCGCACACCGTTCATTTGACACAGAGCTTGTTTGAAAATAGGCAAAGTATCCCTTTAAGTTTCAGAACAGCCAAGCTAGTTAGTTCACATGTTGGCTTTTTGCTGACCAGGTTTTGAAGTCTTTGAGGTTTTTAAGACCTACATTGTTTTGTTTTTTTTATTCAGTTGCAGGTAAAAATGATAAAGTAGCAGGCAACTATCAAACTGTACTGTAGTCCTCCAAAAGGCTAAGTTAAGCTAGGTTAAGAATTTTACAAACATCTTACAATTAAAGTTAGATAAAATCTTGCAATGCAGATGGAGCCAACAGTCAAGTTGTGTCAGCTGGTTAGATTAAAAAGAGGCAGACTAATTTGGGTAAGCACAAAAAAGGAAAAATTACCGCAAATACACAACGTATATTGAGAGATGGAAAGAGAAATAAAGAGTTGATGCACATGAAAAGAAGAGCCAACCCTGGCATGAAAGAACGTTTTTTTTTTTTTAAGTGTCTAACATGCTTGACTCTGATAATTATACTCTGTCTAGTTGTTGGTACATTTTATTTTATTGCTTTAGTAAATCAAACGACAGAATAAAATTCAAAGTCTTGACTGTCTTGGCCAGGTCTCCCTTGTAAAAGAGATCGTTGATCTCAACAGGTGTCACCTGGTAAAATATGGGTTCAATAAATAAATAAAATAAAGTGTACGGTGCAGTACTATTATAGCTCAGAACACCAGAGGACTGATCTACCTCTTTAAGAAACCAAGGGAAACCCAGGAGCTGTTGGTTTGTATCAAGGTAACAGTATCATAACAAAATGACAGAAAGATGGATAGCAGCACTTAACAGAAAATGCTGGGATACACTGTATTGTACTTCACTGTAGGCTTGACCATACAGTCTACCTCTCTGAGGGACAGGAAAAAAGGAGGTTATTAAATCTTCGGTTTCAGGCTACAGGTATGTTTATATCATTTACAGTATTGTGTGTGAACGAAATAAGGCTACAAAAATGGAAGAATCAAACGGCAAACGAGAAGAAAAAAAACTGTGGACGAATTAATGAAAAGAGAGCACAGGAGTTGGAAAGAAAAAGACAGAGCGTGAGTGATAAGAGGGCCTGTCCTCCCACTGTCCCATTACAGAAGTAATAACACAGCGTCGGGTCTGTTGGACCCTCCTCCAGAGCCGACATCAAAGCCTCACAATCATCCAGGTGTTCGGAGAATGCCCCTGCAGTCATGCATCAGCAGCCCCCTTTATTGGTCATTAATGAGAGTGTTTCTGACAGTTTCCGTATGAGCTTCTATCCCCCCCCCCCCACCACCACACACACACACACACACAAACACACACACACCCCACTGCTAAGTTCACACGTTTGTCACAGCGTGGGCCAGTGTGCAAATGTTTCCGCACAGCCACTGTTGGGCTCACGAAGGACGGCAGGGGGTCTACCAGAGAACCACCTGTAGGGCCAAGGCTACTGAGAGCCTACTGTAAAACTTCTTATTGACTGACTGCTTAAATGAACTGGAATAATAAGGTCAAAGGTGAAAGTTGTTTTTTTACTACAATAAATCTCCTTTATAAGTCTTGTCAGTGAATGTTGTTAAAAATGTAATGCAAGGTGGGAGAGTGTAGCCCACAGCTGGCCAGGTTATTTCATGTGCTTTCATCTTTTAAACTGCTGAAAAGGCATATTTGTAAGATTGTAAAAGCAAATGCAAGTCAGATATTTGGATGGAGAGGATGCAGAGGTTTTCAGCGCAAGGAGATCATAACTCGGGATCTACATGCCTGTATATCTGAGCAACATCAGAATAAAAGCAGTATCACTGTTAGCCGGAATTGAAATACTTAAAGTGCTCATATGATGCTCATTTTCAGGTCTTTATTGTATTTAGAGGTTGTACCAGAATAGGTTTATGTGGTTTAATTTTCAGAAAACACCATATATTTGTTGTACTGCACATTGCTGCAGCTCCTCTTTTCACCCTGTGTGTTGAGCTCTCTGTTTTAGCTACAGAGTGAGACATCTCACTTCTGTACCATCTTTGTTGGGAATCGCACATACACAGTGAGTACTGCTAGCTAGTCAGTTGCAGAGTATGAGGGAGTGTCATGCTAGCAGCTAGGCGAGCATTATAAGGTGTGTTACAAAGTGACAAACGTTTGTCTCTGAAGTAAAGGCTGGACTACAACAGAGCTGTTTGGAGCAGTTTGTGAACAGTGTTTTCTGTTGGAGATGGTAAGTCCCTTTGGGGGGGACTTTGGGCCTTTTCACTTTGTAAACCTATAACGTGCACAACAAGATATATAACACAATAAAGGAAAGGGGAAAAGCCAAAAAGCATAATATGAGCACTTTAAGAAAAAAAACAATGTAATCATTTGGTTAGGTACACTATAATAGCTGGTAAAATGCTGCTGAATGGGTTTGGGTCAGTAAAAAACAGCCTTCGCAGCAACCTGCCCTTTCTCACTACAATGTCAGGCCTGCCACATTTCTGGCATTGTAATCTCTCACATTCCTTGCCAGCTGTTAGTGAAACCACCCCAATCAAATGAAAAGTACAAAGGGTGTCAGGCTAATTAAGCGCTCTATCATTACGGCTTAGAGTCAAGACAGGAGTTGGGTTTTTATGGGAAGGAAGGGCACAGGGAAGTTTACAGGCTCCCCACCGATTGGCCGATTGCAAAAAAAAAAAGGTACAGTTTTGCAAAAGGCGGAAAATCTGAAAAAAACAACAACAAAGACTTAACAGCATATACACCGTCAAACCTTGGGCGTTACATTCAGCACTGAGGACAATAAAGATAAGAATGTAAAACGAGAACAGTTACGACGGTCATATAGGCGTAACTGATTTTGTCAGTGGATTCATCTTCACCTTGAATTCACTCCTAAATAGCACAAACACAGCACAAGCAAATGTCCTCCACCTAGAGCACACCGTCCAGGCTGTAATTTTCTTCAAGGCAAAAAAGCTGTCCTGCAATAATACAGAAAATTGGAGATATATGGGCCCTTTAATCTACAAATATCTCCAAAAATAAAAGGCTTTACCTCCAGGCTGGAGAGCACAACATACCCATTGTAGGGATAAAGGAATGCTGCAAATAAGTAGCTCTTGATACCCATAGGAACTTTTTGAGAGACAGAAAAATATACTTTGCCAAAATATATACTGTAGCTACTTTTTCAAGCTGTGGACTTCAGAGTAGATCCGCTTTAGCATTTGTAGTCTGAGAACATTTGGTGTGAGTGACCCCACCTTAACGTGTTTTGCTTATTGATGATATTCAACACAAAATAATATATGATATATATAAAATATATAATAGCTCTCCACACACCAAGATTCAAAGGAGAAAGATGCTTTGATGTGTACTCATTGAGAAAATAAATATATGGTACAATATAGAATGTTAGCCTAAATATGTGTATCAGGAATTCTCTTCATGTTGAGAGTTGGTTCTCGCTGGGCGGGCTTGATAAAACATAAATACCATTCAGATATCTTAGTGGATGTTTATCTGCCCCTGCAGACGTAATGTAAATGTTTGGCATGTATTAGCTGCGCTTATTTGGGGGAACAGGAGGATTTTGAAGCTGTGCTATTTCTGTAAGACATGGATTTGCTTGATTTTATAATATAAACATGGCGAGGGCCCAGTGTCAGTAAAAAAAAGAATTATAGGGAGATACAGAGAAACACACGGGCAGAGGCAATGTTTTTATAAACATAATCTTTACCTTTTGGTGTAAGGAAAAAGTTAACTGAGCATGAACATCTATAATATTTACATTTTAAGGGGCGTTAGCCATGAAAAAAGGAAAACTGTTTTAGGGGGAAATCAGGGTTTAGCTTGTGTTTTGTTGAGGGACATGAGAGATCCACACTGCATTTCTCAGTTGCGTGGATTCAAACCAGTTATCTTCCTGTCAAAACCTTATCACTATGTGTGTGTGTGTGTTACCTGTCAGGGTGCTCCTTAACAACCTGGTAGACTTTGAGTAGGAAGGTGTCATTGAGGAAGGCGCGGCTCACACACTCCTTATAGAGGCGAAACTCTGCTGCGGTGACGGCCTCGCCCTCTGGGATCTGCGAGAGGTTGAACTTAAACTCCTTGTGGTGACGCCGCTGCGGAGAGAGCTCCCTGTCGTACTCCACTGTGGGATGGACACACACACACACACACACACACACACACACACACACACACAAAGGATTATAACATTATGCACAAAGAGAAAAAGACAGGGAAGATAATACAGAGAGACAAGCGAGAAAACCATTACTCTCTGCATAAAGTTAAATACTGTTAGGTTTTCTGCTCCTGTTCTTCAGACGAAATCAGGGCTTGATTAGATTTGTATTAAGCTGACTGATAAAGTATCACCTACATTATTTCCCCTTCAGCATTGTGATATATCAGTTTAGTGTCTTTAGAGAAGTGGGTAGGGTTAGCTGATTGACAGGGACAGACTGACACAATACATGAAGGCTTGTCCTGATTTAACCCAGCCATTGAAGGTGTGTGGAATGAGATTCATTTACGAGATTGTTTTAATTATGGAGGCTGCACGCTGTAGGCAGACAGCTGCACACCGCACGCTACCACGCGGAGAACAACAATAAGGACAAAAACGCTGAAAGACCATTCTTGTTTTCCCACGACGCAACTTTTGTAAATACGTCTTTGAAAACCTGAACTACATCACCATGGAAGAGTGGGGCTGGCCCAGCAAGGACGCCGACAGAGCGGTGAATGCAGAGTAGTGGACCCTTAGCGAGGGTCGCTCCCGATGTGGTGGTCACTGAAGCAAGCAGCCATGAAGGAAATAGTGGCTGGGTGAGTCAGTTAAACGCAAAACGCAGGGAGAGGAGACAATGCCATTAATGTTACGAACTCAGTTAGCCTGTAGTAGCTGTGTGTCTTTGTTACACGAGCCCAGGTTAGCTAAGCTTTGTAACAATTGCCTTTTTTGACCTTTAATGCCTTTTCATTTCATCATTGCATTATCATGCATTTTCTACAAGGGATGAAATTGCATATTTACAAACAGGGTTTCAGTGTAGATATACAGTAGTGATAGGCGGATATCCTTTTCACAGACACTGCTCTGAGGTCGACCATAGAAGCCTTTAAAACGATCATGTGTGATTTATACTTAAGGTCTAATAGGTTTCGTGGCTTCTAGAGTCCCTAAATAAACCCCTGTTATCATCAGTCCGAAGCAAAAGACCATGATTTTTTCAGCGGTAGCAAACTTCTGAGACCTTCTGCGACCACTTCTGACAGCGTGAAATGACAAAAACCAACAAATGTGCTCCCTCCTATGCTTTCAAAGTGCAATATGCGCCATAATGATAATGTGTTCTCCGGGGATTTGGTCCCCGTCTCAGTTTTTCTCCCACAGCAAAGAGCCAGCAGAGTCAGTTTGTCGACGGACACACAGAGTGAGAAGAGGGAAATGAATAAAGAGGGACATGTCGAGTGCAATTAGAAGGTTGCGTACAGAAATACCAATGCAGAAATAAACTGTAAATGCTAAGCCTCAAAAATTTGCTATATTCTGCAAAACACACAAAAAACTAACAGCATAATTGCTCGAGTACCCAAAACGCACATCAACACACTCTTACTATTCTTACTCCGTTACACTCGTACTGATTTAAATACTTAGTATCGTATGCTATACACTACATACACTCTATCATCATCTCCACTCTAGTTTCCACTCAGTGCAGCGAGGTTCAACAGTTTCACCACTACAGACTGGAAGTGCAGACTCTCGGAACCAGAGCTGGATGTATACTACCATCTTACATTTTTCACCTGCAGTGGGACCAAACACATCTGTCCTACTATTAGTGCTACAACCGTTTCAGCCTGCAGGCTTTTAGTTAAAAGAATAGTTTGGCATTTTACTCCATTTTTTTGCTTTTTGCCAAGTATTAAATGAGAAGATTGATACTTATTTTTATACTTCTTTAATTCCCCCACACACTTTTCACCTCTGCATTGGTTTATAGGTTGTCCATGTTCTGGCTCTTTTTTTCTTTGGAAATGGATCTTGTTGCTTTCTAATCATTGTGAAGATTGATACTACTCTCAAGTATGTACACTATGAAGCTACAGGTAGCAGCCGGTTAGCTTAGATTAGCATAAAGACTGCAACGGGGGCAACGCGATCTTTGTCGCTTTTAGCCTGTAAAAAGTCAAGCTGCTGCACATAATGGGGGTTATGCGGCAGATTAAGATAGCCAGACCAGTGCTCGAAGTGGGCCGGTACGCACCGGTACGCAGTACCGGCACTTCTACATTTTACTCTTAAGCGTACCTGCACTTTTTCTTGCGTACCGCTACTTCTCGCATGCAGCCGGTACACTACCACTGACAGAGAAAGCGTCAGTGCCAGAGAGATGACCCTAACGTTACATAAACTACACTACCCAGAGGGCACTACGTGTTTACATTTTAGATCTTGACGAATCACGTAAAGACAAGCAGTCCGCCCACCCTATCAGAAGTTAGCTTCTCCACGGACGCTAGTTTGAAAAAGCTGTCAGCGTCAGCCTGACCATAACAGATTTTTCACTGCTGAAAACCTAGAAACTAAAAATAAGTGTCGAGTTTGTAAGTCGTTAAGTTAGCCGCCTGGCTTCAGAAAGGTAGCCTACTAAAAGAACGCGTGTGCCAGAGCCAGACACGTCAACAGAGGTCCAAGTCCAACCAGAAACATCAGGAGGTAGCTAGTACGGTTCATGAGCTTCAAGCTAACGTTGATGTGAGCGCAACAGCTGGTGTTAATGAGGAGCCTGCCGCTACCAACCTTAACGTTACACTGACGTCAACAGTAACGTGAGTAACGAAACACACGGATGGCCTGACTGTTGGTCAAAAGACCAAATTAATTTTGCTCCACGAACAGCTGGCTTGTTTTTAATGATAACAAACTGGGCTGCAAAACATGATGTAGCAGCATCCCGTCACTAGCTGCCCAGACAGAGAGGGGACTGAAGCTGTTCCCCCTGTCTCTGTCACACAGGCACACACACTCACTGAGAGTGACTGTTTTGCATCTGTTTGAGCACCAAATTATTGTTAAAATGAATAGTTTTGATGAATGAATGAATTTTTTTTTCTTAACATGACTCCAACATATTAGCAAATATAAATCAGCTTATTTGTGGAAAAAATAAACAATATTGATACTAGCCTATATGTAAATTACTCGCTTAGGCCATCCATAGATAGTTAATAAGGATTCACTGTGCCATGTATGTTTAAAATCAAAACATGATTTTTTGAATAGCTTACGCACTAAAGTTATGTAAACTTGTTTAAATTAATCCATACATTTATATAGTTAATGTAATAAATGGAATGTCAACCTATCAGTTAATAAATGACAATAAATTGTTGTACCAGCAATATCTCCAAGTTTTGGTTTTCACTATAGAAATCTCAAATGTCATGATGATCTGCCAATGCAAGAGAGTACCGGCACCTTTTTTTTCCCACTTCAAGCACTGAGCCAGACAAAGCTAGGCCGGTTAGTTTAGTAGAAGCCAGTGTTTCCCCTATGTTGATTGGCAAGTGGCGCACCGCCACAGTTAAATTGCTGCCGCCACGCCACGGGATCAATGTTGATTGTCAGAGAATAGCGCGGATACGTGCTTCACAGGTAGAGAACAAACCCAGCCCCCTGTCTCTATTCACATGCCGGAATTCTTGCCTGCGCGCCACACACACACACACACACACACACACACACACACACACACACACACACACAGCTAAGCCGAGATGTGTGTGTGCGTTAACGTTAACGCGCACACACACACACACACACACACACACACACACACACACATCTAAACACACGCAGCACCTGACTGGGAACGCTACAGAGGATTACCAACGGCCACTGTAGGCTAAGTAGGTTACAATGAAACCTTTGTGAGTAAAAAGACAATACTTATTAATGCACTCACCTGTACAGACCAGCATAAACATGTAGAAAGATATTTTAATCTGCTCTGTGCTCTTGTCCACCGCGCTGTTTTAGGCAAACACAGCTCTACTCTGCATATACCTGCCCCCACAGCTAAAAGAAATCCTAGGGGAAACACTGGTAGAAGCAATAGTTTGACATTTTCCAAAATGATTACTTGACAATTGAGAGCAATATGAAGATACCTCCTGGCTTAATAAATGACAGCAGGCTGTCCACTAGAAACATTATGGAGTATTTGTCCTTCCTACATTTACCCAACATATGGCTTCATAATTAGTTTGGTCCAGCAGTTTTAGACATATTTAAGGCCGCACATATCTGAGGTAATCAAAAAAAGTAAAGGGGATGTGTATGAAGCCAATATTATTTGCTTTATTTAAAACAGATATTTTCTTTTATTTTGAAGATTAATTTGGATACGTTTATAGTGCAAAGCTTTGGTAAGAAGAATTTGGTTTTGTACCCGAGCCAGGCTTGTTAAAACTTTCTGGTAATTTTATGATGTGAGGACCCACCCAAAATGGACCAATGACACATTTTCTTCCCCGAGTCATAGCCGAAGAGAAAATTGTGTTGATGTGAGAACACTGGAACCAATCAGGCTCTCCCAAAAAAAGTGCCAGCCCCACCTTGTACCCACACCCAGGAAGGTCAAAGCTCCCCTCATCCCCAGACATTTCCAAGTTACACAAATGCTGAACTTAAGAAACTGAGCAGAAAAGGACAGGGAGGGAAAGGCATGTCTTTTCTAGCTTCATTGCAATTCTGAGGGAAATCAGTCAAGTCCAATCCTAAAGCATATTGCTATGACTCTTGGTCAAAACAAATTACAGTAATTGAAGCCTCTCCGTTTACGTCAGAGCTGGTTCTGCAGTCTCTGTACTTCAAATGCTTTCCTTTGAAGCAAAGGAAATCACAGACACATCGCCGTCATTATGACTTCTATCAGATGTGACAGTGACCATTTCATCATCGTGCTCCACAAGCCACACACACACACACACACACACACACACACACACACACACACACACACACACCAATAACTGTGTGTGATAACGGCTCTGGTCCTGTGTTGGAGGGAAGATAGATCAGCTAAGCTTGTGTGTCGGTGTGTGGAGGCTTTAAGCCAAGGTCATGGTACTCTAAATGACTTTACAACACTCCCTTCAACGGCCCTGGCCTTAAAGACCAGCAGCTTGAAATTGTATATTCCCTATTTAAGAATCTACTGACTTTTCTGGCACAAAAAGTTGTTGCTAAACTGACTGTAGGTGGTGAGAAGGTCAGGAGGAGTTTCACGTGTCAAATATGTATTACATCTGCTGCAATGTGCTGCATGTTTAGTGTAAAAAAGATCATGCACCTGACAGTACTGGCACTCTGAGCACTGTAAATCTTTATCAGATTTGTTATTTGTTAGGGAGGGTGTAATGAAAATATGCTATTGGTTGCATTATGGGAAATGTAGTATCTAGTGTGTTTGGATCTTGATCCATACTAGGGACTAAAAGTCAGTAAATCTCTGCCTCTGTTGCTTTGATTTTGACAATTCATTTTTTAAATCTGTCACTTACGAGTCCCCCCACTTCATGGAAGAACACATACTAAATTGCTAGAGTGTCCCTTTAATATTGGATTTTATTCAGAAGTAACAGTCAGGCCGTGAGTTTGTTGCTACTTCTCTTGTTCTTTTCCCCAACTGGGAGAGAAATTCACAAATTCTGTGACTTGGAATTACAACCAGTAAGCTGACCTGACTAGGCTACTCATAATAACCATTTTATATGATGTAAACACAGCATTAGGACATTCCCACGAGTTCTTAAAATTACACATGCACCGACTACAGCCTTGGTTTTTCAGTAAGCATCTCCAGTGAAGCAGCAAGGGTGTTAACAGCCTGGTCTTCAGCTTTTTATACTTTGTATTTCGTGCAAAAATGCTGCAAAATCTACTACAATCATCAATCATAAAGAGAAGTGAAAGACATTCTGGCCAATAAGAAAACAGTTTTCAGTGAGGGGGAAAACGTATCCACTGATTTCATTAGGCTTTAATGAAATTCACAGGACTCAGGATTTCTTTTAACATTTTCCTCACATCTGAACGAAATCTCAAGGCACTCCTGAGCTCACGCAACAACTCACCAGTCTGTACACCTTTAAATCAATCTTTTTCTTTTATTATTTGAGAGAGGGGGAGTCGTTATAAGCAGTGCCCAGAGGAAGACAAACAATTAAAACTAAATATAAAGACAGCCACAGTCTCACGTTATCACTGCAGTCATCTGCGATGCGGCCTGGGAGCTACAAGCGTTAGCGGCTAAGTAGCATTCCAGCTGCTTCTCCACCTTCTCGGCTTGAAATTCGATTGAAATCCACCGAGGTTTCGCATCTAAAATCAAAGGGAAGTCTTCACACGACGCGTACAGGGAGCGTAACCTCGGTGCTAATCTACCATGACGTGAGCTTTGAGACAGGAACACACAGAAGGGAAAAGGGATTTAGATTTGGATGATTCAGAGAGGAATTCATTCAGAGTGATTCTAAAGATGGGGAAAGAGTGATTATATTAGGGTTTTGGTGCAAACAGTGCTCGATGGAAAGTGCAGTGTTTATGTGTCATGTGTGTGAATACTAATCTGTAGGTGTATTTTATTGCTTTATTTTATCACCACACCAGTTCATGGGAAATACACACAATCACAAAAAAAGTTAATGTTTTTCTTTCATTCTCATTCAGTTGAACACAAAGAGGCAGCCAAGGTTAACCAGAAAACATGACAATAGCGGGGAATTTTTCTGATGATTCACCTAAACACTATGGTTGATTTCATCTGCTATGAGAAAGACACAAAAGAAAGAAAGAGAGGGCAGGAGAATAAATGATGACTGCTTGAATAGTGATATAGGTAGAGAAAGACACATGAATTAAAAGAAAGATGGTAGACAGAGAAAGAAAGTGAAATTGAGAGACAAATAGTGAAAGGAAATACAATAAGAGAAAGCAGGAAGAGGAAGAAATAACAAAGTGGGGAAATAAATTAAGGATTTTTTTGAGGAGGGGAGAAAGTTTTTTGCATATGATGCATCAAGTTGGATTATTTGAATGGAAACAGAAAAGTACTTTATAATGGGTATGTCAAAAAAAAAAGTGTGTCCATTTTACTAACACAGTAGAAGAGAATGACTGTGGGAGAAGTGGATGAGATGACAAGACCAGACGAAGAAAGACAAAGTCAGTTGTCACGAAGAGGAAGATAGAGAGAGACCTAAGGGACAAAAACAGAGGGATAAAGGGAACGAGACAGAAAGGATGAGAGATGGAGACAGTGACAGGTGGAGAGTGAGATGGACAATTTGCAGATTCACTTGTTTTGATTCTCGTTTTAACCCGCGCAACATCTGGCTCTGCTGTACCCTCCCTGCTGCTGTACGTACTATGGCACCCCCCACCCCCCAACACACACACACACGCACACACACACACACACACAGGATCTTTTGCTATGTATTCATATGGTCCTTATATTCACAGCCTGCAATAATGAGTGGTTATTATGTATATTTCTATTGCAATTGAACAAAAATTCAAATCAACAGCCAATTAACAAACTTACGACGGACTGCATTATTTGAAATATATATAGTATAATAAATAATATAATATAAACTGAATCCTCTACAAAGCAGCCTTGGAAGAACTGAAATCAGACAGACTGGAACTTCAGTGTGACAGGTTGGCTTTTTATAAACTGTGATGCATGTCCCTTTAAGAAGCAGAGGAAGTAAAAAGGGAAAAGGTGCTGAATGAAAGACAAGCAAGTGGAACTTTAAGCCAGAGGGCTGTATGTGCAGGGAGAGGCGGGGGCGGTTGAGACAAATACGAGAGACAAGAAGAAGAGACAAAAATTAATCTGACAGTGATTGATAACCACAACCTCTGGAGTCAAAATAAGGAAGAGCAACTACCGGTAACATGTTAAAACACATTGATAGTTCGTGAGGATGCAATCCCCCGATTTAGGTAACGGTAGGTATGATGGAATAGTACCAGAAAAAGAAGAGAGATGAGTGGGATCAAATATATAAGTAGAAAAAGGAAGGAAGGAAGACAGACACATTTTAAAACATAAACAGGAAATAAACTAGAGAAGTAATTTAGCGGAGGAGGACAGCAGTGTTCTTCCATGTGAAGCAGAAACAGCAAGACTGTGCCGGAGAGGCCCTGGGGTGGTTGACAGGCTGCCGTGTCTGTGGTCAGTGGTCAGCGATTTTGCTCACACTCCTAATGCTGTCCAGCCAATCCCTCAGAGGGACAGCTGGCGAACAGCCGCCTGCATCAAATCCCTCCTGCTTTCTTTCACACGTCCCACAACCACATGGCAAAACAACCAACAACCACCTTCTCTCACCAAAATACTTTTTCGCCTTTCACCAACACTCAGTCGGTAAAATTAACTAAAGGGAAAGTTTTGGTCCACAATCTTCTGAATATTTTTGAATACTAAAATACGTTTCTAGTGTTGTAGACTTTCCTGTGGTATCGCGTGCTGCAGTGTAGATTACAGAGAACAGAGCACCTGTGATCCAGATAATAGTCTTAAGGTAGCTCTTATTATATGTCAGTAAGATTTTTTACTAGGTACCAGTTTGGTGACAGACAGAGATTTGGTGCATACTGCCAATTTAAACAGGGTTGTTTCATCATTCTGCAGTTGCAGACATGTAAAACACATGCAAATCCCTCCACCGCAGACAGTAGCATGCTGAACCAGTTCTATGGTATTTTGTGCCACAAAACATTCAAGACGAAACAAGCAAGATGATGCAGCTTTTGCTGAAGAGTTGCCAGTGTAGCCACAACTAGTGACTTTTACAGGATAGTGGTGTCTTCAAGTTCCTTTCATGTCCCAAGATTCTCCTGAGTCAGTTGCTTTCAAGACACCATCATAGGTGAGTGGAATGGGTCTGCTAAGTACCAGGTGATGTAGCAGGCTAATGGATTGCTTGGGGAAATTTCCCGGCACACAGCACCTTACTTTGCTGAAGTACATATTTACTGAGAGTAACAACTACTGGAGCATGAAATGCCTTGCAAGAGCTTAGAGGGAATTGTTGAAAGCAGCAGTTGAAGAAGCGTCTTGCACAGTCGTTACAATTTTGTTTTTAACCCTATCACCAGAAAAGATTGTAGTTATAGGATGATTCTACAATCAATGCCAACATTTCTAAAACTCGCACTTTCAACACTATCATGGCAATTACAGTATGTTTAAAATCAGGAAAAGCTTGTGGTTATGCTTGATAATAAACTTAATAATTAACTTGAACGTTAATTGCAGGTTTGGGACCGGAGGTGAACTTCAATTTCCTGCATGAAAGCCAGATGTGCAACATGTCCATCCACCACCATAACCTCACAACCTTATTCTTCCAGAAGAATACACCACTTCAAGCATTGGTACTTAAGATTAGCATTAAATGTAAATAATAATGTGCATATGGATGGATACGGGACTGACTTATCTAGCCAGGATTAATACCCGTTAGCCACACCCTCAATCTTTGTTCCTCCCAGCTCTATCCCATAATGCACCACATAATCTCGCACAGCGCTGCGGAGGAGGGTCTGGCTAGTCCACACAGCATTCGGGGATGGGAGAAAAACATGCTCTGGTTTATTGACATTTCTTAAACCAATCACAATCATCATGGGCGGTGCTAAGCGCCGAGCGGTGCCACGGTGCCGCTGCAAAATCGGGAAGGAACTTTTTTGGTGGAACGTGTGTATGTTCAAAGGTTGTTTTAGTCGTGCAACAGAAAACTCAGATTGGACAAGATAGTGTAGCTAGCTGTCTGGATTTACCCTGCAGAGATCTGAGGAGCAGTTAACCATAGTCCTCATAAACCCACCGGAGTTTAAAATTACAACACAAAGAAAGCGGAAGGTGACGGACATCCGCCTGAAAAGAGTGACATCCGGCGGAATTTCTGGGCCGAACGAGAGTCAATCCCGGAAGTGGAACGTTGTGTATATAGACCACACCACCACACAACTCAGGGTTTACTCTTCATCTTCCTCCCAACAGGAAAGAGTGGATGTTGACATTTACTTTGTAAGACAGGTACAGTTTAAGTATGATTTAAAATATATCTCCATGCTCTTGCTTACTGTCCTTGCAGGCAATGTTTGGTTATAGGCTTTCCACTTTCTTCTCCTGGAAGAAATAGGATAATTGCAGTCGGAACCACTGACCTTGTTGAACTAACATGAGAACAAGAAGCCAGTGTAGCTGTAAAACAAGCTGAGTTTTCTCTTCAGTACAGCAACGATTCCAGTATCGCCTCAATAATCACACTTTCTGAGGGTTTTAAGCATGGAGCATGCCAAAAGTGGGTCCTGAAGACCATCGTAAAAATCTCTGCTTTCTAATTAAATCTGTAATTTATTATTTCCTCTGACCTATAATACATCACACTGAAAGAGAGGCTATGAGAGAGAGAGAGAGAGAGAGAGAGAGAGAGAGAGAGAGAGAGAGAGAGAGAGAGAGAGAATATGACTGAATGAGGGAAGGGAAAGAATAAAAAAGCAGACATTTTCACAAACACCCTTCAATTAAATATTTGCACACCAAGAAAATGTCAACATTGTTAAAGACTTCGCGGATGGCTAAACCAATCAAAAATGTTGTGGATGTCCAAGGCATGAGAGGAATCCATCTGTGTTTATGTAATTACAGCCAATAACCTGTCTGGGGTTTTTTTTTCTCTCAGACTTGATGGTTTCTGATGATAGGTCAGATATGTCCTCATCTTCCATTAATCTTTAATTCCTCCAAAGTCCCATCTAATTAAAGGTTTGGCCCTGTCAGATTGACTTTCACAGGGAACTTTTGCAGTTGATACAATCACAACTCTTCGGCGATCGGAACATGTCATCACGTTGAAATCTTTCTGTCGTAAACGCCAGATTTTATGCTTCAAACTCTTTAACCTTTGGCATCAATGCAGCGTGGAAAGATAAAACACAGAGACAGATGTTGACTTTTGCAAAGCAGATGGATACTTGCAGCTTACAATACACACACACATCCACATACACCGCAGTGGTGTGAGCTGCCTGTGTTGCCACTATGCTTGGCTGCCACTAGGAGCCGTTTCTGCCTTCTGCTGAGAATCCTGGCTTTGTAGTCAGGCAGCTGGCAGGGCAGCTCCTGGGGTCGAGGTACGGACCACTGGGAGTCATCATTAACTTTAAGCAAGGGTGTGTGTTTGGTTATGTCTTTGGAGACTCATCCTGTGCTCTGATCTTCTCCCCTGACCCAGCATCAAAGCCGACACACTGAGCGCCACAGGACCAGCCAAGGGCCACTTGCAAGTGCGAGAGTTTATGTCCGATGCATGTAGGAACACAAATACACACACACACACACACCTCTAGACATTTCATAAAAGGCTTACACACATGCATGCAGGGTAGTTACACACACATGGGCTCTGGCATATGCAAAGATACAGATGTAAATATCAAAGCGAAGAATGAAAAGACGCACTTGCAGGATCCCACACACGTGAGTCACATTCCCCACACTTTGTGATGCACACACAGTCCCAGAGGTCAGTGGTGTGAGAACTCAAGGCCAGGCAGGAGCAGCAGTCCATAGCCAGGACTAGAGGCAGTGAGACCAGCCCTTCTGTGGGCTGTCTGGCCCCATTAGCAAACACAGAACAGCAAACGACAGCTTTTCTCCCAGTGTCCAGCGAAAATCAGTACAGTGATATTACTAATTATTAAGATGTGTTCCCGACAGACAGCCAAGACATTTGCTTCATGCTCAGCAGGCCAGGCACTTGTAAAGTTAGTACTATCTTAAGTTTAATTTACAATTTCCACAAATTTATACGAGTATATGTCGGTTTTGCCACAAAAACAGTGATTCGTTTTTGTGACCTGTTCAGACTGGCTATTTGCCAACTTTGAAACATAATATCAATGACCTACTGAAGCAAATCACAGCAATAAATCAAATTGTGCAGTGATGTTTGCAGTGTTATTGTAACCTCATGGACTGCACATGAATGTCTCTTGATGGACATGGCAATAGACATTTGCATCCACTGAAATGTCTATTTAGATTCAATTGGTTCAACTGATGTATTTTCTTTCACTTTATTTTCTTGAAATTCACCAAGTTTCCCCATTTGGAAGCACTTTAACACTTTTTGTAATTACAATTCGACAGCTAGATCACAGGAGTTTTCAATGACTATGTAAAGCAGGAGTAGCATTGAAATTCACGAGTATAAACAGGCAGCAATGCACTACGGCTGTAAAACATTATCCAAGTGCAAATAGCACAAACTAATAAAGCACTTCCTGAGAGCCTGACAATTTAGGCTGGATTTTCTCCTTTTTCACAGACACACACACACATTCATCAATGACCTGGATATCCAGCCTGCTCTTCTTCCATTACCTCCCACAGGTTAAAGTACATAATGACCTCACTAGACAGGCATCCCCAGAAACAAAGGCCCCATTTGAACCATGTAATCACATTTTTCTACAGTCATCGTCCTCCATATAATCCTTGAAAAACCATTTAAGTTTTTCTAAAGACCCATCCAAAACCATGACACATAATGTCAGGCGTGCTGTCCCAGGACACACACAAATACACAAACTCACACACATCAATAGAGGAAGAGAATCAGATTTTTGTTTCCATGACCCCAAGCTC
This sequence comes from Gymnocephalus cernua, assembly GCA_023631565.1. Taxonomy (NCBI): domain Eukaryota; kingdom Metazoa; phylum Chordata; class Actinopteri; order Perciformes; family Percidae; genus Gymnocephalus; species Gymnocephalus cernua. Next base: position 14,396,938 of record CM042446.1, on the reverse strand, counting down.
TATCACCACTGTGCTGCATTCCTTACAAGATGATAAAATTAAGTCTGGATACACATCTTTTGTCGTTTTGAGATTTTTAGCTAGTGAGCAGTGTGTGAGTGTGTGTGTGTGTGTGTGTGTGTGTGTGTGTGTGTGTGTGTGTGTGTGTGTGTGTGTCTCTCGCTAACCCCAAAGGTAGGCAGATAATTTGCTGTAATTGGTCATCTGCGGGGGCTTTGCTAACAGATAGATATCCAAGGTATGACTGTTGGACTGTGTAGTATCAGTTTTTTTCCATCAATAGACTGACAGCTGAGTAGTAGCAGTCATCAGCTCTCTGCTGAGTCTCCAGTTGGCCTCCAGTTAGCTGGATGTTTCATACCTGTGTTTCAATAGGAGATTTGATTCCATCTCTTCAAGCGCTATTATTTAGGATTAAGATGTGGATCCACTAACTTGACAGCAGGGGGAATATAAACAACAAGGGTATGTGAAGGTTTGTGTTTTTCTATTCTTGTTACACCCCTTTTGCAATACATGAGTGTGCTGTACCATAAGGTAACAGTAACATAAAATAAGGTTAGGTAAGCCAACATAAAGGCAGGTAAGGTAACATAGGGTTAGGGAGGGGTAAGGTAATCTAAGTTAAAGGTATAGTGGAGGATTTTCCCGAATTTCAGAAAAGAACCGCCCTCTCCACTTTTTGAAAAAATGCACATGCACAACACTCTACCTGCTCCCGAGAGGGAACGCCTATTAAACGTGTGCACGAGAGAGCATGCACATGCCTAGTTTGTCCTCGTGCACGCTCTGTTTACATGTTTCCAAAAGAAGATTTGCACTTTTTCCACTATGTCAGACTCGCCACCGGTAAGTGAAAATCTATTTACGACAAGCGCATCTCTATAGCTAACTTTAGCATGCTACAGGCCAACAAACAAGCTATCGTCTAGCATCTAAGTTGTTGTCGGTTGTTATTGCTGGTGCGTTTAGAGCTTTCAAGAAGAGAGTCTTGTGGGATCTGATATTGACTACGAGCCCGTGCCCTGTTCATCCCGACCAAGATCCAGGAGGAGGAGGGGGGGTTGCGCCTAGAGGCCGAGGGAGACGAGGTCAGGGCAGGGGCGCAAGAGCCAGCACCAGCCGAGAGCGGGGAGAAGGCGGTCGGGCTAGAGGCCGCAGAAAGCGAAAACTACCTAGGGACGAGCACTTACGACGGCCTTACATAAACATATCAGCAGAATGATTGACAACTATGAGGACCAATAGTCTTGATGATCCACCCGGAAAGAGAAAATCCTCCACTATACCTTTAAGGTCATGTAGGGTAACTAACCAGGGATGCACTCTATAACAAAGAAGTACAAGGCAAATATTTGGAATATTATATACAAACATCATTACTCACAACTAGCAAACCACAACAAAAAAAAATAAGTGATTTGATGCACTCTTTTAGGCCACAGTCATTTTGTATTTCCGAGCATCCCAGTTCGGAAAAAAAACAATGGAAATGCAAAAAGTACCAAATGCTAAAACCTCAAAAATCTGTAAAAGTTCAGGTTTTGATTGTTACTTGGGATTAGGATTAAGATGTTGCAGATACATTTATAAGTACTAGTGAAACATGGTAAAATCTCATGTTGCAATTGCAGCGTGCATTTGGAAAATTTGGTTAGACCCAAATTTGGAGATAAGGACGAGGACCCTCACATGATTACCAAGACGTGTGCGTGCGCGTGCATGTGTGTAGCCTTGTGAGTGCATGCACATATTCAACCTTTACACCCATGTATATAATCAATCTTCATACAGCATGTGTGACTGTCTGAACACTTACAAGTCTAAATGGCCACAGAGAAACACTCACTGACGCTAATGGCCAGTTGCGATTTCCCCCAAAAGCCACTGTAAAAACAAGTGTTCATTTCATTGGACACCAATTTGAGCCAATGAGCTGTCAACAAAAGACGGTGCAACATCTTTTTCACATTCACAAGGAAATTCCATGAAATCAGGAAAGAAATGAGCTGGGGAAAAAAACAACATTATGGGATGTTAATAAAAATGTAATTCTACGGTAGAGCAGCTGTCACAACAGCGTTTGGTCAGACTAATAGTGGCCTATACTTCGCTGACTTAGATTGGCCGTCTTCACACAGGACTTGGGTCTAGTGGAAGGAAGAGCCAGAGGACTTCTCGAATCCTCAGTAGTGGAAAGACTATGTCACACATCCAAGTTCAGTAAAAAAAAACCCACACAATTACTGTGAGAGGAGTAAATGTAATTAGTTATTTCTAGTCTTTACCATCCTTCAGCGACAGACAAAAATAAGGTTTTAGTCCTGCCATTTTGGTCACAGGGTGAAGGTGCAATTTCAATTTGAAAACTGAATGGACTCATGCTGCTTGTGGGGCTTTTTGTATTAAAGCACAAGATTTCAGCTGGAGTTTGGTGCACATGCCCATTTTGTTTTCTTTGGGGGACGATTTGGCAGAAATACTACTGGCTGTTTCATTTAGACACAAACAATAAAATAAACGCAACCAAACACTGCAGTCATAAACAAAACACTTGTCTGTCTAACATGCGTGACTAACAACAATCCTAAACCAGAGTCATTAATCTCCCAATACACTGCACACTAAAAGATACTTTGTCAAGAGTTGGTCAGATTGGCTGGTCTGGATTTGCTGTCCTTTGCCATAGGATACAGGGGGAAAACATTTGGTTAGCCAGAAGAGGGGGGTTTGTCTGGGTCTATGATTCTCTGCCATAAAATAGACGTTGCAAATCTATCAGCGATTTTTGAAAATAAAGTGATGTTTGACTGTTGCTTGTTCAAAAAAATGAAATCCCCCCAAATGTAGGATAACAGGTGGATCTATAATAGTTCCATAAAAGATGCCATTAAAGTAAGTATTTATTGGGGAAATCAGTGACCATGACATATAGGGGGTCTGATCGTTTGAAAACAAAAACCTCTGATGCTGTTCCTGCGATACTCTCTGTCCTTGATGTTCGGCTCCATTTCCTCTGCGATTTATATGACTGATGATGGCTACTTACTGCTTTCCTCCATGACCAAACAGACCCTCTCAGAAACGGCTCCCTCGGCTGCTTAAGCGATTGGTCACCATTCAGCGCTAAGTGAATATTCCGTAAACAGAGATGTACTCCCATGGTTTATTGATGGTCCATTTTGAGCAAAACAAAACATTTCTGCGGGTTTTAAATTTACCAGGCCTCATTTACAGTGTCAATACAGGGATGATGGTCATCAAGAATCCCGTTTTATTGGCCTGTCAGGCTTTGTGGGAAAAATCTGAAGACTGATCACACAGGGATGTGTTGGTGTGTGTGTGTGGTAGTCTTAGTAGGTTTACTATGTAGGCTGCTTATTCGTTATTTTCGGGGTTGATTTATCGATAGGGGTTGCCTATGTGTGTGTGCCTTTACATGCTCGATGGCTCGTATATATTTGTGCGTCTTATGTGCCCATGTGCCTCTATCGACGTGCAGCAGTACAGGCAGTAAAGAGGCCTGCTATAGTGATCTGTGGTTAGTTTCTGCTTTTGGGCAGCAGCAGGTGTGTGTGTGTGTGTCTGTGTGTGTCTGTGTGTGTGTGTGTGTGTGTGTGTGTGTGTGTCTGTGTGTGTGTGTGTGTGTGTGTGAGCTAGGCCGGTCTGGTCCCAGATTTAGAGGAGGAAGCCGGTGTCAGGGCCAGGAGATGAATCTCTCCTGAGGGATCCGATAAATAAGGAAAAAATATCTTTGAAAAAGGAAAACGCAGCTGTTTCCAAAGGAGAAGTCAAAATATTGGTGGCTTTGCATTCCACAGCCACAAGGTAGAAGGCCAGCTCAATCTGTGATGCTGTTTCCCCTCCCTCTCACCACGAACACCACCTTTTCTCTTCTTTCTCAGCACAGCTACCTCTCCCTATCCTCACCTCTCTGTCTCCCTTCCTTTCCCCTCCACCCTCTCTGTCATGAAGACAGCCGAGCCACAGTGCGATTCCCTTTGGAAAGTCTGTGGTGACCGCAACGCATTTCAGCGGCTTAGAGGCAGAGCATATGATCCACTGATAAATCAGTCTGGGCCAGCCTCAATCTCCCCCCTGGGCTGACTTACATGTAAGACCTACTGCTTGTTTTACACACAGGCACAGCGCCACAAACGGCGACGGTAACCAGATACCTGGATATTCAAAAAGCAGGTGGGCCTTAAGGAAAATCAGGAAAAACACAATCAATGTTTCTAATAAAACATCCGTCCACAATGTCAACACAATATTGGTGAGATAAAAGGGTAGAGAACTTAAGCTTTCTTCTTCTTGTTCAAGTTTTCGGCGAAAGCCAGAAACACACATCCAAACCTTTCAAAATGATCTGTTATTTTAGTATGGGGGGGGGGGGGGCCCAGAGGGAACTGTCCTCTGAACACTTTTCTGTAAATGCACAATGCAGTGCACTAAACGTGACGTCAGTGAAGCATGTTTTTAAAGCCCAAGTATTTAAAAACAGGTTGGGAAGGTTGCAGCATTGGTACGAACCGCATTCATCAAAGAGGGAAATAAGTGATCTACTTGAGTATAGATTTATTTCTATCCAGGTGTTGTTTAATTGTTATAATCTGTCAAAATCAAAGATTAGAACAGTGACTGATGTCCATGTAAGAGGATAATTCTGGTTCATTACAACTTGATCAGACAGGTAGTAAACAAGCCAACAGTTCAGCCAGAAGTCCTAAACCACATTGTTTTGGAGGTAAAAGCGAGTGCACCCAAAATAATGGAGAGGATCCCTCATTGCACAGAAAAAGAGTGGTAGATCAAAGTTAAACCAGGACGTCTGAAAACCGTGATGGATGTTTAAAAAATGGACAGTTTTGGTAATCATTTTTCAAGTCGCCTTTGTTTTCTCTTCCAAGTAATTTTCGCTGACATGGCAGTTTATTCACAACCCGTTTGATCATCTGACCACTTGTGTTACTCACCTCTTTTTAGCGATGTCCCATGATCTCAGAAATTGATTTAGTGAGTACAATGTTGTTATTCCAGATAATTATGGCCAAAACTACAAAGACCCAACTTGTAATACACTGGCATTATCTTTTAATATGATACTATCCCAAATCTCTCTCTCTCTCTCTCTCTCTCACACACACACACACACACACACACACACACACACACACACACACACACACACACACACACACACACACACACACACACAAATCTGGACTTTGACATTATGATTCACCAGAAGGCATACTTTTATTAGTCAGGTTTGATTTCAGTTGATACACGAAAGCAGCAAAACAGCAACAGACATAAACAACCTGAATAGCTCAGATCTAGATTACCACCTCAATGTGATCACACAATACTTGGACCGAGAGATACCCGTCTGTCCACTACAAAGGCCGAGACATTCGACTGTTTATAATATAACAGGAAGAGAGGGAGAAGCTCTATTAAAAATATTCATGACGTGTTCCAGATAATTACATGAATGTCAGAGTTCTTACATTCCTCTCAAAGTGTACACAATACCAGCTGGGCTTGGACATTGGCTAGTCTTAGACAGTGTATACAGTATGTGTGTATTACAAGAAAAGTTCTGAACATACTGACCATATTGTACAGTATGCGAAGAAAAAAAAAAAAGGCACCTACAGTGAGATGCGTGGAGTAGATGCGCTAAAATGTGAGACTTCCTCTTGGACAAGGATTCATACCGGACTTTTAAACACTAAAGATAAGGTATCCAGGAGGTGTGGAATGTGTCCATATTGGAGGAAGGACTGGGCAGAGTTTCCCCTGCACATCCTTAGTGATAAGATCCTTTTATCAAGAAAGCCTCACGGCACTAGGAGAGGATACATTTTCGTTATGGGTGGCCTCTTTGGGAGTCAACCACCTAACCTCTGGAAATATTAGTGTATGGTTGTACCCACTGACATACGAATAAAACCATCTTACTTTTTTTCCCCTCACCTGATTGTCCTTTATCTTACTGTATTTGCAGTTTTATTATCTTTCAACACTCTCTCCTTTTCGTACTTTCTGCTGACATACTTTAATTTCTCTGATGATGCATGTGTTTAGAGGCCTACATTTAATTAGGAAAGCAGAAATGAAATCCTACGAATTTTTATACATGGAGCAAGTCGAAAGAATGACAGACTCATTATTCGCTGAAAACGTACATGTCTTGCCACTCTTCCTTCTCCGTGCCCTTTTTCTCATCTCTCTCTTACACCCTGACTCACTCCATCCCTACCGTCTCCGACTGTTTTCCTGTCAGTTTCATGTTTGGAAAGTCAGCCCGCGGGTCAGGCTAGGGCTCGTAAATTTGTCAGCGGTAGCGCGGTTGAAAGGGAGGCTACTTGCTCGGGAGGGTTAGGAGCATCTGCGCTCACATGGGGCCTTTTTCTCACTGTGGACCTACAGTTGTTGTTTCAGGCACGTCCTCTTTAGAGAGATGACCAGCCTGGGAACATGTGAGGGCCTGAGGTGTACAGCTTTCTTTGTGACACCGGTATTTGATGAAGACTTCTTGTATAACCAGGTGGGCAAATACACTCATATTATCAGTGCGGACACACACAAGCCAAGTCACATATGTCTGTATTCGTGTACTTGTAAGGACATACATTCATTCCCTAACCCTTGACCCTGACCTTTGAGGAAAACTCTACCCTAACACACTCATCACTGAAGTGAACAGCTATTGTTGCTCTACCTTCGGTTTCTGGGGCCACTGAATATGTCGACGTCATGGAGGTGCTAGAAGAATGGTCAGGGGATCATCAAAGTCTGGAGGATCCATCCATTAGGAAACCATGAATGTCTGTATACAATTTCATGGCAATCCATCCAAAATGAGATATTTTAGTCTGGACCAAAGTGTTGGACAGACTGTATGACATGCTGCTAGCATGGCTAAACAAGGATTTCCATCATAGTTTAACTTGTTCTGACTATAAAGAGAAGAGACTTGTGTACACAGAAATGTGTATATGTGGCTACCAGAACAGACACACACTCACACCCTCCTTCCTCTGGTCCTTCAAGGTCTCCAAAGGCTTTAAAATCACCTTTCATCTTTCCCAGAGTTTCTCACCCCTCAAGCATCCTCTGGGTGTGCCTTTTTTTTTTCTTTCCTTTATTCCCTCCTTTCTCTCTCTCTTCCTCTGCTTTTTTATTTACTAGAGATAAATCCCTGCGGGCTTCCCGGTGACTTCACAGAAGAATGTGACAGAGGGAATGTTTACCGTGACATTTACGCCATTCCTGTTGGCCGCGGTCAACTCCATTACCAGAACGAGCCTCTACGGCAAAGCAAACGACGGGGTCATTATGATAATGGATGGAGTTTACACACAAGGACACGCTGCTTTGGAGTTCAGCGGTTCACAACCTTTAACACCGGGATGGACCAGAAATTCCAAAGACATACCAACCAGTATTTACTAAAAAAACATCTTTTGTCCTGTACCTTGTAATGTAACAATAGTGTAATGTCAAATCATCATCATACAGAATTAAACTATGTCACTGAACCGGTCCTCTGATACATCGATCGGATAGAATATCATTAGATGCAAACTTGCCGCAGAACATTCATCCTAAAATAACAAGTACGTAGAAGCCAGAGAAACAAATAGTCGGAAAAGGACGAGTTAGGTGTTAGTGTTTAAGGAACTATTAGTCTCGCATTGCCAGACCTATCTCTGCTCGGGGGGAGATCTGGCTAGTCCACACAGCATTCAGGTGCAGACTGATCTCATGAAGTGGCGTATGTATGACACGCCAATTCGTATGCCATTTTTGGCATGTTATCAAGACGCATACTCGCTTTTTAGCATGTTTATCAATGCAGTTTGGCCTCCATTGACCGTAGCGAGTAGTATGAAAGGGTGAAAATCTGTGTAGGGAGGCTGGTCAGGGTGGTGGATGGGTAAAACACAGGACTTTCACCCAGGAGACCGGGGATTGTGTCCCGCGTGTCACGTTTCCTAAACTCAACCATCGCTTTCTTCTTTTACTAAACCCAGCCGGTTCTTCTTTTCCTAAACCCAACCCGTCCATTGTATACGGCGCTCAAATTGCGAAGGTGAGGGACATCCATCCAAAAATGAGGGACACCCAGCGGATCTTCCGGCGTCACCGCATTAATCCCATGAATGAATTGTCGCCGATATAGACTAAGGAATTATAGAACTGTAAATGTTTTTAAACCAGGGCACCAGTTCATAAAGTTTTTTTTAAATGGTACGTAGTATTTTGTCATTTTTCATTTGTGAAATTCTTTGTGTATGCTTTTTTTAATTAAAAATATTGGCAATATTGGCATTACCCACCGTGATACTTGTACTATAATGTCACTACTCCCTGAAAATCCCAGCTATGCCTCATTCATATTGTCTTTAACAACAGAAGGTGAATGTCGGGTTCGGGCAGATGTGCGTGGTACATTTTGATGCAGTTTGCACTAATGCCACCTATGGCATCCACATGTTCCTCTATATTCTTCTTACAGTCACTCCAAACCTCATCACATGGACCTAAACACAGGCAGCCAGTGTTTTCAACCTTCTAAACAGACTGGGTTTTGTGGCTTTAGTTACGCGGAGATCTGGGGAAAATGCAGCAATCAAAACAAAGAGACGCATTTGTTTGCATCTTTGCCTCTCGGTTTCGTAATTTGTCTCTTTCTTTCACATATACAAACTTTGTACATACAAACACAGCCTAACACAAACACACACACACACACACACACTAATTCCAGGTTAATGATCTCCTGTGCCTTGCCTCTTCATAGACAGTTGAACCCAAGACGAAGGCTGACAGCTTTACGGCGCTTTTAGGAAAGAGCAATGCAGGAGTAAACACACTCTCTTGGTCTTTCCTTGTTTTATACACTCACATGTACCGATACAAGCGGTTACAACAATCACTAAACGTGCACTGAGCATTAGCAGTACAACAAGAACACAGTGAAAAGTCATGATCACCCATGCTGATGTATAAAAATCTTTTTGTATCAAATTTGCCATAAGCTTACATTTAAATGGTGCTATTTCATGCTAGAATTCTCTTTTTTTCTGGGGCTGGAAAAGCCTTTAAAACTGCATTTGGAGCAACAGACTCTCTAGCGAAACCAACACTAATCAATATGTTTAATACAGAGCATATAGCCCAATAGATCATGTGCTGTCTGTTCATATGAGCTACTGGAGGAGGCCATCATATCAACCTGTTTCTGATCAGCTGCTTCTTGTTGCACAGCATGTCGTCAAGATGAGGTTTACATCAATAATTTGATGCAAGACAGCGAGAAAAAGACGTGTAAAGACACAGACGGATGTGGACAAAACAACAAATGTGTGAGAGGACAGTGGAGCTCTGCCCCGTCCTGCTTGAAGCACAGCAGACCAAACAGCAAATTCCTCCATGCCTGCACCCAGAGGTGATAAATGGGAGCAGTGGGCCCCAATCAGATGTTCCGCCAGGTTTATCTGCTGTTCGATAGATCGTTACCAGCCGCGAATGTGGCGCATTTCACCTCCTTATCTCGCCACACTCCTCCATCCACGCGCCACTATCGCTCCGAACTGGAATGTCCGATGAAGACATGAGACTGGACTGGGAAAGAAACGAGGACAGAGAGAACAAACAAGGCGAGGAGTGTAATCTCTGCACTCAGCCCCAATCTCGGCTGCCATCTCGTCAAGTCAGAGAGTTATGGCGTGAGAAGGAGAGATATCAGGGTGGGTGGGCGCGGGGCTGGAGGAGTGATGTGTATGTGCGCGTAGCTGGGTGTTAAGAGCGGTGTGTGTGCGTGTGACAGAAATGACTTCAAGTGTAAATGGAATGCTCTCTTATAAATGGTTATCGGCCGACCTTAGGGTCGACCAACCGTGTGTTTGTGTACATCTCCATTTATGTATACGCCCACAGCAAGAGGTTAGCTGCGTCAAATACTGTCAGGAGACACGCACACTGTCAGGTTTGTGGCAAAAACTCAGATGGACAATAGAGTTCTCCTGTAACACCTCGTCTTTTATGACAGACATGAAGCTGGACTGGAAAAGACATAATCGGGTCAACTGGAGATGTTTCCCCCATCAACCCTGTTTGTTTCTTGAGGCGGCTGTGTGTTTTGCCAAAGAGCTCGACAACCAATACAATCCAAACATGAGAAAAGGAAGCACTTTAAAAACACTGTAACTCAATAAGCAGAATTATTTGTATATCTTGGGGCGTTCTTGAACATCACTGTGAGTTCAAGTGAACTTGTAGCGGCAGTGAATTATCTGATACTGTAAACAGATGAAAACAAACACAGAGGTTTGTAGTTTGTCAATGTAACTTTTCTCACCACTGCAGGAAGGTTTCAACTGCCAAGTTTATGTCTCAGAAAAGATCCTTTATTTCACTGCAGCATATCTCAAATTCCTCGCTTAACTTCTGGCTAATATTGTTTACGGTATGCTCGAAGTTGAGGTGAAGTGACGGGTGGTCCTCTGTTCTGTTCTGGTCTCTGAGGCTTTGCAGGAAGTGTTTCAAGACGATTTAGTGAAAATTTTCCAAAGCTCCCTTCGGCATCAAACAACTGACTCTTTGATCGAAGCCAACTAATTACTTGATCATGCTGGAGCTTTGGGACACGTTTCGCAGCAAAGGAAGTGGCTTACCTGGGCTAAGGAGCTGAGAAATGCAGCCAGGCATCATAAGACAGGGAAAACAGCCACTTAATAAGGGCACTTCATTTCAGAATAAGCCCAGGGCTGTCTGGACCCAGTTAATCTCCTGGAAACCCACTTCTTAAAGCTTTCTGGCTTGTTTGCCTTTAGTGTGGGAGGTAGGCTAGTAGAAAGCTTGGCTGTTGACTTAGGTAAGAGGTCTACTGACAGCTCAACTATGCAATGGGGTGTGTAGAGACAGAGAGGAGAAGAAAAGGAGAGCAGTCATGATGACAGACAAGTGCACAAACGCATAAATTAATCTTTGAATATTTGAACTGGAGGAGGCATGTGTGATTTCACTTTCCAGACAAATGTGATCAGATTTGTGTTCCAATTAATGGAGACACATATATGTGGCTACGTGTAAACAAACATTTATTAAAACTCATCTGGATTTTATGCTACAATGAGACACTTGAAATGACAAGTGTAAATGTGGCCTTAGAACACAAAACAGGGGGATGGGTTTAAGCTCACCTGTTAACCATGAAATGGTATTTAAAGCTGTAGGAAAAGTAGAACAAGATTGACTTTAAAAAAAACCTTGTTCCTTCTGGTAAGACCCAGCAGACAAACAGAAAAAGGGAGAGCAAACAAGCAATGGGAGCTTTGGCTGCGCTCTGACTGAGCCAAGCCAAGCTCAGAGAGGCCTTTACACCTGTCTGTCTGTCTGTCTGTCTGGCATGGGAGAGCAACAGCAAAGCAAACTCATCACAGTTAAATGCAGATGACACAGGAACAACATTTGGAGTTCCTGCTCTGTGACCCGTGAAACCAAAGCCATTTCTGTGCATCCTTGACTCAACATAACCACGAGGTCACAGCTCAACCACAAAAACCAAACCTGATAGGAATAGCAAATTTTCCCCTGCTGGCTATTATAGCCCTCACGGTGAGCATTAACCTCTTGTATTCCCCCCCCACTGGGACGCACCTTACCAATACGGGTCAGTGTCTCCCCACTCATTCCACAACATATTACTTTGTGTGAGATCTATAGAAGGTCTGTGACCAGAGATTAGCATCTAAAAAAAGGGTAGGTCATCCCTTTTCAACTAAATAGGTCTTAACCAGAGATCTCCTAAAATATAAATAGGAAAAATACACATTTGTACTTAAAAACTACACACAGAGTTCTCAGAGGGACTCTTCAGTTCATTTGTGTCCCTTTAGAGTAAGATTATCCGTTTCCTCTTACAAATGAAATTACGTCATGTTCAAAGTCAGAGTGTGTGCATGTTTAAGCCGCTGTTCAAATCTACATTCAATGAGTGTGTACAAGCCCTAAACTGAAATTTAAAAAGGCGTCCTGTGGAGTTTTAGGTTATGTTTACATTCAGTGTTACTCGCAAAAATGCACTGTGTGCATTTCCTTCATCATAATAAAACATTTGCAAAGCTGATTTTCAAGTATTTTAAATCCTGAATTGTTTACATCAATGTTGCATTACTGCATAATATCTGGGCAAATTACCGCCAGTGGAATTGTGTGAAACCATCAACAGGAATGTGTACGGCATTGCACGCTTGAGATAAACAAAACAGGGAGCCATTCATAGAAAAACAGCTCCATAGCGCTACTAGAGGTCCAACGCTCCACAGGGAACCTTCAACAGTGACCACTGCCATTACCCGAGGACCCTGTTGAGTAGTAGGACATGCTCGGAGCTGCAGCGTGTAACACAGCATGAGTCATTCAGCACAAGTGTTACTTCACTAAAAACCTCAGTGGAAAGCAGGACATCCACAAGGCAAACAGTGACGAATGTGCTTTTTGAATGAAGATGAAAAAGGAGCTGGAAAATATGCTTTTCGTCCTACAATTTGATGTTTTCCACCACTTGCTCCGCTGTTTTTTTTTTTTCTCAATGGGTCATTCTGAACAAGTGATGAAAGCTAAGGAGAATGGATGACTGAACAAGAGGTCTACATGAATCATGCAGGGGGTAGGAGGAGGGGGGGGGGGCATATGGTTCGCAGAGAGCACTTGAGACTGGATGTAACGCAGGGGCTCCTAAATCTATCCGAACCCCAGGAGAACCCCCTTTGAAAATGAGCTCTCTATCTGTGCTACTGCCGCAGCTGGCTGCGAAAGACATCAGTTCACGCGGACGCTTAAATCACTGTCATCGGTTTATTTGCTAGGGGTCAGTTTAAAGTCTGACATTCTTGCATCAACACCCAGGGAGGATTTGCTGATGTAAAAAAGGTGACTTCAGTTTTAAATCAGATTACCGCTGCCTTCTTCACTGCTCTGATTTCACAAACACAGATTAGGTGAGGAAGGTGCCTTTCAATGAACAACTCTGCGTTAGGCTCTGTCTGTTAATCCTATTTTTCAAATCATTTCAGACAGATTGTTTGGCTTCTTCGCTTTTCTTCCTTTCATTTATCTTGATTCTAATTTGTGGTTTCACTTTGGCCACACATGATATCCAGATTTTTGGGCCTGTTTTGAAACAAGAAGGACCACCCAGGAGTGTTTCAGGCCTCTTTCTACTATAGTTTTCTAAGTCGCTCCTCACAAACAGCTCCAAATCGAGCGAGAGACACATTAAAAACTAATCGGATGGCGATGACACACGGTAGTCGTGCAAGGCCTTATTTGCAAAGCAGATGGAAAGCCTTGGCCTGTCCGACATTAATTACAATCACATTCAGGGAGGAAGCCTTCCCTCCTCCAGGGCGGTTAGGACTCTGTGTACGGCTGGAGGAGATGGCAACCTAATCCCCCGGTCACCGCAGAAATCTGAGGGAATTGTCAAAAGATGCACAGGACGTGATTAATCAAAGTGGAGAGCCAGATGTGCAACAACACAGAATCAACCCAAACTGACACAGCACAGGAATATCAAAACCACAGACACACAAACACCACGCAGCCACCACCACACTCCCACACAGAAGCCAACAGAGGGGCTTCGATATTTGAGACTAAAGCGACGGCCTCCTTCTGTCTGAATATCTGGTTTTCATCACTACATGTTGCAAGACCAATACTCACAGGACCAATAAGTGGAGAAACATTGGCTTTGTCTTACTACAAACCCACATCTCTCCTTCACGTGTGGTACTAAGTGACTTTTAAATGGTTTAAGGTGAGGGGTAAAATATTTAAGGGACTTCCAGTTTCAAAAGAAGTATAACTCTGAAGAAGTATAAGTCTGAAAAAGAAACCATGAGACCACATTCTTCAGCAGTGACACATTCTCACTGTTCTCATGGCCGGATCATGACAATGCCCTTAGTTCCCAAGAAGAATGTCAATCAATCTGGATTTAAGCCTCCTTGTCCGGCAGCGTCCGACTCTGGCAGCGCCGCTGTTTATCTTCAGGCGCTCTGTTTAGAGTCTCCCAGTAAACACTGGAGCTGCTAATGGAAGGAAGGCCTTTTGGCTTTTATGTTCCAAACTAGTTATGATTAAAGTGTCCCTCTTTATCGTCACTAGAGCTAATTAAAGACAAATCTGCTTGGCTAACACAAACAATGCGACGCAATTTTACTGCCCAGAAACCGCAACTCGCTGCGCTGGAGGTCAGCGGCAGGAATAGCCCTTTATATACAAATACCAGCGGTGGTGGTTGATGGTTTGCTGAGGATACTAGGTCTGTTTTCCCCGAGAAGACATAAATCATGAAGTAGATTGCACAGCATGACTAACCACAGAATGTCGTTCCTATAAATGAGCCGAGGAGGGCCAATCTACCCAGAGAGAGGGCGAGTAACAACAACTTACTCCGAAACAATATAAACCTCATCAGTGTTTCTAACCCACAAAGGACGTGAGGCAGTATGGGGCTCTGTGCGGTTCATACAGTGAGCTATAGGGTCCATTACTAAACGTGCGTCCTGGTGCGCCTGTTGCGCTACTGTCCTGTGTTTAAATTAAAATGTGGGTCGGCTATGAGCTCCAGGTGTCTTCAATACGGGTCAAATATGGGGGGTAAAAGGTATTTTAGGAATAAGGATGGGCCTAATTCATGAGACTATTTTAAAACCGCATCCTCATAAATGTACATTTTGTTGGATACGATTCTTCCTAGCGTACCCTCCACTTCAACCTTGCTTGTGCCAAACACCTGTTCACCCGTAAATCAAATTAGGATTTTCCATCTGATTCATCGTTCGAACAACTTGACAATTAAAAAAAAAAAAAAAAAAAAAAAAAAAGATCTCACAGGAGCGCAATTACGCACAAAGAAATCGCCGAAAAAAATAAAAAATAAATTCAAGTTACTTACCGAGATTAACGAAGCTCATCACCATATCAGCATCATTCAGAAAGGCAGTTTCTTGGTATGTGGCCAGAGGAGGACTCTGGGTCGTCCGCATGGACTGATATCGGTCCAGGATGCCTTCCACTTGGCTTTTCTCCTCGCTCGATATGGTGTTGTATAAGTCCAACATGAAAAGTGGAGCAGAGTTGTACTTCCCGTGTGACAGATGTGGTCTCGGTCTGTGCGGCAGCCCGAGGATGGACAGGATCTCCTTCTGCATCTCCCTCTTCTCGTGCGTTCGCAGCCGTCGGTGGATGAAACCCGGGTGCACTTCGTTGTTTCCATCCAGTGAATAATTACTCCCCGCGACCAGGAACATGCAGTAATAAGCGCTCCACCACAATCCGACCAAGGCAAGCCAGCGGCTGGTCATGGTGTTGTCGCGCTGTGCTCTCCGGAGTCCCAAGTGTGTCTGGCTTGGAGCTTCAGTCGCCTATCCAAATGTAAAATAGGCGTAAGGGTAACCTACACCAAAGTCCGTCCGAGCGCGCGGTTATCGGTCGTAGCCGCAGATCAAAAGCGAGAAAAGACACGTGAATCAAGCCATCTGAAATACTTCCTTAAGAGAAATGTGCAAAATAGTGTCGGTCCTGCTTTCATTTCTGATTCCCGTAGCGCGCGGTGCTGCTGCTTCGGGATAAAGTGCACCATGAGAAACTTTATTCTGAGCGCTCCGGTAAGTCGGTCAAAAGACACCGTTTGACACGAAGTTCATCAATAAAAGAATAACAAGTCCTCTGAAACAAGCCATTTTACTTTAAGCGGATATGTTTGCTCTCCAAAATAAACGAGTTTCCAACGCTGCGCACTGACAAAAGCCGCCCTTTAACAGTTGAAGTGGTGTCGCTGACGGTCACCTACTCTTACAGGCTGCGTATGAGAGTCTAACAGAAATGAGCAGGTTGCAGTCCATAATATGCGTGCGCGCGCGTGTACGCGTGCGTGCGTCTGTGTGTGTTTGTATATGTGTGTTCTGAAACCGCCCACTCTGTGCGCACTTAGCCAGAGGTGGAGCTCTACAGACTACAAGGACAACTCTAACATCATATTTCCATATTTTTGTTCGCTGCGGAATAACAGCCTGTCATTTAAATAAAAACGCCAAGTTAAGTCCACTTTGCGTTAGTATTGCTCATCATATTCGTGATTAATTCGTTTAGTTTCTGTGACATAATGACTCCCATCATAAACCCAGATTTGTATATATATATTTGTTTAACTTTTGTAGCCTGCTATTGGGTTATAACTTACAATTCACCAGCTGCGTGTTAATGCTCTGCAGCCCAACAGAATATGTCCCCAAAATTAAGAGTTACACTTCTGTTTCATAAGGCTTGGATAGTTGCGCTTTCTTGCAACAATTTACTCCTCTGAAAAAGTCGGCACAAATCTGCTAGAATGAAGCATCGATTACACCTTCACACGCCGATAATCAAGGTGTGTGTCGACTCAGCTGAAGCAGAATTAATGTTACCCAGTTGAGGCACGACCCCTGACGATGGAGCTGGAAACAGCAAGCAATGACGCACAGCAACCTAACAAGGAGAAGTTATCCGACCTCCTTTAAACACTACAGAAATAAACTGACTTAAGTATTCTAATTAATTGTATGAATAACATTTCAAATCTCAGTGAGCTGCATGATGGGGCTGCACTTTGAAGTAAATGTGAATCGAGCGCACCAATTAGTAAACTGTAGGCTATATCCAGTACTAGCAGGGAACAGCTGGCATTGTCCCAGAAGTCTCTACATGAATAAAAAGGAATTCTTTTAAATCCTTATTTGCCTCTCTCCTTCCACTTCCTCCCATCATTCCTTTCACCCTAACCTGTGTTGTGTCTTCATGGCCCCTTCAAACTGTGATGGTCCTGGTGATAAGGTCCAAAGGTGTCCATATCTCTCTGTGTGTCTCTGCTACTGCCAGAGACTCTTTTATCTGCATGTGAAGAGTGAGAACCAGCATCAAAGAGAGAGAGAGAGAGAGAGAGAGAGAGAGAGAGAGAGAGAGAGAGAGAGAGAGAGAGAGAGAGAGAGAGAGAGAGAGAGAGAGAGAGACACACACACACACTTATAGCAGGTTACAAACTATGCTGGTGTTCTGCATGTTATAGTACATTCACTTTACTTATGAAGACTTTTATATTACCTGCAATGTTTTTCCTGTCTACCAAGCAGAAATCCTGTCAGTACAGCATGAAAATAATCTGCAAATATAAATATACTCTTGTTCGAGACCGCATGATGCTTTTCTGTGTGTGTGTTATAGAGGCAACCGAAAGATTAAACTCTAAAATAACGCAAGCAGGGATGAAGACGCTCTACTGGCCTGACAGAGAACTAGTGCTCTCAAGGATGTCATTTATCAGTTTTGTTTTTAGTTTTTCTTGGACTCAAAATTCCCATTTTCTAAAACGAGATCTATTCCTGATTTATAACACAGATTCAGTGGTTAAGCAGAGTTTTAGCAACAACAAAAATAAAAAAGAATAGTCTTCTTCCACTGGCAATTACACAGTGAATGGTGAGTTTCCTCAAGATGCTTTTTTGGCTCTGGCACTGAACACAGAGAAATAGTCATTTTGCGGATAAAACTATGAATATGAGTCAGCTCATGGTAACAAACAGCAGGAAATCCATGTACTTCATGGGCTATTAACTGTGGGCATGGCTCATATTAAACAAACACAAGCCAGCACAAAAGCATCATCCAGCTTCTTCTTCGTCTTCTTCCTTGGTGCTCTCCAGTGCTATCACAACATTCCTGTGATAAATAATGACTGAAAAAAGCACGTAAATGCTTCTTTACGTTCTTAACATTTTTGCTTGACATTAAGAAACTGTGTGTGTGCATCCCTGGACGTAGAGCAGGTGATGTGTGTGTGTGTGTGTGTATGCTGGGTGAACTGGAAGTAGAGGGAGGAGGAAACATTAAACAGAGGTTCTGTGTCCTGTCATCACACTGTCTAGACAGGACACCTCCTAGACCTAATGAGGTCTTTGTCTGCCTGTATCTATCTCTTTCACACACACACACACACACACACACACACACACGCACGCACGCACATAGACACACACACTTCCTATGAGACAGTTTTATTAAAGAGCATGTAAAAGTCACGGCGGAAGAGTTCACATTAACTTGCACAGAGAGAATCTTGTGTAATCTTGTGTTGTGTGCTCAAGTCACACACACACACACAAAATGAAGGGGAAGCGTGCTCCAAAACCATAGGAATGCTTACACCTGGCACAGATCTGACAAGCAGTGCTGAATCTTCTGCAATAATTACAGTATATATTGCAACGGTTCCTCGGTCACACGCACATGCACCAAACGTGAACGCACGTCTTATCCCAGTAATCAAGTGTTTTTTTCCAAAGGAACAATGGTGAGCTGCTGCAGGTTTGGTGCTTTTAGTCTTTTGTGTTGGATTCGTTTTGTGGTCGCAGCCTTCCTACAGCCGAGCACATACAGATAGCTCTGATTCTCCTTGATGACTTCCTTTGAAAAAACATTTTCAAAAAAAAAAAAAAAAAAGGTGCAAGACCACTTTTTAAAAAATGTGTATATTCATAATTCACACAGAAAGAAAGGGGAAAAAAAAAAAAACAGGGTAGTAGGCTGATACATTTTGGTTTCATCAGCTTGGGTTAAAACTAGTTTTGGTCAAAACGGAGTTAGCCAAATGTTTTCCATTAAGAAAATGAATGGTAAAGCTCCAGTCTATTCTTGATGTGGAACTCCATTTTCTCCCAGCCATCAGGGTTTCTGCTGCTGCTACATGAAATGTGGAGCTTGCGGACTGACAGTTGTACTGTACAACAATTACAAATTATGGCTTTAAAATATACATTAGCCTCACAATACCTTTGTGTCTTATCTTTCTGTATTTTAGATTTCATTTCTCCAAAAACTATGCTTACAATTGCATCTCACACAAAACCTAATTAATAATAAACATAAAAATACAACATTCTTCCTTAGTTCTTTTATTTCACATAACTACTAGTCAATATATTTATATATCTATTAGATAACAAGCTAATATGGTAGGCTAGGTAAGGATTTTCTTTAATATCAAATCGACCAGATCAAACTCTTAAACTGAAAGCACTGGACCTGCAACATGGATGCAGCGAGATGTGTTAGATCACCTGAAATGCACAAGGCCTCTGCAAACTAAATCCTAGAAGAATTTTCCTCCTTTTCCTACTCCAGTAGTGAAAATGGTTGCCCCGGTGACAGCTTCCGATCGGATGACAGGAATTCCGTGGTCCATCTCATACTGCATGGCCTGAACAGAGGAAGACAGATTCAACCAATTAAAAACTACCTTTGCATAATCAGAAGATTTTAACTTAATGAACTCGACCTGGTGGCAACTCGAAAGGGCAAATGTCCTAAACTTGTTTGA
Source organism: Gymnocephalus cernua (assembly GCA_023631565.1). Lineage (NCBI taxonomy): Eukaryota > Metazoa > Chordata > Actinopteri > Perciformes > Percidae > Gymnocephalus > Gymnocephalus cernua. Next base: position 14,377,500 of record CM042446.1, on the reverse strand, counting down.
TGGTCAGTATTTCAAATATGAGAAAAAAAAAAAAAGCAGGAAATATTAACTTTTGAAAATGTGAACGAACATTGTGCACAAATGTTTTTGGTTCTTTCACATTGAGTTTTTTGATCTGACACACCCGTCTGAAGCCGACATGTTGGTATCATACATAAGGCATGATGGTGGAACAGTCCTACATTATGTGTACCTGCGTGAAGGAGGGAGCATCGTAGCAGCTGTACATGGCTGAGGAGCGGTCGGCCCGCAGACACTGCTGAGGGAAGGAGCTGATCTGCTCTGCTAACTGCAGGGCTGCCTGTAGAGCTGTGGTTGTAACATGAAGTCAGTCCAACACCGTGATACAGATGAGTATATACAGAACATTATGCATACACTAGGAAATGCAGCCAGCTATAACATTGGGAAATGCATACAGGTTAATGTGTTGATAACCCTTTCTCTTATTACAAAAAAACTAAAATCACCAGCCCTTCCTTGCCGCGTTTCCCTGCTGCTGTGTCTCTGAGCTATACCAACGCCACTCTGCCTCCTCGCCCACATTAAAGCACTCGATGACATCCAGATCAGTTCTATGGAAAAACCTATGCTTCATTATGCCACACTTTGATGCCCTGTGTGTGTGTGTGTGTGTGTTGCCATTTCTTCCCTTCCCTCTGATGTTAAACCCGCGCTGAGTGATCATCTCTCAGAGAGGCCAATTAGGCCGAGGCTTGACTGTGGGAAGAGGAACTTCCTAAAAGAATTAAGCAAATCTTCTAACGTCTAGGAAGAGAGTGTGTGTGTGTGTGTGTGTGTGTGTGTGTGTGTGTGTGTGTGTGTGTGTGTGTGTGTGTGTGTGTGTGTGTGTGTGTGTGTGTGTGTGTGTGTGTGTGTGTGTGTGTGTGTGTGTGTGTGTGTGTGTGTGTGTGAATTCGCACATGGAAAGGCGTTTTGGGGATTTTAAGGATACAGGAACGTTCATGCATTAATGTAATACAGGAAATGCCGTATTGAAATGCATGCATAACTTAATTCTCAAACTGCTGCTGGAATGAGCGAGGAGAGGGTAGTGCTGATGGTGAGTTATGGCTTCAGCACAGTGTTGGAACCAAATAAAGAAAACAGAATCACAGGAACACATTTACATTAACTAGGATCTTACCTACAAGACAAGTTTCTTACAAACTATGTTTTCTGAATGAAAACAGATCACAGGGCATGTTTCTCTGTGGTTGTCTACATGACTGGTCTTCACAGCGAACAACGATTTCTACTTCCCCCAACACAGATGGAGGACTTCCAAAAAAAAAATCTGGCTATATTTCATTACTACAGGACAAATCCACAAAAGCACTGTAATGCTAACGCTTTAGACGAATGACCACGTCATTTTTTAAATGATGCAATCATCATTACATTTAGATCAGGACAGATTCAAAGGTGAAGTAAAAAAGCCGAAGAATCTGACCAAGCATTCAATGACAACTTTCAATACTTGATACTTTTTTTTTATATATATATATATATACGCGATGGGACACATTTTGGTCGGTATTCGTAATGTATCGAGGTGTGATCCCCTAGCACTATCCGTGACACAGCACTGATAAACACAGAATCTACACACTAACTCCCAATACCTTGGCCATCAGGAACAACTCTGTTTGCCAGTCCGTAGGCAAGAGCCTCCTGCGCGCCGATTGGTCGCCCAGTCAGAATCAGGTCAAGGGCTCGTGACAGACCAATGAGACGCGGGAGCCGCACTGTGCCTCCGTCAATCAGAGGAACTCCTGAAAGAAGACGAGCTGTTCAGTGTAACATATTGTATCACGGTCATATATGACTACACATGGCACAAAGAGACTCAGATAGTAAAGCATATCCATAATATCCCATGCTATTATCTCAGACCAGGGCATTTATACTCATTTAGACTAACAGTCCTCTTACACTAAGACTTAAAGAAAAGGTGATTTATCTAGTATTTGATTAGTTAGTTAGTTAGTATTAGTCTTCTATCCTAAAAGAAAGAGCAAAATATTCTCTTGTTGGAATGTCTCAAATGTGAGCTTTTGCTAAAATTTCCTGTTTTACATTATTGTAAGCTGAATATATTTGGGCTTTGGACAAAAACAATTAAAAAGATGTCACCTTGGGCACTAAAGATTTTATGGACTTTGATGGGTTTCTTGATTTTGTGACATAACCCCTGTCTAACCCATAAATCAAAAATGCTTTATAATGAAAATAATTATTAGTTGCAGCCCTATGCTGGACTGTTGCTCTATCACATTTGGAAATTCCAGTTCAAATGAAAAATATACCCAGAATGTGGGGGTGGGAGTTTTCTAAAATTACCTTTAGACACACGTTTGGATTATTTAACTATAAAAGGAAATCTAGGCCACTGTGCCAGTGTATTAGGTTCAGCTAAACTGTGTGAAAACAGCCAAAGAAACACTTAGAAATACATAATATACTGCTGGCATTAATCTAGGTTACAGCTGTCATGGGAACAAAGTTTTTGAAACCATTTCACTCCTTAACTGTAACTCTGCTTTCTTTCAGGCAGTACATGAAAACTCAAACTCCGCCTTACTCTCAGTCTCACTGGACGCATTTGCATTATTACTGGGTGAACTAGAGAGAAAGAGGGATAGGAGGGAAGGGAGGGAAGAGAGAAACAAGAGCAGAGAAAGTACACTGCAAGGTACAGTAAGCTTCTGGCATCTGTCCTAATTTCTAAAGAGCACCAGCTGGAACTGGCACACTTTCTACTTTACAGCTTTCAAAAGTTCTACGCCACAATCCCGACTCCCTAATTCCTCCAAGTCGCTGATTCTATTTGACCGCCCATTATTGAGAGCACATGTGTCGGACATGTTTTCATAACCCCAAATCATCATGCGAGCTTTCAGGGTCCGGGTCCCCCCCCCACCACCACCACTCTCATTCTTTAGGGAGTCGTGGAATTACTGTGATTCAGATAAATTAAATTGGAATACATGAAATACCAGTGGTAATACACCAGCGACCAATCCAGGGGCCTGGTTTGGGTTGAGACAGTCGGCACATATGGCGCTCTGACAGACTGAAGACTGTGATTAGATGGGGGTGGGGGGAGTTACACTGTCTGCAAATTCTAGATTTCACTCAATTTTTCAGTCATCCCCCATTATAGGAGCGAATCCCACAGAAATGTAAATTACAGAGTGTACGGTTGAGCACCCTGAGTCGATGAAATGCAACATAAATGGCAGCTGAATTCCTTTTGCAGAGACGCTTACAGCACAGGTGTGTGTGTGTGAGGTTCAAGGTCTTTTCAATATTGACTGAGACAACCAAGTCTTTCAGCCAAGGCTTTTCTGCTCCGTGGAGCTTTGCCATACTTAGATAACCATTTAAACATATCCATCACTTTTAGCCTTTTCATCAGTTATCCATTACTTTTAGCTAACTGTTTAGACTTCTCAATCAAATCACAAATTCAATGTTTCTGTTTTAATTTGTTTAGCTACTCTATAGTCTTTCCATGTACCCACTGGTAGCTGCAGAATCATTCCTGTAATCCTCAGCAACAAATGGTTGATTAGTGCATAGAGAGATCCTCCTCTGGCTGGCTAGGAAACAGTGAGAGGAAGACAGAGCCTGACTCTATTAAGGATAGATAAAGAGCCAGGTTGACCTCCCGTCTGTCTGTCTTTGGTGCTGCTGTTGGCACCATCGCTATCAGCAAACGGAAGGATCTCCCTTCTTATCCACTGCACTCGTCTCCAGCACCTCCAACCCTCACCCTCCGTCTGATAGTTCCGTCTCTGATGTGTCCTGTTTTCGGGAATTTACACAAGACCTGCGCTTTGTCCCACATGAATGGGAGCTGAGGGGTTGGAAGCAACTCATTGAAGTAGTTTTAACTCAAAAGGCATGTTTGGCTTGAAAGAAGATGGCTGAGGCGGTGGCTTCTGATCCCCCTGTTCCACGTTTCATAGAGGAAAATGTTTGGCAGTGATCCTGATACCAGATAATCAGTTAGCGTTCGCAAAACAAACAAAAAAAAACGTTGATTTGTCATCGCTGTTCTGCAGTAATGAGCTAAACATTTGGAAAGGAGCCCTCTGCCTTCTTGTTCAAAGCAGATAAGCCCATTGTCAAGACTGCAGCTTGTTATTAACAAGGTTAAACATGAGTCAGTAAAGCCTATTGTTTAATAACTAGATAGAAGAGGTGGTTTTCCTGCATCATAGCGTCATCACAGCTTATCTGACTGACGTGTAGGACCTTGTAATTTATCTACGCGCTACAGAGTTGGACATGTGATTGCAGCACAGTTTTCATTATCTTCAATCAGCATTCATTTGCTAAGCATGAAACGAAAAAATGAAATGAGGTTAATGTGTTTTATAAGTGCAACAACATATTTATTTTTATTTTGGTACATTATTATCCCATCTTTGTGTTTAAATTACAAGCATCTATTCCGTTTGTAAAATCAAACCAGGCAGCAGTCATTTAAGACAGAAAAGCAGACCTGGGTCCAAGCCGCATTATTCACCCTGCTGAACTGAAAGATGAAGCCACCGAATCCCTGCCAGCTGAAAGACTGCTGCTCTGTAGCTGCCCTCTGTGAACTCCTTGTGGACCTGGGAGGCCGACGCGATATTGGTACCAAGTCCGATAGGGAGGAGATCACATTCCACGGGACATCACATATCCAACATCTACAGCTACTAATAACCTGAGAACAGTGTTAACACAACCCACTGAGGTGTTCTCGTTTGCTGCTGGTGCTGCTGGCGTCCTCGCCACATCAAAGTAAAACCAACTACAATGGCCTCCCATGAGGGTAATGCGATTAAGTTTGATGTGGATTAACGATTTCCGGATAACTCCATGCTAAATGGACAGAGGGAAAAGAACAGACCTTCAGTCGGAAGCGCACTTTGAAATACTCACTAGGAATGAAGGAAAATAGCTGCATTGGGCTGGGTCAAACACGAGTGCTACGTAGTTAAGTTGATTTCATGTATTTAGCCCACTGAGTTAATACCAGGGCTTTGTATTCTTTAGCTTGCAGAGCACCATTATACAAGACCACCAAGGCTGCAAACGGGGCCTTAAATCATGAAAATGACAGGATATGTAGCACCTCGTAAGACCAACAAAAAAAAAAATCACATGGAAATTCAAACATAATCAGATCCTATCAGGAACCCAATCTGTCCCAAAGTCACTCAATTTTAGGTACATTTTAAATGATTCTAAACATGATTGTCTTTAGATTAATAAGAAGCTATTTGTAACTGTCTAAAACAATGCCCATATCTTGCCAACAATTTATCCCCTTACAAAAAATGTTGACAACTGTTCCGTCTATTCACTGAAAAGAAACCTGAAGTTCCAAAGAAGACTGCAGTTTCTTTTAAGCGAGATGATGTTATCACTGGACTATGTCACTCAGTTTCAAACTCACTGAGCGGGTGTTTGAATTGGCCAATGTTATGTCAGCTTTGGACGGAGGTTTGACTTTGATTCAACATGTGGCTTCTTCTTTTTTGGCACTCTTGGTCTGTCCCTCGTCCAGGTATTAGACAGGACTTAAAACTGAAGAAGAGAAAGGGAGAAGACACTGACATGATTGATTGGTGCGTGTGTGTGAGGGCTCTCCATTTGGCGGTCACTACTTCAAACAGGGAAATCAGAATACTATCCTAACAATACTGGACAACTTCCATGCTTGCCGGATTTAGCCTCACCATTTGAAGAAAAATCCTTGAATGAAGTATAACTGAACTATTTTAAGTTTCCTTTTCCGGTGCCAACTTTTTTTTTTTTGCTTTGTAATGTTCCTCTGGGTTAAAGAACCAAAATAACATTAGGGAATTAGGTAAGCACGGTGGTTTTTCATTCAGGCCTCTCAAAATCCAACGAGCAGCAGACACTTATACCAGACTCCTGTGACGCAACCATCTCCTCCTTCTCATTTCCTCCTCGGCGAGGCAGAGGGGCCCCAGACAGGAAGCCACAGGTTCGGCAGCCAATCACGTGCCAGAAAGCTGTCAGATCCTTATGGTTGCCATTGGCCCACATCAGAGCAGTGCAGCGAGCCTCTGAGGGATTTTTCTTGACTCCAAAGCCACCAGGGATTCCCTCCGGCTGCTGCCATCTGTGCCCGACCCCAAAACGGTTACAGAATTCAACCATTAAAAGGAAATAATCTGTACGAAACAGAGGATCTTTAAATAAACTGTGCGTCCCACAGAGCAGCGCTACGTTTGATGTAAATGGGCAGGGAAGTTTGGTTTTCAATTGTTTAATGTTAGGAAAATGCACTCTTTTCCACTGTAAAGTCGGTTTCTTTTTCTAAAGTTAAGGTCTTATGAGAAATGTCTCATTGTGGAATGCAGCCCCATTAAATCTTGTTAATGTGCACTCACCCGCACCAGGATTTAAACTAAAATAACTACAGGCTTGAAAAGGTGAAAATTCTGGTTGTGCAGCATACAACTGTGCTGCAGTAAAAAAAAAAGCTGAACACCGCTAGCAGAGTAATAATTACTCTGCTAAATGCACATCTGAAAAAACCACAGTGGTTTTAACTTAAGCTGAGGGGAAACGACTCAAATGTGTTGACAAACAAGCCTGAAGATATGTGGCAATCAAGAGGCAGAGAATTAATTACTGGGAGGAAATGTACAACTTGTGCCGAAACCACAGTAATGCTCATTTCTGCCTCCCAAACATAGTTTTGAGCTGATGGAAGAGGCTTGAGTGCAGGCATTAGATTGATTTCATCCCTAATGGGACGCAGAGAGCTCAGACTGAGACTCTTGAATCCGTTGAAAGAATCTTGTCAGTTTGTGTCCAGAGACGCAGTGACAATCCATACATTTCATACATTTTCTCCTGTGTCTTCCCTAATCTGTACTTCTATCTTCAATTCTAGTGTTTCCTTACTTCCCCTCTTTTTGTTCTGGCAGACAGACACACAAGATGTTGCTTGAACTTGAATTTTTCAGCAGGTAACCTACAAAATTAATAGTGGCAAGCATTCTAATTTCTACTTTTAATGCTTTAACGTTAAAAAAAATAAAAAATAAAAAAGAATAAAACTCTGCACTATCATTGCAACTGGGGAATGACTGCAACGGCTCTGTGGCGGCGCTCTCTCTCTCTCTCTCTCTATATATATATATAACATCACAACCGTACAGAAGTCCTGACGGCCCGTTTCAAAGGCACAGTTTCTGTGCATTCTGGTACTTTTACAGTATATGTAAAGCACCTCGGCCTGCTTTACAATTAAAAAAGAAATTGAAACTTTACTTTATACAATATGGGACCTTTAACACAACGTTTTAACTTTTGGTAACTAATTGCACAAATCAATGACAAGCAGAGGACTTGTGCAATTAGATGTGAAATTCTCTCTTTTTTCAGAGTCTTACTTTAAGAAATACAAACATGTTTTTCTTCAAGGTACACTGCAGCGAGACTAGACTGGAGTGTGGCCTGGCACTGAAGACTTGCCACCAGACAGTCTGGGAGGACGGACAGAAAGACAAGGGCACTGCCAGGATGCTCTCCTGTAAATTACAGGCCTGAGATGATAAGCCCTGCATGTTTACACTCTAAATCTAGAACTGCCAGTAAATTATAGTACAACAGTTGCATTTATAAACGACAGGGTTGTATTTTAAACCCTCTAGCAGCATGGCTAAAGCAATGACAGCTACACGAGAGATGCTGCAACGGTCCAACACGAGCCACTTTCACATAGTGAAGCCAACCACGACTTGCTGGGATCAGGATTAGCTTAAAGTGTTTACAGCAGAAGATCCAAAGTACTACTTGTTCTTTTAAAACTATAGCTGAGTCAGCGGGCAAACCATGCCAGTAAGCTACGAGACGCCAAACAAGGAAAAATGTTGTTTATGGAGGAAATTGGTGACATAAATAATATGTAAGCCCTGTTTGGCCCCGCAGTGGAAACCTGGCACTGGGTTGCTTCCTCTCCTACTTATCAAGACTGCCCAGCAGACTCTGGCCGTGATGCCAAAAGGTCACGGTCACTGGTGTTATCGCCGTACAACTCCGTCCTCACACACACAAACAAGAGGAGGCTGGGGTGATAACAGAGGACAGAGTAACAAAGTTAAAAAATATAAATAGCGTCGACTTCCTGGCATTAGGGGACAGATGATGTATGCGTGGATGCAAAAGAAAAACACAAGCATACTTTCATGGGCAGATATAATTAGATGAGCAAATGCACAACGGCAGAGAGAGCTGGTGGTGGTAGCAACAGAACTATTCCTATTTCTACCACCAGTAGTGATAGGATTGTATTAGCAATATTAACAGTAGCAGGATTAAAAGAGAAACAGTATACACATTAGTATCACTCGTATTAGAAGTAGAACGTCAAAAAGAAGTAGACAAATTAGCTTGAGCTACTATCAGCAGAATGAATACTGACAAATGAGTCAAGTGGAAGCTACGACATCAGCAGTAGCTGATTCTAGTAGCAAGTAGTGATATAAGTTGCAGTGGGAGTAGTCAAGGTAAAACCACTACGAACACAAGTAGAGAGAAGTGTTTTAAGTAGGTGTAGCAGCTGAGCAAGTGCTAAGAGGTAGAACTGCTACTGCAGCTACTAGCGACTGCTGCATGGGTAAAAGATGTACATTAAGCGGCTGCAGTAGCAGCTGTAGTAACTTGTAGTTATGAACTAGTGGTGGTGTTATTTGTCATGGTTGTCCTGTGTAGTAGTTGTAGTATTAATACCAACAGTAACAGCATAAGAGAAACTTTAAGGAGGAATATTAGCTGAAATAAAAGCAAGAGGAAGTAGTTGTACTAAAGGTAGTTGCACTACTAGCAGCAGATCTTGCAGCAGTAGAACAATGAAATGTATTAACAGTCAAGTCTCACTGAAGCAAGCTTGGGACCCGAGGGGCACAGGTTCAACCGCTGGAGCAGCAGGATGAACCTGGGTAGAGAAAGTGAACGCATCTTCTTCATTACCACCACTGAGTTGCCCTTAAAGCCCCAGTGTGTAACATTTGTAGTTGTTCATTATCAAAATCCATATTGCCCTTCTAAAAAGTGTCCTTTTATATATGAATATTGACCACCACCATCAATTCCAAGTATTTCTATTGGCTTGAAATTTTACATTTGCGCTTACATGAACTGGGGTAGACGCTCCATAGCCATGCGCCATCTTGAAATACGGTAGCCCGTAAGGGACATACAGGCTCTACTGCTCCGCATTTCGCGCTTTTCACTCAGTGGCACTGGCTGTGACCGACTGTTTTCTTTAACTGTCTATGACTGTGACGTATGCCAGGGAGGGAGGGGGAGAAGATTACTTGTGACTCACCGCCGGCAGATTTGAAAGCCTGTTGCGTCGATTATCGAGGACATGTAACCGAGTCGCCGAGGAAATTAAAATGACAACGTGACAGGCAAAGCAACGCGACCAAAGTTAATATTGTTGTGGCTTTTCCAAGATGGAAAGAGCTGATGAGGAGCAAGGATTTTAAAAAGGGACGCCGAAGTTGCCTGCTTTCTTCTCGACAGGTAATTATGCCTATTTGTGTAAATTAGAAGTTTTATAGTTGCTACTTGCTTAGCTAACTATAGCATGGTTGTGCATAACGCTAGAACGACGTCGAGGATACTTTTCCTCGTGTCAATGATGAAAAGGATTGCCTACCTTGTAACATAAACATAATCATATGTGCCGTGATTTCCCTGGCAGACAACTCACGTCATGCAGTTGTAACACAGACTAGCTACAAAGTCAAATTCAGTTGGTTGTCATATACAATTTCACCGCTAGATGGGAGAAAGTCTTACACACTGGGGCTTTCAGGTGCGGATGTGTCTGTGTCAGCGGAAGCAGGGCATTCCTAGAAAAAAAAGACAGCATTCATTGATGCTCTCAATGAAACTACCTTGAATAGGGGTTAAAAAGGTTTATAAAAAAAAAAAAAAAAAAAAAAAAAAAAAAAAAAAAATTCCAGCAGTAAAGGCACTAGTAACATTTTTAAACATAGTAGTACTACTGTCCTACCACCACCACCACTACTACTAGCAGAAGAACAGTACAGCACAGTACAGTAGTAACTGTAGTAGCAGTAAAGACAGCAGCAGTGTGCGGTGTCGGACGTACCAAACCTGCGACAGAACACCCCCATGACGGCGCTCTCCTCCACCACTCTCAGATCTGCCAGCAGAGCCAGCTCCAGTCCTCCAGCCACAGCAAAGCCACTGACTGCTGCTATCAGCGGCTTAGACAGTGCTAAACGGGATGGACCCTGGAGGACACAACCAGATTAGTACATTGAAACACACACACACACACACACACACACACACACACACACACACACACACACACACACACGCTATTTGAAGGATCTCTATATGGACGTATAGATTTTCACTATCCATTTCATGTTTTTCTACCATGTTTCATCTACTAAAACATTTCTAGATTTGTTTGTAACTGTAACAAGAGTAACAAACGATCCAAGTTCTGGTGAACAAATGAAGCACTGCGTATTCTGTAAGAGATGCGGTGCTATACATTTTCTGCACAGGAGATCCACTCAATCCCAAAGTTAACATGCAATCCAAACAAATTCTACGCAGGCTGCGGATTGAGTAGTTTAGACTACATAATTTGCGCTATAATCTTTATTCTTTGTTAAGTGATAGCCGTGTCAGAAGTTAGGACTTTCTGAAGATGCACAGCAAACACACAGCTGTAGTTACCAAGGCATTTTCCTGATTCAACATAAAGCCAAATCTTCACCACTACCTGTCTTCCCAAACCCTTAACAATATTCACAATCACTACTGACCACATCTGGTTTTATATTTTTTGTGTAAACATTTAGCCCTCCATTAGGATAAGGAGGAAAAATAGATATAACCCTCTCTCGCACACACAGCCCAAACAGCGCTCACCATCGGACCGGGACCCTTGGTGACATCTTGCTCCAATTTGAGGGAGGCAGTGTGATTGGCCAGCTCTTTCAGATCATAACCAGCACAGAAATTCCCTCCTAGAGGAGACCACAAAATTACAAAGTATGGCAGCTGGAAAGTCAGAGAGGAAGGGAAAATGATGAGGATGAAAAAAACAACAAGTTGAGCTGGAGTCCGAGGGCTGCAATTTGGATAGCAGCTTGCTTTGGGCTGGCTGGCACACAAATGCCTCGCTTCCCTAAAGAGCTCAAATCCAATACATAGTCACAAATCATGCATGTGCCCACACACACATATGCACATACACAATATCCTCATTAATGGAAGACTAACATAGTCCAACCACAGCCCCTTCCGCTGGATTCATGTGGTAATTACAACATTACCCAAGAGGCCTACAAACACTATGTCACAGGATCAGGCAGGGACTCATAAAATCCTCCTCTCTCTCCGTAATGTAACAGTAATGAAAATGATTATAACGAAGACATGTGCCAGCAACACCCATCAACTGGGAGCTTTGATTACAGCTGTGGGTCAGCGCAGGGCAATTATAGAAAAACAGTGCGTCATGCTGTTTATGGGAGCAACGATGTGACAGAGCTCCCTAAACTCCTTTGTCCTTGTAGGGGGGGGGGGGGGAGAGCAGAAGCTATAAAGAGCATTCATGGAGGATGTTAAAGCATTATTCAGAGGAGATTTGTTAGTTATGGACCAAACAGAGAGGAAGATGTTCCATTTACTTCACTCAAAATAAGCAGCAGTGCAGTTTTATCATAAATGTTCCCCCTTGGGGGCTCAGACGTTTTGAGCTTTAAAAAAGATAATTTCATCCAAATTATGAAAAACAAATATCTATCGTTCCTCTCTCTTTTTTTTAATTTTCAAGGGAAGACTAGGGCTGGGCGATATAGAGAAAATGAAATATCACAATATTCTTGACCAAATACCTAGATGTCGATATTGCGACGATATTCTAGGGTTGACTATGGGTGCTTTAACAAAATGTTATTTACACAATGAGATTCTTGATTAATAATCTCCAGACATGATTTAATGACTTAGTGGGTAAAAGGTAAATAATAGAACAGCTAGAACAGTCTGGTAAGTTCAGAAAATGACATCACTCTACCGTAATGCAGCCTTTAAAACCAGGAAAAGACAACACTTATACCATATTACGATATCCAAAATCTAAGACGATATCTAGTCTCATATCGCGATAGATATAACATCAATATATTGCCCGGCCCAAAGGAAGACCATTTCCTGTTTCAACATGACAATAAACCTTTTCCACCAAAGACATTTTGACATACATCAGTAGTAAAATTGTAAATATTGAAATTATGACTTCTGGCTCACAGTCACACTGTCATGGTTTACTGGGACAGCGTTAATGTAACACCTGTGCTTTTCCTACTACGACAAGTCAAAATATCTGCAGTGAAAAAGTGTGAGCCCAGTGCACCAAGCCAGTTAAGAAGTGTTTTTTTTACCAGTTTGGTGTAGAAACACTCCGACTTAATTTGCAAAGTAAGCGGTCAAATAAATGTAGTAAAGTTAAAAGTACAATATTTCCCTCTGAAAAAGGTAGTGGATTAGAAGTTGATGAAATGCCATGAAAAGAAAAGTACCTCAAATGTGTACACAAGTACAGTACTCAAATGTACCGAGTTACATTCCACCACTGGAAGAACTTGACTGGTCAGCACAGAGACCTGACATCAACCCCCATATCTGAGATAAACTGGCAACATCAACTGTTCTCTCATCTAAAAAGAGATTTGACAAAATGTCTCAAATATTGGACAAATAAAATTACACGGATGTTGTTTTTTGTAGTTTAACTTCTAACAAACAGAAAACTAATTTTGGGACCGTACAATGTGTTTTTATGCGACTAGTGAGGCTTTATGTCCCCAGGGCCATAGAACTCTACAATGCTTCATAAAAGGGAAGCGGAGAGAAAGCCTTCTCTGTATAGTCTGCCTCTCCTCCCTCTCCACTACTTCCACTACCTCCAATAACAATAGTTATGGACTGACTGTCCATTGACCCACTGCTTACACGGTTTACTGGCTATATTAGTCCATATGCACAACCCCTCCCTCTCTCCCTTCTTTCCCCAGCCTGGACTGAGGTCTAACTTAAAACGTGAACAATGGCTCTAACCCTATTACTTCAAACCTCTAATATCGACTGTTGATTTGTGTCTATCCTACGGTCTACTTTATTCCCTTATAATGCCCATATTTAATGCTGTCTTTTTTTCTTTTTTTTTTTTTACTTTTTATATTACTGTGTCTACATATCCTTGCACTATTGGACTTATTTCCACTACCACCATGACACACTCTCATAGAGCACCTGTACCTGCCCTGTCACTGCAAGCGTCTCATGCTTATACCTCCCTTAGTACATTCATGTGGATATTTTATTTAGTATCTTTTCTTTTATTGTCCATATTATTCATGTGGATTTGTTTTTTTTTGTTATTTTATCATCCTGTTTATGACATGTGTATATTGTGTGTGATGTCTAAGCTACTGGGACCTTGAATTTCCCCTTGGGGATCAATAAAGTATCTATCCATCCATCCATCCTAAAAAAGTGACACAGCTTGGTTGACATCTAGATTGTACCTGACCACAAAACGCCAACAGAAATCCAAATCCCAAAAACTCCAAATATGTGCCAGCATATTCAAGACCTGCAGAAAGCAATTATTCTTAATTTCACAAGTTAAAAAAAACAAAAAAAAAACATGTAGACGCTGAAAAATGAGAGGCGAGAGAGTGATCGTGTTTGAACTAATTTGAACAAAATGGATTCCTTATGTTTTCAGAAACACTACAGCCAAACTAGAACCTCCCTGCTTGTCACCTTATAACACAGACAGACTGCTAATCACCACTGAAGGTCAGTCTTCTTGTTAGAATGGAGCAGCAAAACAGGACAACCTGCTGACAGGAATGTGAGGTGGGACGATTAAAAGCAAATTACAGACATTGTGGGAATCGCAGAAGTGACCCTTTTGCTGGAACAACCTACTGTGCCGCTCATTTAACATTACCTACATCACTCTCTATAAACACACACACCGTTTTCTGTTCACAGCTGAGACTATTAGCACTCTGCAGCCGTCATCTGGAGAGGCTCCAACCTCTGAAGTACCAAACAAAGTATATACTTGTGTCTCTGGAGGCCACAGTGCACTTTATACAGCCGACAGGTTGATCCAGGCTGAAGACATTATTTCCACTCATGGAAGTTCATTCAGTGTGTGTGACATTTTAGAGGCACTTGGAGCCGTGGCACGATTCTGGCTTTAGGCGGCTGACACAGTGCAGGCCACCTCACAGGTGTGAGTGTGTTTTTTCTGTGTGTACGCTGGTCTGGTCACCTTCCCATTTTGGCTCGATCTAAGGACTCCGAGGAGCAGAGGAGAGGAAGAGCTGAAGGGCTGAGAAGTTTACATGACTATCCCATGACTTTCCACAACTGCATCAGAGCACTACTACGACCTACAATGTTCTACTTTTTTCTGATTTGAAAACATCGCTGACTTTCTCTTTAGGAATAGCTCGACAGTTTGGGAAACGCACTCATTCACTTTCTTGCCAAGAGTTAAATGCAAAGATGGATAATTCTCTCATTTCTGTAAGGTAAATATGAAGCTAAAATGTGAGGATTGTCATCACTCTAATGTTGCCAAGCAACCAGGGTGCAAAGTTACCCTTTTGGTGCACCGGCCAAATGGCTAATGAATGTTCAAATTTTACTCCGTTCGTCTTTTTCTCTGCATGAAAACAAATAAGCATAATGGCTTCAGAATTTCATGATATCAGAATCACAATCAGCTTTATTGGCCAGGTTTGCGTAGAAGAACATGGAATTTAACTCCGGTAATCTTTGCTCTCAAAGTACAACACTTAACATATTACGTATAAAAACAGAGATGACGGTAGAAATAAAAAAAAAACAACAAAAAAAACACTGTTAGTAATACAATAGAATTTACAATTCTACAAAAAAATACAAAAAGAGAGGGAAGGAATAGTGCAATATCAGTCAATGGTCTGAGATTTTATGATTTAAATACGAGTACAGTGCAAGGCAGATCAGTGCAATGGTAATATATTAATAAACAAACAGTATTGTAATTGTAGGCTTGGAATAGACATGAGGTAGACGAGCAGAACAGTGGTGAATGACTTTGTTCAGTGTAGGGGTGGGGGCTATTTCTGAGTGAATGATATTCCAAAAGACTCCATGACCAGTTGTAAAGCTGAAATGTAAAAAAAACAAGAGGAAATGCAGAACCTAGAGAAAAATGACTCACGCAGAGGAAGGCTGGTTGGCCTGAAACTAGGGACAGAATCCCTCAACAGTATTTTAACCAGCCTCAAACTCTGTAGTATGTCTGTAAATATCTGCCTGAATCAAGTATGAGCAAGACACTGAATTAAAAAGCTAATTTTCACCCATCCCTTCTAACTCTTACCTTTCCCATGCAGGACAGCCACTTTTAAGTCTGGGTCACTGTCGAAGGCCTCCAGCTCTTCAAGCAGACGCCTCGCCGTCTCCTGGTTCACCGCATTACGCACCTCGGGCCGGTTTATCGCCACGGTAACCACGGACCCCCTGCGCTCTGTGACCACAGTCTGCCCCGCAACTAATGACAGAGAATGATAAAAGATGCGCAGACAGAAACCAATATGGACCACAACACTTAGAAAGAGGCCGGCCCAGAGACGTTAAGCTTGACCTCAACAGAAGAATGGATGGAGATGGAATGTAAATCGTTGCGGACAGACTTGATAACAGAAACAGCAACAGACAGTGAAACAATGAAAGAGAGGGTCTGGGTTGAGGTGAGAGCCTTGGCTCTCGCTCTGTCTAAAGTGTGTGTTTATAAAATGTGTGCGAGCGTGCCAGTGATTGTGGCTTGAGGTTGCAGCAGGCAGTTGACCTGACATTGTTTAGAGTCATCCCAGGGAGAGAGCTGTCAGCCGCAGCCAGAGGCAACTGCATCCAGGAAAGGCAAACAAAGCTACCTCGCTCACACAGGCTATTCTAAAGGAGAAGAGACGGCTAAACAAAACCCAGTAAAGTGAGGCACGGTAGGATGAAAAAAAGAAAAGGCAATTTGTCTCAGGCAGCCCTTTCTACTCTGCTACACCTCAAACAAATCATTACACCTTGCAGTGTATGCGGGGAAGTGGAACCACGTTTCCTGTGTATAATGTTTTCCCATTTTATTTCACAGTTGCACTTTAAAGTGTAGGACTTAAGCTCTGAGTCTGAGCAACAAGCAGTAAGAGTAAGGTTATGCAGATACGCAATCACATTTTAGTGGTATAATTGTTTCTGATAGGGGTTCTACAGTATATTTTTAATTCCGATGCAGCACATTTTTAAACAGCAAAAACAATGAATAGCTCTGAAATGATTAGCCTAGGTCACACGTGTCAAACTCGAGGCCCGCGGGCCAAATCCGGCCCCTCGCAGATTACGATCCGGCCCGCTTATCAATTTAGGTTCACGATACATTTTGGCCCAACATTTTTTTTTTGATGATTTGTAACTTTTTTCCGATGTTTTTGTCACTTTTTCTGACGTTTTCGTCACTTTTTCCCGACGTTTTTGTCACTTTTCCCGACATTTTCGTCACTTTTTCTTTTTTTTTTATGATGACTGAGGACCTTTTTTCTGACTTCTTTAGGACTTTATGTCGACCAAACTGTAAGTGAGAAGACTATATGACACATGCAATAATACGGTCAAAGATATTTTACTTTTTTGATTAAATGAAAGCATGTCAATAAACTAAACATGTCCGGCCCTTGATGTGATTCTTATTTTCCAGTGTGGCCCTCTGGGAAGTTGAGTTTGACGCCCCTGGCCTAGGTGATTCAAAATGTGTCACCAACTATTTTGATAATGGACTCAAATAATTTAATAAGCAAAAAAAAAGGCCCAAACATGGGAGATTTCGTTATCACAAAATGAAAATAGGAGCAGCCCTAATTAGGAAAGCAACAATTTTAATAGCACACGTTTTAACATAGAAGGAAAACTACCGGTGGGACTAAAATCATTAATAAATGGTTGCATTCCATTTATTTTCACCACTTTCAGGGCAAGTGGTAAAAATAAAATGGTAGGCTATATGTGCATGCTGTCTCCATGGGTCACTTAATGGAAGTGAGCCCCTTATTTGAGATTATTAATTAGGCTACACCGGTGCTTCTGATATGGGTTATGAGCCGTCAACATGTCTATCAATCACGTAATGAATGCAAGGTATCTGTAGCGTTTTGTGGAAATTTGTGTTCTGTGTTGACTCTATGATAGCTTGCTTTGAATACTTTATTATAAATACATCCATAGTCTACAGTCCTCGTATGAATTCAAATTGAGCGTGATGTAGTACAGGTGTAATGTCCAATGGAATTATGGCAGCGTCTGCTGCCCCCTACAGCCATTAATGACTTACTGCATGTTTCCACACATACCTGTTCCTGTGTCTTCACCTCCAGTTGCAGTGCTGTAGTATTTAACTGTCAACAAACTCGCCTTTATCGACTGTCCAACTGTTTTACTGCGATAGGTAGCCCTTAAAATTGGTGTCAACGTCCTAAAATACTTCAGCGCCATTGCTAACACTCATGAAAAACGTAGAAGTTCTAGCTTAACTCGTAAACAAATTAAGCGCTAACGCATTTAACAAATGATTTAAAATGACTGTAAAAATGAGCGTTATATATTCTACTCTTCACGCAGTATGCTAACTAATTTCAACACAACTCACACAACTCTGAAATGAAGGTGTGACATTTTTATACTCCCCCACTGAAACAAGAACACTGAACAAGGTTCTGGGACATATTGGTGCATTGCGGTGGTAAGAACTACTAACGTTCAGCAGATGGCGACATTGAGCCACTTTGCAACCGTTCCTCTGCAATGTAACGTCTGTGGTCCTATAAATGATGAAAGCCAACTCCACATCGGATTTTCTTTGTATTTTAATAAAAGATTTCTCTTTGTGTTCTTTTTACACATTTTAAGGCATCATGCACAAAAAATAAGCCATACTAAAGGCATTATGCTTACCCTCTACCTATATGTTCTAACATTTGAATATTTTGCAGTTAAAAATAAGTTTGTACAAATATGGCATGTAAGCTGGCATGTCAGTGAATCTCGAAGCAGGACATCACCTGCTTTCACCGTTTTTGTAAACATGGCTTTGAGCAAAATAGGGCTGAGGAAAAGACAAGAGAAAGGGAAAGCATGCTTCAACGTGGGGCTAAATTTCCCTGAAAAGCATGCAATGCATCTTAAATCATACTTACAATGCATCATTTTTACTCCTAACAGTTATTTTTTTAATTGTATCAATTAAAGTTAAGACGTTAAAAAGTTTGTCGACAATAACAGACAGACAGACGGAACGACTGGATGTGTCCATGATATTCCCCAACCCCAACCCAGAAGTAGTTCAGATTTGTCATCAAACAAAACACTACAAGATTTTTTTTTTTTTTTTTTTTCTAAATACATGAAGCATTGTAGTTGTATCTCCAGGCGAATACTGTCATCTGGAGTGTATTACAACCTAAAAACAAACTGAAAGTTCCTCTCAGTTTTCTTGTATTCATTATATAAATTTGTGTGAAACAGCCCAACTCGGGCTAAGGATTAGGTTTAAAAAAAATCTTGTAGTGTCCACCATGGCAGACATCTGGGAGTTGCCGGTAGCTTTGGCACAGTTGTGTCCAGTTGTGCTCTTTTGTGGTGATCCGTGTGCGTTATACTACATTGAATACCATGGATAGATACTGTTCATATGAAACCTGGATCCAGCCATCCTGGTCTGTATCGTACCGCCTGAACACATCAGTCAACCTCTGTGGAAAGGAGGGGGGAAAACAGCGAATTTAACTTCTCATGTTCATCTCAATTTCTCATTGCTCCAAAGTTTCCGATGCAAAATGGATATACATTTATTCATACAAATTAGGTCTCACATTCAAACATCTTTTGTTTCAACACTTTCAATCACGATTTTACATTAGCATCATATTTCATGCATTTACTACCATGGTTAACAGACATTCAACACTGGGTCACTGAATAATATACTGTACATGCTTGTATTCTTTACCCTATACTTCTGGAGACGCAGATATATCAACACAAGGTCATTCATTCAAATCTAGGTCTAAACAAAGTTCCAAACAAAGTGAATGGCTGACACTTCTAGAGCTATTGTGAGCCCTTGAGCGAGGCAATTCAAAAGCTACTGTTATTAGAGAAAGGGTTATGGTTACAGTACGCTTGGCAGCTTCCATTTTAATTGTGTGTGTGTGTGTGTGTGTGTGTGTGTGTGTGTGTGTGTGTGTGTGTGTGTGTGTGTGTGTGTGTGAGAGAAATTACTGAAACGGAACATACAGACTCAAGTGGAACTTCTACAGGAGATTAATAGTCTACGAAGGGAAGACTGTAATGTGTTTCTTAAATATGGATCATTTAAAATTCCCTTTTGAATCCTATGAATACAAGAGTGTCCTCGTCGTGATGCAAATAGTAAACCAAAGGCCATCCTATATTTGTGCTTACAGGTGCATCTTGATGTAGTGTGAATCTGTTACCTGTAGTACAATGCAGCACTGGATGAAGTCATCGAAGGCAACTTGTCCCTTCCTCTGGCGGTCAAACTTCTCTATCAGTGTGCAGTAGAACTGATCTGACAGACGATAGCCTGCACACAACAGCAAAAACAAGACATTAACAATGTACTGGACGTAGGGCTGGGCGATATGGCTGAAAACTGTATCACGATATAAGTGTTTCATATCAGTCGATATCGATAATTATTGATATTTTTTATGACCTATTTAAAATAAGGACCAGGAGAAAAAAATGTATTCAATTTAAACATTTTTATTTTAAGCTTAACCTTCCTCCGATTATAATCCTCTCAGTTATAAAAGCAGAAATGTCAACACAACCATGGAAAACACTCAAATAATTCAAATGTAAACATAAGTCTAAAATCACAATGAACACTTCTGGTGAATGAAGTGTTTTAAAATATGTGCAGTGTTTTGTAAACGTAGGAGAAATTGAAATAAAACTGAGGTAGACTTTACATCTGTAACATAAAAAACTAACGTGATACAGCACAGTAACAGTTATTATTTTTCTCCGTCTAACAGTCACGGTACAGCCTAAACCGTACATGGTGGGGGGGGTGCTCAGCGGAAGCATGTCTTTGCCTATATGATATGCCACTGCCTCCGTTATTTATTTGTACCGTTTAGCTTTTACAGTCATAAGGCACTGAGAGTAACTCTCCGTGGTGCTCTGCTGCTTGTGCGGGGTTCCAGCTGCAGATGTTGTTGGACGTTGCTGGCGAATACGGCTGTGCTCCAAAGGGTGAGCGCGGCTAAAGTGGTAAAAAAGGTTTGCGGTGCGGACGATGGTCTTGCATAATTTGCTGACGACATTGGTCTGACTATGGTCAGACTTATAAAATCCAAAAAACTGCCATATTGGCGAGCTGACGTTTCCCGTTTCATCAAGAACTTCCGCGCTCGCTGCTTCACGCATTTTCCACTTATCACTCCACGGCAGTTCTGTTATTGAAGAATCCAACACGAGACAACGATATGGCGCAACCAAACACAATACTGTTACATGATTGGCTGTTAGCGTGTCACTCCCTACGTTGCTAGGCTACCAGAGAGCGAGTGCCTTTGTTCATGCAACCAAACTTGCTTTGAAACCTCTGGTTTCTTCCGACGAAAAAAAAAAATAAAAAAAAATAAAATAAAATAAAATTATCGAACTTTTATTGAGCGCATTTTTTATTGATATTGATTACATGTCTATCGCGATACATATCGTTATCGTTTTATCGCCCAGCCCTAACTGGACGTATATTTGAACTTGGTTTGTCCCCATTATGGAGACCTGCACAGCCTTGTGAAAACAAACGTGAACTTTGAAAAGCCTGACGTCCCTGCTCTGAGCACCTGAGGCTCCTCAATAGTGATAGAGGACACTCAAAGCCTGGTCATTCTTTTTTTTCTTTTTTTTTTTTAAATTGCCACCATCAATAGGATACATACTTTTCACTGAGCAGTTACCACTGCTTTAACTGAAATATGCTGCCCGCGACACATTGATTATGGCTCTTATGGCCTTTATGGAACTTAAATAAAAAGCATTTAGGGATTTTGCTGTAGACACTTTCACAAAGGCAAACAGAAAGCATGCAAAACCAAACATAGACTGAACAGTTTTATTTATTTTATTTGCTAAGTTACATGGAATCATGTCTGAAACATAAATGTTTTTTCATGCTAAAAAAGGTGGAACTGCATGTCTGTGAAAATAACAAGTAATTCCGGAACTCCAAACTATTCCATTAAAGATGCAGTAGGTAAACCTTATAAAACTAACTTTCTGTCATTTTTTCTGAAACGGACCTTATGTTCCAGTAGAACTACACGAAGCAGGTAATAAAAAATTAAAAAATCCAGTTCCTCTGGCACCACCTCCAGCCTGTAATGTGATTTGCAAAAATCCACCGCTCCCTGTTCAGATGCACCAATCAGGGCCAGGGGGGGTGTCTAACTGCATGTCAATCACTGCTCATCCACACGCATTAATTCTCCCTTGTGGGGGGAGGGGCTTAGGAGACCGTTTTGGGCTTTAGCGGAAAGGGGGGAGGGACTGAGAAGTTGTCAATGTTCAAATGTTTTGGGCTAAGTCCTGGATCTTCACAATCCCACATACAGCGCCTTTAATAAACAAATTACCAACGGCATGCTGGTCTTTCCAAACATAGACCGAGCTACTGAAAAGACAAAAGCTGACCTTTGACCCAGAGAAAGGACATTCCTAGAGACAGCTGCGGAGCCCTCCACCACATTCAAAGGTAAAATACAGAAGCATACTTTGCTGCTCACCGAATCCAGTCAGCGCCTGTTTGAGCTCGTTCTTATCGATGAAGCCGGAGTTGTCCCTGTCGTAGTTCCTGAAGATGTTCTGCCAGTCTGTAATGTACTTCCACACACCGGCGAACTCGTTGAAGTTCACCCCGCCTTTATTTTCCCTGTCGAACATGGCTGAAGGAGAGAGGGGGAAGGTCGAGAATAAGGTACACTGTAAGAGGCATTATTCACACATACACACATCTCTAGAGCAGCATGCAGTTGGGACACATCCTGTGACATGAAAGCAAAAATGGTACCACAAATAAGTTTTAAAGGACTGTCAGAGAGCAGAGTCTCACACTTGACTAACTCCTAAGCCTCCTAAGACTACCTCATAAACGGAGAAAGAAAACTGCTCGATCCCCTCCCCACCAATACTCCACTCCTCACCCTCATGTGGTTCAATCCAATTACTTCCCAACAAAGGAAGCGTTATCACAGGATATGCTTCTTGCTGGGGGACTAATAAACAATGGATTTACTGAGTATGGAACAGTAGGAAGGGGAGGCGATGGAATTATAGGGATTTACTCTGCGAGTCACACAACGGGAACAAAGTACATATGAGACCCGGGGAAATATATTTTTAACATCTTTTTGTCTAAACTGGAAGCAATACCATAACATGTGCCAGGATTTTAAAGTAAAAAACAAAACAAAAAAACAGCCACATTATTTCAGATTCCAAAGCTTTATTTGTGTTGTAGTACAGTCTCAACTACAAAGTTAAAAAGCTGCCAACCTAGGCCTCAACTACACCGCAGAGTTGAACGTTTTTAATCTCAGCTGCATATCACAACTGTTTTGAGAGTGCAAACAGATCAATATTTGGAGTCTGAGGCAATCGGCAGCTGCTTTTTGAGACAAACTTTCCCATTTCTTGCTGATGCTCTCTCCTTCTGTTATTGATGGCAGCAGGTTTCTACTACAGCAGCAGTTACTGAAGCCAAAGATACGTTTGCGTCTGCGCTCAGATTGCTTAAACCGTAATTAATTTATCTGGTTGTCATGGAAAGGAGGCAAATAAACAACTTGCATAGTCTGAGAACAACAAGCAGTTGTGTTCAAGTTGGGCATGTCACTGTCATCAGCAGCTACTTACATATGATGGAGCGCACCGTCACTGGGTTGAAAGGAGTCCATGTGCCTGCGAGACAGAGGAATACCAGTTTAAAACATACCAGCCAAGGGAGACTACTGGCTATGTTAGGATCTATTGTAAGACAACAAAACTAAAAACATTTATAATAACTTTACTTTTCTAGCACCTAAAGACACAGAAGATAATGGGATACAACTTTAGATAATGCAGCTACACAGTTGGAAATGTATGAGGGAATAAAACCACATATAGCACATTTTCAGTAGAGATTTGTAAGATTGCACACAGAAGCTGAGAGCAGCTGTAGTTGCTAATATCTGAAATAGTAATATCTGTTTTCTTGGCTCAATTGTGACATGAAAGGCAACATTTGAGTGTGATCAGGAAAGATCAATCCTTCTGTCTTCAAGTTAGGAACAGAAAGTGAAGTTTCACCAGACAACCTTAGATCAGTGAACACAACCATTTAGTGGTCATTTCACATCTGAAATCATTCCTGATATCTGATGGAAGCCAGTGTTAGATTGACTATATACCAATATATGATCTACAGTATGCTGCTTCCCCTTCACTTCCTCCTCTTGTATTGGTTGACATATTGTCAGTGAAGTAGTAACGATCCAAGTGTAGACAGATGATAGACGGGGGTCAGGTTCAGCTCCCACAGGAACCACCCACACTAATAATGCACTCACAGCAGACCAATATTCAAGCATTCGCCATATGTCAAAATCACATAGACATATAAATGCACCTAATGAAGTTCATATGAATTGTTTAAACCAGTTACATCATAATATTTGATCACAACTGAAATAAAAGTATCAAATTAAAGACATAAAAGTTGTTAAAAAAGTGACTCAAAAGCTGTTTTGTGACATTGTATAGCCTTTTTTTTTTTACCTTCAAGCTCAGAAAATGGTTATTTTTCATCAATGAGACTAACTCTTCAATCTGATGTGAATATACCTGTCATGTATATGGCTAGAAAAAGACTGAGTGGGCTTTAGTTCAGCAGGGTGTTTATACTTTATAGCCCTCTTCACACTCAACTCTCAAGACGCTAAGATTTATCAGAGCATCTACATCTGTGCTGACTCACCATCGTACTTCATTACAGAGAGGCTCGGCAGTACCAGAAATTGAGAGGAGTAGAGAGGAGTGTGGGAGAATGCGGAGAAGGGACAATATGAGAGAACAAGTAAAAACATAAAAGAGAAGAAATAGAAACAAAAGAAAAAGAGACAGGAGATGAGAAGAAACCATAGAAACACAAAATGCAGTAACCTGAAGCCTCTTCTGGCACTCAGGCCTACTTCTGCTGACCTGAGATTCCTCCCTGCAACCCTATCTGCAGACCCTGAAACAGCTTCTACAGAATTTTAGTGTGGAGCCTTTTTCAGACTGTGCTGCTTCTGACTGCTTGTTTTTGATTTCTCTTTACAGTTTAGCTATGCCCGCAGTAAGCACGTTTTGCAGTGTGAGACATTTTCAAAGGTGAAATCACCTTTGAAAATGTCCATAAAAGATTTGAACATTAAGATTTGGTGATGCCAAATACTGTATCTAGGCTACTCCAGATTTTACTTCAGCATTCAAAGAAGACACTCAACATTTCCTTCCTCTTCCTTGGCTTGTTTTATTGATGGGTGAGGCTGTCTGAGACTGTGGGTAGAGCTGCTCTGGGACCAGGCCTGAGGCTCATACTGAAGCTGGGGTTTGGGCCAGAATCTATATATTATATCTATTGGTGATCTAAAGCAACAAACATAAAAGAATCATAAACGCATTGATGCGAGAGCAATTTGTAGAACCAAGTCAGAGTAACTGCTGTGTTTATTTCCTGCAGTGCAGTCCGATGACATCTCCCGCAAGTTGTTTCTTTAAAAACTGTGACAAACTGATTAACTGTATTTTAGAAACTATACAGTAGCTAACCGTGAATGTTACATGTCTTGTCAAATAAGATTTGGGACATCTGATTACACCAGGATGCAGTGGCGTAGGGTAGTTACGACTGGGCCCCAGTGCATGCTAGTTATTAAATACACACACACACACACACACACACACACACACACACACACACACACACACACACACACACACACACACACACACACAATTAGGCGTTTGGCTTGCAGATGTGCTCGGTGACAGATTGACAGATTTTTCGACTGAACTAGCTACCATATATCGTACCGTCTCGTCACATGATCAAATAGACTTGACATTGGACAATATTAACATACATGTAACCCAGCAATCATCACTGCATATCTGCATGTGACAAAAATACCAAAGACAATAAGAAATTACTTCAGGGGTGCAACATTTTCAACTTTCAGCAAAAATCACCGGTTTGAATCCAAAATAGGTCATTTGTGTAGATTTGAAGAGTTCATTTTTTTAAGTGGCCTGAACTGATGTCTTCCTTACATTCGTAGCAGTAGTTACATTCATTCTAGGGTCTTCTTCCCGGGGCATCTTTGTCACCTTTTACACCCCTGATGAGTTTGCACCACTGAATTGAATAGTTTTTTTTTTTTTTGTTTATTTGTAGTTTATGTATGTACATATGTTATAGATTGCTACTGACTATTTTACAAAAAAAGAATGAAAACCATGACCATGGGAGATGGTGTACCTTTTTGAGGGCATGTACTGCATAGCAAATGGTACTGTTTTTTATTTAATGTGAGTTCTTCGAACACAGGCGTATTTCCCAGGTGGCGATCTGAATCACTCGCAAGTCACTTTCACTCTCTGCTCAACACATTGTTGGAGGGCCCGCTCTGTGTATGGGCCCTCCCCACCCCACGGGTCCCAGTGCAACCGCACTGCCTGCACTGTCTATATTTATACCCATGCCAGGATTAAGGTCTGTAACCCTGCCAGACTTCCACCGATGCTGCAGTCTTGAGCCCAGATCCCCTTCTTAACAGGAGCCATAACGAATGAGTAGTACAATAATTCACTTGTTTGGTCTGCTCTTTCCACACTGAAGTGCACCTGACATGGTTTCTGCCATCATTTCTAAATGACAGAAAAAAAACAAGGGTTCTTTCTTGTGTAATTATTTAGCCACACTACTGGTGTTGCTCTACGCAGGGAAGGCAATGTCTAGACTGAAATATATTCACTATATGATGGATTGCCATAAAATTTTGCCCCATCATTGAAATAATTCTGCTGATCCCCTGATTTTTTATCGAGCTCCATCATCAAGTCAAAGTTTTAATTCGTTCGGTACTTATGGCCATACAACTGCATAATTAATGACATTCCCATCAGCCTCAGCTGTACTTTGTATTTAGTGCTAATTAGCAAATGTTAGAAAACTAAAAGCGTGAGCATGGTAAACATTATACATTTTGATGTTTTTGTACTGCAATTGCGTGATACATATTAGCAAATGTATACACCGATACAGACGTATCTACAATACGCTGATATTAGCCAATATCTAGGCCTGGCTAGTCTAGCTCTAATGTGTTGAAATCTGACAATAGCCAAAATATAAAATTTCAAATGAAATCTGCGAGATGACCAGCCTATCAGACAAACAAAGACAAGGAGACATCAGGAGTCCTTTCATATTGTCTGAATAAATGTTGCTGCAGCATTAGAGACATCAGAACAAGCTGTGACCTTTACAGCCACACTGACTCTTCTACTAACACACACACACTTTTCACACCAGTAGCTACTGTAGCTGTGAGGTCACCAATGTGTGCCAGACAGACTGCGGCCGCCCAGTGTGAGGTGGTCATATTGGTTAAGATGTTTGTGCGCGCCTGTGTGCGCGCCTGATGGCAAACTGGGACAATACACCCTGTGTCCAGTCCACACACTAGGCTCTCTCACTGGTCAGCCCAACTGCCGGTGGTGAGACGGAGAGACAGAAGTGAGGAGGAGGGGAGAGAGGGAATGTAGGAGGTGAGGAGAGAAGCAGGCTGGTGGAAAAACAGGGTGAACCAACCGCAGTGTATACACATGCATGTAACGGCTGTTCTGGAGCTCAGTGGGACACTTGTACATACACACTTGACATATGCAGCCACACATGGACATGAACTTTTACACACAAACGACCCCAGAGTAGTTTCACAGACTCGAACCAACACACACACACACACACGGGCTAAATTCCCAAGGCAACAATTTGCCTTTGAGATGTAAAAGGGAGAATAATTACAGTTCACATTAAACATTAATGCAGGATGGCCAGGGGATGAACACCATCACTACCAACATTCTTCAAATCCGCCTAATCACCATCACCTTGTATTTGTAGTGCTGAAATTCATATTTTGTACATATTGAGTGCTATGTATATTGCGTTTGTGATCACCTGTTACATTGATGTTTTTCTTCTTTCCTTCAATAATGGCTATTATAACTAGTTTGACTAGTGTGATTTTAACAGTAAAATTTAGACACCAAATGTATCATTTACACTTGAAATAGCTCTAGCCCCAAAAGTCCAAAGAAGTGTAAGTGACCCTCGATCATTATTGTATTACAACGGTGCAAATGTAAACTAAATATATACTTTTTTTTACATTTTATTTTGGGTCCTCTGCAGTCTACTCAGTGGTTAGACTGAATACGTTTAAACTGTAATTTAGAAAGTTCAGCTGTTATTCCCTGATCCAATTCCAACAGTGCTACTAACCCTAGAAAAACCTATTCCTACTGTGAAGTTTGAAGAATAGCTTTGCTAAAGCAACATGCCAGCTTGTTACAGGCATCATTGTGCACTTGACACTGAAACAGAAACCTGTTCCTATTCAAATCTGCGCACACTTCGGTGCTAAGCTTCCAGTTTATTTTACCAATGACTGGTGTTTTTTTTTTAATTCTTATTCAGCTGTTGCTCAGAGGTATCTTTGTCTCTTTCTGCTCTTTTAGTTGTCAGTCTGGTTGAACCATTGTACAGCGTTTTGTCCATGTACAACATACAAAATAACATATTTGTAAAGAGGTTTTTCTACAACCTTAAAAGACCATTCAAAATTCTAGAGCTGTCCTCTCAGCCATCTGACTGCAAGCTTTTGTGGAAGGCGATTCCAAAAAAAATGTTAAGGTAGTGTATACATATACATTACACTATTTAAAAACACCAGGACAAGAGAACAGGCCAAATCATCACTCATGTGTCATAACCCATTAGTAACAGTCACTAGCCAATGGGTCAGTCAGGAGCTCATTCTCAGTTTCTGTTTGGTTTTGTGGTTTATGCCAGTCGGACAATAGTCATGATGTGTGAGACATGGAATCAAAGAATCTAGTCACTCATAAACAGCACTGGTGCCTCGGACCATTAGCTAAAGATTACAGGGTGGAACAGTCAGTCATCCACTATTCAGCTATAGACTACGCAGGTCTAAAAATCGATAATAATGGGAAAAATATCTTATAAAAGCTCAACACCAGCTAACAAGACTACATGCTCACTGCCATCTAACTCCAGCATAATCGAGTTTTACAAAATACTATAAATCAGCGTAAAGGTAAGAGTTGTAGAATGAGCTGCTTGAGTCCTGCCATTCAGCCAAGTCTGCATTCTGCACAGCAAGCCCGTGCTCTCTCAATCGTATCAGCAATTTTAGTGGCTATTACTGCTCCTACACACTTAAATAAATAACTCAAGGAGGAGTATAAATATGTGTGCGCAGGAGAGTGGGGGAGCATGACGGAAAGTTGGTATGATGTATACTCACTGCTGAGTGAAGGGAGGCCAAAAATATCTATATTCATAGCAAATGGCACAGCTACGAGGCCCACACACAACACAGACATGCACATACATTTCAGCGGCACACAGCCAATCAGTGTCTCGTCAGGGATGATATTGTCACACCCATGACTGATGGAGGAACAGAGAGGGAAGAGAGAACGGAGGGTGAATAGAGAGAAAGAGTAGAAAAAGTGGGACTAAGTAAAGGAGCATGGGCGTGTGAAAAATAGAGAAAGTTAGAGTGAGAGAGGACAAACAGACAGAGGACACAGCAGGCACTGAGTCTGTGCCATATCCTCCTGAGGAATGTAGGGAGATAAAAGAGGAGAGGAGAGGAGAGGCATCTAGTCTCATGTAGTCATGTCATTTTCTTGGATTCCAATTTACACGAGCAAAAGAATGATCCACCAGAGACAATGTCATGTTTATAGTGTAGGATGTAACACTAGAAAAAGTGACATCATGTTCACAGTGAACAAGAGCCTCAGAAGCATCAAACCACTTGATAAAAGAGAAACAGGTTTAGAAACAATTGAAAATCTCCCACCCAAAGAAGAGGTAGAGGATAAAAAAAAAAAGTGAAAAAAAAAAGCAGCAGGCAGACACAGCTTGGTTTATGGAGTGATGTAAATAAAAGCTGTATTTGCAGGAACAGAAGACAGACCGTGGCAGGGTTGGTGGCTTTAGCGAGCAAACTGCGTGACAGGATGTGGTGCAGTAGGTGTTCAGCTTCACTGGCTCTGTTTCATCACAGTGAGTCTAATGAACTGGCGGAGGATGGGCCGGGAAACCCGCTGTTCACTACACGCACAGCAAGGCGCACATACACAACTACATCACTGAAAAAAAAACGTGCACATACAAGCTAAGTCTGTAAAAACAAAAAGGCTATTACTGACCCTTGGTGTAAATGCCGACAAAAACCGCGCGCACGCACACAAATCAGTATGCTGAGCCAGAGCCGCTGAGCAGCTTGATAACAGCTTCTTTTCCCGCTGCTGCTGGCTTCAACGCTTCTGGTTTTTCTCCTCTGACGTGCCCAGAAAAATAGGTTTTGAGGAGAGTAATCTGTTTAGAAATCTTTGAAATGCTGCCTGAGCAATTCAGCCATAAACTTGATGGGGAACACATTATATTTTAATGAGAAGACAAACATCAACCTGTACCACGATGTCTACTGTGCTCCTAAATATGCGTCCCATTAGTCATTACCATATTTCAACCAGCTGTCTCATTGTAAGGAGGGTCAAGAGGCGATGCTGGTGCTGTGTTGTGTGTGGGTATAAAAACAGATATTTTATCAGCCTGTTATTCTTCTCAGTACACACGCAAGTGTAAAACTGACTTTTTTTGCCAGGATTTGAATCCTCCTACTCCTGAGCTACACAGGACCAAGAGCGATTGCACGTCCATCACTCTGTCCCGTTCTATCCCTGGGTCCTTTACATGCCGATTAGTTCATCTCGGTTTCGATCTTTCTGAGACAAATTTCCAATCTGCGGCAGAGAAAACATTTCCTGATCCACCAGAGTTTGGCTGTCTTTGTATTCTTTTAGAGACTAAATTATATACGTTATAAGGTAATGGTGAATCTACTCGCTCCAAACAAGTATCTCTTTTGTTATCTTTTTCTTCTTCTTGGCAAACCAGCCAGTGGTGCACATGCCACCAACTGGACTGGAGTGTAGAACAAGAGATGGAGCATGTGCAGTTGGTGTGCTTGCTATGCGTACAGTCACACATTTTTGGCTGCAGGCAGACGGCCATAAGGGTCCCTCGGGGACACGGGCGGATGATGACATTTATGTCACGCGGACTAAAGCCAACCCTTGCAGACACGGAAAGTATGAAGCTCACTTAGTCATTTTTGAAGCAATGAATCAATGAAAAAAAAAAACGATGCCGTGTGGCAGAAAACAATGCTGTATTACTGTTTCTGACTACAATTCTTTTACATTGTAAGAATCACAATTACTCCTGAATGTGATTTGATGGAAGTTAGAGCAACTAGAGGGGTCAAAGGTTATTTGACGCCATTGACAGACGACACGCTCCATGTCACTGAAGTAAAATTACAGATTTGTAATGTTTGAACATTGTTGGAAATATTTGGGATAATGTAAGTACACAACTTATATAATATCTATGTAAGGGTCGCCCTTTGCTGTTCCTATTTTCAAACATTGTTTCTCTTAACATTGCAAGAGAAAAGGCTTTTCGGATGAGGACTAATCAATGGGTTCAGCCAGCTGTCTGTCTCAGAATACGGGTTTGGCTGGGGATAGGGGGAATGCAATCCAATCATGAGCAGGGCAGAGCTGCTAACGCTGGATTAGTACTGTAGATAAGATAGTTAAAATACTATAGATGGTTAGCTACTTGGGATATGCTAATGTTTGTAGCTTACATCAGAGCATGCAAACACACTGGTTAATCCATTCCTTACACTTTTGCCCTTGTATTTCATTTTGGAGAAAAAAAGCCAGCATCCCAACTTTTTAAATGTCGCCCTTATTGATTCCATTCAATAACACTTCTTGTGTGATAACCCTCACTGCTTCCCTGACCAGAGGTTTTTAATTTTCTCTCTACTAACGGTAAAAACCACTTCCTGATCCTTCCTCCACACACCAACGCTTTCAACCGCCAGCCATTACAGCGTTGTCGGCTGTCATCACAGGGACACTGAGGCAAAGTGCTTTCTTTGAAGCTGCACTGATAAATGATTTCCGCCCGCTTCTCTGTTGTCATGGGACAAAAATATAAAACTCCATTCATTTTTATTCAGTTCACCTGCCACTCCGGGATAAAAAAATAAAATCACAATCCATTTCCTACTTGGGCTTGGCAGTTCAATCAAAGAGTGGCAGAGAGCAACGGTGTGTAACGAGGAGATGGGAGGATCAAAAAAGGGGCACAGAGGGAGTAATAAAATTAAGACAGCAGAAAGGAGGAGAATAAGAGATAAAAGCAGAGCACAAATGGTCAAAAATAAGGAGAAAGAAACAAAAAAGGGAGTGGCAGAGCAGTCAGATACATACCATTCGATAAGGCCTGCTGAAGCTCAGAGTCTGATATTACTCCACTACGGTCCTTGTCAACTCTGGGGAGGAAAACACAAGATTAGATACCGCCCGCGTTGACCACTTCACACACCCACCCACTTCCGCACACAATAGGAGTGGGCATCAACACTGAAACTTTATCCTCCTGAACGTGTGTTAGTGTTTCAACAGCTCACTGAGAATGAATGGAGTTCTGTGATCAGGGCACACAAGGCAGCCTGTACGCTCATAGCTCCCCTGAGACCAGCCTGACAAGCTCTGTGTGTGTGTGTGTGTGTGTGTGTGTGTGTGTGTTTTCTTCTACAATACCTGTACTTCACCAGGAGGATTTTTTTTGTTTTTATTTTAATTAAGTTTTGCCATAGGTGTTATACAAATAATTAACCTTACATAATCCAAATGAGTGTAAAAAAAACATGTTACAGTATACAAAGACTATTTGACATACATAAACAGAGCTTGTGAACACAAAGAACATGAAACATATGAAGACAGTATTTGACTAAACGCTACAGGGGATAGTTTACAATGGGGGTGGGGCATGTGTGCATGAATAGGCGTGTAAGTGTGTGTATGATGAGTGTTTTTGTGATTATAGTATGACATGTTGTGAGTCGTGGTACTGTGTTATAGATATGAGAAGGAGTGGGTATGAAGTTTTGAGTATGTTGGATTAGGTGAGGTGGGGTTTATATCTTAGACGATTAGTCAACTAATCAATTAGTCAACTATTTTAATCTTTGTTTAAGCAAAACTGCCAAACATTTTCTGGCTCCTCTTTCCCAAATATCAATTTGGACTTTGGGAAATTCAGATTTTGTATTTTAGTCTGACATTTGATAGGCCAAATGATTAATGAAGATAATAATTGGCAGTGTAATCAATAATAGGGCTACAACTAAAGATTCTTTTCATTATTAATTAATCCGTCATGTTTACCTTTTTTCAAATAATCGATCAGAAAATGGGAAAAAGTCATAGCAAGTTGCCAGAGTCCAAGCTAATGTCTTCTAATCACATTTTCTGTCACATTAACAGAAACCACAACGATATTCAGTTTACAGTTATAGAAAACAGAGAAAACACAGAATAAAAAAATTTGAAGAGGCTAATGCTAATGGACCAGAGAAGGGTTGGCATTTGTGCTAGGTAAAGTGATGATTAATCGAAAAAACAATTGCAGTCCTCCTGGGGTTATTGGATATTTTGCTGATTTAAATCCAGCTCTGTGTCATCTTTGTGTTGCCAGTTTGGCAGACGCTAAACGCTTCACAGAGGTCCGCCGAAAGACACAAAACGATGCACTTCGCATCATCCTTCACACGGACCTACACTGCTCCGCTCCGCTGGGAGCTCCGTGCACTAAACACACTGCTTACACACAAATGGCACAGAGCTGTTTTAAAATAGTCAAAGTTTCCCTTTAAGAGTCTAGTTTGAATTATGTGTCAGTATTTAAAAAGGTAGAACTGAAAAGAGCATTGCACACCTATTCTAGGGAGGTGCTGGCAGACATCAAAGAAAGGACGGCAAAGCCACACTTGAGTGTCTAAAGGTAGGTCATAAGAAGATATAAATAGGCTGTCAAGTTATAATGGACAAATACTTGTGACTGGTTATGTCTACGTCTTGGCTGCATATTCTCAAAAGGATCATTAAAGTGACTATATGGAACTTTTTAATGTTCCTGAAATCCATCATTTTTCACACAATGATCTTAAATGACCTGTATTTTTTTATATAGTTATTAGATAAAGCCTTTGCTCGGGTCCAATATTTCCCGCAAAGTCACAGAATGATTTTCGGCAGGTAGACGGCGCTACAGTAACACATTCTGATGGGTCACAGATTTCTTTGTAACACCGGAAAAGCCTGTGCTGGGTATCCAGCCAGGTCAACGGAAGCAGGAGATTTCTTTATATAGGCCTAATTGTATGTTATTGTTATTTTGGAAGTTATCTGTGTTGTAGTTATGGTTGATACTGGGACAGGACCATCACAGAAAAAAAAGGAAATTAAATGGAGAACAACTAAAAGCTAAAAGGGAAAGTGAAAGACAACCTGCGATAATGTCAGTCAACTTCGGGAGGGCTATCAACAGATGCCGACAATTATGGGATTGTAAATGACTAAAAACCCACCCCGAATTGGTCCTCATGTATGTAATATTTCTATTTCATTCATAAAATAACTTTGCAATGCGCAATGTGGTTGCCACATTTCTTCTGCTCTGAATTTTTCTTATGACCGTTAAACCAGCTCCCTAAATACAAGGCAGCTGACGATGTAGCTATTAAGACGCATTTACAAATTTCAGCCAAGAGTCTTTCTCTGAGATGCAGAGACAAAAACATTACGAGGCTGGACTGTGACACAAAATGAAGGAATTGGAGTTTAGTCAAACATCCAGTGACTCAGTTGTTTCTTAGCAACGTGCCTGACCCAACCTGTCGACACCGAGCACACTCAACAGACACAAGCTGAATACCAGCAGAGAAGAAGAGGGAGGAGAGGAGACGGGGAACCCCCCTCAGAAAAAAAAAAGAAAAAGAAACCTCGGGCCCGGCCCAGTGCTGACTTTGCGGGCTGGTTTTCCCGTTCCCAGCTGTGACGCTTTCTGTGCTGCTATATCTCCATGTCTGCAGCCTTCATGGCTGTCTATACTGTGATCAGCTATACATCTGTGTGTACTGCTTGCTTTACCTTCCCCCACTTAAATAAAGAAAAACAAACATAAGGAGACCTGACTGCTCTCCTTGAAGAGAAAACAGCTCTCAGCATGCCTCCATAAATGAGAGCGTTGTCACACTGAAAGTGAGGAGTGGTTGGGTTGGTGCAAGCAGTGGGGGTACACAACCTTTACCAAACACTGATAGATGAACTCAAAGAAGTATGTGTGTTCAGAATAAGCTCTCCCCTTTTCTCCCTCTTCGTCTCCTGTCCTCTACCTCTAACCAACTCCCTCAGACAGCCTCAGGTAAAGTTACGTCAACAGAACTCGACGAAAAGCGAGCTGAAGAAGTGAAAACATCATTAAGCTCCCTCTTGCCTGCAGCACAGACAGTTAACCATCTGGTGTGTGTCCATCTTCCCGCTGTCAAATGCAGAACATGTAGGTAAAAAAGCAGGCTGACATCAAACACCGTGGCTCAGTTATTCGGCTCAGATTTTCCCATGTTTCACTGTTTCCTATTGAGCAATCAGGTTGGAATAGGGCTCGCGGAACAAAGCTCGCCCTACTTTCCACATAAAACGATGTAATTGTGGCTCCCACAACGGAAAGAAATATCCAAATTAAAGCTACATTCACAGAACCTTAAGTCCTGGTTTCCATTTCTATTTTTTTTTTTTTTTAGTATTCCTAAATTTTTTTGATTCATGGTCCAAGTTGTGGATTAAGTCATGGCTTTGTTTCAGGTCAGACCGTCCACATGTTGCAGTGGTCACATCAAGCTTTACTGTATGTTCTATTCTTGATTAACCAAATGTTCTTCCTACAAGTTCCAATTTGTTACTAACGGGCTTTTAAACAGGGTTTGAGTATGCTGTCATTCCCAAAATGTTCCATTTTCATCCAGCAGTAGCGGTGAACAGTCAGTGAACATGTTGTTGTGCTCGCATAGCAACACATCTGTACTGTTGATCTAGATGCAACTCAAAGCCTGATGTTGTTCTTGACTCTGGAAAGGGTTGGGTGCAAACATTTTTGTCATACCAACGGCATCATTTAGAAAGCAGGCAATACAGGAAGGATTGATTTACTCAATGAATATACTTTTTTTTTAACCTGACAAAACTTAGAGGCACTGCAGCCTACCTTAATCTGAATGACTGGATGAAGAGTTACATTGAATGAATACCCACAAACGGAGCGGTGAGTCATAAAATGGTAAGTGTGTGTGTGTGTGTGTGTGTGTGTGTGTGTGTGTGTGTGTGTGTGTGTGTGTGTGTGTGTGTGTGTGTGTAACATAGATTGAGAGGCCTTCCACTTCAACTATGCTCTATTGACTCTGAACACATGACTGAGGGAATTCCAGCACCGCTCTGCCAGATATTTTTTTTCCAGGAGCAGCAGATGAGGCAGCACAATGCTCATGTGAGGGATGACTGTGTGTGTTCATGAAAGTCATATTCTTTCATTTGTATGACGTTAAGTGATGGTGACTACATATGTGTACACAGTCATAAGTCAAAAGCGTTGTTTTGTGTGACTCTGGATGAAAGGAATGTGGGAGAGACAAATAGAAACAAAGAAAGAAAGAAAAGAAAGATATGCCTGGGTCATAGTGTGTACATCCAAAGTGATTTCTAAGAGGCTTTGCGCCATACATCAATAATTCGTTAAGGGTGCTTTAAGCCTAGCAATGCGTGCAGCTTCTCAATGTTGTGAGAAAGCAAAGCAGTGGGAAAGAATTCTCTGCAGTATTACATAACTCTATAGCTTACTATTACCAGGGGCCACAGCATATCAACTATTTCCCTCTCTGCCTACTACTGTGACCTTCTAGCTGCTGACACACTTTTGACTCAGGATATGGTTAAATTGATGACAGTCAGTGGTTGAACCCCCCCCCCCCCCCCCCCCACTGATAGTGTAACATCAGTTTAAAGAACAAATAATATAGTCTATGGTTATGTTGGACAGAGGTTTCCAATGTATTCATGTCAGCCTCCCAATATATAAATACACACTGCGTCATGTAGACTCACAACTGTCAGAATTCTTTTAGGATTTTTCACTGCTGACTTGGTGCAGCTATGGTGCAGACACAGGCAGCTGAAACATTCCTTCATGAAATATTCTGTGATATTTCTATCTTTAAATGGGTAATCTGAAATTGAACTGTCTCTCTTTTCAGAGGGAAGAACCCAGAACAAAAGCATTCAAGGACTCCTGGAGGTCCTAGGACCCCAGTTTCTGAACTCAGATTGCTCCAGGAGACCGCGTCCACGGATTGAGCCAGCTGCCTGTGACTTCATTAAAAGACAATTTAACGCCAATACATATCATAAAGCTCTGTGACTGACACACAGGCTGAGTGACGTGAATGGCTGTGTATGCGGGTTGTACACTGTGCACTAGTAGTTCCAGGAAGCGCCACAACTGAAAGGAAACCTTAAGACTAGATGTGACTGTGACAACACTGCTCTCAGACAAAATGACAGTTCTAAGGACATTGAAGTAAAGACAACAAAAAAACCGAGCCGTGAATGAAACATTTCGTGTCACCACGACCCAGCCCCAAGCTCTTCCTCTTCGCGTTACAAACGACAGCAGTTATTCAATGCGGAGCGGAGTGAGAGACAGGCAGACAGCAGCGAAACAAACCGCCTTTCCCCACTCACCTCTGGAAGATATTCCACAGAAAACTCTGGTCCGGAGGCGCGTTGATGTGCGGGGGAGCTCTGTATGGACTGTGATACGCCATTTTAAAGGGAATGCTCTGTCAAAATCGAGCAAGTAACACCGACGGACTGTGTGTGTTTCCTTCTGGTGTAGTTTCTTCACTAAGCAGATTCAATCAGACTGTACTGTAGTCCACCCCGACGTTCACGTTCCTGCCTGCCTCCTCGCGCACAGAGGCGTGGCCAATCAGTCAACACTTCCCATACGGAGGGTGACGTCACATCTTCCTCTCTTTTCAACTCCTCGGCACAAACGTTTTTACTAATGGTAAACAAATGGTAAAAAATAGACTGCAATATTATAATTAGGCTAACGTTACCAAAAGTGATGTTAAAATTAGAAAAAAATCTAACATTTCCTCTTCCTTCAGAAGTGAGAAAAGTTCTTTTTGAAATAAATAACAAAAAATAAAATGTTTTCAGTGAAATGACACATCTCCAAGTTGCAGTCATGTGTCCCTGTGTTAAGTACTCATTTATCCCTTGAAAGATGAGATAGGTGTGTCATTTTTGATGTTGAAAATCTAGAATAATGCTAATAATGAATAGCACATTCATTATTCGCACGTCTATCTCCAACCCCCAACTTCATAAAAAGCACTAATATCAATTAAAAGTCCATTTTCCATCTTTTATTGAATGCATCACGAGTGTTTATTTTCAATTTCATAAGTCTCGCAAACTGATTGGTCCACTTTAATTTTGACGCGGGAAAATCGTGGCGCAACCAAAGACGGTTTAGCTAGCTAGTCTCTTTGGTGCAACTTAACAAGCTTTTAATATTTTACCATTGCCATTAGATAAATAAATTCATTTTTCTTCTAAGTATCAGCTATATCTAAAAAAGAAAAATGTTTTACTACCCAGATGTCCTCCATCGCCATACTGGATGTTTTGCCACAATTTGGTGAGTTAGAAAATATGGTTAAGTTGGCTTTAGCTGCTAATGTTAACATTAGCTAACATTAACATTAGCTACCTACCAAGCTAGCAATCATGCATGTTAACCACTGGCTATGGTCTAATTTAGCTAACTTACTAACATACAGCAAAAACTCTTAACTCGTGTTACATGACAGATTATTCTGTCAGCAAAGGTTTATTTCTAAATTGTATAAATGTGTTGTGTTATTCAGGTTGGCAGCCACCAAAGGTATCAGGATCACTCGCAGAGAGCTTCTCAAAGTCAATGTCAAGCGAACATGGTAAGAATATCCGCAGGAGAATGGCTAGCTAGCTAGCTACTGTTAACGTTAGCTTATCTGTCTGGTTTTGTCACCAGCAAGTTAGCTAGCATTCAAGTTAGCTAGCTAGGCCAGATAACAAAATATGAGTTTCATTTTTGTATGACCTTTTATATATTGTGATTTTTGTATTATATTTTGTTATCACCAGCTATCCATGTCTCATTTTGCCAATCATATAACGTTATTACTTGGGATCATTAATATAACTTTAGATCATTTTTAATTGTATCAGTGCTGGGATGCATTTTTAGCAGCTTGCTTTCTCAATCATTCTGTGATCTAGCTAACGTTAATTTCATTTGGTGTAACGTTAAAGGTATTCTCTTCTGCTAGTGACTAGCAGATCATTTGAACATGTTGTATGTTATTACAGCGGAGACATTTTGGACTATGTGACAGCTAAGGTTCCTCCACCGCAACAAAACCTACCCAAGCCTCGGTTCTCTCTCTACCTGTCATCTCAGCTGCAGTACGGGGTGATCGTCGTCTACCACAGGCAGTGTGGCTTCCTGCTCGGTAAGGGAAACAATCACTTGTTACTCTCCTCCAAGCTACAGTCTACACACAATATACTGGCACTTCCTGCTAGGCATGAGAGAGGGAAAAAATAGATGCTTTGTGTCTTCTTTTTTTATTCAATATGAACCCCACATACTGTACATGCAGTTACTGTGGCAGCAGTTTATAGCGTGGAACAGTTACCAAAGGCAGGCAATAGAGTGAGGTAGTTGGGTTAACACAAGGGAATCATTTTCTAGCTGCTTACTCATACATTTGCAGAAAATGCAGTCACTATGCAGGATGATCTTTAGTTTAAAAAAGCAATATTTTCTGCTGGTAGGTAACAGGGCTCTCAAGTTTTGAAGACCGCCCAGCTGGTTAATAGCCAGTGTATGTTCATTATAGCTTCCAGTTTGTAGATGTTAGTTAGATGGCACCAACATTTGGTCTAATCATAACTGGCCTGGAAACCCAAAGGACAGAGTTCTGGTTCCAGATTTGTTTGGTGACTTATGATGGGGGGTTCTGGGGGTCCACCAGAAAATGTTGAGCATTGAACACTTCATTTCCTGCATTGTGGTGAATTTTTATGCACCTATTAGTACCTTTTTCTGAATCAATATGCTGGAAATATCTTTATGTAAAGGGACACAAATTACAATTCAAATATAAAAACATAATGGAATATATTGCAGTAAGGCTCTCAGGTATTCTGTATTTCCAACTATTTATTCTCCTTTGGATCGGCTTTCCTAATTATATCTGAGTCAGCACACATGTAGCTTAGGCATCATTTACTCTTACCTTCTCTTTTGCATCTTTTGTTGGGGAAGTAACCTCCTTAAATGTGCATATGACAATTATTCACCTCAATTACACATTATTCATTTTAATGGATTAATAAACCCCTGGATGGATGTGTTTGAGCAAGATTTCTGCTCATGTCCAAAACCTTTGCACATTCAAACTCATCCCATGCTCTCTGAGATTTGGAGGAGTCATATTTTGTGAAAAATAAAGTGATAGGCTAATATGGATATTACAAGAATACACTCACAATATTTCAGAAAATAATCCACCTGCACAATAGTCTGCTGTGCATTAGGCTACGTGATTGCTCTGCTGATACGGTAGACCTCAGACCTTCTGACAGACCATAGATCCCCGTCTGGGTCTCTGGTCTCTGAATGAGACTACGTTTAGTGAAGTGGCTGAACGCTGCTCTACGTCAGAGGTGGAAAACTGAAACTATACGGCAGAATTAACGGAGCTCAAACGCGACACATCTGCCGCAGCATGTCGACAGCAGAGCGCATCGATAAACCTGAAGCTGCAGCTTTTTACAGCGAGAGTGGACACTAAGCCACGTTTCATATTTGTCGTCAACTTTTCAAAATACATTCAGGGCTACACTCAAAACATTCAAGCTGAAGCCTCGGCAAAATCAGCTGATGTCGTGTCTGGTGTAGCCCCTTTCTTTTTTCTGATTGGCTGATAAGTGGCAGGCTCGACTAAGACCTCCAGGGGAGACTCGCTTGATTCCTGCCGGTTCCATAGTGAGAGCGGCGCGGCCAGAGACATTTTGGGCGCTGCAGCATTTTAAATATATTATAAATAGTTTTTTCTGCGTGAGAAATACAATGTGTGGCGGGAGTGCGTGACAAAAGACCGAAATGAGTGACTGTCACGCTCAATGCGTGACACTTGAGAGCCCTGAGGTAAGCTCAGTTGAAATGTGAAAACAGCAGACAAAATGTCTCTGTCAGTTGCTAGGCTAAATGTAGAAATATCAGCTTTCCAAAAAAAATCACTGTGGCAAGTCTGATTTAGAAGCTAATTTAGAGCCGATGAATGCAATATCATCAAACTCAGTGTCTCAGCAGCCTCTATTCATCTGGTGTTAAATTACACCCTGACACTGATATTGTGTCCGACAGATTCACAATCATGCTGTTGTCATGGTTGATGAAAACAGTGAAATACAATGCATAATGATACGCGGGAGGAGAAGCCAAGAAAGCATTCGTTGTCTGTTGTCTACAGTTGCTTTTGGATTCAGCAACGGTATTTCATTTCATCAATCCGTAGAATAAAATAGAACCTCCCAAAGCTGTCCCATTACAATTGAGAGTACATAATATGTTTATGCTGTATTTCATATGCATGGCATGGTGGAGTTTGTCCTCTCAATTTTTATAATATGATCCACTGTTTTATTTCTGTTAGTGCAGAGTAGGGTGTGGATTTCAATAAACTCAAAGTGTATGCATAATAAGCTTTAAGACCCATAGTGAACATACCATTTGTTACTACTTGTTCCCTTCATGTTCCCTTCTGCTTCTGTTTCTGAAGGAAATAACTGCACTTTATGACGTTTGTGTGAAAACCTTTAACCACTTTTCTATTTTCCAGAGGAGGTTCAACAGACCATTGACCGCCTGCTGCGCTCTAAAAAATGCATAAATATCGACATGGCTGAGTCTGACAGGTCTGCACACTCACACGACATATTTGAGCATCAGTGGAAGAGTGTTTTTGTATCCTTGGGCGCCTAACATTTGAAGCTGTGCAAAGGTTGTACGTGTTTAGGAAAGTCTGAGCTCAAAAGCGTCTGGTAGAATATTTACGTGGGGGGGGGGATAAAGACTGCGAAGTAGATGGTGGTGTTTTATTGAGTGAGTGATGGACAAATTGAGCTACTTTCATGCGAATGGCTTGGTAAATTTTTAATAAGCCGTTGTCACAGCGGTAATGTACGAGCTCTTGTTTCTGCGGATGCAATTTATCTTTAAACATTCTGCACTCTAAAGATGCTCTTTGTTAATCTTATTCCAGTAAGGTTTTTTATTATTATTATTATTTTATAAGTCCATGAAACCAACAGCGCAGTTAAAAGTATGCATAGTGTTGCATTAGCCTGTGCAGCACTGAACGTGTGTGGCGTTTTAATATTTTGATTAGTAACATTGGCATGTATCACTCTCTCTTCATCTGGCAGGTTGGCCTTAAATGTGCCTGACAGCCTGTACATGATGGAGGAGGCTGAGGGAGCTCAGGACCCCTTCTTCGGTCTCATGGCATCACACCAGCTGCCCAGCCCCTATAAACACCAGGTACATTAACCATACCGCCGTACACTACATGTGTTGGTGTGGCTCGCAAGTCTGAAATATGACAGGCAATCTACACGGGGCGGGGGGTCGTCTAATGTCTGTTTCTGTAGCGAAAGCACAACAAAACTCAACAAATGTCAAATCTGCCTGTACACACTCGGTAACCTGCACTTTATATCAAACAGTCACCCTGTAAACATGAGCTGGATGGATGGATGCAGCAGTAGCAACTCAGTGTTGAATACAACTATTGAAATGATAGTGGTACAGTATTTACCATGACCCATACTAGTAGTAGTTTGAGGCAACCCAATAAACGACATATACAGTACATAACAAACTTGACCCAAGATACTCAATATTTAGTATACAAGACATGCACTCTGTACCCATAATACGAAACTGTAGATGTCTCGGAGAACCTGCAGTTTACACAGAACACAATGATGAACACAGATGACATGCAGCAAAGGGCCGCAGGTCGGAGTCGAACCTGCGGCCGCTGCAAGAAGGACTGAGCCTTTGTACACGGGGCGCACGCTCTACCAGGCAAGCTATCCAGGCACCCAGAAATCTTATTTAAAAAAAAAAAAATTAAATTACTCAAAATGATTAATCGATTATCAAAATAGTTGGCGATTAATTTAATAGTTGACAATTAATCAATTCATCGTTGCACCTCTAGATGTTACTTTTCAGGGTTTTCCCACATGCGTTTTTTGACACACAGCTCCTAAATTACAAATCTGCAACATCTCAGCCTTTTCTGCTCATTGTCAAGTCATTGATTAATCATAAACCGCCACAAGTGAGTCATTGTTTCTTGGCCTTGAACACAAGTGTAGGTCACGCCCATTCTAACGTTGCATATACTGTATGCAGTATCCCTCCTATATTATCCCTCCATATTATCCATACTGCCAGATGTCAGAGAGAGAATCACAGTCGATAACTCTCATTCAGTCTCTGTGCTGTAAATGGCTGAACTTTGCCCTCCTTGTAATCTTTCCCTGTAGAAGTACCATGTGTGACTTAAATCAAGGTTAAGACGACATAACATGGGGACCTAAATATGAAAATAATTCATTTGGTACTCATGAATTTAAAGGATCCCTAAACTGGACTGGCTTTGAGAATGCAAATTAGAAACCGCAGTGTATTTAGATACAGTTTGTATTTCAATATTTTAAACATAAGGAAGTGCATCAGGTATGAGACTGGCGAGAGGCAAAATAAGAAAAAAAAAGAAAAGACATTACCTCTGAATCACTTTGGTCTTTAGAAACTGTAGCCTTATGTTGACATACAACACATTTTTGGTCATGAAGAGGCAGCTTTCACTCAGTTTCACACTCTGGAATGAAATGAAAAAGAAATGTGTTTCAGTATTCTGCCTGTTGTATAATATTTGATATGTATATTTCTAGCCAATGTTGGCGATTGGAGAGGCAGGTTCACAGCACTCCCTGGTGCCCAGTTTCTACACTTCACTTGACGCAGAGGGTGAGACTGATATTTCAACATGTGAAAGACTTTAGCTGTGTCCCATTTTAGGTGTGGCTCCACACTTCAAGACCAAACACATCATAATTCCTTTGAAAGACGCCTCATCTGAAATGGGACACAACTTACTCTATGACAATGTTTAGAACTGTGACACTTGTGATTATGTACTTTTGAATAAACCGACTTTAATTATTATGATTTGTAATAGTGGTTGTGGCAACATTATGCATGTTTCCAGTCAAGATAATTGAATAATCTTCAAAGGTTTTAGAAACGGGTCAGTTCACCAGCTTAGATTCCATAAATAGATTTTCTTCTAAATATAAACTTCTGGCACAGAGACGTTCCTATTTCCATTCCTGTTAGGAAAATTGTGAATACATTTTCTGTCATCAGCGACTTCATCTTATCTTATCTGCACATGTTGAATTAACCCTTGTGTTGTCCTCGGGTCAAATTTGAAATTTATATCACAAATTTGTGTTTCTTTAAACCAAATTGTTTAAAAAAAAAACAACAACAACAACGTGGATGGTTAGTAAAGTAAATTATCAGTTCACTACTTTCATTGAATGTGGGTGTTGTATTCAATTTTATGGCATTTGAAGAGAAAAAAAGAGAAAATAACGCTGAAAAAATCATCAAAAACATCGGTTGGAAAGCAACAAAAGTGTCAAAAAAGAAGACCAAAACGTTGACCAAAAAGTTTTCATTTTAACTTTTGACCCAGAGAAACAAAAAGTTGCTTGTTGGTCGACGGGAAGACAACACAAGGGTTTAAAAAAAACGCATCAGTTCCAGGCTAAACCCAGGCCCAGATTTGGATGTCCTGTCTGTTGTTGTTTTTTTTTTTTTGTGCTATAAACACTTGACTGACGGCTGTATTCTCCTCAGCTAGTCTCACATCCTTCTTGTGCTGCAAACCCGCTCGGCTCCTAATTCCTCCTGCTGTGTTAAACCAGGTTTCAGGTCGCTTCCAGCAGCCATCTCCCTGAGAGAGAAGGAGCCGTTTGTCATCACAGCTGCTGAGGTAAACTCCCTGTCCCAG
Source organism: Gymnocephalus cernua (assembly GCA_023631565.1). Classification (NCBI taxonomy): domain Eukaryota; kingdom Metazoa; phylum Chordata; class Actinopteri; order Perciformes; family Percidae; genus Gymnocephalus; species Gymnocephalus cernua. The sequence goes on along the minus strand of CM042446.1, from coordinate 14,332,771 downwards.
TCCAGGCACAGGAAACATCCCAGTCATTGTTTTAGGTCCCGGTGAATCCTTGAGCTTTAGTTAAAGCGTAACTCTCGCCAAAATGCATCCTAGGGTATTTTTGTGAATGTACGTGAGTCAAACTTTAGTTTAAAAGCATACCGTAAAACTTAAAATAATAGCCCGGGCTTCTATTTACCCAAATCGCCGAAATGCACCGGCTTGTATTTGAGACAGGCGTCTATAAGAGACAGGCCTTTAATTGACAATGCTTTGCCCGCATGCTGTGGATCCACTCACACAGGCTCACCTCCAGCTCTTCACTGACCTTCTTCCTCCCTCCACCTCGCAGTCTGGCCCTTTTATCAGCTTCCTCGGACAGACGTCGCAGTTCTGCTTTATGTTTACGCCATTCTCGCACTCTCTCGGATCAATCGAGAAATGTCTCGCCGCTGCTTCTCCCGAATTTTGTTCGGCAAATTTGACAACTGTCAGCTTAAATGTCAAATCATACTTTTTCTTTTTGTCTCCATGATGGTATTGAGAGAATTAAGAAAAACTGAAGACTAAAAGAAAGTTCGTTAACCTGTTTGTTATGTTGCCATAGTGATGAGTCGTTTATGAACGGTTGCGTCTGTCACGTGAAATCAAATCAAAACATAGAACAAACGATCTGACGGGTATTAAAAGATCAAATACTACCCGACACGAAAAAAAACGAAAAAACAGACCAGGCCTCTATTTGAGACCAGCCTTTATTTACCCAAATCTGTTGTCACACCAGGCGTTTAAAAGAGACAGGCGTCTATTTGGGACTCGGCTATTATTTGAAGTTTTACGGTATTTAGGACCGAATCGCCACTTTTAAGATTCACCGTATTCTCATTATTTTTGGGTCAAATGGCTTTTTGAATGGGAGAGCTAGGGGCACTCTCTTGTTAGCCTCAAAATAGCTATTTTTAAACACTAACAAGGCTCGACACAACATGAAACTTTACTCGAAGTATCTCCAGGGGCTCTACACATTAACGCAAGCATTGACAACATTCTTTGTGTACACAGATTTACTAAAAAAGTTTTTGAACAACTCACCGTAGCTCTTGTTGTTTTCCGGCCGCGGCCATATTATCAGTCCAAACTAGTCGATTTCCGAATGCGACGTAACAGGGAGGAGAGTAAAGATGGAAAGCTCCTAAAGCTTAGTTCCATATAAATGCACGGATGATATTTTGTTTTGTCATTTGTAAAAAAAAAACAATATTGACCTTGTAGTTGAAAAAGGAGCCACATATAAGAACGATATTTCCTCCTATGGAGTCCGTTCATCCGCATTCGGAGATCGACTAGTTTTGACTGATAATATGGTCGCGGACGAAAAACAACAAGATCTGCAGGTTTTTTTTAGCATGAGAGTGCCCCTAGCTCTCCCATTAAAAAGGCCATTTGGCCCAAAAACGAGAATACGGTGAATCTTAAAAGTGGCGATTCCGTCCCAAATATGCTTTTAAACTTAAGTTTGACTCACGTACATTCACAAAAATACCCTAGGATGCATTTTGGCGAGAGTTACGCTTTAAGGTCTTTGTCACAAGTTAGCTGCCCGCCTGTTGGACTTTCTGTCTGTTGGGGAGGGAGGGGGCACAATATTTGTCAAAGGCAAAGTATGTTCCAAACAATTCTGAATTAAATATTGTGGTGCTGCAGAGACGTCGTATAGTACAGACTGAAGAAAAAAAATCCTTGTTTGGTACAGATCCTCGCAAAAAAATCACACTATAATTTAATAAGATTATGTTTTGGGGCTTTCCCACCGTTAATCAATAGGACAGCTAGGTGAGAAAGACAGGAAATCGACATAGGTCGGACTCGAACCCTGGACCTCTGCGTTGAGGTATAAGCCTCGAAGTATATGTGCGCCTGCTCTACCCACTGATCCAACCCGGCCACACTATAATTTCATTTTAATATTTTTTAATGACAGTGAGAATAATTATACAAAAATGATCATTCCCTCCAATATCGTGAATCATATCGCAATATTAGTCCAAATAATCGCAATTAGATGTTTTCCTCACATTCTGTATTGTCCCATGATCCGTTTGTGTAATTGTGTGGGAGGTATGTGGTTTTCACTGCTCTAAAAAACGTATGGGACAGATTCAATAAATGTATTGTGTATAATGCACTGAAGTTAATGGTTGGGGCGCAATGTGGACGTAAAAAACCTGAGGCCTGTACTACGAAGCAAGATTTGGCGTTAACGAGGTAACTTCAGGTTCAACCCAGGGTTTTGGGCATCACGGCGGTGGATCACTAGGCTGGGTAAACCCCGCCCACTCTGCCGACCATTTGATTTCTCCCTGCAGATCAGGCTGGAAACCTGCACGTTTATCTATCCTGCTTCCGTTACAAATCCGCGGGAACCAATCACAAACTGGCTTATCCACCTGGCGCGCTATTGGCGGGTTTAACACGATGACGATAGAGAAGCGACCAAGCAGCTTTTTGTTTACATTCAACATGGCGGCCACCGAAGCGCAGCAACCCGTTGATGCTGTTTTAAAAGATTTCAAAGGCAAGTTTTCTCTGAAAACAGAACAGAAAGTTGCCCTGGAACAATTCCTACAAAAGAAGTATGCGTTTGCCTTAGTACCGACCAGCTTTCGCTCTGCCTCGCTCTGCAAAGTATGTCACGCGGATCGTTGGTCTGATTGGTTGAAGGACTATCCAATTGCGTACAGAGTCATTTGAACTATGCCCGGTGATCACGCCTCTTGTGCAGAGAAAATACAGAGCAGACTCCCCAGACTGATGTTCAGTCTTAAAAGATGGAGCTTGTTCTGCTGAACAGGAGCAGGTTATGGTGGAGATCAGAGATCAACCGGTGTAAAAGCTCCGCCTACTGACCAATCAGTACTCGATTGATAACGGCGTCACCGTTCTCAGAAGATCCGGAGCTCGGTGCGTAGAGAGAGAGAGAGAGGTGCGCTCAGAAAAGTCAAAACATTTAGAGAGCAACAACCCCGTTAACATTCCCTGATGAGTATTTTTATGAAAGATATTGATTTTTAGCGGAGGGAATTATGTAGAGGCTATTTGGGCTTCTTGAGCCGTGTGTTGCCAATGCGCACATCGGTTTGAATTATGTTTTTATAGATTTTATTTCCTCTCACGATCGCTTCCCACTGCCAGGGTTGCAACTGCAATAATAGGCTGCAGCAACGACAGTTTATGGAAAGCATGAGTGTAATTATGGTCAGATCTTATGCCTGACTGATGAGGAAAGTGATATTGATAAAGCATTGTGATTTATGCATCTACAGCGTCGGCTATTTTTTTGCCAGCTTTTCTTCTTGCTTTAGGAAGCAGCGACTGTATTGCGTTTTGCCTGTAAAACCGTGTCTGTGTTCTTCATATTTATGTAGAATTATATTTTGCTCTTCTTATGTAAAATATGCGGCTCTGGTAGATGTTTGCGATCGGTCGCGCTGTGCAAACACTGCCTCTTTTATGCACGTCGCTGGATCTGGAAGCCCTGGGTCGACTGAACTAGTTGTTAACCACCGTCGTGACACAGCTTTATGCGGGAGCGCGGTTGTTAGGTTAGGTGAAGCCGAAATAAATCCAGGGCCTGTTGATCTTGATTTGGGGTATTTATTTTTTATTTATTTTATTACATTTATATAGCGCTTTATCATAGACACTCAAAGCGCTTGGGGGGGGGAACTGCTCTCTAACACCACCAATGTGTAGCACCCACCTGGGTGATGCACGGCAGCCTTACGACGTCAGACGCTCACCACACATCAGCTAGTTAGGGAGGGGGGGGGAGGGGAACATATTTTTAGTGGTGGGGGAAACCGGAGCACCCGGAGAAAACCCACGCAGACACGGGGAGAGCATGCAAACTTCACACAGAAAGGCCTGGATTCCTTCTTGCTGTGAGGCCACAGCGCGAACCACTGGGCCACCGCGCTGCCTGGTACAGGCCTCTGATGCCTAACCGACTGTCCTGAATTCACCTCTCAATGTCCACCGTGCTTTAAAGAAGGCCGAGTTTTATTTTAATGTAGTTTGACTACAGTAAGTCTGAGTCCAACAGTGCCTCCACACACTTACCCTCCTCATCCCGTCACTTAGGGACTGATAATGCTCCTCCTGAAGCATCATCAGCTGATCAAGTCCATGTTGGCTTGATGCGATCTGATGTAATTACATCAGCCTGCACTCACAGTTTGTTTACACTCAGATATGCTGCTCATCATGCTGCTATCTGTTGTTGTCCCCCCCCCCCCCCACGCGCGCGTATCTGCCCCTTGGCTTTATTTTTGCTTTGCATGCACACGTTTAGTTATTTATTTATATATGCATTTGATTTTGTGGTTGCTGCATTTTCCTGCAGTTTTTTTCCATTACTTTACTTCCATTATCTATCACGGTGGACACTAAACAGGCAAAAAAAAAAAAAAACATTGCTCCTGTTTGTTTTCTATCCCCTTCTCTTCATTCTTTACCTTTGCTGTTTGACTGTCGTCTGTCTCTACTTGTCACCCTCCTCCTGGATCAGTATTTTGAGGGGGATGACCTTCCTGAAGCCACAGCCAGAGAGATTGACTTGTTGATGGATCAGCCAGACCAGTTCCGTGGAGGTGTGTGCTTTGTGTATGATAAGCATTGCATAGTATCTTTGTGTTTTAGTTGTTTAGTATGATGTCATACTGCGGGTGTGCACTAAATTTAAAGGGGTGTGAAGTGTCTAGTTTAGATTCTAAAACGTATTGCTCAATGGTCCGCATCTGATTCTTGTTCAAAGTCAGAGGTCCAGAATGATTGGCAATAATGAAAAAAAAAATGTATTCAACTCCCTTAGAACTTTTTAGCAACGTACATTCAAGTTGAGTACTCGGTTTGCCTGGTCAGCTTTACCCTACAGTACTGTATTGGATATATATATTACAACCCCAAATCAGAAACAGTTGGGACAGTATGGAAAACAGAAATAAAAAAAGAAAGTAGTGATTTCTAAATGTACTTCGACTTGTATTTCATTGCAGACAATACAACAGCACATAATTTAATGTGTTCCTCATGATTTTTATTGTTTTTGTTTCAAAAAAACAAAATTCCTATTTTGGTTCTTGCATCCATCCATCCATCCATCCATCGTCGTCCGCTTATCCGTGGTCGGGTCGCGGGGGGAGCAGCTCCAGCAGGGAACCCCAAACCTCCCTTTCCCGAGCCACATTAACCAGCTCTGACTGGGGGATCCCGAGGCGTTCCCATGCCAGGTTGGAGATGTAATCCCTCCACCTAGTCCTGGGTCTTCCCCGAGGCCTCCTCCCAGCTGGACGTGCCTGGAACACCTCCCTAGGGAGGCGCCCAGGGGGCATCCTTACCAGATGCCCGAACCACCTCAACTGGCTCCTTTCGACGTGAAGGAGCAGCGACTCTACTCCGAGCTCCTCACGGATGACTGAGCTTCTCACCCTATCTCTAAGGGAGACGCCAGCCACCCTCCTGAGGAAACCCATTTCGGCCGCTTGTACCCTGGATCTCGTTCTTTCGGTCATGACCCAACCTTCATGACCATAGGTGAGGGTAGGAACGAAAACTGACCGGTAGATCGAGAGCTTTGCCTTCTGGCTCAGCTCTCTTTTCGTCACAACGGTGCGATAAACAGAATGTAATACCGCCCACGCTGCGCCGATTCTCCGACCAATCTCCAGCTCCATTGTCCCCTCACTCGCGAACAAGACCCCAAGGTACTTAAACTCCTTCACTTGGGGTAAGGACTCATTCCCTACCTGGAGAAGGCACTCCATCGGTTTCCTGCTGAGAACCATGGCCTCAGATTTAGAGGTGCTGATCCTCATCCCAGCCGCTTCACACTCGGCTGCAAACCGATCCAGTGAGTGCTGAAGGTCACAGGCCGATGATGCCATCAGGACCACATCATCTGCAAAGAGCAGCGATGAGATCCCCAGCCCACCGAACTGCAACCCCTCCATACCACGACTACGCCTCGATATCCTATCCATAAATACTACGAACAGGATTGGTGACAAAGCGCAGCCCTGGCGGAGGCCAACCCTCACCTGGAACGTGTCTGACTTACTGCCGAGAACCCGGACACAGCTCTCGCTTTGGTCATACAGAGATTGGATGGCCCTGAGAAGGGACCCCCTCACCCCATACTCCCGCAGCACCTCCCACAAAGTCTCCCGGGGGACCCGGTCATATGCCTTCTCCAGATCCACAAAACACATGTAGACTGGATGGGCATACTCCCAGGCTCCCTCCAGGATCCTTGCTAGAGTAAAGAGCTGATCCGTTGTTCCACGCCCAGGACGGAATCCGCATTGTTCCTCTTCAACCTGAGGTTCGACTATCGGCCGAACCCTCCTTTCCAGCACCTTGGAGTAGACTTTACCAGGGAGGCTGAGAAGTGTGATACCCCTGTAATTGGTACACACCCTCTGGTCCCCCTTTTTGAAGAGGGGAACCACCACCCCGGTCTGCCACTCCTTAGGCACTGTCCCAGACTTCCACGCAATGTTGAGTAGGCGTGTCAACCAAGACAGCCCCTCCACACCCAGAGCTTTCAGCATTTCTGGACGGATCTCATCAATCCCTGGGGCTTTGCCACTGTGGAGTTGTTTGACTACCTCAGTGACCTCCACCAGGGAAATTGACGACAATCCCCCGTCATCCTCCAGCTCTGCCTCTAACAAAGAGGGCGCATCAGCTGGATTTAGGAGTTCCTCAAAGTGCTCCTTCCACCGCCCTATTACCTCCTCAGTTGAGGTCAACAACGTCCCATCCTTACTGTACACAGCTTGGATGGTTCCCCGCTTCCCCATTCTGAGGTGGCGGACGGTTTTCCAGAAGCGCCTTGGTGCCGACCGAAAGTCCTTCTCCATGTCTTCTCCGAACTTCTCCCACACCCGCTGCTTTGCCTCTTTCACGGCAGAGGCTGCAGTCCTTCGGGCCCTTCGGTACCTTGCAACTGCCTCCGGAGTCCTCTGGGATAACATATCCCGGAAAGACTCCTTCTTCAGTCGGACGGCTTCCCTGACCACCGGTGTCCACCACGGTGTTCGAGGGTTACCGCCCCTTGAGGCACCTAAGACCCTAAGACCACAGCTCCCTGCCGCAGCTTCAGCAATGGAAACTTTGAACATTGTCCACTCAGGTTCAATGCCCCCAGCCTCCACAGGGATGCACGAAAAGCTCCGCCGGAGGTGTGAGTTGAAGGTCTGTCGGACAGGAGCTTCCTCCAGACGTTCCCAATTTACCCGCACCACCCGTTTGGGTTTACCAGGTCTGTCCAGAGTCTTCCCCCACCCCCTGACCCAACTCACCACCAGATGGTGATCAGTTGACAGCTCCGCCCCTCTCTTCACCCGAGTGTCCAAAACATACGGCCTCAGATCAGATGAAACGATTATAAAATCGATCATTGACCTTCGGCCTAGGGTGCTCTGGTACCAAGTACACTTATGAGCATCCCTATGTTCGAACATGGTGTTTGTTATAGACAATCCATGACTAGCACAGAAGTCCAATAACAGACAACCACTCTGGTTTAGATCAGGGAGGCCGTTCCTCCCAATCACGCCTCTCCATGTATCTCCGTCATTGCCCACATGTGCGTTGAAGTCCCCCAGCAGAACTATGGAGTCCCCCTCCGGAGCCCCATACAGGACTCCATTCAAGGTCTCCAAAAAGGCCGAATACTCTGAACTCTTGTTTGGTGCATATGCACAAACAACAGTCAGAGTTTTCCCCCCAACAACCCGCAGGCGTAGGGAGGCGACCCTCTGGTCCACCGGGGTAAACTCCAACGTTGCGGCGCTCAGCCGGGGACTTGTGAGTATCCCCACACCCGCCTGGCGCCTCACACCCTGGGCAACTCCGGAGAAGAAAAGAGTCCAACCCCTCTCCAGGAGTACGGTTCCAGAACCGAGACTATGCGTAGAGGTAAGCCCCACCAGATCCAACTGGTAGCGCTCCACCTCACGCACAAGTTCCGGCTCCTTCCCCCACAGCGAGGTGACATTCCATGTCCCCAGAGCAAGCCTCTGCTGCCCGGGTCTGGTCCGTCGAGGCCCCTGACCTTCACCGCCACCCGTGTGGCAGCGCACCCAACCCCAGCGGTTCCTCCCACAGGTGGTGGGCCCATGGGCTGTTGGTTCTTGCAACACATTTCAAAAAAAGTTGGAACAGTAAAGCATTTACCACTTTGTAATGTTGCCATTCCTTTTCACAACACTTAAAAGACGTTTAGGGACTGAAGACACCAAGTGATGAAGTGTTTCAGGTGTAATTTTGTCCCAGTCTTAAGGTGGGCAACAGTACGGGGTCTTCGTTGTCGCATTTTGCGCTTCAAAATGCACCACACATTCTCCATTGGAGACAGGTCGGGACTGCAGGCAGGCCAGTCAAGTACCCGTATCCTCTTCCTCCACAGTCAGGACTTTGTAATGTGTGCAGAATGTGGTTTTGCATTATCTTGTTGAAATATGCATAATCATCCCTGGAAAAGATGTCTTCTTGAAGGCAGTATATTGTGCTCCAAAATCTCTGTGTACTTTTCAGCATTAATGGTGCCATCACAGAAGTGCAAGTTACCTTTGCCAAGGGCACTGACACAACCCCATACCATGACAGACCCTGGCTTTTGGACTTGTTGCTGGTAACAGTCTGGATGATCCTTTTCTTCTTTGGTCCGGAGCACGCGGCGTCCATTTCTCCCAAACAATACCTGAAATACTGATTCATCTGACCACAGTACACGTTTCCACTGTGTGATGGTCCATCCCAGATGCCTCCGAGCCCAGAGAAGTCAACGGCGCTTCTGGACACTGTTAACATAGGGCTTCCTTTTGGCACAGTACAGTTTTAACTGGCATTTGTGGCTGTAACTACGTACTGTGGTACTTGACAAAGGTTTGCCAAAGTAGTCCTGAGCCCATGTTTGTGATATTGCTTATAGATGAATGACGATTCTTGATGCAGTGCCGCCTGAGGGATCGGAGATCACGGTTGTTCAGCTTAGGCTTGCGCCCTTGTCCTTTATGCACTGAAATTCCTCCACATTCCTTGAATCTTTTAATTATGTTATGCACTGTTGAAAGTGAAATAAGCAAATGTCTTCCTATCTTTCTTTGAAGAACATTGTTTTTAAACATTTTAATAATTTTCTCACGTATTTGTTGGCACACTGGCGATCCTCGGCCCATCTTTGCTCCTAAAGGGCTAGACCTTTCTTGGATGCTGCTTTTGTACCAAATCATAATTACAATCACCTGTTGACATCACCTGTTTCAAATCACATCATTATTTAACCAATTTACCTGATTACTAGCCTTAAATTGCTCCTGTCCCAACCTTTTTTGGAATGTGTTGCAGGTCTGAATGACAGGAAAGGATGTATATTTACAAATGAAATTAAGTTGACCGGACAAAACATGAAATATTTTGTGTTCACATTGTCTGCAATGAAATACAAGTCAAAGTACATTTAGAAATCACTACTTTCTTTTTTTATTTGTGTTTTTCATACTGTCCCAACTTTTTCTGATTTGGGGTTGTATATATATATCCAATACATTAGTATATATTAGTGATAAAAAGGCGGTGCTCTTTGGTAGGGGCATGAACAAATCCAATAGACATCAAGGAAGAAGCCAGGCCACTCGTCTTTTACGAAATGTTGTGAGCCTTGGCTGTAGGGGTGTGAAAAAAAAACAATTCACATTTGTATTGCGATTCAAGCTCTACCGATTCAAAATCGATTCATAGAATTCCAAAAATCAATTCTTTTTTTCTTTTTTTATTGTATGTCTACTGCAATCACATGGGAAAAGTAACTACATTTACATACTGTGAATCGTTTTTTTTTTAATCGAGAATCGTTTTCGAATCGAAAAACGATTTTGAATCGAATCTTGAGCCTTAAAATCGATTTATGAATCAAATCGTGACATTTTCTGAATCGTGCACTACTACTTAGCTTCTTCCTTTATGTCTATTAAATAATAATTTATGTTGTAAAAAAAACCTATTCATCCTATTTACATTTTGTAATTTACTCAGAACATTTTACACATCTCACGAAATAAGCCTTGGTCCGGACTTTGAAGCTCTGGTCTAGATTATCATTCCCACAGTGTCTGCATCAGTCAACCAGGTCAAAGTCTTTGTGCCAGTGCTGTAATTGAAAAAGAAGAAAATAAAATAGCAATCTGGACTCTGTGAGTGCTTTTGCTGCCAGAGAGAAAATGTTTATTTTGCCTTACTTTAACAAAACTGCCCACTGTTCTTGCAAAGACAGCAAAAGGACAACATGTCAGTCGCGTGTGTTCAGTCGGTTCTCATTTGTTTTCGCTCTCAGTTCACCTCCTGCATTAGAAGCGCAGTAAGAGAGTAGAGAGGGAACGCGTTAGGTTTGGTACTACAGAGGAAACAAGCCACTTTCTTCAATAATGTGTTGTCATTTGATGGTTACTAAGCTTTTTACAGATGAGATCATGTGTTCACTTGTTTATTTGTGTCCACGTGTTGCGTCACATTGTGACACTGTGCGTAACGTTTGTTAAACAGAAGCGGAGGATCGGCAGACAGACCTGGGAGCCGTGTCCTCTATTGATCTGTGAGTCTTTTGTGATTGTCAAATGATTGTCAGTCCTCAACAGTAGCGACAGAGCTCCGAGTGTGCCTTCAGGGCAACGTAAACGTTATAATGATATACCACTCTTGCCTTTGTGTATGCTACAACATCGCCACGTCCTGTAGTTTCAAGAAAGATTTGAAACACACTGCAGTGAATGAGTATTTTGTCATCCGTCAGTCAGTATATTTAGCCCAGGCCTGTGACGACAAACTGTTACATTAGTTTTTTTTTATTATTATTTTTACTGTGTGTTGTTGTATCCAGGCTGAAGGAGACGTTGCTGGGAGCAGAGCAGAGCGTGTGGCTGCCAGACGAGGACTCGGCTCATCCCGCGGAGCGCCGTCTGGCAGCTGGAGACTTTGAGATGACTCCGCTGCAGGTTGCCATGCCATCAGAGGGAGACAGAGCGACAGAAGGCTCCTATGAAGTGGTGAGACATGGGTGATGCTGTCTGTCCAGTATTAGTTTTGTATTGTGCAAATTGTAAACTGAAATAGGGAAAGATGTACAGCGTGTCTTGAGTGTGGACAAATAGTTGTGTGTTGTAACAGGTAAATAAGAGCATGCATGCCTCTGAACATGTTTCGGAGACACCCTGTCATTTCATTGGCTCTAACTTTAACCCTCCTGTTGTCCTCGGGTCAAATTTGACCCATTTTTATTTTCGCTAAAAGTTTCTATATCAGAAATGTGGGTTTCTTTCAACCAAATTGTCAAAAATAATAACGTGGATGGTTCCGTACACCGCTCTTCACAAGTAAAAATGAATGATGCGGGTGTTTTATTCCATTTGAAGAAAATAATTGATAAAAAGAACGTTGAAAAAAAGTGACAAAAAATGACGGGAAAAAAACAAGAACAAAAACGTCAAAAGCGCCGGAAAAGCGACAACATTTTTGGAAAAAGCTTCAAAAATGTGGTTAAAAAAAGAAGAACAAACGTAAGGAAACCACCAGGAAAAACGACAAAAGCTTCTTACGGTTTATATTTTAAACTTTGACCCAGAAAAACTAAACGTTGCCAGGCCGACGGGAAGACAACATTAAGGGTTAATTCATTCATTTTACCTGGTCTTTTATAAAGTGCCTAAATGGAAAATACAAACTATTACATCCAATTATAGTGCATCTCCTTTAAAAATGTAAAATATACATTCCACGTACCTTTTTATTGACGTCATGTGGTGACGGCGACAAAGCGTTTGCTGTCGCGACGGTTGCCGTCAACCTTGAATTACATTCCACAAAGTGACTCATGAGCAACCAGTGTCGTTTTTGGAAACGAGTAATGGAAAGCACATGTGGGTGTGTGTGTGTGTGTGTGTATGTATGTGTGTGTGTGTGTGTGTGTCAACACATGGCTTCATCATTTCCAGTTTGTGTGCTGGAGTGCGATGTCCTTTAATAGAACTGTAGACACTGACGCTGTGCGTTCGCTCACTCTGCCCTCAGGTGGGGGTTCCTCCTGTCAGGAAGCCCGGCGGACGTCGCAGGCGTCAGCTGATCTTCGCCGACCCTCAGGTCCAGATATCTGAGAGAGCAATGAAGGAACAAATCACTAACCCGCTGGCGGAGACACTGGAACTGGTACAGAAACACACTCACATTGGCATACAATGCTGTGTCTTAAGTGGATCCACTGACTCAAATTGCAATTTAAAATATTTCAGTTATGTAAATTGAGGTTTGGATCCCTCGCAGGTTAATGTGCACCAAGTTCTGCTTCCTTTTTTACTCTGCTCTCGGTTTCTGGAGTTATGTTAGGCTTTTTCTTTTTGGTGATCTCACTCTCACACACACACACACACACACATACCAGCAGATTTAAAAATGGCCCTTTTTTCCAATGCACGTCATGACTTGAACACACACATACACAAACAAACACTGTTCCTGAAGCTAAGTCGACTGTATGTCGACACATGAATACACCCGTAAGAGGACCAAGGGTTCACTGACACTCACCAATTGAATTTCCAGTCTTTGCCATTCTGTAATCAAAGGCTTGCCATCAAAGTGTCTACTCAGTTCATTAAACTCCACCTCTCTTCCTTAGTTCTCTCTAAGCCCACTGGGATAGCGCTCATTGATTTTATTGCCTTCCTTCCTCCTTTACTTCTTTCCTCCTTTCTTACTTATTTCTTTAATTTCCTTTGAGACACGATCATTGGCTTTTACCCCTCCTCTCTCTCTCTCTCTCTCTCTCTCTCTCTCTCTCTCTACTGTCTACTCTGAAAAGTAAAAATCCTCCTTTAAACTGTTCCATTAATCTAATTTTGTGTTCTTCCTCTCAGTCCGAGGTATTGCTGGACTTGCCCTACTTGACCAGGTGTGCAGCCCCTGCTCAGCTCTTCGGCGCCCCCTGTGGATGTCAGTGCTAAGTGCTACACGTCACACCTGGCTGTAGAACAAACCCATAATATTGACTGAACATAAGAAATGAAATGAAATTCCAGACAAGATCATAAAAAGTGATTAAGAAGCATGCAAGACGGAGACCTAAACAAGAAAACTAGCCAGCAAATGCAGATAATAGAATAGAAAAATACACGACGGTGTTCAGTGTCATGGCCAAGAGAATCACACCTTCTGAATCACGGACAACACAACATTAGAAAACCCTGTAACAACAGCAATGGGAAGAATTTAAAGCTCCATTGTGTAATTTTTTTGAGTTGATTCTTAGCAAAAAAAAAAACCTTTTGTTCTTTCACAAATATGTGCTCATTCATGTGTAATTACTTCCACCAACTAATCAAAGTATTCTCGTACGCGTAGAATCTGCCATTCAGAATACATACAGGCGAGTCGCTCGAATGACGGCTGTCATGTAGCGCCTCCATCTTTAAAATACGTCAGCCAAAGAGGGACATACCTCCGCGTTTCGTGCTTTTACACCCAGTGGCGCCGTGACGAATGCCAGGGAGGGAGGGGGAGAAGATTACTCAGCGACTGCCGGCAGATTTGAAAGCCGGTTGAAGATGGAGCGCCTATCTAGGACATGTAACGGAGTCGCCAAGGAAGTTTAAAAGAGAATTAAAACGACAACGCGACAGGCAAAGCAACAAGACCAAAGTTAATATTGTTGTAGCTTTTCCAAGATGGAAAGAGCTCATGAGGAGCAAGGATTTTAAAAGGGACGCCGAAGTTGCTGCTTTCTTCTCGACAGGTAATTCTGCCTAATTGTGTAAATTAAAAGTTTTATAGTTGCTACTTGCTTGGCTAACTATAGCATGGCTGTGCATAACGCTAGAACGACGTCTAGGATACTTTTCCTCGCGTCAATGATGAAAAAGGATTGTCTACCTTGTAACATAAACATAATCATATGTGCCGTGATTTCCCTGACAGACAACTCACGTCATGGATCTGTAACAGACTAGCTACTAGAACAGCAGCGTGTAAACGATGGAGACACTAAGAGATCATTTCAGTTTCATTGACATTGTTCATGCTGCTCAGAGAAATATATTAAAAACACAAACCTCCGTTGCTCCTCTCCTACGCTGTAAACATCGCCTTACACTATTAATCTGGTACAATATACAGAATAACGATAGCACGGATACTTTACTAACATTAGCTTGCATACGTTTGGGAACATGATAGCTGATGTTAGCAATGAAATGGTACCAAAATAACGTCAAACTATTATTACACTGGAAGGAACTTTCGCAGACGAAGTCGTACTTCTTGGAATAATACGGCCACCGTAGCAGTTAAAATGCGATCGGAATGGGAGGGACTAGAAAGTAATATTCAGTTGGTTGTCATATACAATTTCACCGCTAGATGGGAGAAATTCTTACACAATGAGGCTTTAAATGTGGGAAATGTGTCTGGCAAGTGGTGCAGTAGATCTGCAGACGTCTGGGCAAAGAACCCAATAAATAAATACACGTCTGAAGAAAACAAATTCCCTGTTGGCAAGTTCGATTCATCCCCAATGGCTGATCGACTTAACATTTTAGGTGACAGACAAACTTGCTGTGCAGTCAGAGAGCTGGTATTACACTTATTGCAGAAGCTCTGCTCTTTTTAAAGCCCCCGGAGTATAACTCATAACTGTGAGCATGTTTTCTAATCAGCAACAACCGTGCAGGGCCTCTGAAACATTTTATTAGCACTTTTACTGCAGTCTGAGTTGCATACTACGAACATCAGCTGTGGTGAAGAAAACACAAAACACTGACACTGCCCTTTGACCCCTCTACAGCCCTCATCCATGCTGACCTCCAGTCACTATGGAGACAGTGTGCCTCACTCACCGTCCTGCCAGGACATGGGGGGCAACAGGGAGGGGAGGAGGAAGAGGAGGCGAGAGGGGAGTCAGAGCAGGACCGAGAAACACTGAGGACAGAGAGGAAGAGGAGGCACTCAAGCATGCGAGAGGTGGGTCCGTGTGAAGGTACATTTTGAGAGGAGTGGAGATCTTTTACATCTTGTTTTGTTTTCCAGCTCTTATCCCGGTACAACACGATGGTCTAATGTCAGATAGTGCTTCTAGTTGTTAGCAAGCTCCGGTGGCTGCCATGCTAAAGTCTGAGGGTAATATTTGTGCAACTGTGGCTATAATAATAATAATAATAAAGGTTAGCCCGCAGTCGCAGCCTGCCAACTGAGTGTTCGGTTCAGTGGTGAGACAAATTAGATTATAAACCTTGCTTCTACTTCATTAATATCTCGCTCTCTCTCGCTCTCTCAGCTATCCAGTGAGTCAGGACTGCCACCCGCAGACGGCTCTTGTAAGAATTCTTCCTCTCTTTCTCAGACACATTATATCAGTTTTTCAGTACATGTTTTGGCAGGACAATAAAAAATATAATTTGCCTCAAGCTGCAACCATTAATTGTGTGTTTCTTTATGTTTGTGTTTTTCAACAGCCTATATGTCCAAAGAGGACAAATCCATAAGCGATGTGGTCACTCCCATCAGCAGATGGTAAGTCTCAGGTGGATAGATGGACGGACAGACAGACAGATGGACAAAGAAATACATCAGTGTATGTGTGTGTGTGTGTGTGTGTGTGTGTGTAGGTCTCCACAAGAGGAGGCACAGCTACGAATGGATCCCATAGCGGAGGAGCACATCGAGATGCCCGAGGCTCAGACTGACACAGAACAAAGGGACATGCTGAGGTACTTCGTACAATATACACAATACACACATTCAGAACACAAGCAAGTATTTTGAAACACGGCGCACCCTGTACGCCTTCGGAGGTTAAACCTAATCCTTAATCGCAGTTAAAAGGCTCTGGTGGTTCTCTCGACAAGACCAAAGTTATTGGCATGTACTGTCGATGTGATTCAATATTTTATCGAGTGAAAGCCCTAATAATTATATATATATAACAAATACTTCCATGGTCATGTTGTTTTTGTTTTGGACACAACACTTGTTGCCCCCGGGCATCACAGGTTGACCCACATCTTACGTTGTTTGACATCTGCTTTGAAATTCAGAACAGAAAGCAACCAGCAGGCCTGAGGGGACGAACGAGAGTCGCAGAGCCACTTCTCTATTAAACTCCTCTATCAGGGTTACACTGAGACTTTTATAGACTTTGAGTATATGTGTTGTATAAATCAGCAGCATTACAGTGGATGTCTGTAGGAAGCCAGTAATGTGACATTTTGACTGGACTCACTTGTTTTGAATGTGTTTTTTAACATTCCTAGCAGCAACAGTGGCTCTATAATCGCTGGTTTCTGCTTGTGTGAAATTCAAAAATGACAAATGCTGTATCTATATACTATTACTCATGGAGACAAAATATTGGTCCATGCCTATCACTGCTCACTCGCTGCTTGTCTTTTGCAGCTGGATCTCCTCCAGCTTGCAGGAAGTCACCTTTGGCTGTCTGGTGCCCCCGGAGGCCGACCGCACCACTGCAGCACACACGCTCTACAAGCTGCTAGGTGAGGAAATCAAAAGCTGCGGTTTGTCTTCTTTTTAATCATTATTTTTTATTATTTCCATCAAGAAGTAATACATATACCAGCATACTGTGTAATTGCATACTCCAATCAGAGTACAACTTCTACTAGTAACAGTATTCCTCTACTCCACGGAATCTTAAACCACACTCATGCATGCTCATACTCATACTTTTACATACACACCTCCCCAACCATACACTCTCCATGCTTCCACTCCTCCACATATACCATTTATCCACATTCCACTCCTCCACATATACCATTCATTCGCACTCATCTACATATATCTTTCACATTTTTGACACACAAACCCAAACACACACCAACACACAGTTTGACACACAAACCCAAACACCCACACACACACATACACACACTTGGTTTCCAGCTCTCAGTCACCATACCTAGTCCTTATTTCTTAGCCATTAAGTTTACAAGGCTTCATATGTAAAAGCTGCAGTTTATCTTAACAATAAACAAAGTTCCTAGTCTTCATCGACTAGCCAGTCCCTCCAGAAAAACGCGATCGCAGAATTCAATGCATAATCTGCCACATATTTATGCGGGGGTCGCATTTTTTAAAATACGCCGCACTTTTGCCGCATAAATTGCTGATTTCCGCACAAAATATGCGGGGCTTGCATGATTTCATAATCCCCGCATTTTCTTTGCAAAAAAAGTCACATATATCTCAGCAGAAAGTTGAAAAATGTTGCGTTTACTTAACACAAGAGCAGCCATTTTCCCCTGTTGCCATGGGAACGTTACGAAGTGACGTCATTTCGCCTAGTGAGAACACGGTGTTAGGGGAATCACTTTTTTTCTCCTTTTCATCAAACCGCAGTTTTTGCAAGTTCCCGCAATTACATCGCATAACATTGCATTAATATCCCGCATATCCCATCGCATTTTTTTAAGAAAACGTGCCGCATAATCAAGGATTTTTGCCCGCAACAATCCCCAAAAAAAACTCTGCGTTTTTCTGGAGGGACTGACTAAGCATTGATGTCTTAGAAATTGATTTTTATGCAGACAGCAATAGAGATCTTAGGAATGACGGAGATATTAGTGTTGAAATAACTGACAAAATAAATGAATAATGGAGCTTTTCACGTTTGTCAGTTAAAGATGCTCTTTGATGCTAGCTCAAAAATAAGTTCCTCCTATAACTGACCTCCACAGTAACAGTCAGTGAAACATACTGCTGCGACTAACGTGTGATGGTTCTGTTCCTCAGAGCTGCTGTCTGCTCGGCAGGTGACTGTACAACAGACTGAACCGTTCAGTAACATCTGCATCAGGATGGCGGTGTGAACACACACACACACACACTATAGTCCTGTTCGACATACAGTTTACAGGCTTTTTTTATTGATGAATATAATGTATGAATTTATTCCTTTGGCTTTTAGTGACGCATGAGATCATCAGATCTCACACTCTCATATCTTTTATTAAAAAAGAAAAAAAAAGGGTTATATGTTTTTATATGAATTGTTAAATGACTCAGAAGGGTGACACACTGAACAGCATAACTTTGCTTTTACGCAGTGTTTTAAAGATTTTTTTAACCATTTTAATCTGGCTGTAATGTGTTGATATGGTTGTATTTGTATTTATACCCACTGAGTTTATCAGTGTTAACATTATTTAAATTCACATACTGTTATTGAAGTTTTTAACATCTGGACCTGGTAGGTTTTGTTCCACAGTTTGTATACATTTTAACCTTTTGTAATGTTTTTAAATTAAGCTTTTTATGACGTTTGTATCTGCTGCGTGCATTTTTATCCTTTTTAACTTAAAACTTTCAATAAAATGTGTTTGCTCAGTACAGCATGTGATCTCGAATTATTCATCCACACTTAACATTTTGACCCCTGAGAAACTGTATTTCTGTGAGAATATTATTTAGGTTCATCATTTTCTATAGCATAGTATTCTCATTTTAACTGCTCAAGAATCACTGTGAACATATTGTAACTCCATCTCTAGTGAGTGTTTTTTCTTTTAAATATTATTCCTTCAAGACAAATCCAAAGTAACGATACTAAACACAAACTGTATAGTTTGTTGTTCCGGACTGAAAGGCATCAGAGAAAAAAAAAGAAGGAAAAAAAAAAACAGCAGCCAACAAATCCAACAGTTTATTTCAAATATTCTGATGGAGGAGAGAAATGTAACATACAGTTACATCAGCAGTTCTCTGCCTCCAACAGGACCGCGTTGGGTTTCACTGTCTGACCTCATGCCTCAATAACTCCACACAATTAAAGTGTTTGTTCGTTAAACGCACTGGGGGCCACCGCTCTCTCTGTGTGTGTGTGTGTGTGTGTGTGTGTGTGTGTGTGTGTGTGTGTGTGTGTGTGTGTGTGTGTGTGTGTGTGTGTGTGTGTGTGTGTGTGTGTGTGTGTGTGTGTGTGACCATATCCATGTGGCACCTGGTTGTGACTGAGCTGAGGTCAGTGCTGCAGTCACAGAACAGAAATCCTAACTCGCATCGACATGGCAGAACGGTCATTTTGTTGATAGTACTTGTGATACATTCAGGTTTCGGTGCTATGCCGGGAAATGTCGTTTACACTGCCACGTTTGTGTTTTGATTAAAAAAAAAAATGCATCATCTAAAACAAGTCAACTTCTCTTTTCCATGGTGTTCCCCTGCTGCTACAGTACCTCCTTCATTAGGTACGAACCCTCATTAATTAGAGCTAAATGCCTTGCTCAAAGGCAGCCTCTAGCTCACCCAGCAAGAAAAGTCCTTTGCAGCAGCAAGGGTTTGAATCCCCCATCTCTCTCCCACCTTTCCTGTCTATCCACTGTCACTCTGTGGGGAAAAAAGCCCCCAAAAAAATAATCTAAAAAAAATAATCTAAAATAAATTCCGGTTTAATGGTTAGTCACCTCTGGCACTCAGAGGTTACAGTGGGCTGCTTGCAGAGCCACCACTGCTGCTGCATCACTGCAGGACAGAATGTACAGTAAGAGTGACTTCACTGTGTTCACAGACACACAGCGGCACACTGCTGAACACTGGGAAAGCAGGGTCACAGGCTGATTAGTGAGGCCAAAATATCCACTTGGCAGGTGGTAAAAAAAATCCCTCGGATGAAAATGTATGTTTTTGTTAAAAAAAAAGAAAAACATTTTTTAAAAACTCTTGTATGAAGAGATCCAACAGGTTTCATCATATCCGATTTTAAAGCAGCATAAATCTTAGCAACATACGCATACACAAAGGGCTAGTTTGGATATTTTTGAAGTGGGGTTATATGAGGTACTTATCCATAGTCAGAGTACTACCTACAGTAGATGGCGGTCGCCACGCCCCCAGTTTGTAGAAGACAGGCACAGAAGCTATAAGCAATGTAGCCTACTATATATATATATATATATATATATATATATATATATATATATATATATATATATATATATATATATATATATATATATCTCAGTGATCAGATTAACTTGTTAGCAAACAGTTGCTTATTTACAACATCCAGCAGACAATGAAGCAACGTTAGCGTTCGCCCTAGCAAATAAAGTAAGTGTGAGTAGCTCTGATGGCCACTTCCAACGAGCGGAAACTCCCAACATGTGCTACCCTAGCCTGATGCTTAGACAGTCGACCTCCCTTTGGCTCTACACATTCACGAGCCTTTACATCATCTGTATCGCTCCACAGTGCTGACGTAAGGCGGATCTCTTGTGCGGCTGCCCATGGAATGTGACATGCTGAGTCCAGAGTGCTAGTTTAGTGGGGAAAAAAAGCTCCCTGCTGTACAGAACAACACACGCATGCTCCCCATGTTTGTGTCCCCTTGTAAGTCAGAGCAAGAACACATTTTTCAAAAGCCCGATATGTGACGCCGTGCTGCGAATGATCCACACGTCAACCTCCTGCTCACCTAAACTATCAGACGAATGAGAGAAGGGAGACGAATGAGGAATGGTGGAGAGAATCATCTCATTACCCAGTAATAAATCTGTCTACACTGAACTATATGTGACCCTTTAGGCATTTTGTTGTGCGTTATGTGACGAAATACATAAAAACATATTAAGTCGAGATCACGAAGCATGCAGTTCCCAGTTGTTTCTTCAGAGTGGAAGTGCTTTAGGCCACACATGCTTCCTCCATTTACAGTGAAAACATGATCTACTTTACACTGATTTCACCCAGGAATGCTCAGACTGATAATCCACACGGACACCTGGCAGTGCAAACGCAACCACCCCGTCCATCACCACCCTGACAGTCTAATAAACCTAACACCTGGGTGACACATGGCGCACATTCACAGCGGCTGCTTATATCAGCCAGGAGGGCAGAACACAAGCCCGTATGCATTAGACACACTCACACTTTCCAGAGGACTTCTAGATCAGAAGAGGCAGAGCTCGGAATCATCAGCCCAGAGAGGAGAGGAGAGGAGAGAGGAGGACCAGCCAGCATCGGCAACAACACGGCGCGCATACCGAGCATCAGTCACAGAGATAAAGCAGAGATCACAGAAGCAGATACAAGATACCGATCAGAAAGTCAAGATGGCAGCAGACGAGACAACAAGCTTGTTGGAGGAGGGAGAGGTCAATGTGGAGCAGGCCAACGGGGGACCAGACAGCCCAGCAGACAGGGAGTCCCCCGGGTCACGTGGCAAGACGGTGCGTGTTGAACTGGAGTGGGAGATCCCCATGTCTCTGTCACTGCCCATCCAGGTGGAGCCCGACGCGGCACACCAGCGTTTTCCCTTCCTGGACACAACACTGGCCGACCTGGGCATCCAAGAGTAAGTCTGCTCTCAGTCTGACGGGGGGGGGGTCTCAAAAAGCAATTTCATGTAGACTTATTAACATGTTTGTGTGCCTGTGTGTCCAGGTCAGAGGTGAAGGAGAGGGTGGTGTGGGTCGATACCAAGAAGACCCAGGTTAAGAACAAAGCAGGGAAGCTGAAGGAGAAAGAGATCACCATCCTGGAGGTAAGATTTTATTTTTTGATGTAAATGGGAAGGCAAACAAAAGTATTTCTGAGGCAGGATAGTAAAAGTAAACGCATCCTGGTTTCCTGTTGTAGGTGAGAGTGAAAGCCCAGAAGCCGGGAGACAAACAGCTCCAGGAGGTCCTGTACAGCACTGAGGCGCACACTGACCGCTCCTTCTGTCGTACAGGAATGGATATCCTGCCCTGGAAACACACGAGTACAGGTCTGGGAGCACTTCAGATCAATCAATCAATCCAATACTAAACTCCTGTCAAGTTTTTTTTTTTTTTAATGTATCTTAAGTTGTTGTTGTTACTGTCAGCTCTCATTATCCCTCATATTCTCAGCTCTCGTTGTCTGTGTTAGCTCATCTAATAATGGAGGATTTATTTCTGTATGTGCGCAACCATGCCCCAAAAGTCGCTCGAGCCGTGGCAGTCTGCAACGACCTGGTCAGATAACGGGTGAACTGTCAGACTGATGCAGATCACAGCAGTGTGCCAGAGCCTCAGGCGCTGAAATGAGATCATCGTTAACATTACAGCAGAGTCCAGATAAAGCCTTGGACCTAATCTATGGGGGAAATTTGTGAAAATCTGTTTTGACTTCATGGCCATTTTGTTTTCTCTATGCGTAATAGAATGACTTCTGCACAGAAGAGGCTGGTTGTTGTGTGACAGAGCAAGCTAAAGATGATGGCTGATGTGAACAGTATAAAAGCAGCCAACATGCAGATGTAGCCACTAAAATTTTATCATAGACGAGATTGCATCTTCTCAGTTACGTTGTGTCTACACCTTCGTAGGGCTGTTTCTAATGTGTGGTATTTTACCCCATCATCATTAGCACTGATGTGGTTTAAGTGGCACATGCATTTAAAAAGACCTCTGTCTGTGTGCCAGGGGAGAACGGACTGACACCGGTGCAGATGACTATGGCGTTGGACATGGAAAACCAGCAGCCTGACTCCACCGAGGCCCAGGGACAACGGGAGATCTGAGGAGCAACAAAGAGTCGCCATCGTCCAAAACAGAATGCAGATTTAAAGGTGCCGTAGGTAGGATTGCGAAGATCCAGGACTTGGCCAAAAAATGTGAACATCGACAACTTCTCAGTCCCTCCCCCCTTTCCGCGAAAGCCCAAAACAGTCTCCTAAGCCCCTCCCCCCACAAGGGAGAACAAATGCGTGTGCATGAGCAGTGATTGACACGCAGTTAAGGCGTTTTTCCATTACATGGTACCTGCTCGACTCGCCCCGACTCTACGCACTGTGCGTCCGTTTTCCATTGCAGATTTTAGTACTGCCTCAGCGTGGCTGGTCGTATAGCTGCGCCGCAGTAAACTGCCGTGACCTAACGCGACACACACACACAGAGCGTTGAAGGTGTGTTGTTGTTGTTGCCACAGCCAGAAGACACATTTTGTTTCAAAAGAAGCTGGAGGCAGCAAAAAAAAAAAAAAAAAAAAAAACACCGCTGGCTAAACTATTTAAAAATGGCAGGTTTGTTCAGGACACCCCCGTCTGTCGCTTTCACGTCACCTTTTGGTATCGCCTCAGCTCGTTTGGAACCTGGACTGAGGTGGTACTAAAAAAAGTACCTGTTAGCAGGTACCAGGTACTTTTTTTTCGTAATGGAAAACCAAAAAAGGCGAGTAGAGTCGAGGCGAGTTGAGCAGGTACCATGTAATAGAAAAGCGCCATTAGACACCCCGCCTGGCCCTGATTGGTGCACCTGAACAGGGAGCGGTGGATCACTACAGGCTGTAGGTGGTGCCAGAGGAGTCAGATTTTATTTTAAATTACCTGCTTCATGTAGTTCTACTGGAACATAGGGTCAGTTTCAGCAAATATGACAGAAAGTTAGTTTTAGAAGTCTTACCTACTGCACCTTTAATGTGAATCCACAAGCTAGCCATTAAGGCTAACATAGAGATTCAACTAGTCCACAGCAAAGCACATTTTAACTCCATTTTGATTCCAAGATGCAAGTTTGCATTTATTTAGAGGATTCAAACTAAGTGTCGTCGGTTTCTCTTTCTACAGTGAGGCGAGGTTAAATGGCTTGACATTAACTGCATGCCGAAACTTGCCAGCGTAGTAGCATCATGTTACTTGTCGCATTAGTAAAAAATCTCTTGCACTTGTCAAATATGTATTGTAGGATACTGTTGAGTAGTTTTTGATAGGCTGAGCAGAAATAACACGGATAAAGACGGACTGGTTACTGCTGCGTACAGTCTCAGGCTGGGCTGCTTTAAGCATTAACAGTGTATTTAGGGTAAAGTAAGTGCTTTTTTTTTTTAACAACTGAATGTGGTGTATTAGCTTAGTGTGTCCAGTCAGTCAGGGACCTCTGGGGGCTCTTATTGCTGTATTTATGCAAACAACACACCGCTGCAGTTTGCCATTTAGAGAAAGCCCTTTGTAAGCAGCAGATACATCTCTGAGTAACTGTGCTACGAGAAAACGCATAGGGATAAAAACATTTAAAGTCCACTGACTTACACTGGGAAATTGGAACAAAGATTACATTTATCAGGCGATCAAATTCATTGCTTTACACTCGGATAGCAAAGCCAGAAGTCAGTCTAAACAGTGGCAGAAATGGGACAGTAGCAATTCATAGTAGCACGTTAAAGAAATAACAGGGAAACAAAATGCAATGCTAACAATACAGGATGGTAAACAGTACATAACTCTTAAAATAATAAAACTTCAACATAGCATGTGTTTAAGCACATAAATTAAAAGTTAATACTTAGAGGCATAACTGCCAAATGTGATAATAACTAGTAGAATGCTTGAAGTGCTTAGATAATTTACGCCACAAAGAACTGTCCCATTTTCTGCCTACAGTATAAAAATGAATTGTTTTGGCTGGCTATTACACAAGAGGGGAAGGATGTGTGTGGGCTATGAGGCAGAGATGGCTACATGGAGTTTGGCCTGCTGCTCTCCAGGAAGTGAGGTCACAGCTTTTTGGAAGTCTGCAGAGTGCTGCTGGGCAAATTGTTTTATCAGCATGGCCAAAGTGTTCTGGGTTTCTGTGGAGAAGAGACAAAATAAAAGTTTAGGGATGACAGAAATACAGAAATATTACAGCAGTGACTGCCTGAAGATGCTCAATGCGTGGAAAATAGTATGCCAGCTGTACTATGGTTCCTCTCGGGTTTCAATAACTTTAGATGCACAAATAGCTTAAACACTAAACAGTTACAGCGTTCAGTTCAGTTTAAGTTAGTGCCTTTTCAGTGCAATCTAAGAAAAACAGGACATTGAAAATGCTGCAAAGAAATCTTTACCTTCATCAACATTATTGTTGCCAAGGACATGACTGGAAGCAGCAACTATGGGCTTCATTAGCTGCACAACCTGAAAGGGAAAATAAGATTTAAAAAATAAAATGGTAACAATGTTTAAGATTGGTGTCCAAGTCCATGGACCAAATACACCCAATGACTGAGAAACCACAAGTTTCAGGATCTTCATCGAAGCATGGGATGTTTGTAAAAACTGAATCAAGAGAGTTGAAATATGCTGTATGCATGCATAATATGTTGTAGTAATACTGTATAAAACATAACAAAATGTAATAAAAAAAAAAATGATTGAAAGATTGGCCTGATGGTGGTTTTTATAAAGCATATGCTGAGGTCATTCTAAAACATCTGAAGCTGCTCCAGCATCAACAAAGAAGAAGAATCACTTTCTGCTTGTTTGTCACTAACAGCTTTGTTGTACTAAGACAGTCTCAATGCCATGATACATTTCAGGCATAAAGAGAAATTGTAACAATTGAATCAACAGTGGTGCAACCCTGCATGACGTCACCATGAATAGGCAAAGATGCCAATATAGTTTTAAGAGAGGCAGGGAACACATTTTCCTAGACCACATGTTGACATGACAGTATTACTGCTTGTGTAGTAACTAGCTTGGGTGCCAGTGGAGACAGACACATATTCCTCCCACACAGGGAGCGTAATACCAGGTGTAAATTGTGTCTGTACTGTACCAGAGCAGGAGTGTTTGTGTAGAGCATGGCCAGGCAGTTGAACACGGTCTTGTTCTCCTCCAAGTCCTCTTTGAGGGGAAGACGAGCTACCAGAGCAGGCACAACCTGTTGGAGAGCACACCGTGTCTGTTATTATTCCAGTTTGTAGTGAATTTCCCTGCTTGTGAAAATGTGTAAAGATTACTTGTGGTGGCTGAAAGGAATACCATCTTGTCAGGAGAGGTGCGAGCTGTGTATTTACCTGCTCCAGAGGGACAGCGTCCACATTGCTCATGATCATCCTGCAGAGCGCGGCACACAGGTTGTCAATCACCCTGAGGTCTGACTCTTTGGTCAGCATGTTGGAAAACACAGACAGCATCATGGGATAGTCTCTGGAACACGTTAACTAAGGAACAGCTGTGTGTAATGTTTTGCTTTTATAAATTAGGCATCAATACACAACACACATCCACACTTGCAAAAACACACACAAGTAAGAAGGATACGATACACAGATGGGTCCAGTTGCCTGGGCCAGACATCCCAGTCCAAATACGCTGTTGTTGCGAACCTCGGGATCACTGTCCCTCACTCCAGCTACCAGCACGGGAAGCAAACGATTGGACAGTCGGCCTGCCACTCCCTGGCCCCCGGACACGCTCATAAGGGACTGCAGGATTTCTCCAATGGTGCCCACAGAAAAGGACCGGTCAGCCACTGTGCATGTGGATTTCTTTTGAGGGAGAAAGGCAATTAATTAGTGTTATACTGACCAAAAAAAAGGACACATCAAAGGCAGTCACCGACTGTTGAGTCCGAGTCAAGTCTAGGTCCCCAGTGTTCGAGTCCAAGTCAGAGTCACGAAAGAAGAGTCTGAGTCGAGTTACCGTTAACTGAGTTCGAATCTTGAGTCCTAAAGAAGAGCCTGAGTGGGGTCACCATTAGCTGAGTTTGAGTCGAGTCGCGAGTCCTAACGAGGAGTCTGAGTCCACATCCCTCTGTATCTTTCTAATGTGAACATGTAGTAAGGGGCACGCATCATAAACTACAGTCGCAAGTAGAGAGCACACACCCCGCCCCTGCATGAAACAGTTACAGGCTAAATATATATCAATAGCTTATATCACATTTTTATGACCTATTACTAAGGTTGGCTATTGTTTCGGTTTTTCCCGATACCAGTATTTTTAAAATGGTGCCGGTGCCTAAACGGGGCCTGAACAGATACTTTAAAGTGCTCATATTATGCTCATTTTCAGGTTCATATTTGTATTTAGAGGTTGTACCAGAATAGGATTACATGGTTTACACCATATTTTTGTTGTACTACACATTGCTGCAGCTCCTCTTTTCACCCTGTGTGTTGAGCTCTCTGTTTTAGCTACAGAGTGAGGCATCTCACTGCTGTACCATCTTTGTTGGGAGTCGCACATACGCAGTAGCTAGGTAAGGACTACTAGCCAGCCAGAAGCAGAGTATGAGGGCGTGCCACACTAGCAGCTAGGCGAGCATTATAACGTGTGTTACAAAGTGACGAACGTTTGTCTCTGAAGTAAAGGCTGGACTACAACAGAGCTGTTTGGAGCAGTTTGTGAACAGTGTTTTCTCTTGGAGATGGTAAGTCCCTTTGGGGGGGGACTTTGGGCTTTTTCACTTTGAAAACCCATTACATGCACAAAAAAGATATATAACACAATGGAAGGAAAGGGAAAAAGCCAAAAAGCATAATATGAGCACTTTTAAAAAAAGCAGATGGCAAAACTACAGTCTGTAACATTAAAGAACAAGTGTGTTTATTGCTAAGGCCACATGCTCAAATTTAAATGATTTTTTAAATATGTAGACTTATAACAGTAACTTATTTTACCAGTAAATTGCTGTTAAATGACTAAAACAACCACTAGATAGCAAAAGGCTTTTTTTACACAATAACTTTGAATGCACCACAAGGATTTTGTTCCTTTTTTTTTAATTGCAAGTGAACGCACGCACGAACGCACGCACGCATTAAGTCCCGTCTGTGTTGTTTTTTACGACTTCATCCAACTTCCGAGTCCTACTTCATGAATTCGCAATTCTGATTACAGAAATCCGCGAATCCAAGTCATCAGTGCACGAGTCCAAGTTGAGTCACGACTCAGTCAGACTCAAGTCCGAGTCCGGGACTGAAGTACTCCATCACTGGTACCATTATAACATTGTGATCCTACCCAAGTCCTTTAAATAACTCTTTAATAACTCCAGAAAACTACTGTATCCTTGCTGTAGTCAATAAGGAGCATTCTAGATGTTATATTATGCAGATTTTTACCTTAATCGTAAAGGCTCCGCTACACCCAGTGTTATCTGAATGCATGTTACATATGTGTAGCAGTGTGTGCAGTTCTTATTAAACCTCCTTGACAACATAAACACTTGCGTGCGCACACACAGCACATCAGACGTTGGTCACCGTGAGTATTGACTGTCAGAGTTGTGTACAACGGCGTCCCGTGGTGGGATAACTTACTGCTGCACTTTTTTAACGTTACATCAAGCAAGCAAACACCAGGAAAACACAAGAGCAGAGCCAGCCCCTGACCTCACGACAGCTGCAGCTGCAACAGGGAATTCAACCCAAGTTGGTAAGCCTGCTAGCGACTTTGTTTGTTAACGTTGTTGTTAAGTGTTTGTTAGCTTGTCAACTTCACCAGTTAGCTAACGTTAGCCTGTTTAATGTTACGGTAACGTTACATTTAACGATCTAACAAGTCAGCATCAGCCAACGTTTGCATTTACAGCGAGTGCACTGACGATAGCGTCATAATGTCATACTTATTTACTCCTCTTCATCCCCTGTGGGAAATAAGTCTGCAAAGAGATCTCTCCATCGCATTTATTTCATGGCAATATGCTGCGCATCTCCCTGTGACAGGTACATCTTGTCCGGCAGCTCATCCAACTTTTAGAAACACCAGCTAGCAGGGCCGTTTGTATCTTTTTGAGGGCCTGAAGGACAGCACTGTTGTTGCCAATTTGGCCTTTGTTTGTGTTGTGACTGAGTCACCTCTAGTCTCTAATATTTTCAGATTAATTTAATTAAAAAGGATGATGATTGATCATATAATCATTTTCAAAATATTCAAAACTGTTACTGTGTTATTTCCGTTTCAAAAGGCAGCAATACATTAAAATCTAGAGTGTTCATGTGATTTTATACATGAGTAGTGAAATAAATGAATGCATAATAATCGTGCTAATCGTGAAACCGTGAGTACCAACAAAATCTATAAGTAAATAGACTTCTAGACTTCTGTTAGACTCCAGTTCTTGTCCAGACTCACAGCTTTGCTCATGAGGAGAGGCAGCAGGTCATTGAGGAAAGGGGCAAATGTGTCTGCAGGCACAGAAGAGGCCACCAGAGGAATTCCCTCCCCGGCAAACTCCTGGAGCATAGCATCGTACTCTGCCTGAATCAGAAAGCACATCAACACAAAGTACAATGTGTGAACTGAAAGGTGATGTGGAAATAACGGGTAAAAAAGCAGCCTACAATTCAATATCTATATATTCTATATTTATCAATATTTAAAATTATTTAAGTTTGAATCCACGGTTTTGGTGGATGTTTTTATTTTGACTGTATTGGTGTAATGTGAGGGCATACACTTTAACCTGGATGCCTGCATTACCAGTTCAATGTTCCATCCATTCACTTTGAAAGTAATTTACATTAACATGTTGTACCCACAATAATTCCTATTCATCAGCATATACAAACAATTTTGCTGTAATGTGGTGACACTCAAGATTAAATCACTTGTATGTGTAGATGGACTTTAATGTTCATGACTGTGACTTTGATATGCAGCAAGAGGGCAGCCAACCTGTTGGTCTTCATCATCAGCTTCATCACCACCACCACCATCCTGACAAATGGTCTGAACAGAGAGAAAAGAGAGGAACCTATGATGGAGGGTTACGACCATTACTTCCACCTAGAAAATATCATTTTTGTGAATGAGCATAATAAACCGAGTATGTTAGTGCCCTTAGCTTTAACAACAAAAGCCTTCATCCTCATCAGCCTCCCCTCTTCTCACCTTTTTCTTGAGCACATCACGGATGACATGGCTGATCTCCTTTAGACGTTGAGGGTTTTTGAAAGCCTCCTCCTTGCACGACTTTATGACATTGTTCATGGTTTCCAGAACACCCATCACAACCTGGCGCTCATGCTCTGTTCGCACTGTTTCCACCAAGCAAGGAAGCACCACATCCAGCAACTTCAACAGGGCTGTGTGTGTGTGTGGGAGGGATGCACAGGAATGAGGAGGAATAAAGTTAAAACTAGCTAAAGGCAACTGCATTGATACTAAGGCATGGATACCTGAACCGAGCCCGACGGGCCGGGCTGGGTTCGGACAGATATTTATAAATTATGGTCGGGATCGGGCCGGGCTCGGTCACATCAGCGCGATAAGGCATTTGTTGTAAAATCTGTGCTCATCTGTTTACATTTCCGAATGCCTTCCTACAAACCAATGCTCAATCTTAAAAGATGGAGCTTGGTCTGGTGATAGCCAGACTAGCAGAAAGCAGCACCGCCCATTTCTGCATTTCCTGTAAATAGTAACAGTAGCGTAGAGTTCCTGAGAAGAGAGGCTTTACCCTGGTGGTTGGCCTCGGTGGGATTCTCCTTCCACACTTGATGCTGAGCTCGACAAAACTGGCCCATGGCTCCGAATGCTGCCCTGCGGACATCCTCGTGGGGAAACTAGGGAGACACACACAAAATGACAGAATTATGGGGTGAGAAGAGAGATTAAGTATCTGCCATTTAGAAGTGTTGTTAAACAAGACACCAAGTCCCTACTATGACCAGTGGAACTACTCTAACATTGACCCTGACTTAGAGATTGATTGATTGATTGATTGATTGATTGATTGATTGATAATGAAATACCTTTATTTAATAAAAGGTAATTGTACTGGATACCTTTTAAAACTGACTTAAGATAACAATTTAAAGCATGGTAAGAGTTCAAGACTTGCATTATCAATCTATCTACAGACACTTCCATTTATAAACACAATGTACAAAGTGCCCTTCATGGCACATTGGACAGAGAAGGATGATAGGGCCGGACCAGCCAGTCAGAGTGACTTACATCTCTCATCTCGTAAACCTGCTGAAAGCTGGACTCCAAGAAGGGCTGGAAGGCAGCACTTTGATGGGAAACACAGCAACACAAGTTAAAATACACACATACATGCACACAAAAGTGTCTGACATAAAATTAGTACTACACCGTTTTAAAGAACTGAGAATAGAGTCAGACTAGAAGAGAAATACAAGAAGCGTCACATAAATGCCAAGACTAGATCCCCTGTAAATATCTATGTTACCCAGTGCTGAATGCAATCTCTCCCAGTGCATCACAGGCATCCTCCTTCTCATCGATGTAGGCATTTTCCACACTGAACCTGAGAGATGAATAGACATGGTATCAGACGGAGTGAGAGCAAACTTTTGCTCAGGGATAGTAAATACACATGCATGTACGTTTGTATGTGTGTGTGACCCCCACCCTGCAACATCATGGATATCTGTCTCCGGCTCATCTTCCAGAAATTCATCTGCATCTTTTTGTCCTTCGTTATCGTCATCATCGTCATCATCGAGCAGGACAAATGTCTTGTCCTCCTCAATGTGGGCCTGATGAGAGGACAGAGGAAGAGGATGCTCAGTGAAATGCTGTATTATTATTTACTGTATATTACTAGTAGTGATCTTTCAAAATGATTGGCCTGTGGTATTGCTTATTGTAGCTTTCTCTAGAACCATTGTACCCCAACATTACTTACAGAAGGACCCCAAAGCACCTAATATGCAATCACTTCTACTTCAGAGGAAAACATTGTACTACTACACTGGCTATTCTTTGATATCTAGTATTGGCAAAATGGTTTTTATTGAGTTTCCTCTGAGCGAAATGCTCTGAGTGAATTTAAGCTGGGCTTTAATTGTAAAGAGTAGACATGGAAGAGCCAGCGTGATGGTAGAACCTTTTTTTCTCAACCTTTTTCAACACAACAGCTGCAATGTTACTGTAAGCTATCCACTCGTGCGCCAGGAAAGTGAAGGAAAGTTTGGTTGGTATATCCAGCAATCATGTAACGTTGGAAGCAGCAAAAAAGTGACTAGTTTGACTAGTTTATAATGGAACCCAGCCATCACACGCCGTGCCGTCACATCCTGCGCCACCCGCCACCACAAGTAAATTCTCAACCTGTGGGAAACACTGAATTCTGTCTAAACCGGATTGGATGAACGATTCATGAGATATTTTCGAGGACGGACACACACACACAGAGAGAGAAAGAGAGAGAGAGAGAGAGCGAGAGAGGGATTTTTTTAGAAAGATGAATAGCTTG
Source organism: Gymnocephalus cernua (assembly GCA_023631565.1). NCBI lineage: Eukaryota > Metazoa > Chordata > Actinopteri > Perciformes > Percidae > Gymnocephalus > Gymnocephalus cernua. The sequence goes on along the minus strand of CM042446.1, from coordinate 14,300,774 downwards.
TAGGTTTCATAGTGTTGTTTGTATGCTTCATACCGTAATGCCTTCATTGGACTTGAGGGCGAGCAGCATGACTGTTGTAATGGCCGGGAGGTGAGGAGTCAGGCAGTCCGGGCTGACTGTGGATACAGCAGAGTAGAGACTGTACCTGAAGGACAGGTGGAGGAAGGAGGGAGACAAAAATATTTGTATATGTACGTATGTATTTATTAAATGTATTTATTTATTTTCCTTCAGTTTATCTTAAACTAACTGACTGTAAGTGGGGACTGGTCAAGTTAGTGGAGACAAAAACAAAACCTCAGACATTTACACACACTGAGTTACATACGTGCAGCGTCTCAAGTCAGGGTCATCAATGGTGTCGGTGAGGTTGAGGCCCAACCGAACACACTCTGCAGCAAGAGGACTGAAGACGTCTTTGCCAATGGTACGGGCCAGCACAGAGAGCGTATCTAACAGCAACAACAACAAAGGGTCAACATCCATTTATTCATGCTGTCGAGTTTGGTGATGCAATTTTTTTTTTTTTAAATGTGTTGCCTTAACAGAGTAAAACAAAAACTACATTATCACAAGATGTATGTAACAATATGCCACCAGGGACAAGTGGTCAAAATAATTTGTCCTAAATATACATCACAACTTCTTCCTTTTACTTTGAAAATATCTGTGGTTACCTACCCAAGGACTGAGTTTGCAGAGACCTCATTTCCTCTGTGGTGGTAGTCAGGAAGCCCTTCAGGCTTTCAATAACTGGAGGGAAGTAGGGAACCAGCAGCTCCTTGGCGGCATTGGCTGATAAGACAGTGATTCACAATGAGGCTTAAATCACTTCACTTTGATCCCAAGAGTAACATTTTCTTCGCAAGTTTGTTTCATAGTCGACCAAGTGTTGCAGGTTAACATTATACCAACAACCCTACTTTATGTTTTTACTGAGTAGCACTTCTTCAGCCGGATCTCTCTCTCTCAACTTTTACAATCTTCTTGTGTGTTTTTTATAATGTCTGAAGTTGGATGAAAACTGAACACTGCTAAAGTGAGTTATAAGTTGTTAAGCTTAACATTTAGCTTACATAGTAAGCCAGAAAAATTGCATGATCGCATCTGATGAATCTTTGACATCGTCTTACCTATGGCACCTATAGCAGACACAGCAAGCTCTTTTATCTTGAGGTTTTCCGTGTTGTTAAGGGCAGACAACATAGTTTCCATGAGGGTGGGCAGGTAGGGCTCAATATCTGCTCCTGTTTAGCCAAAAAGAAAGAGAAGATAAAGCATGTAGACCCTATTCTGACTAGAATTACCACCTAGCTTTATCGCGTTCACAGGGATGGGACGCACAGACAACCCTTTTAACCTTTTCAATACCAGATCATCTGTATAACACAAGTTTGTGGATTTGCGTTTGTTGTTTTTTACTGGTTCATAGGAAGGCTGTTTCCTCTTGCAGGGAGCAAGGTGTGTAGGCATTCTGTGCCAGTCATTGTATAAGCCTTTTACTAAGCTTACCTAGGTTCTCCATGAAGTTCTCCAGGGCATAAAAGGCCTTGGTCACATGACCAACCTTGGCCTGGTTCAAGGACGAAAGGTAACCCAGCAACAAAGGCATCAACTCTGCACAGTACTTGCTCACTTCAGGCTGGGAAGAAGAGTTGGTAAGAAGAAATTAAGAACAGAAAATAGACTAACTCTGTTTGAAATAAGTTTTCTACTATAATAATAGAACATTTTGTATTCTGTTAAACTATAGATATACAGTACATGTGCACTAATATTTGTAAAAATATACTAAGTAACCAGCACTCCCACGCCAAGAGATGCGATATTGTACTGAAATGTATATCCACTCCTACATACACAGTCCCAAGTGTGAACTGTGAGCATTCAACAGTATAAATATATCAAATATTGCAAATAATATCTATTTATAAACATGTTTTCATTAAAAAGGAACAGTTTGTGAATACGGGCTGTGTGCATTTTTCTGTGGATTGAGCATTTTGATACTTTCACAGTATTAATATAGCACCTCTACCTGCTTTATAATTTAAAAAAAAAGGCAATATGACAATATGGGACCTTTAAAAGCAAAACATTAACATTTAAGCAAGGGCGAAAAAGATATGTACCATTTTACATGTTGCTGTGTTAAATTACCTGTAAATGTTCAGAGAACTGTCCCAGGGCAAAAAGGCCGGCACTGCGCACAATCTGATTACCGTCAGAGAGACTCTGGCACACTGTCTGCAGCATTGATGACAGCAACCTAGCATCGACAGATTGATTGTTCCAAAGTCAGCCAACAGACCAACCACACTGTGAATATGGTTGTGTGGTTATGAAATATACATAAATTAGACATACTTGGTGCGTATGTGGTCAGCACATCCTTCAGCCAGCACTGCAAGACACATGAGACCCCCCTTCCTCTCATAGGGGTTTTCACTGGCAAGGCAGGTCTTGGCAAGAGGCATCTTAAACACAAGACACAATGTAATACATTGTCAAGCGTAGGGTTGGGTACCGAATTCTGTACTTTTTTTGAGTACCGAGTGAATTACGACGGTACTACCAAGGACCAAATTTCGGTAACTGAGAGCCTGTAAGTGCGAGCTTATCTGTCCTCTCTGCATGTTGACAGAGAGCGGGGCTACAAAACACACACAGAGCTGTGGTGCGAACGGAGCGAAATTATGTCACCTCAGCAGTTTGTTTAAGTCACAGTGAGTCAACGGCAATGCTGTGAAAAAGCGGTTGCAAGTGTGGTTACACTCCACGCAGACAGCGTTGGCTGCAATACTGTATAATGGCGAGCTGAAAGAGGTATATGCCCTGGTGACAGGCTGACGGGGACGGAGGTTATAAGGCAAGGCAACTATACAGTATTTCTATAGCACATTTCAGCAACAAGGCAATTCAAAGTGCTTCACATAAAATATTAAAGAGAAATTAATAAAAAAAAGAGATAGAAAATAATAACAGGCTAAAATAGAATAAGATACAAATACAAGAATAAAAGTTCCAGTGCAGTGTAAGAAATTATTTGTATTGATTTAATAGGTTGTAGGGATGGGTTTGGGAGAGGAGAGGGAGGTGTTGTTCCTATGCATCCCAAGTTATAGTTCAGCTGGGAGCTTCATGGACGAGCCACTAGAAATCACTTAAATAGTAGTGACAGCACCATTTGGATTAGTTATCAATGGGGTTAGCATGGTAGCTAACACTAATGTTACTCTGTTAATAGTCTGTATTCTTGACATTTCACTCCCGGGATTGCGCCGGTGCCGCAGGAAATTCCGCCAGATGCATGTATTTTCGCTGATGTCCGTTACCTTCCTCTTTCTTTGAATCCACCGGAATATTAAACTCCGGTGGATTTGTGAGGACTATGGTTAACTGCTCCTCAGATCTCGGCAGGGTAAATCCAGACAGCTAGCTAGACTATCTGTCCAATCTGAGTTTTCTCTCGCACGACTATTTTACTGCGGCTCCGTGCGACGATTGTGATTGGTTTAAATAAATGCCAATAAACCAGAGCACGTTTTTCTCCCATCCCGTAATGCTGTGTGGACTCGCCAGACCCTCGTCTGCTCCGCAGCGCATGGATGGTCTGGCAAAGCGAGACTACTCTGTTTATGACATATCGCTTTGGCTGTGCTTTCAAACATGCTATCATGCTTCCCTACATTTGTTAGATAACGTTTCATTAACGTTAAGAGTTCTCTGTTGATTTATATTTGTGGATGTGTGCTCGTGGTGGAAAATTAATGTAAACAAAGCAGCATGCAATTAAAGTAATGCGTGTGCCCCTTCAAAGCTAATGTTTGAAGTCCCTCTAGTGGACAGAACTTATAACAACAACCACATGCTGATAGTGGCATTGACAATGCATAAGCCCAAGTAGTGTAGTAAATATTAATAACAGGCTGAATTTGAGCTTTAAATATTCAAATAATACAAAAATTTGAATGGTATTATATAGGAAGATTGACAGCTCTAACGTACATTGACGGTGTGCACTTGTCCTACAGGATTACATTGCAGCCCAGTTCGCAGCTGCTCGTTACAGCATTCTCGCTAAATACTGGACCAGGGTCCAGGTTAAAAAGAACCGAAATTACCCTTTAACATAACATATCTGTTAACATCAACATCCAGATGACTTACCAGTTCTTGAAACAGTTTCTCTGGGGGCATATGGAGGGCCATGGTGTCAATTATCTGTAAATACAGCAAAAAAAATTCATCAAGATTAATCTTCCTTGCAACTCCACAGTGAATCTACTAAAGCTGCAAAGTACATTTTCTTACACAACAGAAGAGCACATTGTATATCAACACAAATACCTGAGCAGCACAGTGTTTGGGATTGTCATTGTCTGTGCCGTCTCCGCTGTTGTCCTCCTCATCCTCTGGGTCGTGCTCCCCAGGTGGGGGAGCTGCAATCAGCACAGGGAAAATGGTCTGCAGGATGGGGTTCAGCAGCTTCTGCTTCAGCACCGTCTACAAAGTAGATCAAATTATGAAGATGTTTTTTATTTAGTATATATTATGTTACAAAGCCAAACACGTTGTAGTTGGCCAGTAAAGCATACAGTATAAATCTTCCATTTTTGGTTAAAAAATAAATAAATAAATTCAAAATATGCAAACCCAGGAGACCTGACCATTTCTGTTTCAAATGACTCATACCTGTTCTTGATACTAATGTATTTATAGTAGCATATGGTTTATTTTACCTTGCTCTTCAGCTTGATGAGGAAGGCAATACAAGAGAGTGCCTTCACCCGCAGAGAGTCACTCAGTGTGGTGTCACTGCCCACCTGACACAAACATTGATATTGAACATGTTATTATCTGTCAATTCTGAAATTAAAATAAAATTCACAACACAACAGTGGGAAGTAAAGACAGAATTCAGCTCCCACCTCCAAGCAGAAGCGGACAATCTCAGCGACATGAGGGACGATGATGGACACTTCACTCTCCATGAGCTCGTTAAACACCTCCATGGCCTCGCTGGCTTGGCCCTGTGCAAACAGACAAACGTAATAACTTGACAGGTCTGAGTGAGGCATACCCTTAAATACATGTAACTGGCAACACAACCAGGATTACTTGTAAAAAACAAAACACAACATATTAAAATGTACCTGATCTGCCTTGATAAGGCGTTTCAAAGCGACAATCAGACTTGGGATGATAGAACGCATCTGGTTCTGTAGGGCAGCAAAATGTCACATCAGTCATTAAAAAGTGTATAGATCTATCCCATTTGTAATGTTTTGAATGTCTATATACTATTTGAAAACTGTTGCTGCCAAATGTCAAAGTTAAAACTGCCTCACCATCTCTTCTGAGCCGGTGTATGCAGTTATGGCTGTAAGGGCGAGGATGCAGTAGTACAAAGCTGTCGGGTTGTTGTGGTCCTGCAGTACAGTACTAAATAGCTGTAGCAGCTGGCAGTAGTGAGGCTTGAAAGGCTCAGGGTTGGACTCCATCACCTTATTCAGCAGCAAGAGGCCAACCTGTTAGGACAGAAGAGCGGTGATATTCCAAGGCTGTGATTGACGAAGATCATGTCATACAATATAACAGAAGACTGAAGTATTTAAACAACTCCAAACAAACTGTAACTCTTAGGTCATGAAATGAAAAATGAAATACACCACAGCTGTAGCCACAGATTGCAAATTAGACTAGAGATGTTCAGCAATCATTTGAAGGTCCTAATGAAAATAATAGTTAACTTAAATTAGTAGAGAAATGAACCGTATCTAAATTCGTAGGTGTTACATGAGTCCTGTACCTGTCGTTCATGAGGGTTGCTGCTCTTGGTGGATTGATTGAGAAACTGCAGCAGGGCAGGCCAGCGGTCTGGTGTTTCATGTTTGACCATAACTGCGCACAGTTGGGAGAGTGAATGCTGCACTGTGTGCCTGCAAAATAGATTTATAGACAAACATTTAGTTCTGGCTCATTCCTATGTCACATGTGTATGGCTGCATATGGCCATACACACTTGAGATAACATTGTAGCTATATGTGTCACTGTCATTTACAACACATACAATCTGGTTAATTTAAGACACAATAAGTTAGAATTAAATAATGTGAATAGCTTACTCTGTTTCCTGCATGAAGGCCTGCAGCACCACTGCCTTAAGGCTGCATGAATGAATAAGGGCAAACATCACAATTACAACTTATTTTCAACTTAATTTCAACTATAACTGGGTGTGTAAAGTTTTCAAAATGTTAAGTCTTCAGTGAAAAAAAAAATGTGTGAACCTTTCTCTATCATTAGGGATAATCTTCTTCCAGTGTTTCTTCACTCTCATCCTCAGCATCACTGCAGCCGACTGACGAATCTAAGATGTACAATCAGGTGAAGATTTCAGGTAGTTTACAAAGATGAAAGCACACAAGGACAAATGCTGATACCCATCACTTGCTATTTCACATACACACACACACACACACACACTCACTCAAATTATACTTATCCAATAGGATAAAACATTCCGCTCACTGCTCACACAATACCTGAGGGTTTTGGGAGGCACTCATGACAGCACATAGTGCTGGTATAATGGCTGGGTCTTTGAAAGCCTGTTTCAGCTGGGCGGTGGCCTAAAGGGGGACAAAAGAGGTCTGACCAAGTTAGACTGACTGCCACAAAGCTAGCTACATTAATGTAGAAATCACAGGGCACCAACACCAACGCACATTACAAAATGCAGCCAACTGATTCAGCCTGAGGCCTGACTTTATTTTTTTTTGGAACTAAGTTTAAGTTATCTAACGTTACTTAGCTAGCTAGCTAACTGACATCTAGCAAATAACGTTAGAACACATTGGTGCAGTGGCTATATCATGATCAACTGTTTGACAGTCAGCCAGCCGTTTATTACCAGACGTTTATTTCGCTAGCTTAACGTTACTTCGATAACAGTTAGTTAGCGTTAACTGTTAGTTTTCAAACGTGTCGTCTGTCTAACAAACTAGCTAGCTAGTAACGTAGCTAAATACTAACTTGAAAAAGTTATGTGTGGCTTTAACGTTACCTGCTGAATGGCAGCATTATCGGGCTGTGTCAGCTGTAAAAGAATTCGCTCAAGTTCCTTGGTCATCTTGACAGCTCAGAGCTAACGTTACCACCTTTAGTTAGCTAACCTGTTGTGACCGTTAGCGGTAATATTTCTAATTAACCGGTTTAGATAAACGAGTTGTCCTTCTGTGTTGTGGTTACCAACGGTGTCCCAAGTATGTTACAGCTGTCAAATATGTAAAGAGAGCCTCTCTGGGCAGGTCTTATCGCCAACTAGCTACCGAGTTTGCTGTGAAAATAAAAAAATCTCTTTAAAGAAGTCGGATACGTATGAAGCTATCAAGCCGAAAAGGAGAGTCTGACAGATTCGAACCGCCTAGCTCGGTCTGGTCCGTTTAGGATTCAACTGCCAGCACGCGGAGCAGAACCGGCCAGGAGTTCCATGTGAGTTGAGTTAAAGGGACCTGCTGCTATCAGTGTGCATTCAGTCTGACACAAACAAACAGCGCCTCCAAGCGGAGAGGAGGGCGTAGTGCAACCAATCTAAACGAGTGGTGGAAAGTAACTGAGATATTTATAGAAGTTGTCGTGGTGCAACATTGAGTTACTTGTAGTACATAGACCTACTTTAGTATTATACTAAATGTTATGCTACTTTATACTTTTACTTCACTACATTTAAAAGATAGTGTACTTTTCATTCCAGTACATTCACCTGACAGCAATATTTACCCACTTTTCAGACTTTACATACAAAACATACACTCAATTACAAGTTTATTAGGTATACCTAGCTAAAACTGATGCAGTCTAATACAACTGCCCTGCAAGCATACCTTCATGAAAATTAGAATATATTATAATTTTTCGAACTTTTCAGAGGTGTTGATTGTATGGTAATTTTGGAGGATGACAAAACTATCTGTTTAGCTCATGTGTTTATGTACAAAAATGAATATTAGCTTATATAGTTATCTCAAAATTCAATATCAGTCTCTATTGGTCAGACTATAGTCTTCCTTTGCCAGACCTCCCTCCACAGCGCTGCGGAGGAGGGTCTGGCTAGTCCACACAGCATTCCGGGATGGGAGAAAAACGTGCTCTGGTTTATTGCCATTTCTTTAAACCAATCACAATCATCACCAAGCGCCTGACAGAGCCACGGTGCCTCTGCAAAATAGCCTCGGGAAGGAACTTGTTTTGGTGGAACGTGTACGTTCAAAAGTTGTTTTATTCGTGCAACAGAAAACTCACGACGTTCCACTTCCGGCATTGCTCCGTTGCCGGAAGTGGACCGCCGGAAATTCCACTGGATTTCACTCTTTTCGGCTGGACCTTCCGCTTTCTTTGTGTTGGAATTTTAAACTCCGGTCAATTTATTAGGACTATGGTTAACTGCTCCTCAGATCTCTGCAGGGTAAATCCAGACAGCTAGCTAGACTAAATGTTGAATCTGCTCTGTCCGGCGCCAAAGACGATTGTGATTGGTTTAAAGAAATGCCAATAAACCAGAGCATGTTTTTCTTCCATCCTGGAATGCTGTGTGGACTCGCCAGACCCACCTCTGCAGGGCTGTGGAGGAAGGCCTGGCAATGCGAGACTACATTAAAGTGATGCTTATACAAATCAGTAGTGATAATACAACACTGAAAGGGACCATTTTATGTCAAGTACTGATATTTGCAACATTTAGCCGATATATTCTTGTATACTTGCACATTTTTAGCGCAAGACATTTTTTTTTCTATTACTACTTTTACTAAGGTAAAGGACCTGTATGGTACTTATTCCACCACTGATTTATATTACATGAAAAGTGACTTGGGGTTACAGTTGGGAGAAAGCTAGCCTCATTTGCACACTTTTCAGAAAACAAAGGAGATACTCATGGTGTTGCATTTTCCGCCCAAAACACCCATTACCCAAAACACAACATCAGTGACTAATCTGCACTATACAAGAAAGCAACGCTGAAGAACTAATCATGTAATTTGAGGGCAAGAGGTCAAATTCAGCATCAGTTAGTTAGATATGCTTACGCCTACCAGGTAATCAGTATTTACTGTTATAGCAAAACAAAAAATATGCAAACAAACCATAATTGATTAAAATGAGCATGTTCAAATGCATGGTTACTCTAGCTTGTACACCCTTCTTTCACAGTAGCAGTGCCTCACAAATACACTTACAAAATAGAGTAAAGTATGGCTAGTCGTCAGAGGCCAATCTGTTGGACCTTTACCACATGCCAATGCTAATGTGCACTGCACAGCTGCCACTATACACACCTACACCATCAACCCCCCTCCTAAACTTCTCAGCTCATACACGATCAGACGAACACGCCCTGTCGAGGCAGAGATCAGTAGGAATGCTAATGTACCCATTAGGCTCACTGTTCTCACATTATTTCATCACTAAGTAAATCATTACCACCTGAATACAGCCAGGGAGGGGGAACACAAACAAGCACTTGGATGGTAACACGTGGCTAATCTAAATCATCTTTATGAAAAGGATTGCAAATGGAGGGAAAGGCCGTTTGCATCAACATGCCCAACCCGCTGTACAGAATGGGGAAATGTTGGGCTTTGAAGCTATGGTCTGTCTTTGAACACTTAGGTTCAAAGTGCAGAAATTAAAGAGTTGAATATGTTTTACATCATGTTTGAGGCTAAATGTATTACCTCTGACAGACAGGCAGCCCTTTAAAACTAAACATTCCGTCAAATACATTTTTAGTAAGCAGCTCCACTGCCACAGATTTATATTTCTCAATCATTAACAATAATGCCGAGTATGAAGTATTAGTGGTTCATAAACTATTCATGCTTGAGACCCAGATGTTATATTTAGTCCATTGATCTGGAACTGAAGCTCATGAAATCATTATTCATCATGCAATTGGAGTCAACAGACTATTTGGAAATCCGCTTTTGGTTACCAAGTTATGTTTTGTGAAACTGCCTGGTACACAAAACACCTTCCCTGCTTAGCTAGATCTTTTGCTGCACAGTGTATTCATCCAGGCAGGGAAGCGTGTTTTGTACCAACACCATAAGATGCCATAAAAATATCATGCTTTCCTGAACTGAATTATCAGTGAGTTGCAATACTGCTACTGCTAATACCTTCCTTTCCTTCAAGATACAAAGGTTACGTTCACACCGCAAGTCTTAATGCTTAATTTGGATTATTTTTTGCTCAGATCCGATTTTTATGTTTGGCTGTTCACATTACCTTTTAAAATGTGGCCTATATCAGATTCCAGTGTGAACTGTTTGCGGTTTCGAAGTGATGCGCATGCGCAAAAGAACAGTAACAATGACATCAGACGCAGCACGCTGTTGCACTAAAGTTAGGGAGGTTATGGAGGAAGTAAGCATTTTGGCTTTTATTTCAAAATGTTTGTGTAATGGCAGCCGTGACATTAATGAGCATACACTAATTAGGTCTAACACCTCACTCTCCTTCCATTGACTTGCTCCATCACTGTTCTCCATTTTGTAGGCCTATTCAAGTTTTTAAATTTACTGTCTGTGTCTAGGGCTAATCTCCCGCCGGCGCATAATTGTGACAAATGTCGATGTAGATTGACGTAAAAGTTGCATCAAATCCGTCTTGGTTGTTCACACTGCGGCCGCATTGAAAAAGGACCACATATGGAAGTGGTCATTATCTGATTTGAAAAAAATCCGATCTGGGCAAAATTTGAGTGTTCACACTACTTCTGAAGAAGTCTGACCTGGTCACTTGACCCTAAAAGAAATCAGATATGGGCCACTTTTGCCTGTAGTCTGAACGTAGCCTAAGATACTTCTGATAGCTAAAGGTGTGCTCCCTAAACAAACACAACCGCAAAACATCACCAGAAGTAACAATCTGAGCCTCAAAAGTCTTTAAAAGAGAAAAAAGGGCCAACACAATTAGGAGGATTTAGGCATGAGGTAACTGTAAGGTAATATGTTTAAAGAAATTATAAATAATCATTTAAGAACATGCATCATGCACATTATCAGCAGAAATAATGTCTTAAAAATTAAATAATGTCTTTAAAAAATATGTTGACACACACTCTTCCATCACAGGGCCTCAATTAGATTCCTTATCATCATGCAGGCTCATATTGTGCTCAAATAGTGCATATTCATATTACCAAACAAAATTACATTTAATGAAATGACCACAAAACAATTTCCCGATTCCCATTCCAATCCACTAAAACTTGTGTAACACTGTGGGACATTTTACTTTGCTGATCTGTGGTATTGAGACATCACTCACTAAAAGAAAGATACCCTAATTCTAGATATTCAGTGTACCTATACTTTGATTTTTTTTTTTTAAATATAAGATGATGATATTACAGAAGTGGGTTACTTAAATTTGTTGGTATATATTAACTCTTCTAACTTTACCTTATTTTTGCCTCCAAACCTGACAAATTCAAATTAAAAGCAAAGATTAACCCTACCTATGTGGCCAATGAAATTACGTTACTGCCGCCCATGAATGGTGAATCAAGAGATTGGCTCAAATCAAAGCACCCATCTACATACCTGCCCACAGAACGGGCACCACACCCACAATCCCACACGTCTTTATAAACAGCATCTGGAGGCTGGTCGCTTAATTTTTGAAGTTAGTTGGCGTTGCTTGTTTTAACTGGACAGGTCATTGCTTTTATTTGTCTTTTCAGATCTACGGGGTGCCCACCTCCATTTTAAGCATTTTTTAACACCAATACTTTTTTTTTTGCTGTTGCATTTTTTTTAACCGCGACACACATTTTGCCAGAGAGATGGCAGAATGGAAGACTCAGATAAGTTACAACTACAACCCTTCTTACCATGCATACGCCTACGGCCTCGTGTACCAACCCGGTTCAGAGCAAAACCACGCGAACCTGACTAACTGGGGCGACGCTGGAGTCACGGATTTGAGCAACTACAATGCCGGGGTGACACAGGCCTACTACGCCACCACCGCCAGAACCCGGGAAGAGTCTTCACCTCGCAGTCCGGAACAGCATGACCTGAACGGCCCTGGTCACTACCAGGGCACCGGGGTCGTCTACCTCGGTGACACACAGGCAGGCCGTATGCTCCTGGCCGGACCGCCCCGGACTGCTTACGACGCACGGTCACACGAGGCCAGGCGGGCCGGGAGCGATTCCACTAGTGACTCTGAGGCACACACCTCACCGGGTATGTAATTCTGGTCTTAGCTAGCATTTTGCAAATATGCTAGCTAATCTTAGCAGAAAAGGCAGTGGACCTTCGCTGTGCTGTTTGAACTGAACTGGAAATTTAACTATAACTTGACTATAAGGTTTTGTATCAGTGCTTACATCTTCGCGTTGGTTGCTGAAAGCGATAATTTTTTCTGCCAGTATTGCACAAGTCCAATTGAGTTCCATCTTGGTTGTGAAAGAGATTTCCCAAACATCCCGCCACTGACTTTACCTACTGAGCGCTCCTGGAAAAAGCCAAGTGGCGACATCTCGCGACAGAATCCGAGAAAAAAAAGAACACGTCTTTGGCTGTGTGCAATGCCTTTGGATATGATTTACATTAATGTAAAACGTGAGGCTCAACAAGGTTGTTGTTTTTTTTTTTTCCCGTAAAATGCCATCTTCTACAGTTGACCTGAACTTGACTTTTGCTAATCCATGTAGCTCACCCTGATCACCATTTGTTCCCCTTTCAGATTCATGGAGTTCTGGCAGCAGCCGAGAAGGAGTTCTCCCCCAGGCGGACCCTGTCACCTGGGTGAAGAAAGAACTCGACGATGAGTCAAGCAGCAGGAGCCCTGATGCCAGCAAAGATGTTTCAAGCTCAATCATGGAAGAGCCAAAGACCTTTGCTGTCAATGAGAACGATGGCATCAAGAAGGCTACTGCTGTAAATAACCCTAAAGTAAAGGCCCGTGCAGCCTTCTCAGAGATTCAGATGACCACTCTTGTCCAGCGCTTCAGTGTTCAGAGGTACCTCACCCCTGCTGAAATGAAGAACCTTGCAGAGCTGACAGGGCTGACCTACAAACAGGTGAGGCATTAAAAAAAGGTTGTTGGATCACAAGCACAACAAAATGTATATGTAGGTTCATTTGTTTTTGATCAGCTGGGATCTCCATCTTATTTGTAGGTTAAGACTTGGTTTCAGAACCGAAGGATGAAGCTAAGGAGGCACCAGAAAGACACCAGCTGGGTGTCTGAGCGCTACAACAAAGGCAGCCCGGTTCGGGGGACCATGTACACCAACATTCCCTCACATGGACCGTCTGTAAGTAGCTAGTTAAAGCATTATTTGCTCAAATGGTAAAAGCAAGTGAGACTGTTGTCCTGCCCAGATTTCCCGTTAACTGATAACGGAGAAAAAGCGGTTTGGACATAGAACAAGACGTCCATAATGGAGGCCTAACCGTAGTCTGGTTATGGCCTTAAAGGCGAGACGAAACAAGGTGAAATGATGTGATAAAGGAGACTATATGAATTTGCTTCTTTTACTAAATTGAACTTCCACTTTCCTTTCAGTATCAGGGAGAAGCCCGGCCCCAGCTCAAAGAGCAATACAACCAGCACATGATGGAGGCAGCCTTTAAGAAAAATTCTCCACAGAACCTGGCCTTCTATCTGGCTACTATGGGCTCCGCTGCTGGATCTGCTGGCTACCCCTCCTGGGCCCCTGGCTCACCCCAGACTGCAGTGTCCTCCAGGCCCCAGGCAGCTGGCTGGTCCCTGCCCCAGGCAGCTGGCTGGTCCAGGCACTATGACTACAATCCCAATGCCTTTACCTCAGCCAGTGACACTGCTGCCAATAACGCTGGGCAGGACACAAGCTTCGAAGGAAAAGATGGGGAGCCTGTCAACAGCACCAGCACGTTAAGCACAACAATGGTACATAATGCCAGCCAGTAGTCGTAGTAGTGTTGAGCTGCTATGCTAAAGCTTTTCTGTAAGTTACAGTCGTGTTAGTATTCTTAAGTTTCTGAACTAGTTTGTAGTTGTTTGCATGGCTGGTGTGTACATATGCCCTGTTCATACTCCTGTTGAAAAGAACATTTTTTACTATGAACTTTTATTTTTATATGCAACTATTTTAATGTATTGTGTGTTCCTTGCGCTTGGTGATACGAGATGGGTCCAAGTTGGATGCATTCTTTGGATTACATTGTTTTTTTGGAACTGTTTTAAGACCAAGTGCTGATAAAGATCTGATGTGCACACTTTTTATTTTTTTTATATAAATACAAGTTCACTTTGTTTCACTAAGTGTGTTTCTGAGAGCATGATTAATATGGTAACATACATTTACGAATAACTATTCTCTTATTTGTGGTTGAACAGTGCATGTGACAGGTGGGGTTGTGGCTAAAAGGGAAACTTTATTCTTTGCAGTCCAAGACTAGTAGGGCAGTTTGTCACACCAAAACACCGGAATTGCGTCACAATTTATGTTAGTGTTTCAATTGCCTATTCAAGATGTGGTGAAGACGTGGGACTTTAAAATTGTGAAATAATTTAAAGGAAAATATATAATCCTGGGTTAAAAATAGTCAAGTAAAGTTTGCTGGCAATATCGTATTAAAAGCATTTATTGGAAAGACTATTTACATCAGAACCAAAATCACAGACAACGCTGACCATAATATTGCTCCCATCACCAACATTTTGCAACAGCTCTTCAATCTACATCATCATTCCTCTAATCCACTGCAGGGCCACGTATAGCTTGACAAGGCCAGTGCAAAACAATGTTTAGGTTCTATTGGAAAGGTGGCTGCAATTGTAGGGGGGAGTATAATTCCAAGTAAAAACGCTTGAACTGCAGCATAATTAATCAAAACTAAACTGTGGCTGGGTTGGTTCAGTGGGTAGAGCAGGCACACATATACCCCCCCCCCCCCCCCCCCCACCTAGCTGTCCTGTCAAAATAAGGCAGAAATGCCCCCAAAACATAATCTAAATAAAAATAAACTAAAGTATGAGTCAGCGGGTAACTGCCAAGCCTTGGTAGACCAAGTAGGAACCAGAGCAGATGTCATGCCACACTACATCATTCAGTCATGTATCTCATACATTTTAACCATTCACTCCTGATACACAATTGTCCCTTTGTACTTAAATATCCCATTTTATCCTTAAACACACAATCGCCCTCCCCAGCTCACCCTTCATCTGGCCATCCAACTGTCCCTTATTACAACAATGATGGCTCGAGTTCAGCCATTAGCTCCTGTCAAATCAAGATAAAGGCCCCTGTTTCTCCTCCCAGATTGGAAGTGTGTGTGTGGCAAGAGAGGAGAATGACAATTGTCCATGTGTGCTATGAGGGAATGTTTGTTTATAGCCATACGTCTGGTATGCACATTTGATGTCTAGTCCATCTTGAGACTACGGTAGATGTAGCGAATAAATGCCAGTGAGGCCCAGAACGACACGCTGCCCAGCATCAGGGAGAAGACCATCGCTGTGAGCAGAGAGTAACCAAAGAACTCGGTGCTCTGCACCAGGCCGCTCATAGAGGACCGGTTCCGGTAGTAGAAAACAGAGTAGACGAAGATGAAGAGGCCAGTGGAGCCGGTGCTCAGGACGCTCCGCCACCACCACCGGTGGTCTTCGCCAGACAGCAGGAAGTAGGTGAGAGCAACAGAGATGCAGGCTCCCACTGAGAGGAGGATGGCGAAGACGCACAGCAGGATCCCATATAGGGTGTAGTGCTCTCTGCCCCAAACCGTGGCAAAGATGTAGTACAGCTCCACTGAGATGGCACTGGGGGAGAAAAAATTGACAGAAAGAAGAAATAAATGAAATTCAATAGGCTGTAATATTTTTTTGGGGCTGTCAAAATAACGCGTTAATTTCGATTACTTAATCTGAGAAAAATTTGTGCGTTAAAATAATGAATCACAATTAATCCATTCCATATTGACCTTTCACCCGGAGCCGTTCTAACCACTATTCAGCCTATTAAGAGAACAGAGTGCGCAGAACAGAAACATTGCTGGCTAGTTAACAGCTTAACAACTCAACAGCAGGTAACGTTAGCCTTCTGCTAGCTAGTAGCTGGATTAAACACGGTTAAAATGCTGACAGCTAACGTTAAAGTTTGACTGTTTCTGTTGTCGGAACACAGACGAGAGACGGTGCGTTCAATGAAGCTGGTAATCTACAGACTCGCAGTGCATTCGTAATTGTTGTAAAATACCCTTTTGAATTTATTTCCTCAGCATATTAGGTCATATTGTTGATTGTATTATATATATATATATATATATATAAGTGAAAATAATAATAAAAATGCTGATTATTCATAGATTCATTTGAATTGAAATATTTAAAATACTTTCACAGCAAAAATGATGTATGCGATTAATTTAGATTAATTAATCACAGAGTCTGTAATTAATTCGATTACATTTCTTAATCGATTGACAGCCCTAATTTTTTCCCCCATCACGTGGATAAATCCTTAGAATAGTACATTTTAAAAAGTCAAGAGGGTAAAGGTTAAACTTTAACTGAAAACATTTGCAGAGTAGATTATACACATTATCCAAACTATTCTGGACCTATAAGTAATACAAAAAGCTAAAAAACAGAACACCAATAAGTGTAGAAATACATTCAAATTAGTGTCCTCCATTATATTTTCATTCTTTGACAATTAATTATCCTATTTCCATTCTTGACATACAAATAAAATCTCATCATGCAATGTCATTATTGCTACCAAAAATCTAATTTTGATGATGGAAATATTTTTTCATATATGAATACTGAAGTGGTCATATTAACTGTTGAATGGTGATTTAGAGTAAAGCTCTCTTTACCCTTAGTGTTAATCTACGTATTCACCCTATGAGCCACACACAAAGACATCTCACCTGAATGGCAGGAATCCGCCAATGGCCATGTGTACAGCCGTGTGTTTGTACCAGGGCTGTGTAGGGATCTGCCGGGCAATGTTGCGAGTGCGGCATGGCGCCTGGAAGCTGCCGGCTCGGTTCTTTCCCACAATGCCGCCGATGACAGTGAGCGGAAAGCCCACCAGCACCCAGGCACCCAGAATGAGGAGCACGGTGGTGGCCGGCAGAGCCTGAGTGGAGCCGCTCCACCAGTGGATCGAGTTAACAACACTCCATGTCAGGAACAGAGGCGCTGTGGGAATGAATGAAGGACCAGTTGAATAAAGGATGGGCATTGTTTTTAATTATTCCAGGTAATTATTTGGGGAAATGGGGCCCAGAGTATTGCTAAAAATTACCCATCATATCAGTGTTTTCAATGATGAAAATATAATGAGATAAGGCTGCTTAATTACTTAATAAGACCAGGAAGCTGTATGTGCCAGACGGCTGTTTTTTCAAACAACTTCCTGAACCTGAACAAAGTACTTCTGCAAAGTATGAATGCTGTTAATACATTATAGATGAATGAATACATTATTAACTGAGTAGGGTAGCATTGCCACATTGTACAAAAAAACTAATGTAACAGCAGCAACAGAAATGTTTTAAAACAGCAAAGTCCCTGTATGAACTCATACTGAGTTTAGAAAGAATAAAGAGATTTAAGAGATACATTTGTCATAAACATCCGTCAGTATCAGTCCTTCCTTTGCTGAGGTGAATCTGCTGCTCACGCCTTTACTGGCAAGGTCTGACAATAATTTGCCATGTGGATTAACCGCTGAAAGGGGGAGAAAGGGCTGGTTTGTCTCAGCCAGCAGCTAAATTTACAAGAATATGCATTTTAATTTATTTATTTTTTATTTCATTTACAATATGTAGCAAACTAAGATAAACGGTTGGACTAAAATTGATCAGTATCCGTTTGTTATCATGTGTTCCTAAAACCTCCTTCAAGTTGATTACCTAATTTTGCAATGACAGTTTGAACGCATAAATAAAAAAATGCTGACAGAAATAATGCGAGAGTAGTGGTGAGAAACAGGAGGAAATAGAGAGCAAACTAAGCCAGGATGGAGAATGGAAGGAAAGAAATGGGTATACAAACATCTGAATATATCTGAATCCATTACAGACAAACTGAGTTTTCATTATCAGTAAAGATACTAAGTAAGTAAATGAACATGGTGTATTTGTGAAAACGTTTCAGGCTTCAGCACATGTTCAAGCGCTCTCTGAACTTTTTTTTTTTACCCTGTACTTACAACCAAAGTGTGAAGTGATCCCAAACCCTTCTTATGGACTCACCGGAGAAGAGCGACGAGGTGAGGATGATGTTCCACACCCAGCGCTGGCCGTTGATCTGTGTGTAGAAGCTGCATGACACGTAGCCTGACACGCAGCTGGTCAGAGCGTACAGGACGATAGCTGCAGAGTTGATGGCACCATGGCGGTGCACATTGAACATTCCCAGCAACGCCATAAAGATGATTCCTATCGCAGTGGGGAGGGATTAGAGTAATCAGACTCCTGCATCTAAGGCTCTGTACATATGAATTACGTGTGTATGCCATTATGTGGTTTCTAGCTGTTATGTCACTCTACACTGTGTGTGTGTGTCCACGTTCAGCCGTGCGTGTTGCTGCGTTTGGGTGTATTTCAGAATGAATGCTCACCTGTGGCAAGAGTAAGGAACTGAGCCCCCACTCCCAGCACGGCACACAGCAGGCTTTTGTAAGGGGGAAACCTGAAGACATCAGTGTGTATGATCTTCCAGCCATTGTCTCCCTGGTCCAGATCATCACAGCCGCCCTCCTCCTCCACATTGTACCTGCAGGTGAGGGGGAAAATGCTTTCACTCAGGATGTTATCATGTACCTGACGAGCAGGAGACGTCCACAAGTTTCACCTTTAATTTAGATGAAATTAAATGAATCTGCATGGAAGTGTGCACAAAGAAACACATTAATCTCACACAAGTTCAGGAGAACACCTGCTGTATGCAAGGGACATACTGTCTTATGTCTGCAAGTATACAATATCCAAACTACCCTGTACCTAGACTTACGTATAATTTCCAGCATGATGTCTGACAGACAATATGGAAGTTTTAAAAGCCACAACGTATACATTTAAGGCCATAATATTTAAGAAATGTATATGAAACTGGTAACCTTTCCTACCTCATTGCAGCAAGTACAAATAAAAAGTACAATTAGGGCTGCAGCTAGTGACTATTTCTATTATTGACCAATGTGTTTAATGTCTTTTCAACTAATCGAATGATTTTGTGATGACATTTTATACTGTCAAAATTTGAGAAATGCTTTTGAAATTCCCCAGACCACAAGGTGATGTCTTCATATTGCTTGTTATGGTGGACAAATTGTAAGAAAAACAAGAAAACAAAGATATTCCAAATCACTGTAGATTAATGTTCTGTAATATGTTGTTGCATTGGTAAACAACTAAAGTGTAACATAACTATATTTAAGATATTTTAAAGGGGCACTGTGCAGTTTTGGCAATTTCTTCGCTGTTTTCTCACTTTTCTGCTCGCAGGTTTCTCTATAGAGCTCCCCCTACAGCTTAGGAATAGATATAACTGCTGACTCCTCGCTCGGTCAGTCTGCCGTTTCCTCTTTCTCTGTTCCTCCGACAATGCTTTCCTAGCTTTCTGCTTCTTTTTTGCCGGCTCAGCCGTGATGATAGTGTGAAAAACTCCATCGCTACCAGCCGGTTCCTGGATGGGGGCATGTATGTGTGCAGTGCCGTGAAGCGAGACCTGATATCACGCGATACTTCCTGACGCTTGCAAGGGTGGTTTTTCCGCTGACAGGCACTAGCGGGAAGCGAGACTGCCACCATTCAACCCGAAAGTCATATAACCATTCCAATGACTCTGAAGCTGTTCAGTTAAGTAAATTAAGCTAAAAAAACTGCATAGTTCCCCTTTAATAGCCTTTATAGCCTATATGTTTTTTTTCCCTAAGATATCTTACCCAAAGTGATGCTGATGTTGCGTCGACGTCTTTATCAGCCTTTCATTCAGTATAACCTTTTAATATTTAAAGACATGGAGGATAAAGTTTCCTATACATTGGTTCAAAAAATAACCACTTTTGCTCCTTTCGCTGACCAACCTGGCAAAGTCATTTTTAAGGACGCGCATTAGGATGATGATGACGAAGCCCAGCAGCAGCACCACCAGCACCAGTGAGTTAATGATGGAGAGCCAGTGGATCTCCAGTGTTTTGGGGAAGAACGAGTAGTCTCGTAGGCGCTCGGATCTCCGGGCGTGAGGCAGGGGGGACTCGAACCAGCGCACGCTGTAGGTGTGGGTGACCGTCAGGCTGCCTCCGCCCACTCCGACTACGCCCACCGCTGCACCCGCCCCCTCCTCCAGGGGAACAGGTTTGACGTCTTTCACTGAGACGTTGGCGAAGATCACTGAGTCGCCGTTGTACTCGATGTTGAAGTCTAGGTGAGTCCACAAACCCACCTGTTGGAGGGAAAGGGAGAGAGACAAACACAGAACAAGAGAGAGAGAGAGAAAAGAGGAAGGAGCAAGTGAGAGATAAGAAGAATGACTTTGGTTCAGCTGAAACAGGAACTTTGCATAAAGATAAAACCGTTAAACTCATACTGTTTTTCTGTCTTTCTTTTTGTTTCCCTGATGGAATCCAATCTACTCCAAATATTTTCCAATCTTTCAGAAGCACAAATAAACGCACCTTGTGGCTGTGAGGCAGGAAGCCGCTCTCCTCTATGTATCCCACAAAACCCCAGATTGGAATGTCATCCAGGACAAACTCAAAATAGAACAGCTCCTCGATAGCCTCACGAAGTTCGTCCACCTGACACACACAAAACATATCCACGATCACATCCCATGCATTTAAGGGCCCCAGCCTTCTAATGGTTTTTAAACTACATTACAATAGACAAGCATATCCAAAAAAACAAGAAATGTTAAGCAATGATAATTATCAAAAGTACTAAAATGTGTTATATAAAATGATCCTTGTCTTGCATCATCTACCATCCACTGACCATTTATGACATACAGTAATTTCAATTTAAAATTGAGACACACATAATAAAGTATGAACAGCTTGAATCCACTATGAGCCCAGAGTACTGAAGCTTAACCCAAGATGTCTGGTAGTGTAAGTGTTAGAGTGCTCATATTATGCTCATTTTCAGGTTCATATTTGTATTTAGAGGTTGTACCAGAATAGGTTTATGTGGTTTAATTTTCAGAAAACACCATATTTTTGTTGTACTGCACATTGCCGCAGCTCCTCTTTTCACCCTGTGTGTTGAGCTCTCTGTTTTAGCTACAGAGTGAGACATCTCACTTCTGTTCCATCTTTGTTGGGAGTCGCACATGCGCAGTAAGTACTGCTAGCTAGTCATTTGCAGAGTATGAGGGAGCATTATAACGTGTTACAAAATGACGCATGTTCGTCACAGAAGTGGACTACAACAGAGCTGTTTGGAGCAGTTTGTGAACAGTGTTTTCTGTTGGAGATGGTAAGTCCCTTTGGGGTGGACTTTGGGCTTTTTCACTTTGTAAACCTATAACGTGCACAAAAAGATATATAACACAATAAAGGAAAGGGAAAAAGCCAAAAAGCATAATATAAGCACTTTGTGTTACTATCCCGGTCTTCTGTAAATAAATACCTGTTTCTCTGAAAGAGTGAGCTTGCAAAGTGTTTTTTTCTCCACGTTCTCTCTGAATCGGATGTAATATAAGGACTCTGCCATCCTGTCACCATCCAACACTTCTCCTAGACTCAGGGACTTGTGATGCACCTGAAGAAGAAGTGTTACAATATGAGTAACAGGGTGTAAAAAAAAAAAGCAGCACAAAGCATTAGCTGGTCCCAGTTCTGTGAGCAAGTGATTTCAAAGCAGCAAACACAGCAATGATGTAGTTACAGCGGCCAAACTGAAAACAAAAATACAACTGGCTACAGTCACACTTCATTACTGCATGCTTGGTGTTGAAGTACCATATCCTATAATGGTGAGTAACGAAGAAGTTGCTGCTATTGTACATTTTGGAAAGCACTGACTGAAAAAAAAAAGGTGGATAAATAATAAATGGAAATTCAAAAATACATTTGAACATATTTTTTCCTGTAAAAGGTTCATTTTAAATGATTCTGTATTCCTTAAAAAAGTGTTCATAGATTTTGCAACGATCCAACCAAGCCCCTCTTCGGTGAAGTCCCAAAATAAAGTCTCAAATAAAATCCCTTTCAATGCCACGTCCTGCTCACAAGTAAACACATCGACATAGGAAAAAATGCCATCTCACAGCCATTTCGTTGGATCCTTTTTTATAATCATTTTAACGTTTCCATTTTGTGGCCAGATGGAGATACAGTACCTTTCAGATAAACACATTTTACAACATATGGAGAGATGTATGCGTTATCCTTACATTAGTGTCTACATTTAGTATGCCAAAATATTCTACAGTTCCTTTGTGGATTTCAGTAGCTCATTAATACACAGTGAAACAGAACAAAGACTGACCTTCTCCGGCCTGCAAACAGGCAGGGTGTAGTAGTGATACGTCTCCTGGGGGTTATGATACGGGCCCACTTTGTTGACATAGAGAGTCACGTTCTCCCCCTGCTTGTAGCCCACTGCCCAGCCTGAGAACAAGCACAGGATCAAGACGCAGTGCAGGCCCATCGTCCTCTGGAAGCCACCTGGCAGGTGTCCTATTCCACGCTGCATAACCCCTGTTGCAAAGATGGACAGTTCATCAGTTCATGAGGGACAGCTGTGATTTAAACTATTTCTCATTTCAAGTCAGGAAATTAGGTCATGTCCATGCCACTTATACTTGATATGTGAGGATTTATGTGTCAAGTGGAACATTCTATGCGATGTCACTCCCTTGACGATCTAACAACTCACAGCAGGAATTTGAGAAACACTCAGACAGAACTGTGAGACACTGTGTAACCACAATTAGTTACAATGTATTTCATCAGCTGTTATTAGTCCAGAGGGGCTTTTTGACTATAATTAATTTTAACACTACAGGAGTCTCCCCAGAATTCCACAGTTAGATGTTGCTTTCGATTTCAAAATAGAAACACCGTTTGTGTACTGCATACTAAACTTGCATGCACATTTTCATAAACACCACTTTTTTTTTGAAAGTGAAATGATGATGCAACAGCGCCATTGTTTCCTTTCATCTTTGAGGAAAGCCCTGCATGTGCAAAACTAAAGACCCACCATAACTAAGGTATGTATTAAAAATCAATAGTTTAGCTATACAAATTGTGTCCTCAACATCACAAAGCGAAACAGGTCTCATCACTATTGATATATAAAAAGGAACTTAAGAGGTCGATCCATGGTCAGCACTGACGTCGCATTACTGGTCAAATGTCACAATGCAACATTTGGGATGTGTCTGTGTGTGTTGCGGTATTAATTAATCTAGTTGATAAAAATGTCTTGTCTGTGTTCTGCACAATTACGCTGCCTTTCAGTGTTAACGTTAAAGAAAAGTCGGAATACAGATGGCGACGGCAGATTTTAGTTTAAATGTGAATGCCCCTGAAGGAGAGTGTATGTGGTTGCTAAATAGTGGTCATTTTTTTTCCTCACACTAAAATGTGGATGTAGCTGGTTTCTGACCAGAGTAGCGTGGCACTGGCCTAGGTGTACTCTCTGTTGAGTTTCAGCAAAAAGGTGAAGTCTCAGGAAGCTGATCACTTGTCAATAATCAATGATTTCCCCGTATGCCTCTTTAGAGTAGCATCACACCTGCAGGTCTGGACCTCCTGAACTTTGTAGTGCCAGGACAGCCAATGTTGTTGTTTTTATAATCTGTGTTAAATCTAAAAACTTGGAGGAGGGGGGGTTCTCAGAATTATATTACCTGGACAAATAACAACAGCAGCAACTGCCACAAAACGCAGGGCACCTCCTATTTGTTCAGCAGATTCCATGAAAATAAACGTGACAATAATGAGGGGCCTCAATGATTCACGTAAAACAGTCAATTTATCTAGCCTACATCAACACTGCTAAATTCCAAAGAGGCAGATTGCTTTTTTTCATTTTCAGTCCCGACTCACGAAGACAGCAAATGACAACAGGCAAGAGGTTAGAAAAATATGCACTACCAGTTCCACTGTTATGTCACTTCACTTCCAATGCTGCAGACCCAACAAAACCTGTCCGTCCGCCGGATTTCTCGGACTCCAGGCCCCGACAGTCTCCTCTGCTCCGGTATGCGCAGATGATGGAGCTCAATGTAAAGATTGATAGCTAAACATCTTGGAAATTCTCGATGAAATGTCCCAACGTATTACGCATTCATTTCGATCATATCCGGGTATACCACGTACTTTTATTGACACATAGGACAGTAGAAGAGGGGTCCGACTCCACGTCACCTTAAAAAATAAAAATAACGACGACTCGGTTGAGTTTTCCGGAGTGGGCGGAGAAACAAAAACACACCTCCGACGTTACCGGTTATTCGCAGCCGGTAAAATGTCCCTCTAACAAGTCATTTGAAAATAATGTGGTTTACTTTCGTGCTTTAACGCCACCAAAAAACAACATTTTAACCATTTGAGCCCCGACCTAAGCGACTCTATTATTTTGCTGTTTTGACCGGATTTCCTTCAACCTCAATGAACCAATCGAATGCCCTTTGGTTACTTCCTCGTTAGAACTCAGACCTGTTTAATCATATCTGCACTATCGATGCGCGCTTCTTCAGCGTCTTTGACGATGCCGTGCTCGACAGATTGATAGGCTATGCCTGCTATTTGCTTTCCCGCGAAAGAGACGTAATACCTCGCGCTCGAGACGCAGGGGACGAGTGTGCACAAACTCGAGTCTAACAGCTAACCGGTAAGTTGAAAACAGTAACACGTAATTAAACATATAACGCATACTGGCAGTGGTGACAGTTATTGCGCTAAAAGCATCTACATTATGAATAGATGTGACGTTATTTGTGTTTTAGCCCTCCAGCTAGCGGTATCTATGCAGCTTTACCTCTGTGCAGCAAAGCTAACGTTACTCGTCAGGATACGTTCGGTCCCCGCAAGCCAGATTTCCTTAAATAAACTGACAATTTAATGTGGCCGTCTTTCACTGTAAATCCACACTCATAGAACGATCTTACATTACGTTTTAGCTGTTGCCAATACCTTGTCTTTAATTCGGCATGCATCCAATAAAGCAGCACATATGTAAACAAAATGTAAACTTTTAAAATTGGATCGTATTGCTCTCACGTTTTAAACAGCGTTGGGGGTCCTCAAGTCTTATGTTACGTTACCAGTTACCCCCCCCCCCCCCCCCCCCTGAGTGTGGTCAGGATGATGGATGTATATGACAATAGAATAAAAAATGATTTCATTGTTTTTCAGACTTTGGTGATTTCAGTGTAACTTCAGCCCAACACAATGGGAATACACGGACTTGCTAAGCTGATTGCTGACCAGGCCCCTGGTGCCATCAAAGAGCAAGACATCAAGAACTACTTTGGTACAGGTCTCTTTCCCTACATATTGATGAGGCCTGCATAAGAAGTCATACTTAGATCAAATTAAAGTTTAATGATCTCCTTGGGTAAATCGGATATGCAGATACAACCAAGATTGTAGGTCTTTGTAATTCAATAAAGATTAATAGAGCCTGGGACCAAATAAGTCAGTAGTTAACGTTACCCAGCAATGTATCATAGTGGTGTACTAATCATTTCAAATTTATTGTTCAAAACGTTATTTTTTGTCTTGTATTAACAAAACCCTAGTACTTAATACATCTTATGTAATTTACTAGGGCTTCACAATATAATGAAAATCTGCGATAACGTTGTTGAATATCGCGATAACAATATTACTTGCGATAAATAAACAGATATTAAAGTGTACCGAGTTCTGCATTTCTGTTGCTTTCAGTATTCTGCTGAAATACAACAAAGTGCTTGTTGAATTTAAAACACTTGAAAGGAAATCATTTCCAACATTCTTTTATTGAACACATTGAATATTGAATTGAATATAAAAGGCACCACTAAAAAAAGTTTACTACTGATATTTCTTTTAACTAACACAAAAAAATCTCTGAATGTTTTTCACGATATGTCGCAGCCTTTACGCAATGTGTATATTGCGCCAGTTGATATCGCGATAACGATTAAAAAAACGATATATTGTGCCGCTCTATACTTTACACTACTTTATAATATAGTGATTGAAGGTTTGTGTCAAATATTTGGTATTTGGTGATTTAAAAATCTGATATTCCGATATATCGGCCGATATATATTTAAAAAAAAAAACAGATTTCCCTAACATTAGTTATTTGTAGTTATTTATGAGTCCTCACTAAAATAATATGATAATGCAGTTTAAAAATAAACTTGGTTGTTTTAAATATATTAAAGTTCTTTTTTAAATATTCATTTATCGGCCATTATAAATGCCGATACCGATAGTTTGGAAAATGCCTAATATCGGCCCGCCGATATATATCGGTTGGGCTCTAATATGGAAAATGCAATGATACCCCCTGCTGTTGTTAACATGCCAAACTGCTGTTCTGAATTTTTGCAGGCAGAAAAATTGCTATAGATGCCTCCATGTGTATGTACCAGTTCCTGATTGCTGTGCGACAGGACGGGAACCTTCTGCAGAATGAGGATGGCGAGACAACGAGGTACAACCCCCAACAATACAGACGGACACTTTGAAGTTCAGATTGTGATGTCATAATAGGGGACACTTTAGAGATA
Source organism: Gymnocephalus cernua (assembly GCA_023631565.1). NCBI lineage: Eukaryota > Metazoa > Chordata > Actinopteri > Perciformes > Percidae > Gymnocephalus > Gymnocephalus cernua. Next base: position 14,274,009 of record CM042446.1, on the reverse strand, counting down.
CAGGTCTGGGATTAATCCTAGACTAGGTAGCTGACATCTGGACACAAGGCTGAAATATGTCTGCTAACTGCTCTGTTTCTCAGCCACCTGATGGGAATGTTCTACCGGACAATCCGCATGCTGGAAAACGGCATCAAGCCTGTGTACGTGTTTGACGGCAAGCCCCCACAGCTCAAGTCAGCAGAGGTTAGTATGGGCCCTGAATTCTGTTATTGTGGAAGTAGTAGTCAGATTGGTCTTTTTATTGCTGTGTAGTATTGCTGCTGTTTGCATTTCACCTGTAATCTTGATCACTTACATCAACAACAGTGTAATCACAACTGTGGCAAGATGATTTTTTTTTGAGTTTCTGAAAGTGGCTCTCTGTACCTTGTTTAACCACTGTGTTAGTCTCTGTAATCTGTCTGTTGTTCGATTGATCAGTCAACGCAAACATATTTCAACGCTGTCTGTATGTGTAAATCATTTATTTGACAATAGAAAGAGGCAAATATGTCGCATGAAAATCTTACAGACTTACATTTGCTCTCATCCTCCTATTTAAATAATGAATTAGGTTTGTTTTTTTGTAAGCTACGCCCTCTGTCTCTTGTTTCATCTTTCTCTTCCTCCGTCTTTGCTCTTCTTGTCACCCCCAGCTGGAGAAGAGAGGGGAGAGGAGGGCAGAAGCTGAAAAGATGCTTGCTCAGGCCCAGGAAATGGGTACAGTTACTTTCTCACATTGCTAAACAATAATCATGAGTGGTGCAAAGTCTGGCTTTATTGAGCTGTGTTTTCATGTAGGCCCTGGCCGATCAAAATCAGTGGGCTTTTTTGCCAATTAATGGGTGTGTAAACCAATGTGATCGGTGTCATGTATATATGTTATATGGTAAGTTTTATTTACATGGTAGAGATTGTAAAAACGTTTTACTTTGATTATGTATTCAAATGTGGGCAAAATGGTTTGTCTCCACCCAGGGGAACAAGAGAATATTGACAAATTCAGCAAGCGTCTGGTAAAAGTCACCAGGCAGCATAATGATGAGTGTAAGAAGCTGCTGACCCTGATGGGAGTGCCCTTCATTGAGGTAAGATCCACTCTCACTTTGCAACTCGTGCTGGCTTCAAGAATATTTCCACATTTGTATTGACAATGTTTTTCAGTGCTCTTTCTAACATGTTTATCATTATTTTCCAGTTGCATGTTTAGTGTCAGAATAGGCTTAAAAGGGCCTGAAAGACGGACGCCAGGTTGGCTCACCTGGTAGAGCGGGCGCCCATATATAGAGGTTTACTCCTCAACGCAGAGGCCGCGGGTTTGACTCCAACCTGCCCTTTGCTGCATGTCATTCCCCCCTCTCTCTCTCCTTTCAAGTCTGAGCTGTCCTATAGAAATAAAGGCCTAAAATGCCCAAAAAATAATCTTAACAAAAAAGAGCCTGAAAGACAGAAAATGTAATGTTAAACATAATCAACGTATGTTTTTTTTTTTCTTCGAATTGTGCCATTAGGAAGGAAATGTTCAGGAATTAAAGAAGTACATTTGAAGTGAATGTACAGTGAACTGCCTCCTGCTCTACCGTCTGCCTGGCGACTAGAGCAGATTTTTTTCTTCTCTGTGTCAGAGAAATCACGTGCAACAGGAAAGGTATGGGTGAATAATTCAGTGAAAATGTAATTTGATGTGTTTTGTGTCGCAGGCTCCATGTGAGGCGGAGGCCACCTGTGCTGCTCTGGTTAAAGAAGGGAAGGTCTTTGCCACAGCAACAGAGGATATGGACGGGCTGACCTTCGGGACAAATGTCCTGCTCAGGCACCTCACTGCCAGTGAAGCAAAGTAATGTCACACCTGCGTCCCACCATCACTGCATCCTTCTTGTAGTAGAGATGTCCTGAGAATAGACATGGCTTGATGTTTATATTATTATTTTATTTTGGTTCTGCCACATATTTTGATACAACCTGTACATTAGTCTTATTTCTGTACTTGATAATGATAAAATTCACTGCTGCTTCCATAATTGTTTGGTGGAAAAATGTGGCCAAATTATCAAAGTTCATGTGTTCTATTTTAATGATGGCAATGTTGTCGGGTTGTCCACAAATACTACAGCCGTGAAACCATATGAAAGAGTACTACTGTCCCCTATATTTTCTCCTTTGTTTTTTTTAGGAGGTAACACATCTCAGTCATTATGAACCATAACATTTGTCCATTCAATCCCCTTAAATAATTGTGTATATTTAAGGCTCAGAAGAGGAGACAATATGCTCCTTGTTACAACACAAATAATAGTAATGACAATGTATTCCTTTATGCACTTAATAATACATCAAGGGATTTTATTTGTTTTAGGAAACTTCCTATCCAAGAGTTCCACTTCAGTCGCATCCTGCAGGACATCGGCCTGACCAATGAACAGGTAATGTTTTTTTTTTTACTTTGAGAAAGGTGCAGCACAATATTTACTCGAGTGTAATTTGTTTTCCAAGGTAAATTTCAAGAACCCGCTCTGCTTTCATCATGCTGATTGTTCCCTCTGCGAGCTGTCACCCTACAGTGCAGTGTTGGCATGCCGTGCCAATATTTCACTGAAATTCACACTCCTCCCGGTAATTAGAACTGTAAACACCGGAGGAGCAGGTACAAGAGTGATATTTCGGTCTTTCTTACATGATCTCCTTTTTCTTTCCATGGTCCATCCTAGTTCATAGACCTGTGCATTCTGCTGGGCTGTGACTACTGCGGCACCATCAAGGGAATTGGCCCCAAGAGAGCCATTGACCTGATCAGACAGCACGGCTGCATTGAGGAGATCTTAGAAAACATTGACCCCAAAGTGAGTTGGTGCCTGCTACAATCCAGAGGTTCCGGCAGTTAAACGAGGAGGTTTGGTTCTGATTCTTTGTGTGTGTGTGTCTTGCTTTCCTTCACGCAGAAGCACCCTGCTCCCGAGGACTGGCTGTACAAAGAGGCCCGGGGTTTGTTCTTGAAGGCAGAAGTGGTGGATTGCTCCACAGTGGACTTGAAGTGGAACGAGCCGGATGAGGAGGCACTGATCCAGTTCATGTGCACCGAGAAACAGTTCAGGTGAACCATCAGAAGATTCTTTTCGGCACTGTGCTGGATCCATCGTCTTTGCTTGCTTATTGGGATTTCTTGTTCCAATAATTTTATGATCAGACCAGCTGTTTATTATACACCATCTGGCCACTAGGCTGCACTGCAGACAGGCAGAGTTTATGACTCTAGCATCACTGAAGCACACAGCCTTTTCACATATGATTTAATGTTTACAGCACATACCAGAGTCTGTTCAGGATGAACTCTTTACAGGAGACACTGACAGTTTGTTTTGTTTCTTGCTTTTGTGGCCGTTTTTAATTCATTAATTGATTGCTTTTATTTGGGTATGTGTGTGCAGTGAGGACAGGATCCGTAACGGCTGTAAGAAGATTCTGAAGAGCCGACAGGGCAGCACACAGGGACGACTGGACTCTTTCTTCACCATCACTGGATCTCTGTCCTCCAAACGAAAGGTACATCTAGAGCTACTGCAGTGCAGCTATGTGTTTCCAAAATGATGAAATCATTGCCTTTTAAGTTATTATTAATCTGACCACCTAGAGTAGTATGTCATGTGCGCTACCCAATGTCAGAATCTATATTCAGTCTTTTTTGTTTAACTGTAAAAAGTAAGCAGAGGTGTTCAGTAGGCTGCTTTATTATGTGTATATGGTCAATTTATTCTTAGAGTAGGTAGTGATGTTGTACATGTTTTCTTCTGAATGTTGGACTGAATGTTGTTTTTATTCCTTTTTTGCGTCACTTAGGAACCTGAGCTTAAAGGATCAGCAAAAAAGAAGCAGAAGACCGGCGCCACGCCGGGCAAATTTAGGAAGGGAAAATAGACTGAACATGGGGCTCCTTTTGGTTCTTTTGAGAAGTAATTGTTGTAATTATTAACACCTAAAATCCAGCATAGAGCTCACGGTGAGGCAGGAGGAAGCTGCAACACAATAAGAGGTTGGGATTAGTTCAGCTAAACGACTGTGTATGTATCGACCAAACATGATTTGTTGATGTAAAATTGAAAAACAATCCAAGCTAGGCGTGTTTTACAGAGTGTATGAGGGTTTTATCAAAGTGTTTTCTGTTATTGAATAAAAGTTTTTTTGTAGAGCAATTTGTTATTAGCCTTTTGATTCATTCTCTTGGAGTTAACTGACATCTCAACCGTGAGTCATATTTATAACTGACAAAACGGTTTAGAAATAACTAGATATTTCATGCTGTTGAAAGCTTGCATGAGCTGGGCAAATAACATAACCTGCACCATGTTTTCTTCTTTTCCCTACAAAGCATTTGGTTTTTATATTTCTGGAGTATGCATACAGTTTAAGTTGTAATTACAATTTCACTCACAGTAATTGTCCATACATGCACAGACCGTGGCAGATCTTTTTCTCTAAGTAGACCTTGTACAGCTGTTTTCACAGGGAGCTATAAGAACACAAAATTACAGTACATACAATGTTCACAGTGCCAGGCCTTCCTAATTTAATTCTAAGTCATGGGCTAATGCTGAACATCTTACAGAGCCAAACTGGGCTGTAGAAGTGGATGGCCTCTCGTACTCGTTCTCGTAATCCCCACCCAGCTTTGCTCTGTTAAAGAAATAAGGTGTACGTTTTATCATGGCACACCATCAGTTAGATTGGTATTTTTAGGTGTCAATCTCAATAGCCTTCTCTGTATCTTCCATCGTGGCAACTGGCAGTGTGACATCATCTTCCTGTAAGTAAATTTAAAACGTGTTCTAGTCTCTAATCCATTATGAACCATCCGAGATGAAGATAAACCCAACATAATACAAATGTAGTTTTTACAACGGTGCAGGCCACATCACAATTTCCTAAATAAATAACAATTTCCTCGGGGGTTTCAGCAGATAAGCTCCAACCAGACAAGCCCTCAGCAATAGGTCGCCCACTGTTCTGACTGAGGACCATCTCTTCAGGACCATCTCTACACCCCCTCCCTTTTTGGACTTGAGCCTTTTTCCCCTCCCTGTTGGCTGAAATAGAGTTAGAATTTGTTTATTAAGCACACATTTAGGGACTTGCATGCATAAGTGCATTTTTGTGTTACTTTTAAAGACACTATTAAATACGGGCAGGTTTGTGACGTCGGAGATGTTACTGTTTGCTTATGTGGCAAGGGTCACTAATGGGGGGGTGGGGGATTTGAATGGAAGAACCGACAACGCCACCTAGGGAATTGCACCCTAGGAACTACATGAACATTGACTAATTGAAGAAACTGGAGAGAAAGGCACGCAGGTCCGATAAGGCAGAGGCATGTTTCAAAGAATATCAAATTTATTTCTAATAAATCAAAAATAGGCAGGGGACTTTGACTGCTGACAGAAAAGAAAAGGGTTAATTAACAAACTTCCTAAAATGGTAGGGTGGGTAAAATGATTCTGTATAACAATAATGTTAAAATAAAAGCCTTGATTAGCAATCTTTAAAACATGTTTAATATAAGAATTATGTCCAAAATAAGTTACCTATTAATCCTCACAGCAAAATGGTGCAGTCTATATCGTGTCCCAATTACTCACATGCAAAACAGTAAAGAAACCTCACCACGGGTGCCTAGCCTCCAAAGAAGATGGCAACCTGCTCTGAAAGAAATAAACTACAATACAAAAACAATCAAACAAATGTACAGTAACCCAGTTAGTAAAAGTGCTCATGTTATGCTTTTAGGCATTTTCCCCCCTTTCCTTTATTGTGTTATATATCTTTTTTGTGCACGTTATAGGTTCACAAAGTGAAAAATCCCCAAATCCACCCCAAAGGGACTTATGGTGCGTTCTTTTTGCCTCGCAACTCGTATTTTACGAGGTCAAAGTTGTAAACACGCCCCCTGACCTCGTATTTACGAGCTCGGAACTCGTACAACCACCCGAGTACCCCGAGTTCAAAATCCAACATGGCTGCTCCCTGTATCGACAGTTGTGAAAGCTGTAGTAACATAGTTATAAGCACTTCTGTGTTATTTGTGTCACACTAAATCAGTCGTACACGCAGCGCTGTCTTCTATCTGTGGTGTCACGCGGTTTGTATGCACAAAAAACAGCGTATGCGTTGTTTAAACTGGCATTGTTAACAATGGCTAACCTGGCTAGAGCTAATGAAAACAATGAAAATCCGACTTGCAAAAAGAACGCATTCAATTCGTGTGTGACGTCATTCCCAGTTGCGACTTCCGAGGCAAAAAGAACGCACCATTACCATCTCCAACAGAAAACACTGTTCACAAACTGCTCCAAACAGCTCTGTTGTAGTCCAGCCTTTACTTCAGAGACAAACGTGCGTCACTTTGTAACACACGTTATAACCATAGGTTATAACTAGCTAGTAGTCCTTATCTAGCTACTGCGCATGTGCGACTCCCAACAAAGATAGAACAGAAGTGAGATGTCTCACTCTGTAGCTAAAACAGAGAGCTCAACACACTGCAGCAATGTGCATTACAACAAAAATATGGTGTTTTTTGAAAGTTAAACCATGTAAAAAATGAGGTCTTTAAATAAACAAAGAAAACTCACAAAAAGCCAACAATAAAGGGGAAGCACAATACATGCAAATCAAACCTAAACTAAATGAACTCAAGCTAAAGACAAAAAATAAGATAACCACGGGCAAAACTAGACCAAAACTAAACCACACATCGACAACTAAGAAATAAACATCACCATAAGGGCAAAACAGCATAAGGCAGGTAAGAGGAGGTAATTATAAAAAAGTAAAACAAAAACAAAAAAAAGTTTATTATGACACTTGACATTGCACACTAGGGAAGTTAGTAACTAGCGGGTGAACAAATGGAGCATTTCACAATTTCTTTTTTGTCTTTACAGTAACTGAAAGTGAGCTGCAGTAAATTCACTGCAGAGCACTTACACCACTCACTGTGTGTTGTTCCACAGTCGCAGTTGAGTTACATTCATCATGAGCCAGAAGGAGATGAAGAAGATGTTAAGTTCAACATACTGTATTGCCGATGCTGCATTTATTAGTCTTAGTGTGCCACTTGCAATAAAGTGTAGATTTTCTCTGAATACTCAATGGTATTAATTCTTAAACGCTTGAATAGTATTTTATGACAATGTGACAACATTGTAGTAAATTATACAAAGTTCATACTTTCAACTGTTCAAATAAGTCATTGTTATTGTAAGTCATGTTAAGTATATATGAAGGCTAGCAACGAGTCGTGTCATTTGAAACCTAAAGTTTATAAGATGTTGTAATATCTGACTTCCTTACTCAGGATATAAGCAGTGGCAAAACTCTTTTAGTCATGTGATATCTAGCAGTTCTGCCACCAAATAAAGTGCAATTCTTTCAAGGAAAGTCCTCTTTCTTTCATACTACAGCGGCTAGGTGGTTTGTTGCAGCTCTGCTAAAAATAACTAATTTCCTCATTTCACTCTGGAATCACAACTTCATTTTTCATTTGGTAAGAAAACATTTTACTGAACTGTATATTTGACTGATAAAGCACAGCTCTGCTGATGTCTTTAATTGTTACTTATAATAAAAAAAACTGAACTCTGATTGTATGAGACTCGTTTCCAGCATGAAGTTGAAGTAGGGAAGTATCTTTTAAAGACATTGAATGCTTTGTAAAAACTTAATAAGTATATGATTAAGACAACTGAAAATGATCAGTGTTATGTGTTTGTAAATCCAGGGAGCCAGTTTGTGTCTGTGAATATGCTGACCAACAACATGTTACTGACCGTCTTCTTTGTTTCAGGTGAGCTGTGTGTTACTTGAATCATTTACAATCTTCATTTAAAAAAAGCAGAAAGACCAGAGCAGATCGTTAGTTATTTTGTTCACTTTCTGACTGTAAAGTGAAATGTTTTATGAGGAAATTGTTAACAAGAAAGTGAAGAAAGACCAGCATGCAACATACTGCTGCTTTCTTTATAATGAATGTTTTCTTCCTACAGATTTTCTTTCACATTTTGTTAATCGTGAAACTGATTTTACAGGTGCTCTGGCTGATTGTCCTCCCAATCCAGCCCTATTCATTACTGCACCAAAGAACATGGAAGCACTGAGTGGATCTTGTCTGCTAATCCCATGTAACTTTAGTGGTAAATCAGATCAGGACTTCAACAGCGCAAGAACAACCTTCGGAGTGTGGATTAAAAATGGCTTCAGATTTGACATCAATATAAATAATGTTATTTTCAACAGTAGTGGGACAGTTACCACCTATCCAATGAATATTACTGGAGGCCTGAGTCAGAAAAACTGCACCACCTTGTTTTCTAATTTAATCACAAGTTACACAGACACATACTTCTTCAGAATTGAGAACAGGCCATTTCTGGCAACAGCTTCTTGTGATTCTCTTCAAATAACAGTTACAGGTAAGGTTTAGTTGTATTAGTATGTTTATAACATTGTCACAGCTGTTGCTTAGACAGCAAACACCATGACCCGTATCTTTTTATTGTGAAATGTTACAGAAACCAGCCTGTGATCAGTTCCTTTACATATTACAATCTACATATTTTACTACATATGTCATATTTTTAGCATTACTATTTAAAAGAATACATGGTCTTGTCAACAGACTTCATAAAGGGACTTCCCTTTATGAAGTCTGTTGACATGAAGATGCAGCGTGGATTAAAACTGACTCCAGAATTAACATCAATAGTAATATTATATTCAACAGTAGTGGGGCAGTTACCACCTATCCAATGAATATTACTGGAGACCTGAGACAGAAAAACTGCACCACTTTATTTTCCAGTTTAATTACAAATTACACAGACAAATACTTCTTCAGAATTGAGAACAGGCCATTTCTGTCAACAGCTTCTTGTGATTCTCTTCTAATAACAGTTCAAGGTAAGGTTTGGTTGTATTAGTATGTTTATAATGTTGTTGCAGCTGTTGCTTAGACAGCAAACACCATGACCTGTATCTTTATTGTGAAATGTTACAGAAATCAGCCTGTGATCAGTCAGGATGTTACAAATGTTCTAATAACTGAAACCTGCTGCGAAGAAATGTTCCTTATTACATATTACAATCTACTTATTGTACAACATATTATCATTGCTATTTAAAAGAATGCATTTTCATGTCAACAGACTTCAAAAAGGGAAGTATCTTGGTATAGAATAGAATGCCTTTATTGTAGTGCTGTCAAACAATTCAAATATTTAATCGCATTTATGTCAGAGTTAACTCACGATTAATCGCAATTAATCGCACATTTTTATTTTTCTATTCTAAATGTCCCTTGATTTCTTTTTGTCCCATTATATTTTCTCATTTTAATGCTCTTATCAACATGGAAAAGTGGATCCGCTTGCTTTGTGCAAATGTTTTATTTTTAATTGAAAACAACATTGGCATATACATAGTGTTCAATTTCACACAAACATTCTCACTTGGAGCTAATAATCTGTCACACACTGTAACACTGTTACCTCCATTTTCCATTGCAGATAGTACTGCCTCATGCCTGAGGCGAGCGTGGCTGGTCGTCATAGCGACTATGGTTTCCCCCGACTCATTTCCTGATTCTTCTCCATAAAAATGTCAAATCAAGGAGAGGGTTAACTTCTCCTGCTCCAGATTTCTCACCGTGGTCAGAAAGAACAGGGGAGACACTTTGTTTCTCTCACTGACTGTAGAGTCACTACTCGCTCCGAAGCTAATCGCCGCCACGAGCCTACTAGCTACGCGGCTCGCAAGTGTGTGTGGTCGCGGCGTGCCCGGGCATGCCTGTTTTGTTTCCGGTCTAGCTAGATCCAAAAGAACGTTAATCTCGCAATAAAAAAATGTATGCCATTAAAATGGATTTGCGTTTAACTGACAGCCCTACTTTATTGTCATTGCAGCTTGTACAACAACATTTTCTGTGCAGGCTCCAGAAATGGGACATATTCTTTAAAAGAATAAGTTACAGATGCATAATGTTGGCTACTAACTTACAACCACATTGTGCATTGTAAAGTTATTTTATTTTATGAATTCATAGACATATTACATACCTGAGGGCCAATTTGGGGTCGGTTTTGAATCATTTACAATTTACAATTGTCTCCATCTGTTGAAAGCCCGACCGAGATTTACATGGTTTCGCCTGTCGTCTGTCACTTAGCTTTCAGTTGTTCTTTGTTTAATTTCCTGTTTTTCCTGTGATGGTCCTGCCCCAGTATCAGCCATAACTGCAACAGATAACTTCTAAAATAACAATAAAATACAATTAGGCCTACATAAAGAAATCTCCTGTTACCTTTTACCTGCATACTCACTAACACAGGCTTTTCCGGTGTTACGCCAAAATCTGTGACCCATCAGAATGTGTGACTGTAGAGCCGTTCTACCTGCCGGTTTCCACCCCCCACCCCCCAACACACATATACTGTACTCTCATCTGCCATACAGAAACATAAGCTAGAAGAAGCTACTATTTGATATTGTGCCAAATGCTATTGAACCTTATAAAGATGTTACTGCACATTTTCCAGTGTCTTGTAGTGACCTTCTGTCACTCATTCACTGACTGAAATGTCATTACAGTTTTACAATAAATTTGTCATATTTGTAGATCACTGGTACAAACCATAGACTGTACTGTATTCCTTAGTGTAAAATGTGTGATTTTAAACCCCAGATTCCCCTCCGAGGCCCAGAATTGAGATCCCAGGTGATCTGAAGGAGAAGGAGTCTGTCACTATAAGCTGCTCAGCTTCCACTCCCTGTCCACACTCCCCTCCTAAACTCACCTGGAATCTCCAACAAGACCCTCACAACAACATAGAGGAGAACACAGATCAGACCTTCACAACTAAAATCCAGAAGACCATCACTCTGTCAGACACACATGATGGATTCACCATCAGCTGTTCTGCCACATATCCTGTGAATGAAGGAAGAGAAGTCAAGACAGCAGAGGAGAGAAAGACTCTCAGTGTTTCATGTAAGACTTAATTTATTTTTGTTTTATGAAGACGACAGCAGGTGGCAAGACAAGTGATCTTTTCTTATCATTCCATGTGTCAAATCTTCCAGACCCTCCCAAAGATGTTATGGTGGTCATCAGTCCCACTGATCCAGTGTCAGTCGGCAGCGTGGTGAACCTGACTTGCTCCTGCAGAGGAAACCCTCCTGTTGTCAACTTTGTCTGGTTCATGATCAGTGATGGCAGACTGGAACTGATCAAAGCTGATACACAGGTTTATGGCGTTAAAGTGACCAACGGTGATCGAGGCAGAGTGTATTACTGTGGATGCAGAAATTATCTGGACATTCAACTATCAACAGGATGTCAGTTGGTATTTGAAGGTAACCGCAGGAATTATGGTTTGAGACGTTTTATAAAATGTCCCATTAAGTAGAAGGTGACCATGCTGCTGTGTTGCAGGTGAACAGGTTGGTGTTGAAGTTATATTGAAGATCCTGGGAGTCATAATGCTTGTCAGCACATTGGTCATCTTTGAGTGGTGAGACACACTTTTCTGTGATATAATTATTTGCATGTACACACTAATTGGTTTAATTGAAATGTGCTTTGGCTATATGAGACAGATATTTATTATTACAGCATAAACACAAATATTCTTCTTTTTTCTCATAGCTGGTTTAGATCAAGACGCTCCGCAGAACCAGTGAAGGTAAGCCACCTGTCACATGAGGCAGCAGTTTGCAGATTTGGACCCAAAATGCAGGAAGACAATAGAAGGGAACGGAGAGTTGAATAATTTAATAACCAAAAAATAAATTTACAATCTAAATAAGAAGGCGATTATCAAAAAATCTGAAAGCAGGAAAAAAAACACAGAAACAGGAGAATAAAGCACTATAGGCACAGGCTGAACTTCTTCTTGACATACGAGCTGACACCAGACAAAGTGAGCACACAGACCAAATACCCCAAATACACAAGGCAACACGAGAGACAGGTGACATGAGGGCAGATGAACAGGTGAAACACATTAGGGACAAATGTAACAGAACACTACAAAATAACACAGGAAGTAAAGCGTACACACATGCACATGGATGTATCTATAGGAGAACAAAACAGAGAACACAGACGTGGGCAAAACATGACCATGAGCAAAATAAAAACGAGAACAATACAGCAAAAAAAGGAAAGGCTGAACAAATAACAGGGAAACATCAACACAGGAACTGAATTAACAAATCAATTAACCAAATAAAATAGGAAATATCACAGCTGAAATCCCAAAAAATGCCACCATCAGATAGGCCTAAGGAGAGTGACTTCATTATCGATCAACGTATCTGTCTGCAGGTCTCAGATGTAGGAGAAACCTTTAAATAGTGTCCACCTACAGCAGTAACACCAGACCATAATGCGATGCAGCACATCTGACTTTTTCTTAATGAATCATAAATGAATGCAGGGAATGTTCACTATTGATTGTGAAAGGAAACGAAGAGAAGGGAATGAAAACAAAGAAAAAAAGCTAATTATGACACTTGACATTGCAGACTGGGGGAAGTTAGCAACTAGCTAGTGAACAAACGGAGCATTTAGCAGCTAAAAGAACAGCTAATATTGTCCTGGCAAACCATCAGAACACATAGGTAGTTTGTTTCTACCCTCTAAAACAATGATTCTCAAATCGGGGTATGGGTACCCTGAGGGGTCCTTTGGAGTAGGCTACATGACATTTAAAAAATATATATAATTTAAAAAATATCAGTCATGCATAATTCCTAAAATAATTATGCTATTTTGATTGGATTCTAAACATTTGAAATGTACAGTTCAAGTGTTTTTCAGTCAAGGTTGTTGGTGCAGGGCTGTATTGTACCTCTTTATTCCGGCTTTTTTTCCCACTAAAAATGTTTTGCGCTGGTCAGGAGAACTTGGAGGAAACAATATTTCAAAGGGGGTCCATTATTAAATTAACAATAAATTGAGAACTACTGCTCTAAAACGGTTTTAAAAACCCTTGTTAATGTTGTGACACAGTCACAGTTTAGTTAGGTACAAAAAAAATGCAGTTAAGTTTAGATAATATGTGTGTTGAACGGACATATCAGAATTACGGGAATGCATTATGTCAATGAGGGTCCTCACAAGTATTAAAGTACAGGGTTGTGTGTGTGTGTGTTTGATGCTTGTTTAACTATATTTGTGGGGTCCAAAAACCGGGAATACAGTATACTTGTGGGGTCCAGACAGCTTTGTGGGGCCAAAATGCTGGACCCCACAACTTTAAAGGGCTGTTTGAGGGTTAAGACTTGGTTTTAGGATTAGGGTTAGAATCAGGTTAGGGTGAGGGTGAGGGTTAGGCATTTAGTTGTGATGGTTAAGGTTAGGGTAAGGGGCCAGTGAATGCATTATGTCAATGACCGGTCACCACAAAGATAATGCCGTGTGTGTGTGTGTGTGTGTGTGTGTGTGTGTGTGTGTGTGTGTGTGTGTGTGTGTGTGTGTGTGTGTGTGTGTGTGTGTGTGTGTGTGTGTGTGTGTGTGTGTGTGTGTGTGTGTGTGTGTGTGTGTGAATTTAAAGATCTAATTTAAGTGAGCAAGTCGTATAAAAATGACATTTTGCAAATATTTTTTTTAATCTTTACATTAACTGAAACTGAGCTGCAGTAAATCCACTGCAGAGCACCAACACCCCCCCCCCCCCTCTTTCTGTGTTGTTTCCTTTCCACAGGACACAGGAGAAGCAGTTTATGTCAACAATACAGTTGAGTTACATCCATCATGAGCCAGAAGAAGATGAAGAAGATGTTATGTTCAACATACTGTATTGCCGATGCTGCATTTATTAGTCTTAGTGTGCCACTTGCAAAAAAGTGTAGATTTTATCTAAATACTCATTGGTATTAATTCTTAAAGGCTGGGATAATATTTGTGTATTTTATTCTGCTCTCTCTTTGTTAAAATCAACATAACAAGTAAAAGCATCTTCTTTAATCCTTTATCTCAGGTTCAACTGAATCACAGCACTAGCTTTTTTCTTTTGTTATTAAGAAACCAAAAAGATGCTTAGACCATGTGTCATTCTCATCGCTTAACTGGTGTTTCCATTGGATGCATGTAAAGTGTGTTAAATGAAATAAAAATGATTTGAAAAAGACAAGAATTGTTAAAATTTGAACTTTCAGATTGTCTGTGAAGAAGCTTTTCACAGAGCAGGATGTGTTCAGGAGGAAATCATGTATGTATCTGTGTAGATGATGGCTGATAATGTGTCGTTTTAGAGTGCACAAGTCAGTGACAACATTGCAGTAAATTATACAAAGTTCATACTTTCAACTGTTCAAATAAGTCATTGTTATTGTAAGTCATGTTAAGTATATATGAAGGCTAGCAACGAGTCGTGTCATTTGAAACCTAAAGTTTATAAGATGTTGTAATATCTGACTTCCTTACTCAGGATATGAGCAGTGGAAAAACTCTTTTAGTCATGGGGGGTCATGTGATATCTAGCAGTTCTGCCACCAAATAAAGTGAACTGCAATTCTTTCAAGGAAAGTCCTCTTTCTTTCATACTACAGCGGCTAGGTGGTTTGTTGCAGCTCTGCTAAAAATAACTAATTTCCTTATTTCACTCTGGAATCACAACTTCATTTTTCATTTGGTAAGAAAACATTTTACTGAACTTTATATTTGACTGATAAAGCACAGCTCTGCTGATGTCTTTAATTGTTACTTATAATAAAAAAACTGAACTCTGATTGTATGGGACTCGTTTCCAGCATGAAGTTGAAGTAGGGAAGTTGCTGTTAAAGACATTGAATGCTTTGTAAAAACTTAATAAGTACATGATTAAGACAACTGAAAATGAACAGTGTTATGTGTTTGTAAATCCAGGGAGCCAGTTTGTGTCTGTGAATATGCTGACCAACAACATGTTACTGACCGTCTTCTTTGTTTCAGGTGAGCTGTGTGTTACTTGAATCATTTACAATCTTCATTTAGAAAAAAAAGCAGAAAGACCAGAGCAGATCGTTAGTTATTTTGTTCACTTTCTGACTGTAAAGTGAAATGTTTTATGAGGAAATTGTTAACAAGACAGTGAAGAAAGACCAGCATGCAACTTACTGCTGCTTTGTTTATCGTGAATGTTTTCTTCCTACAGATTTTCTTTCACATTTTGTTAATCGTGAAACTGATTTTACAGGTGCTCTGGCTGATTGTCCTAAAGACCCATCCCTATTCATTACTGCACCAAAGAACATGAAAGCACTGAGTGGATCTTGTCTGCTAATCCCATGTAACTTTAGAACTAAATCAGATCAGGACTTCAACAGCGCAACAACAACCTTCGGAGTGTGGATTAAAACTGACTCCAGAATAAGCATCAATAGTAATATTATATTCAACAGTAGTGGGACAGTTACCACCTATCCAATGAATATTACTGGAGACCTGAGTCAGAAAAACTGCACCACTTTATTTTCCAGTTTAATCACAAATTACACAGACAGATACTTCTTCAGAATTGAGAACAGGCCATTTCTGGCAACAGCTTCTTGTGATTCTCTTCAAATAACAGTTAAAGGTAAGGTTTGGTTGTATTAGTATGTTTATAACGTTGTCACAGCTGTTGCTTAGACAGCAAACACCATGATTCGTATCTTTATTGTGAAATGTTACAGAAATCAGCCTGTGATCAGTCAGGATGTTCCAAATGTTCTAATAACGGAAACCTGCTGCGAAGAAATATTACAATCTACTTATTGTACTACATATGTCATATTTTTAGCATTTCTATTTAAAAGAATGCATCTTTATGTCAACAGACTTCAAAAAGGGAAGTCTCTTGGTATAGAATAGAATGTCTTTATTGTCATTGCAGCTTGTACAACAACATTTGTTGTGCAGCTCCTGAAATGGGACATTAACATTTTCACACATCCATGCACACATTTCCTCATTTGTATGGAAAAGGTCCAGTTGACAAATCCTGTGGAGTGGAGTGTTGTGATGATGTTGGGGTAGTTTATAAGTGGATTCTAAAATCTACATGAGCGTCCCATGATGAGGTTTTTCCATAAGGAGGATCTCTGACTGAATTGACATTACAGTTTTACAATAAAAGGGTCACATTTGCAGATGTAAATCACTGGTACAAACTAATATACTGTATTCTTTAATGTACAAAGTGTAATTTAAAACTCCAGGTTCTGCTCCGAGGCCCAGAATTGAGATCTCAGGTGATCTGAAGGAGAAGGAGTCTGTCACTATAAGCTGCTCAGCTTCCACTCCCTGTCCACACTCCCCTCCTAAACTCACCTGGAATCTCCAACAAGACCCTCACAACAACATAGAGGAGAACACAGATCAGACCTTCACAACTAAAATCCAGAAGACCATCACTCTGTCAGACACACATGATGGATTCACCATCAACTGTTCTGCCACATATCCTGTGAATGAAGGAAGAGAAGTCAAGACACCAGAGGAGAGAAAGACTCTCAGTGTTTCATGTAAGACAACCAGTGTTTGTTATTGGATCCTGTCAGCACATCATGTGTGTCTTTGAATGAATAAAGGGTAATACTTTATTTGAAGGTATCAACATAATCGTGACATGACACTGTCATAACTATGACGTGACACTGTCATGAACGTGTCATAAACGTTATAAACAAGTCATAAATGTTTATGACTTCTGTCATTAAGTGTCATTCAGTTTTTGTCATGACAAGTTGACATTGTTTGGGTTGTCTTGATTATGACAAGTTGACATTAATGAAGTTGACATTAATCAAAGTGGCATTACCAGAACCTTATAGTCATGACAAGTTGACATCAAATTTCTTTGGGATGTCTTTATAATGACAACTTGACATTAACCAGGATGACATTACCAGAAGATGTCTTGGTCATGACAACTTGACATTACATTTCTTTGGAGTGTCCTTATTAAGACAACATGGCATTAAACAGGATGACATTATGTCAGGTTGTCATGACAAAGACATCCTCTGGTAATGTCATCCTGGTTAATATCAAGTTGTCATTACAAAGACAACCCAAACAAATGTAATGTCAACTTGTCATGACAAAAACCGAATGACACTTAATGACAGAAGTCATAAACGTTCATGACGTGTTTATAACGTTTATGACATGTTCATGACAGTGTCATGTCATAGTTATGACAGTGTCATGTCAGGATTATGTCGATACCTTCAAGTAAAGTGTTACCGAATAAAGTTAATCTCACATTTTCCTCAGATGCTCCCAAGAACACCTCAGTGTCCATCAGTCCATCAGGTTTGGTGTCAGCAGGTAGCTGGGTGAACCTGACCTGCTCCAGCAGAGCCAAGCCTCCCGCCAGCTTTAGCTGGTTCAACAACAGCAAAGATGGAGACATCAGTGTAGCTGAAGGAGACTTTTACAGAGTCAAAGTGACCAGTGTCACTGATGGAGTTTATTACTGTGTGGCCAGAAATGATCTTGGTAGACAAACATCATCAGAGATCCATGTGAC
Source organism: Gymnocephalus cernua (assembly GCA_023631565.1). Taxonomy (NCBI): domain Eukaryota; kingdom Metazoa; phylum Chordata; class Actinopteri; order Perciformes; family Percidae; genus Gymnocephalus; species Gymnocephalus cernua. Next base: position 14,256,484 of record CM042446.1, on the reverse strand, counting down.
TAATGAAGGTAAACACTGCACTGATCTGGTTTGGAAATAGAAGCAGTTCATGTTGGATGAAGTATTGTATACATCAATATTAATATGCAGAATTTGGAATAATGTCCTTAAATTCAAAAAGGAGAGATTGATGGTAAGTTAAAAACTATATTTTTTAGAAAAAAGTGTTGTACGTGTTGATTCATAAAATATGAAAAATAACAATAGGAAGAGAGAGGAAAGAATTTTACCAGCAGAATAAAGAAGTGAGAATGATCTTCTGTTGTGAATCTTGATCCCATTCTCCGCTATCACTGAATCTACACTTTTTCTTAAATTAATGTACAGTGTAGAATTAATTTCACTGCACATCTGCAAGCACAATTGATGCACAGTATTTTTGCATCTGGAACAATATGTTTAAAAATACTTCATGAAGTCAAGCTGAGCTTTCTATGAAAGCTGCATCACAGCCATGATTGTTGTTTATTTGACTTCAGTCACTTAGAAGGTTTCTGTTTCTGTAGGAGCAAAACAGCTCAATCCCTCTTCACCATGGGGGGCGGTTGTTGGAGTGATCATTGGGATCATCATACTCATCTGTGTGATCGTTGCTGTTTGGTAAGTATCTCAGTATAACTTCCACGTGTATCCGTAAATCAAATGTGTTATACAAGCAAGCATGGACATTGATGTGGCCTAAACGTGCGGTCGGGTGAAAGACTGAAAGTGATCGAGGCTTCACTCTCAAATCCTCTAGATCTTATTGCAATAGCAGAATAGCTAATAGGCCAAAGCTTTAGGCCACTTTCAGATTCAATATTAAGTTCATAACAAAATATTGAATATGTCCGGCCCTCGACTTGGACCCAGTTTATTTCGGCCTACTGTGTATTTGAGTTTGAACCCCTTTTCTAAGCTGTGAAATAACTTGCTTTTGTGTATTTATTGGTATTGTAATATTAAAGGTCTTTGTCTGTATTTTCTTGATCATTTTTAAATTGCATTTAAAACACTTCTTAATTTATGTATTGAAACTTGTTATATACACAAAAGCTTCATGTATTATTATTATTATTATTACACAGAAAAAAAAGCTGACAGCCTTCTTATGTCTTCCAGGTGGTTAAAGACAAAACATCCAACTTTACAACAGACACAGGTGGGAAAATATTTAATTCAATTCAGTTTTATTTATAGTATCAAATCATAACAGGAGTTACCTCAAGACACTTTACAGATAGAGTAGGTCTAGACCACACTCTATAATTTACAAAAAAAAAAAAAAAAATCCCCCAAGAGCAAGCACTTATTGCAACAGTGGCGAGGAAAAACTCCCTTTTAGGAAGAAACCTCGGACAGACCCAGGCTCTTGGTAGGAGGTGTCTGACGTGACGTTGGGGTGTATCACAGTATAGTTAATAAACAGTGGCTAGAAATAGTGGTTGTAGTAGCGCAGGGAGCAGCACGGCATAGCAGGGTATTTCAGCGGAACCACGGCAACAGCTGGAACCATGATTTTGGTGCCATCCTAATCCCGGGATTTCATCCTGGGTGAAAAGAAACAGAAAGACTCCGGGGAGCAAGCTCCCAGGGCTAGGTTAGTAACACGCATTTCTGGGACAGAGAAGCAGGTGGGCCGGGCTAGTCAGATGCTGCAACTCCTCACTCCCTAACTATAAGCTTTATCAAAGAGGAGAGTCTTAAGTTTACTCTTGAAACCCAGACTGGGAGCTGGTTCCACAGGAGTGGAGCCTGATAGCTAAAGGCTCTGGCTCCCATTCTACTTTTAGAGATTCTAGGAATCACAAGTAACTCTGCATTCTGGGAGCGCAGTGCTCTAGTGGGACAGTAAGGTACTATGAGCTCTTCAAGAAATGCGGGTGCTTGACCATTAGAGCTTTGTAGGTCAGGAGGAGGATTTTAAATTCAATCCTGGATTTTACAGGAAGCCAATGCAGAGAAGCTAATACAGGAGAAATATGATCTCTTTTCTTAGTTCTTGTCAGAACACGTGCTGCAGTGTTCTGGATCAGCTGGAGAGTCTTAAGGGACTTATTTGAGCATCCTGATAGTAAGGAATTACAATAGTCCAGCCTAGAAGTAACGAATGCATGGACTAGTTTTTCAGCATCGTTCTGAGATAGGATGTTCGTAATTTTGGCAATGTTACGAAGATGAAAAAAGGCTGTTCTTGAGGTTTGTTTTAAGTGGGCATTAGTGTTTCCTAATAATATTGCCTAGAGGAAGCATATATAAGGAGAATAGAATTTAAATGTACAGTACTTCAGAGAGTGGTATGAATATGTTTCTAACTAGTCATACTATCTGCATGCATAAGATGTACACTGGACTGAGCAGGTTCCTCATTAGTGAGTAAATATGGAGACCCACAGGAAATGTGATAAAAAAAAAAATCCTGTTAAAAAACCCACAATGATAATCCACTGTTGTATCTAAAAATACATAGAAAATATTTGTCAGAGCAACAAGATTTCCCCATTGCTGTGTCCAATAAGAACTGATTGTTATGATGATTATCACTTTGTTACAGCAGTGGGAGCTGAGTGAGAGAGAAACAGAGGTGAAATAAAGGAAGTAGATGAAGGTCCCTCACAACATTTCTCATTTGGTTCTTTTGTCACAGAGCCTAACAGCTGAGGAGCCAGCTGTTCAAGAGCCAGCCAAAGCAACAGAAACAGAAGACGTCCATTATGGAGAGATCGACTTCTCCAAGGAGAGACCTGAAGCGTCCTCGGCCTCAGAGCAGGACAGAGGACAGCAGCAGGACACGCTGTATGCACAGGTCAAAGTTTCCAGGACAGCAAAGAACGTAAGACGGACTGCTGGCGGCCCAGAGGATCTCTACGCTCAAGTGAAGAGAAAATGAGTTCATGGACTGTTAAAGAAATTATGTTCCTTTGAGTTTTGTTAATCATTTCAACATTTATCTGTATGCATTTGAAGCTGTCTCACTGTCTTATGAGCTGTGACATGGAGATGCAGTCAAAATGCTCTGTAGAGGGTTTTACTTTCTTACTGTGACAGCTGCAGGAGGCTTGAGACTATTTATGAAAATCTGTATGTCAACTGAGTAAAATATATGACAGCCTGTCTTTGGAAAAGGAGACAGTGTGTCTGAATGACCATTAAAGGAAAAAGCTAAATATGACATCATAGGAAGACATTTAGAAGCTTGTCATTGGTTTCTGGCAATTGGTTTATAAAAAATATTAATTTGGCTGCTTTCCAATAAGCATAGATTTCTTGTTTTTTTGTGGCATGTATATATTCACACTATGTTTCTATGAGTTCTTTGGAAGCTACCGGGTAAAACTGAATTGGTGAGACCTTGACACTTTTTCTCTGTAACTTCCCTGTAATTAATTACATAAAACTTTTGCAATATATCACTTTAACCATCTCTGTGTTCTTAGTGCTTTTGTGTTTGTATATTGAGTCATGAAGTGCATCACTGGAGAGGTCAGAAAATCTCCATAACAGTTCATACACGGACAAGATTTTTTGGGGGGCATTTTTATTTGACAGGACAGCTTAACACAAGAAAGGGGAGAGAAAGGGGGAACAACATGCAGCACAGGGCCCAGGTCGGGATCGAACCCACGGTTGCTCCGGTAAGGACTGAGCCTTTGTACATGGGCACACACTCAACCAGGTGAGGTGCCCGGCGCCCCTGGACAAATATTTAATTGTTAGTATTACAAGAAAATATTGGCCTTCGCAACCTGACTTTTTTTGCAATGCATTTAAAGTGTGAGATGTTGAATGTTGTTTAATAAATGAAGATGTGTAGTGTAGCGTGAATTAATCTTCACATGAGAGACAGATCAGCTGCTTCGTGGAAACTATCAACAGTCTCTCTTTAGCGCTGTCTGCTGCATGTTGGATTCCTCTGCATTTTGTTTTGTTAAAGGACCAGTGTGTAGGACTTAGATGGATCTACTAATAGGAATATAATCTTCATAATTATGTTTACATTAGTGTATAATCACCTGAAACTTAGAACTGTTGTGTTTTCATCGGCTTAGAAAAAAACCTTCATTTCTAGGGTCCTCTTCCACAGAAAACAGACAAACCTAACACTGGCTTTTCAAGCCAAGAACCCCAAAACTGACACAAATTAGACCATGGACTCTCATTTAATGAGATTTGTCCCATGGTCCCCCACTTGATAGGATTCATGCTTTTAGATGTTTCATTACAGCATGTGTATGAAAACAATGACCAGAATAGTCATACATTATGTTATTATGTTGCTTAATGATGGAATTATAGTGAAAACAACCTATTCCCCCTTTTGCTGGTGACCCACTGGAACCCCTTTTAGGGGTCTCTTGGGGTCCATGGACCTCACTTTGAGAACCACTTCTCTAGAGAGAGCCTTTTGCGTTTTTCTATTACCTGAAGGTTCTCTACACACACGGGGTGAGGGAAGAGGAATTCAGCCGGTTGTGATCTGCAGCCTCATCACTAGATGCCCCTAAATGTGACTCACTGCTCCTTTAATATAATAAATGAGCACAGAAGCACATATAGGGCTCAGCTTGTTGCTGAAAGACTGGGACCGGACTCATTCCATGGGTTGATGTTGCATGTTTTACAGTGAGACCAACCTGTTACCTATCTCGCCTGATATGGCAGGACGAAGTCACTGCACATTCAGAGCGATCCAATGGTGCTTTGATGGTCGATCAGATTAGTTGACCAGTTATTGATTTGACCTTATGTGTGGTGCCCCTCTGTCTGAGTCTTTATCTAGTTATTCTCTTTTAATGTTTTAATTAAGCAAAACGTTTCCTTCAGATTGAGTCATTTGATGCATTCAGTTGACAACTGTGAATTATATTTTAATTGAAATATTTCTTAATAAAATGTGTATTTCTGCATGGAGAGCAAATGAACTGGTTGTTATTCCACATACAGCAGGCAGCAGATAGACACACACTGGATATGAGCAGTAAAGGTGAAAACTTCCTGAATGGCTCTAATATTGACTGTAAGTCATTTAACTCAGATGATATTTAGCAGGTGTAACCAGTTACTCTGTATTCATGAAACACGGGAAGTTCACCTGGCTGTAAGTTACAAATGCTAAACAGGGAAGTTTGTTATTCACACTAGAGCGCATTCACTTTGAAAACATCCACCCAATGACCTCATTGGTGTTCTCCTTTTTAAATTGGGCTTGTTCGGTAAGACACTCTTTTTGTTTGACTGATTTTACTTAGTTTTTTTAGCCAAGACTAATATGATGTTGTCATTCTACTGAGCTACTGAGAGTTTGCATTTTGTGGTATTATATAGATTTTACTTCTGAAAATGTTGATTGATCACTAATTAGAACGCAGTGAATTCTGGTTATATGGTACAAGTTTCTCTGTAACAGCTCTAAAGTATGTTTAACAAGTAACTACATTATTGTGTTTGCAAATGTAGGTGATGGCAGCACTGTCTGTGAATATTGCAACAGACGTGTTACTCCATATCCTCTTTCTTTCGGGTGAGCTCTGTGTTCTGTGCAGATAGATAATCTAATAAAATCATTTTGCAACAGCTTACATGCAAGATCCTGCTGCTGATGTACATTTTGTCTTTCTGTTCCTAGAGATTTGTTCCACCTTATATTAATCGTGAGTCTTGTCTTTATAGGTGCTTTGGCTACTTGTCCTTTTCTGTCAAACCTCTTCATTACGGTACCACAGATGGAAGCTCTGCGTGGGTCTTGTTTACAAATCCCATGTAAATTTAGCATTGAACCAGAACCACCGGCTGATAACAGCAATTATGTCGGAATCTGGAATATAAAAGATGATCAAAATCGTCCAAACACTGTGATTTTCACCAGTAAAAACACAGTTAACATCTATCCAATGAATATTACTGGAATCCTGAGTGAGAAAGACTGCACCACTTTATTTTTCAGTGTAATCATGAATTACACAAACAACTACTACTTCAGAATTGAGAGCAGTAAATTACGTGCAACAGCTCTTTGTGATCCTCTTCAAATAACAGTTAAAGGTAAGAGAGGGTTTATATCATTTTACAATGTTTTATTTTAGATATAACAAGAAAATGATGCACAGTTTCTGATTTTGTTTTAAACCCCAGATTCCCCCCCGAGCCCCAGAATTGAGATCCCAGATGATCTGAAGGAGAAGGAGTCTGTCACTATAAGCTGCTCAGCTTCCACTCCCTGTCCACACTCCCCTCCTAAACTCACCTGGAATCTCCAACAAGACCCTCACAACAACATAGAGGAGAACACAGATCAGACCTTCACAACTAAAATCCAGAAGACCATCACTCTGTCAGACACACATGATGGATTCACCATCAGCTGTTCTGCCATATATCCTGTGAATGAAGGAACACAATTCAAGACAGCAGAGGAGAGAAAGACTCTCAATGTTTCATGTAAGACAACCAATGTTTGTTATTGGATCCTGTCAGCACATCATGTGCTAATTTTAATGAATAAAGTTAATCTCACATTTTCCTCAGATGCTCCCAAGGACACCTCAGTGTCCATCAGTCCATCAGGTTTGGTGTCAGCAGGTAGCTGGGTGAACCTGACCTGCTCCAGCAGAGCCAAGCCTCCCGCCAGCTTCAGCTGGTTCAAGAACAGCAAAGATGGAGACATCAGTGTAGCTGAAGGAGACTTTTACAGAGTCAAAGTGACCAGTGTCACTGATGGAGTTTATTACTGTGTGGCCACAAATGATCTTGGTAGACAAACATCATCAGAGATCCATGTGACTAATGAAGGTAAACACTGCACTGATCTGGTTTGGAAATAGAAGCAGTTCATGTTGGATGAAGTATTTTATACATCAATGTTAATATGCAGAATTTAGAATAATGTCCTTAAATTCAAAAAGGAGAGATTGATGGTAAGTTAAAAACAATATTTTTAGAGAAAAGTGTTGTATGTGTTGATTCATAAAATATGAAAAGTAACAATAGGAAGAGAGAGGAAAGAATTTTACCAGCAGAATAAAGAAGTGAGAATGATCTTCTGTTGTGAATCTTGATCCCATTCTCTGCTACCACTGAATTTACACTTTTTCTTAAATTAATGTACAGTGTAGAATTAATTTCACTGCACATCTGCAAGCACAATTGATGCACAGTATTTTTCCATCTGGAACAATATGTTTGAAAATACTTCATGAAGTCAAGCTGAGCTTTCTATGAAAGCTGCATCACAGCCATGATTGTTGTTTATTTGACTTCAGTCACTTAGAAGGTTTTTGTTTCTGTAGAAGCAAAAAATCTTGATCACTCTTCACCATTTATTTTGTTTTATGAAGACGACAGCAGGTGGCAAGACAAGTGATCTTTTCTTATCATTCCATGTGTCAAATCTTCCAGACCCTCCCAAAGATGTTATGGTGGTCATCAGTCCCACTGATCCAGTGTCAGTCGGCAGCGTGGTGAACCTGACTTGCTCCTGCAGAGGAAACCCTCCTGTTGTCAACTTTGTCTGGTTCATGATCAGTGATGGCAGACTGGAACTGATCAAAGCTGATACACAGGTTTATGGCGTTAAAGTGACCAACGGTGATCGAGGCAGAGTGTATTACTGTGGATGCAGAAATTATCTGGACATTCAACTATCAACAGGATGTCAGTTGGTATTTGAAGGTAACCGCAGGAATTATGGTTTGAGACGTTTTATAAAATGTCCCATTAAGTAGAAGGTGACCATGCTGCTGTGTTGCAGGTGAACAGGTTGGTGTTGAAGTTATATTGAAGATCCTGGGAGTCACAATGCTTGTCAGCACATTGGTCATCTTTGAGTGGTGAGACACACTTTTCTGTGATTTGATCATTTGCATGTACACATTGGTCTAATTTAAATATGCTTTGGCTATATGAGACAGATATTTATTATTACAGCATAAACACAAATATTCTTCTTTTTTCTCATAGCTGTTTTAGATCAAGACGCTCCACAGAACCAGGGAAGGTAAGCCACCTGTCACATGAGGCAGCAGTTTGCAGATTTGGACCCAAAATGCGGGAGGACAATAGAAGGGAACGGAGAGTTGAATAATTTAATAACCAAAAAATAAATTTACAATCTAAGTAAGAAGGCGATTATCAAAAAATCTGGAAGCAGGAAAAAAAACACAGAAACAGGAGAATGAAGTACTATAGGCACAGGCTGAACTTCTTCTTGACATACGAGCTGACACCAGACAAAGTGAGCACACAGACCAAATACCCCAAATACACAAGGCAACACGAGAGACAGGTGACATGAGGGCAGATGAACAGGTGAATCACATTAGGGACACATGTAACAGAACTAGTGGTCGGCATAGATAATTTTTTTTAATCTTGATTAATCTCACTGTAATCTTGGAATTAATCTAGATTAATCTAGATTAAAATGGCTTATTTGAATTCTGCCGAAGGCATTCAGAGTATGTGTGCTAGCGGGCGAAATCGCTGGTTTGCTAAGAGTCGGGTCGGGACGCTGCATGTTTTAAATAGCGTTTTAAAAAAATGAATAAACGCAAGTGTGGCAGGCGGTGTTGATTGTGAGACATTAGTCTATGTGTGGGAAACACTGTTACTAACTGTTTATTCAGTTAAACATTATGAACCGTAGGCCTACATAAGAGGTCGTCGTGATGAACTGTGTTACAGTCAGAAGGCTGTATACATCCCGCGCTAAAATATCAAGGTGAAAGTCATCATAGCTGCGTAGTCGCCTATAGACCAGCTCCCAACCCAACTTTGAGAATAGATTAACGGCGATATTTTTTTTATCGCCCGATAAGAGTCTCACGTTAACGCAGCACGTTAACGTCGATAACGGCCCACCACTAAACAGAACACTACAAAATAACACAGGAAGTAAAGCGTACACACATGCACATGGATGTATCTATAGGAGAACAAAACAGAGAACACAGACGGGGGCAAAACATGACCATGAGCAAAAAAAAAACGAAAACAATACAGCAAAAAAGGAAAGGCTGAACAAATAACAGGGAAACATCAACACAGGAACTGAAAACTGAAAACCACTAAAATGACACCACCAGATAAGGAGAGTGGCTTCATTATCGATCAACGTATCTGTCTGCAGGTCTCAGATGTAGGAGAAACCTTTAAATAGTGTCCACCTACAGCAGTAACACCAGACCATAATGCAATGCAGCACATCTGACTTTTTCTTAATGAATCATAAATGAATGCAGGGAATGTTCACTATTGATTGTGAAAGGAAACGAAGAGAAGGGAATGAAAAAAAAAAAGCTAATTATGACACTTGACATTGCAGACTGGGGGAAGTTAGCAACTAGCTAGTGAACAAACGGAGCATTTAGCAGCTAAAAGAACAGCTAATATTGTCCTGGCAGACCATCAGAACACATAGGTAGTTTGTTTCTGCCCTCTAAAACAATGATTCTCAAATCGGGGTATGGGTACCCTGAGGGGTCCTTTGGAGTAGGCTACCGCAGGTGATACATGAGATTTAAAAAGAATATATCATTTAAAAAATATCAGTCATGCATAGTTCCTAAAATAATTATGCTATAACATTGAATGAATTTAGATTGGATTCTAAACATTTGAAATGTACAGTTCAAGTGTTTTTCAGTCAAGGTTGTTGGTGCAGGGCTGTATTGTACCTCTTTATTCCGGCTTTTTTTCCTACTAAAAATGTTTTGCACTGGTCAGGAGAACTTGGAGGAAACAATATTTCAAAGGGGGTCCATTATTAAATTAACAATAAATTGAGAACTACTGCTCTAAAATGGTTTTATAAACCCTTGTTAATGTTGTTAAACAGTCACAGTTTAGTGGTACAAAAAATGCAGTTAAGTTTAGATAATATCTAAGACATTTGTGATATTACTTTGTTTTAATGTGTTGAACGGACATGACAGAATTGTGGGAATGCGTTATGTCAATTAGTCCTCACAAGTATAACAGTACAGGGTTGTGTGTGTGTGTGTGTGTGTGTGTTTGTTTGATGCTTGTTTAACTATATTTGTGGGGTCCAAAACCGGGAAAACAGTTTACTTGTGGGGTCCAGACAGCTTTGTGGGGCCAAAATGCTGGACCCCACAACTTTAAAGGGCTGTTTGAGGGTTAAGACTTGGTTTTAGGATTAGGGTTAGAATCAGATTATGGTTAGGGTAAGGGTTAAGGTTAGGCATTTAGTTGTGATAGTTAAGGTTAGAGTAAGGGGCCAGTGAATGCATTATGTCAATGACCGGTCACCACAAAGATAGTGCCGTGTGTGTGTGTGTGTGTGTGTGTGTGTGTGTGTGTGTGTGTGTGTGTGTGTGTGTGTGTGTGTGTGTGTGTGTGTGTGTGTGAATTTAAATGACCAAGTCGTATAAAAATGACATTCTGCAAATATTTTTTTTATCTTTACATTAACTGAAACTGAGCTGCAGTAAATCCACTGCAGAGCACTGACACCCCCCCCCCCTCTCTCTCTCTGTATTGTTTCCTTTCCACAGGACACAGGAGAAGCAGTTTATGTCAACAATACAGTTGAGTTACATCCATCATGAGCCAGAAGGAGATGAAGAAGATGTTAAGTTCAACATACTGTATTGCCAATGCTGCATTTATTAGTCTTAGTGTGCCACTTGCAATAAAGTGTAGATTTTCTCCAAATACTCAATGGTATTAATTCTTAAAGGCTTGAATAATATGTTTGTATTTCTTCCTGCTCTCTCTTTGTTAAAATCAACATAACAAGTAAAAGCATCTTCTTTAATCCTTTATCTCAGGTTGAACTGAATCACAGCACTGGCTTTTTTCTTTTGTTATTAAGAAACCAAAAAGATGCTTAGACCATGTGTCATTCTCATCGCTTAACTGGTGTTTCCATTGGATGCATGTAAAGTGTGTTAAATGAAATAAAAATGGTTTGAAAAAGACAGAACAAGAAGGGTTAATATTTGAACTTTCAGATTGTCTGTGAAGAAGCTTTTCACAGAGCAGGATGTGTTCAGGAGGAAATCATGTATGTATCTGTGTAGATGATGGCTGATAATGTGTCGTTTTAGAGTGCACAAGTCAGTGACAACATTGCAGTAAATTATACAAAGTTCATACTTTCAACTGTTCAAATAAGTCATTGTTATTGTAAGTCATGTTAAGTATATATGAAGGCTAGCAACGAGTCGTGTCATTTGAAACCTAAAGTTTATAAGATGTTGTAATATCTGACTTCCTTACTTGCAGGATATGAGCAGTGGCAAAACTCTTTTAGTCATGGGGGGTCATGTGATATCTAGCCGTTCTGCCACCAAATAAAGTGAACTGCAATTCTTTCAAGGAAAGTCCTCTTTCTTTCATACTACAGCGGCTAGGTGGTTTGTTGCAGCTCTGCTAAAAATAACTAATTTCCTCATTTCACTATGGAATCACAACTTCATTTTTCATTTGGTGAGAAAACATTTTACTGAACTTTATATTTGACTGATAAAGCACAGCTCTGCTGATGTCTTTAATTGTTACTTATAATAAAAAAAACTGAACTCTGGTTGTATGGGGTGTTTCCAGCATGAAGTTGAAGTAGGGAAGTTGCTTTGTAAAAACGTAATAAGTATATGATTAAGACAACTGAAAATGAACAGTGTTATGTGTTTGTAAATCCAGGGAGCCAGTTTGTGTCTGTGAATATGCTGACCAACAACATGTTACTGACCGTTTTCTTTGTTTCAGGTGAGCTGTGTGTTACTTGAATCATTTACAATCTTCATTTTCTTTTAAAAAACAGAAAGAGCAGAGCAGATCATTAGTTATTTTGTTCACTTTCTGACTGTAAAGTGAAATGTTTTATGAGGAAATTGTTAACAAGACAGTGAAGAAAGACCAGCATGCAACATACTGCTGCTTTGTTTATCGTGAATGTTTTCTTCCTACAGATTTTCTTTCACATTTTGTTAATCGTGAAACTGATTTTACAGGTGCTCTGGCTGATTGTCCTAGAGAGTCAGCCCTATTCATTACTGCACCAAAGAACATGGAAGCACTGAGTGGATCTTGTCTGCTAATCCCATGTAACTTTAGAACTAAATCAGATCAGGACTTCAAAAGCAAGAGAACAACCTTCGGAGTGTGGATTAAAAGTGACTCCAGATTTAACATCAATATAAATAATGTTATTTTCAACAGTAGTGGGACAGTTACCACCTATCCAATGAATATTACTGGAGACCTGAGTCAGAAAAACTGCACCACTTTATTTTCCAATTTAATCACAAGTTACACAGACACATACTTCTTCAGAATTGAGAACAGGCCATTTCTGGCAACAGCTTCTTGTGATTCTCTTCAAATAACAGTAACAGGTAAGGTTTAGTTGTATTAGTATGTTTATAACGTTGTCACAGCTGTTGCTTAGACAGCAAACACCATGACCCATATCTTTATTGTGAAATGTTACATAAATCAGCCTGTGATCAGTCAGGATGTTCCAAATGTTCTAATAACTGAAACCTGCTGCAAAGAAATATTACAATCTACTTATTGTACTACATATGTCATATTTTTAGCATTTCTATTTAAAAGAATGCATCTTTATGTCAACAGACTTCAAAAAGGGAAGTCTCTTGGTATAGAATAGAATGTCTTTATTGTCATTGCAGCTTGTACAACAACATTTGCTGTGCAGCTCCTGAAATGGGACATTAACATTTTCACACATCCATGCACACATTTCCTCATTTGTATGGAAAAGCTCCAGTTGACAAATCCTGTGGAGTGGAGTGTTGTGATGATGTTGGGGTAGTTTATAAGTGGATTCTAAAATCTACATGAGCGTCCCATGATGAGGTTTTTCCATAAGGAGGATCTCTGACTGAATTGTCATTACAGTTTTTCAATAAAAGGGTCACATTTGCAGATGTAAATCACTGGTACAAACTAATATACTGTATTCTTTAATGTACAAAGTATAATTTAAAACTCCAGGTTCTGCTCCGAGGCCCAGAATTGAGATCCCAGGTGATCTGAAGGAGAAGGAGTCTGTCACTATAAGCTGCTCAGCTTCCACTCCCTGTCCACACTCCCCTCCTAAACTCACCTGGAATCTCCAACAAGACCCTCACAACAACATAGAGGAGAACACAGATCAGACCTTCACAACTAAAATCCAGAAGACCATCACTCTGTCAGACACACATGATGGATTCACCATCAGCTGTTCTGCCACATATCCTGTGAATGAAGGAAGAGAAGTCAAGACACCAGAGGAGAGAAAGACTCTCAGTGTTTCATGTAAGACAACCAGTGTTTGTTATTGGATCCTGTCAGCACATCATGTGTGTGTTTGAATGAATAAAGGGTAATACTATTTGAAGGTATCAACATAATTGTGACATGACACTGTCATAACTATGACATGACGTCATGAACGTGTCATAAACGTTATAAACAAGTCATACATGTTTATGACTTCTGTCATTAAGTGTCATTCGGTTTTTGTCATGACAAGTTGACATTGTTTGGGTTGTCTTGATTATGACAAGTTGACATTAATCAAGTTGACATTAATGAAAGTGGCATTACCAGAACCTTATAGTCATGACAAGTTGACATCAAATTTCTTTGGGATGTCTTTATAATGACAACTTGACATAAACCAGTCCCTCCAGAAAAACGCGATTATGCGATCGCAGAATTCAATGCATAATCAGCCAAAGTCCGCATATTTATGCGGGGGCCGCATTTTTTCAAATACGCCGCACTTTCGCCGCATAAATTGCCGATTTTTCGCGCAAAATATGCGGGGCTTGCATGATTTCATAATCCCCGCATTTTCGTTGCAAAAAAGTCACATATATCTCAGCAGAAAGTTGAAAAATGTTGCGTTTCCTTCACACAAGAGCAGCCATTTTCCCCTGTTGCCATGGGAACGTTATGAAATGACGTAATTTCACCTACTGAGAACACAGTGTTGGGGAATCACTTTTTTTTCTCTTTTTCATCAAACCGCAGTTTTTGCAAGTTCCCGCAAGTTCCCGCAATTTTTGCAAGTTCCTGCATTTTCATCGCATAAAATGGCATAAATATCCCGCATATTCCATCGCATTTTTTAAGAAAACGTGCCGCATAATCAAGGATTTTTGCCCGCAACAATCACAAAAAAACTCCGCGTTTTTCTGGAGGGACTGATTAACCAGCATGGCATTACCAGAAGATGTCTTGGTCATGACAAGTTGACATTACATTTCTTTGGAATGTCCTTAATGACAGAAGTCATAAACATTTATGACGTGTTTATAACGTTTATGAAATGTTCATGACAGTGTCATGTCAGGATTATGTTGATACCTTCAAGTAAAGTGTTACCGAATAAAATGAATCTCACATTTTCCTCAGATGCTCCCAAGAACACCTCAGTGTCCATCAGTCCATCAGGTTTGGTGTCAGCAGGTAGCTGGGTGAACCTGACCTGCTCCAGCAGAGCCAAGCCTCCTGCCAGCTTCAGCTGGTTCAAGAACAGCAAAGATGGAGACATCAGTGTAGCTGAAGGAGACTTTTACAGCTTCAAAGTGACCAATGTCACTGATGGAGTTTATTACTGTGTGGCCACAAATGATCTTGGTAGACAAACCATCCTTGTGACTCATGAAGGTAAACACTGCACTGATCTGGTTTGGAAATAGAAGCAGTTCATGTTGGATGAAGTATTGTATACATCAATATTAATATGCAGAATTTGGAATAATGTCCTTAAATTCAAAAAGGAGAGATTGATGGTAAGGTAAAAACTATATTTTTAGAAAAGTGTTGTACGTGTTGATTCATAAAATATGAAAAATAACAATAGGAAGAGAGAGGAAAGAATTTTACCAGCAGAATAAAGAAGTGAGAATGATCTTCTGTTGTAAATCTTGATCCCATTCTCCGCTATCACTGAATTTACACTTTTTCTTAAATTAATGTACAGGGTAGAATTAATTTCACTGCACATCTGCAAGCACAATTGATGCACAGTATTTTTGCATCAGGAACAATATGTTTGAAAATACTTCATGAAGTCAAGCTGAGTTTTCTATGAAAGCTGCATCACAGCCATGATTCTTGTTTACCTGACTTCAGTCACTTAGAAGGTTTTTGTTTCTGTAGGAGCAAAACAGCTCGATCCCTCTTCACCATGGGGGGCGGTTGTTGGAGTGATCATTGGGATCATCATACTCATCTGTGTGATCGTTGCTGTTTGGTAAGTATCTCAGTATCACTTCCACATGTATCCGTAAATCAAATGTGTTATACAAGCAAGCATGGACATTGATGTGGCCTAAACGTGCGGTCGGGTGAAAGACTGAAAGTGATCGAGGCTTCACTCTCAAATCCTCTAGATCTTATTGCAATAGCAGAATAGCTAATAGGCCAAAGCTTTAGGCCACTTTCAGATTCAATATGTGTAACTTAAGTTCATAACAAAATATTGAATATGTCCGGCCCTCGACTTGGACCCAGTTTATTTCGGCCTACTGTGTATTTGAGTTTGAACCCCTTCTCTAAGCTGTGAAATAACTTGCTTTTGTGTATTTATTGGTATTGTAATATTAAAGGTCTTTGTCTGTATTTTCTTGATCATTTTTAAATTGCATTTAAAACACTTCTTAATTTATGTATTGAAACTTGTTATATACACAAAAGCTTCATGTATTATTATTATTATTATTATTATTATTATTATTATTATTACACAGAAAAAAAAGCTGACAGCCTTCTTATGTCTTCCAGGTGGTTAAAGACAAAACATCCAACTTTACAACAGACACAGGTGGGAAAATATTTAATTCAATTCAGTTTCATTTATAGTATCAAATCATAACAGGAGTTATGTCAAGACACTTTACAGATAGGGTAGGTCTAGACCACACTCTATAATTTACAAAAAAAAAAACAAATCCCCCAAGAGCAAGCACTCAGTGCAACAGTGGCGAGGAAAAACTCCCTTTTAGGAAGAAACCTCGGACAGACCCAGGCTCTTGGTAGGAGGTGTCTGACGTGCCGTTGGGGTGCATCACAGTATAGTTAATAAACAGTGGCTAGAAATAGTGGTTGTAGTAGCGCAGGGAGCAGCACGGCATAGCAGGGTATTTCAGCGGAACCACGGCAACAGCTGGAACCATGATTTTGGTGCCATCCTAATCCCGGGATTTCATCCTGGGTGAAAAGAAACAGAAAGACTCCGGGGAGCAAGCTCCCAGGGCTCGGCATTCTGGGAGCGCTGTGCTCTAGTGGGACAGTAACGTACTATGAACTCTTCAAGATATGATGGTCCTTGACCATTTAGAGCTTTGTAGGTCAGGAGGAGGATTTTAAATTCAATCCTGAATTTTACAGGGAGCCAATGCAGAGAAGCTAATACAGGAGAAATATGATCTCTTTTCTTAGTTCTTGTCAGAACACGTGCTGCAGCGTTCTGGATCAGCTGGAGAGTCTTAAGGGACTTATTTGAGCATCCTGATAGTAAGGAATTACAATAGTCCAGCCTGGAAGAAACAAATGCATGGACTAGTTTTTCAGCATCGTTCTGAGACAGGATGTTCCTAATTTTGGCAATGTTACGAAGATGAAAAAAGGCTGTTCTTGAGGTTTGTTTTAAGTGGGCATTGAAGGATATATCCTGGTCAAAAAGAACTCCTAGATTTCTGACAGTAGTGCTGGAGGCCAGGGCAATACCATCCAAGGTAGGTATATCATTAGATAGTAAGTTTCAAAGTTGTTTAGATCCCAGCACAATCACCTCAGTTTTGCTTGAGTTTAGCATCAGAAAATTGTAGGTCATCCATGATTTTATATCTTTGATGCATGCTTGAAGTTTAGCTAACTGGCTGATTTCATCTGATTTGATTGATAAGTATAAATGGGTGTCATCTGCATAACAGTGAAAGTTAATTGAGTGTTTCCTAATAATATTGCCTAGAGGAAGCATATATAAGGAGAATAGAATTTAAATGTACAGTACTTCAGAGAGTGGTATGAATATGTTTCTAACTAGTCATACTATCTGCATGCATAAGATGTACACTGGACTGAGCAGGTTCCTCATTAGTGAGTAAATATGGTGACCCACAGGAAATGTGATAAAAAAAAAAATCCTGTTAAAAAACCCACAATGATAATCCACTGTTGTATCTAAAAATACATAGAAAATATTTGTCAGAGCAACAAGATTTCCCCATTGCTGTGTCCAATAAGAACTGATTGTTATGATGATTATCACTTTGTTACAGCAGTGGGAGCTGAGTGAGAGAGAAACGGAGGTGAAATAAAGGAAGAAGATGAAGGTCCCTCACAACATTTCTCATTTGGTTCTTTTGTCACAGAGCCTAACAGCTGAGGAGCCAGCTGTTCAAGAGCCAGCCAAAGCAACAGAAACAGAAGACGTCCATTATGGAGAGATCGACTTCTCCAAGCAGAGACCTGAAGCGTCCTCGGCCTCAGAGCAGGACAGAGGACAGCAGCAGGACACGCTGTATGCACAGGTCAAAGTTTCCAGGACAGCAAAGAACGTAAGACGGACTGCTGGCGGCTCAGAGGATCTCTACGCTCAAGTGAAGAGAAAATGAGTTTTTTTACTGGTAAAGAAATTATGTTCCTTTGAGTTTTGTTAATCATTTCAACATTTATCTGTATGCATTTGAAGCTGTCTCACTGTCTTATGAGCTGTGACATGGAGATGCAGTCAAAATGCTCTGTAGAGGGTTTTTCTTTCTTACTGTGACAGCTGCAGGAGGCTTGAGACTATTTATGAAAATCTGTATGTCAACTGAGTAAAATATATGACAGCCTGTCTTTGGAAAAGGAGACAGTATGTCTGAATGACCATTAAAGGAAAAAGCTAAATATGACATCATACAAAGACATTTAGAAGCTTGTCATTGGTTACTAGCAATTGGTTTATAAAAAATATTCATTTGGCTGCTTTCCAATAAGCATAGATTTCTTGTTTTTTTGTGGCATGTATATATTCACACTATGTTTCTATGAGTTCTTTGGAAGCTACCGGGTAAAACTGAATCGGTGAGACCTTGACACTTTCTCTCTCTGTATCTTCCCTGTAATTAATTACATAAAACTTTTGCAATATATCACTTTAACCATCTCTGTGTTCTTAGTGCTTTTGTGTTTGTATATTGAGTCATGAAGTGCATCACTGGAGAGGTCAGAAAATCTCCATAACAGTTCATACACGGACAAGATTTTTTGGGGGGCATTTTTATTTGACAGGACAGCTTAACACAAGAAAGGGGAGAGAAAGGGGGAACAACATGCAGCACAGGGCCCAGGTCGGGATCGAACCCACGGTTGCTCCGGTAAGGACTGAGCCTTTGTACATGGGCACACACTCAACCAGGTGAGGTGCCCGGCGCCCCTGGACAAATATTTAATTGTTAGTATTACAAGAATATTTTGGCTTCGCAACTGGAATTTTTTTGCAATACATTTAAAGTGTGAGATGTTGAATGTTGTTTAATAAATGAAGCTGTGTAGTGTAGCGTGAATTAATCTTCACATGAGAGACAGATCAGCTGCTTCGTGGAAACTATCAACAGTCTCTCTTTAGCGCTGTCTGCTGCATGTTGGATTCCTCTGCATTTTGTTTTGTTAAAGGACCAGTGTGTAGGACTTAGATGGATCTACTAATAGGAATATAATCTTCATAATTATGTTTACATTAATGTATAATCACCTGAAACTTAGAATTGTTGTGTTTTCATCGGCTTAGAAAAAAACCTTAATTTCTAGGGTCCTCTTCCACAGAAAACAAACCTAACACTGGCTTTTCACGCCAAGAACCCCAAAACTGACACAAATTAGACCATGGACTCTCATTTAATGAGATTTGTCCCGTGGTCCCCCACTTGATAGGAGTTATGCTTTAGATGTTTCATTACAGCATGTGTATGAAAACAATGACCAGAATAGTCATACATTGTTATTAAGGGTGCTCCGATCAGGATTTTTGGGGCCGATCACCGATCACCGATCACCGATCACCGATTGCTGGCAGACGTATCGGCCGATACCGATCACCGATCACTTTTATGAACTGAAAATTACGCCATTACATAACAGTCACACATGTTTAGAGAATGTATCAGTAACGGTTTGGCTTTCTGTCCTAGCTCAAAATCTAAAAAATGTCCTTTCAATCACTGCACATTTCTTCAGCACACACAGACACACACAGTCAGTCACACACACACACACACACACACACACACACACACACACACACACACACACACACACACACACACACACACACACACACACACGGGGAAACAGCTGTTTGAGCGGCGCCGGAGCTGCTAGCTACACGGCTCACACACACGGACCGACACACACACACCGACACACACACACACACGGACCAACACACACGGACCGACACACACACACACGGACCGACACACACACACACGGACCGACACACACACACGGACCGACACACACACGGGGAAACAGCTGTTTGAGCGGCGCCGGAGCTGCTAGCTACACGGCTCACACACACGGACCGACACACACACGGACCGACACACACACACACGGACCAACACACACGGACCGACACACACACACACGGACCGACACACACACACACGGACCAACACACACACACACGGGGAAACAGCTGTTTGAGCGGCGCCGGAGCTGCTAGCTACACGACTCCGCTCTGCCTTAGCGTTAGCTAACTTTGAAAACTCCTCATCCTCCTTTCTGTGACTAACCTTCAAATGTATGATGAGGTTGGTGGTGTTGAAATGTCTTTGGAGATTTCCGCCTCGTGGTATTTCCTCGGTACACACGTTGCTAATCGCTAGTGTATTGTCTTTTTCCCAGATAGCAATGAGTCGGCGGACCACCAGCGGTGCTCCAGAGGCAGTAGAAGCGTCAGAATGGTGTAATCACAAACACGTTTGCCGGAGCACCACCGGTGGCAGCCGCTTTTTAAAAGCAGTCTGTCTTCCTAGCGTCTTCGTTCCGCGGCCTGCCGCGGGCCAACTGCTGTTCTGCCGCTGTTCAGACACCTTGTAGAACTGCCAGACCGCTGAATGTAGGGACGCCGCCATTTTGAAAATGTTCTCAGGAGTAGTGCGCTCTTAATACATCCATGGTAGTGCGTCATCTGATCGGCCTATCTGATCGGCCTTTATGGAGACCACCGATCGGACTATTTAAAGCCATTATCGGCCGATACCGATCGGTGGCCGATCGATCGAAGCACCCTTAATTGTTATTATGTTGCTTAATGATGGAATTATAGTGAAAACAACGTATTCCCCTTTTTGCTGGTGACCCACTGGAACCCCTTTTAGGGGCCTCTTGGGGTCCATGGACCTCACTTTGAGAACCACTTCTCTAGAGAGAGCCTTTTGCGTTTTTCTATTACCTGAAGGCCACCGTAGGTTCTCTACACATACGGGGTGAGGGAAGAGGAATTCAGCCGGTTGTGATCTGCAGCCTCATCACTAGATGCCCCTAAATGTGACACACTGCTCCTTTAAGTCCTGTGCTCATAATAAATGGCACAGAAGCACATATAGGGCTCAGCTTCTTGCTGAAAGACTGTGACCGGACTCATTCCATGGGTTGATGTTGCATGTTTTACAGTGAGACCAACCTGTTACCTATCTTGCCTGATATGGCAGGACGAGGTCACTGCACATTCAAAGCGATCCAATGGTGCTTTGATGGTCGATCAGATTAGTTGACCAGTTATTGATTTGACCTTATGTGTGGTGCCCCTCTGTCTGAGTCTTTATCTAGTTATTCTCGTTTAATGTTTTAATCCAGCCAGTATTCTGTCTTTTTCCAATCACTGTTATTAATCTGATTCTTTTTTTAGAGCCACTTCTTATGTTCCGTTATATTCAGTAATGTTTGTATTTCTCTTAAATGCTGGACTTTTTGTTTGCTGTATTCCGTTTGAACCTGAGATTAAAGAATCAGCAAAGAAGAAGCAGAAGCCTGAAATGAAAAATTTAGGAAGAGCAAATCTAGTGAACAAGAGGCTCCATGTGATGTGGGAGGAAGCTGCAACAATGGGACTTTGTGTGAAATAATTAGTTGAGATGAACAATGAGGCAACACATTAAGTTTGGTATTTTTTCTGATGTAAAAATATATATCTTAAAGTATATTATTGAGTGTTGAATGTGTTTACTGTTAGTAAATAAAAGAAATCAAGTTTTTTTTGTAAAACGTTTCCTTCAGATTGACTCATTTGATGCATTCAGTTGACAACTGTGAATTATATTTTAATTGAAATGTTTCTTAATAAAATGTGTATTTCTGCATGGAGAGCAAATGAACTGGTGTTTATTCCACATACAGCAGGCAGCAGATAGACACACACTGGATATGAGCAGTGAAGGTGAAAACTTCCGGAATGGCTCTTATATTGACTGTATGTCATTTAACTCAGATGATATTTAGCAGGTGTAACCAGTTACTCTGTATTCATGAAACACGGGAAGTTCACCTGGTTGTGAGTTACAAATGCTAAACAGGGAAGTTTGTTATTCACACTAGAGCGCATTCACTTTGAAAACATCCACCCAAGGACCTCATTGCTGTTCTCCTTTTTAAATTGGGCTTGTTCGGTAAGACAATCTTTTTATTTAACTGATTTTGCTTAGTTTTTTTAGCCAAGACTAAAATGATGTTGTCATTCTACTGAGCCATAAGAAGTGAGAGTTTGCATTTTGTGGTATTATATAGATTTGACTTCTGAAAATGTTGATTGATCACTAATTAAAACGCAGGGAATTCTGGTTGTATGGTGCAAGTTTCTCTGTAACAGCTCTAAAGTATGTTTAACAAGTAACTACATTATTGTGTTTGCAAATGTAGGTGATGGCAGCACTGTCTGTGAATATTGCAACAAACAATATCTTACTCCATATCCTATTTCTTTCAGGTGAGCTCTGTGTTCTGTGCAGATAGATACAGTAATCTAATTAGCTAATTTTGCTAGCTAATTTCTACTGAAATTGCAAAGGCAAAACTACATGAAAATCCTGCTGCTGGTGTACATTTTGTCTTTCTGTTCCTAGAGATTTGTTCCACCTTATATTAATCATGAGTCTTGTCTTCTTAGGTGCTTTGGCTACTTGTCCATTTCTGTCAAACCTCTTCATTACGGTACCACAGATGGAAGCTCTGAGTGGGTCTTGTTTACAAATCCCATGTAACTTTAGCGCTAAACCAGAACCACCGGCTGATAACAGCAATTATGTTGGAATCTGGAATATAGACATTTCTAATCATGATCTAAAAACTGCGGTTTTCAGCAGTACAAACACAGTTAACATCTATCCAATGAATATTACTGGAAACCTGAGTGAGAAAGACTGCACCACTTTATTTTCCAGTTTAATTACAAATTACACAAACAACTTTTACTTCAGAATTATGAGCAGTGCATACAATGCAACAGCTGTTTGCGATCCTCTTCAAATAACAGTTAAAGGTAAGAGAGGGTTTGTATCATTCTGTAATGTTTTATTTTAGATATAACAAGAAAATGATGCACAGCTTCTGATTCTGTCTTAAACCCCAGATTCCCCCCCGAGCCCCAGAATTGAGATCCCAGGTGATCTGAAGGAGAAGGAGTCTGTCACTATAAGCTGCTCAGCTTCCACTCCCTGTCCACACTCCCCTCCTAAACTCACCTGGAATCTCCAACAAGACCCTCACAACAACACAGAGGAGAACACAGATCGGACCTTCACAACTAAAATCCAGAAGACCATCACTCTGTCAGACACACATGATGGATTCACCATCAGCTGTTCTGCCACATATCCTGTGAATGAAGGAAAACAAGTCAAGACAGCAGAGGAGACAACGACTCTCAATGTTTCATGTAAGACAACCAGTGTTTGTTATTGGATCCTGTCAGCACATCATGTGCTGATATTAATGAATAAAGTTAATCTCACATTTTCCTCAGATGCTCCCAAGAACACCTCAGTGTCCATCAGTCCATCAGGTTTGGTGTCAGCAGGTAGCTGGGTGAACCTGACCTGCTCCAGCAGAGCCAAGCCTCCTGCCAGCTTCAGCTGGTTCAACAACAGCACAGATGGAGACATCAGTGTAGCTGAAGGAGACTTTTACAGAGTCAATGTCACTGATGTCACTGATGGATGTTATTACTGTGTGGCCACAAACAGTCTTGGTAATGAAACCATCAAAATCATCATCGTCTTGAAACCATCAACAATCCCTCTGAATATTAAAGGTAAAAACGGAACTGGATTGATAAGCTTACTTTAAAAATGGGAACTTCTGCTACATGAGTTTGGTTACATGTCTTCTTTCAGTGGTCACTTATATTTGGTTTGTCTCTATAAGACGAATCACCTGATCCATCTCTACCATTGGGGCCAGTTATTGGAGGAATCATTGGGATCATCGTTCTCATCTCCCTGGTTGTCTGTGTTTGGTAAGTATCTCAAATGAAAGCAGCTAATGGGATTCATAGTTGGTTGAAGGCACAGATGATGAAGTGATCTGTTGGCGTTTACACCTCTGCGCCAGCATGTCAACAGCATGTTTCTACATTCAATTTACGCACTAATCCAAATTCCTCATTGTTGATTTATTTTACAGCATTCTGTGCAGGAGGCCGACAAAGTTGACACATTCAACTCAACGACAGAATCAGGTGGGAAAATGCTAAACGTTTCTGTGCAGCA
Source organism: Gymnocephalus cernua (assembly GCA_023631565.1). Classification (NCBI taxonomy): domain Eukaryota; kingdom Metazoa; phylum Chordata; class Actinopteri; order Perciformes; family Percidae; genus Gymnocephalus; species Gymnocephalus cernua. The sequence goes on along the minus strand of CM042446.1, from coordinate 14,232,770 downwards.
TTGCGCTCTAAATGTTTTGCATCTGTCCACAGTGACTGTGTACTATAAGATATATGAAAGCATTTGGACTGAACACTAAATAGACAATCTACTGTATGAAATTCTTCATGAGAAAAATAGGGCAGGAAATGTGGCCAATTAGTCTGTTAGCACTGTGGTTAAAGATTGTGAAACTGGACAAACTGCACAAGACGAAACAATGACTTTTGTGACACAATATAAGATGTTTCGCGACAGTGTCACAACTGGATCTAGGCTCCAAATCCAGCTACTTAACATTTCATTTTTGCAGAGTCAAACAGGTGAAGAGCTGTCTGTTAAAGAGCCAGCAAGAAAAACAGAAGAAGAAGAAAAAGAAGAAGACATCCATTATGGAGAGATGGACTTCTCCAAGCAGAGACCTGAAGCGTCCTCATCTTCAGAGCAGGACAGAGGACAGCAGCAGGACACGCTGTATGCACAGGTCAAAGTGTCCCAGACAGCAAACAGCCTAACACAGACTGCTGACGGCCCAGAGGATCTCTACGCTCAAGTGAAGAAAAAATAGAGTTGTTTTGTTTGTGTACAGCAAGATTGCATTTGATTCATCTAAAATGTACTTTGATTTTTATTTAATCAGATCTTGTTTATGTTGACACTTGACACTTTCTCTCTCTGTATCTTCCCTGTAATTAATTACATAAAACTTTTGCAATATATCACTTTAACCATCTCTGTGTTCTTAGTGCTTTTGTGTTTGTATATTGAGTCATGAAGTGCATCACTGGAGAGGTCAGAAAATCTCCATAACAGTTCATACACGGACAAGATTTTTTGGGGGGCATTTTTATTTGACAGGACAGCTTAACACAAGAAAGGGGAGAGAAAGGGGGAACAACATGCAGCACAGGGCCCAGGTCGGGATCGAACCCACGGTTGCTCCGGTAAGGACTGAGCCTTTGTACATGGGCACACACTCAACCAGGTGAGGTGCCCGGCGCCCCTGGACAAATATTTAATTGTTAGTATTACAAGAATATTTTGGCTTCGCAACTGGAATTTTTTTGCAATACATTTAAAGTGTGAGATGTTGAATGTTGTTTAATAAATGAAGCTGTGTAGTGTAGCGTGAATTAATCTTCACATGAGAGACAGATCAGCTGCTTCGTGGAAACTATCAACAGTCTCTCTTTAGCGCTGTCTGCTGCATGTTGGATTCCTCTGCATTTTGTTTTGTTAAAGGACCAGTGTGTAGGACTTAGATGGATCTACTAATAGGAATATAATCTTCATAATTATGTTTACATTAATGTATAATCACCTGAAACTTAGAATTGTTGTGTTTTCATCGGCTTAGAAAAAAACCTTAATTTCTAGGGTCCTCTTCCACAGAAAACAAACCTAACACTGGCTTTTCACGCCAAGAACCCCAAAACTGACACAAATTAGACCATGGACTCTCATTTAATGAGATTTGTCCCGTGGTCCCCCACTTGATAGGAGTTATGCTTTAGATGTTTCATTACAGCATGTGTATGAAAACAATGACCAGAATAGTCATACATTGTTATTAAGGGTGCTCCGATCAGGATTTTTGGGGCCGATCACCGATCACCGATCACCGATTGCTGGCAGACGTATCGGCCGATACCGATCACCGATCACTTTTATGAACTGAAAATTACGCCATTACATAACAGTCACACATGTTTAGAGAATGTATCAGTAACGGTTTGGCTTTCTGTCCTAGCTCAAAATCTAAAAAATGTCCTTTCAATCACTGCACATTTCTTCAGCACACACAGACACACACAGTCAGTCACACACACACACACACACACACACACACACACACACACACACACACACACACACACACACACACACACACACACACACACGGGGAAACAGCTGTTTGAGCGGCGCCGGAGCTGCTAGCTACACGGCTCACACACACGGACCGACACACACACACCGACACACACACACACACGGACCAACACACACGGACCGACACACACACACACGGACCGACACACACACACACGGACCGACACACACACACGGACCGACACACACACGGGGAAACAGCTGTTTGAGCGGCGCCGGAGCTGCTAGCTACACGGCTCACACACACGGACCGACACACACACGGACCGACACACACACACACGGACCAACACACACGGACCGACACACACACACACGGACCGACACACACACACACGGACCAACACACACACACACGGGGAAACAGCTGTTTGAGCGGCGCCGGAGCTGCTAGCTACACGACTCCGCTCTGCCTTAGCGTTAGCTAACTTTGAAAACTCCTCATCCTCCTTTCTGTGACTAACCTTCAAATGTATGATGAGGTTGGTGGTGTTGAAATGTCTTTGGAGATTTCCGCCTCGTGGTATTTCCTCGGTACACACGTTGCTAATCGCTAGTGTATTGTCTTTTTCCCAGATAGCAATGAGTCGGCGGACCACCAGCGGTGCTCCAGAGGCAGTAGAAGCGTCAGAATGGTGTAATCACAAACACGTTTGCCGGAGCACCACCGGTGGCAGCCGCTTTTTAAAAGCAGTCTGTCTTCCTAGCGTCTTCGTTCCGCGGCCTGCCGCGGGCCAACTGCTGTTCTGCCGCTGTTCAGACACCTTGTAGAACTGCCAGACCGCTGAATGTAGGGACGCCGCCATTTTGAAAATGTTCTCAGGAGTAGTGCGCTCTTAATACATCCATGGTAGTGCGTCATCTGATCGGCCTATCTGATCGGCCTTTATGGAGACCACCGATCGGACTATTTAAAGCCATTATCGGCCGATACCGATCGGTGGCCGATCGATCGAAGCACCCTTAATTGTTATTATGTTGCTTAATGATGGAATTATAGTGAAAACAACGTATTCCCCTTTTTGCTGGTGACCCACTGGAACCCCTTTTAGGGGCCTCTTGGGGTCCATGGACCTCACTTTGAGAACCACTTCTCTAGAGAGAGCCTTTTGCGTTTTTCTATTACCTGAAGGCCACCGTAGGTTCTCTACACATACGGGGTGAGGGAAGAGGAATTCAGCCGGTTGTGATCTGCAGCCTCATCACTAGATGCCCCTAAATGTGACACACTGCTCCTTTAAGTCCTGTGCTCATAATAAATGGCACAGAAGCACATATAGGGCTCAGCTTCTTGCTGAAAGACTGTGACCGGACTCATTCCATGGGTTGATGTTGCATGTTTTACAGTGAGACCAACCTGTTACCTATCTTGCCTGATATGGCAGGACGAGGTCACTGCACATTCAAAGCGATCCAATGGTGCTTTGATGGTCGATCAGATTAGTTGACCAGTTATTGATTTGACCTTATGTGTGGTGCCCCTCTGTCTGAGTCTTTATCTAGTTATTCTCGTTTAATGTTTTAATCCAGCCAGTATTCTGTCTTTTTCCAATCACTGTTATTAATCTGATTCTTTTTTTAGAGCCACTTCTTATGTTCCGTTATATTCAGTAATGTTTGTATTTCTCTTAAATGCTGGACTTTTTGTTTGCTGTATTCCGTTTGAACCTGAGATTAAAGAATCAGCAAAGAAGAAGCAGAAGCCTGAAATGAAAAATTTAGGAAGAGCAAATCTAGTGAACAAGAGGCTCCATGTGATGTGGGAGGAAGCTGCAACAATGGGACTTTGTGTGAAATAATTAGTTGAGATGAACAATGAGGCAACACATTAAGTTTGGTATTTTTTCTGATGTAAAAATATATATCTTAAAGTATATTATTGAGTGTTGAATGTGTTTACTGTTAGTAAATAAAAGAAATCAAGTTTTTTTTGTAAAACGTTTCCTTCAGATTGACTCATTTGATGCATTCAGTTGACAACTGTGAATTATATTTTAATTGAAATGTTTCTTAATAAAATGTGTATTTCTGCATGGAGAGCAAATGAACTGGTGTTTATTCCACATACAGCAGGCAGCAGATAGACACACACTGGATATGAGCAGTGAAGGTGAAAACTTCCGGAATGGCTCTTATATTGACTGTATGTCATTTAACTCAGATGATATTTAGCAGGTGTAACCAGTTACTCTGTATTAATGAAACACGGGAAGTTCACCTGGTTGTGAGTTACAAATGCTAAACAGGGAAGTTTGTTATTCACACTAGAGCGCATTCACTTTGAAAACATCCACCCAAGGACCTCATTGCTGTTCTCCTTTTTAAATTGGGCTTGTTCGGTAAGACAATCTTTTTATTTAACTGATTTTGCTTAGTTTTTTTAGCCAAGACTAAAATGATGTTGTCATTCTACTGAGCCATAAGAAGTGAGAGTTTGCATTTTGTGGTATTATATAGATTTGACTTCTGAAAATGTTGATTGATCACTAATTAAAACGCAGGGAATTCTGGTTGTATGGTGCAAGTTTCTCTGTAACAGCTCTAAAGTATGTTTAACAAGTAACTACATTATTGTGTTTGCAAATGTAGGTGATGGCAGCACTGTCTGTGAATATTGCAACAAACAATATCTTACTCCATATCCTATTTCTTTCAGGTGAGCTCTGTGTTCTGTGCAGATAGATACAGTAATCTAATTAGCTAATTTTGCTAGCTAATTTCTACTGAAATTGCAAAGGCAAAACTACATGAAAATCCTGCTGCTGGTGTACATTTTGTCTTTCTGTTCCTAGAGATTTGTTCCACCTTATATTAATCATGAGTCTTGTCTTCTTAGGTGCTTTGGCTACTTGTCCATTTCTGTCAAACCTCTTCATTACGGTACCACAGATGGAAGCTCTGAGTGGGTCTTGTTTACAAATCCCATGTAACTTTAGCGCTAAACCAGAACCACCGGCTGATAACAGCAATTATGTTGGAATCTGGAATATAGACATTTCTAATCATGATCTAAAAACTGCGGTTTTCAGCAGTACAAACACAGTTAACATCTATCCAATGAATATTACTGGAAACCTGAGTGAGAAAGACTGCACCACTTTATTTTCCAGTTTAATTACAAATTACACAAACAACTTTTACTTCAGAATTATGAGCAGTGCATACAATGCAACAGCTGTTTGCGATCCTCTTCAAATAACAGTTAAAGGTAAGAGAGGGTTTGTATCATTCTGTAATGTTTTATTTTAGATATAACAAGAAAATGATGCACAGCTTCTGATTCTGTCTTAAACCCCAGATTCCCCCCCGAGCCCCAGAATTGAGATCCCAGGTGATCTGAAGGAGAAGGAGTCTGTCACTATAAGCTGCTCAGCTTCCACTCCCTGTCCACACTCCCCTCCTAAACTCACCTGGAATCTCCAACAAGACCCTCACAACAACACAGAGGAGAACACAGATCGGACCTTCACAACTAAAATCCAGAAGACCATCACTCTGTCAGACACACATGATGGATTCACCATCAGCTGTTCTGCCACATATCCTGTGAATGAAGGAAAACAAGTCAAGACAGCAGAGGAGACAACGACTCTCAATGTTTCATGTAAGACAACCAGTGTTTGTTATTGGATCCTGTCAGCACATCATGTGCTGATATTAATGAATAAAGTTAATCTCACATTTTCCTCAGATGCTCCCAAGAACACCTCAGTGTCCATCAGTCCATCAGGTTTGGTGTCAGCAGGTAGCTGGGTGAACCTGACCTGCTCCAGCAGAGCCAAGCCTCCTGCCAGCTTCAGCTGGTTCAACAACAGCACAGATGGAGACATCAGTGTAGCTGAAGGAGACTTTTACAGAGTCAATGTCACTGATGTCACTGATGGATGTTATTACTGTGTGGCCACAAACAGTCTTGGTAATGAAACCATCAAAATCATCACCGTCTTGAAACCATCAACAATCCCTCTGAATATTAAAGGTAAAAACGGAACTGGATTGATAAGCTTACTTTAAAAATGGGAACTTCTGCTACATGAGTTTGGTTACATGTCTTCTTTCAGTGGTCACTTATATTTGGTTTGTCTCTATAAGACGAATCACCTGATCCATCTCTACCATTGGGGCCAGTTATTGGAGGAATCATTGGGATCATCGTTCTCATCTCCCTGGTTGTCTGTGTTTGGTAAGTATCTCAAATGAAAGCAGCTAATGGGATTCATAGTTGGTTGAAGGCACAGATGATGAAGTGATCTGTTGGCGTTTACACCTCTGCGCCAGCATGTCAACAGCATGTTTCTACATTCAATTTACGCACTAATCCAAATTCCTCATTGTTGATTTATTTTACAGCATTCTGTGCAGGAGGCCGACAAAGTTGACACATTCAACTCAACGACAGAATCAGGTGGGAAAATGCTAAACGTTTCTGTGCAGCATTGCGCTCTAAATGTTTTGCATCTGTCCACAGTGACTGTGTACTATAAGATATATGAAAGCATTTGGACTGAACACTAAATAGACAATCTACTGTATGAAATTCTTCATGAGAAAAATAGGGCAGGAAATGTGGCCAATTAGTCTGTTAGCACTGTGGTTAAAGATTGTGAAACTGGACAAACTGCACAAGACGAAACAATGACTTTTGTGACACAATATAAGATGTTTCGCGACAGTGTCACAACTGGATCTAGGCTCCAAATCCAGCTACTTAACATTTCATATTTTTGCAGAGTCAAACAGGTGAAGAGCTGTCTGTTAAAGAGCCAGCAAGAAAAACAGAAGAAGAAGAAAAAGAAGAAGACATCCATTATGGAGAGATGGACTTCTCCAAGCAGAGACCTGAAGCGTCCTCATCTTCAGAGCAGGACAGAGGACAGCAGCAGGACACGCTGTATGCACAGGTCAAAGTGTCCCAGACAGCAAACAGCCTAACACAGACTGCTGACGGCCCAGAGGATCTCTACGCTCAAGTGAAGAAAAAATAGAGTTGTTTTGTTTGTGTACAGCAAGATTGCATTTGATTCATCTAAAATGTACTTTGATTTTTATTTAATCAGATCTTGTTTATGTTGACACTTGACACTTTCTCTCTCTGTATCTTCCCTGTAATTAATTACATAAAACTTTTGCAATATATCACTTTAACCATCTCTGTGTTCTTAGTGCTTTTGTGTTTGTATATTGAGTCATGAAGTGCATCACTGGAGAGGTCAGAAAATCTCCATAACAGTTCATACACGGACAAGATTTTTTGGGGGGCATTTTTATTTGACAGGACAGCTTAACACAAGAAAGGGGAGAGAAAGGGGGAACAACATGCAGCACAGGGCCCAGGTCGGGATCGAACCCACGGTTGCTCCGGTAAGGACTGAGCCTTTGTACATGGGCACACACTCAACCAGGTGAGGTGCCCGGCGCCCCTGGACAAATATTTAATTGTTAGTATTACAAGAATATTTTGGCTTCGCAACTGGAATTTTTTTGCAATACATTTAAAGTGTGAGATGTTGAATGTTGTTTAATAAATGAAGCTGTGTAGTGTAGCGTGAATTAATCTTCACATGAGAGACAGATCAGCTGCTTCGTGGAAACTATCAACAGTCTCTCTTTAGCGCTGTCTGCTGCATGTTGGATTCCTCTGCATTTTGTTTTGTTAAAGGACCAGTGTGTAGGACTTAGATGGATCTACTAATAGGAATATAATCTTCATAATTATGTTTACATTAATGTATAATCACCTGAAACTTAGAATTGTTGTGTTTTCATCGGCTTAGAAAAAAACCTTAATTTCTAGGGTCCTCTTCCACAGAAAACAAACCTAACACTGGCTTTTCACGCCAAGAACCCCAAAACTGACACAAATTAGACCATGGACTCTCATTTAATGAGATTTGTCCCGTGGTCCCCCACTTGATAGGAGTTATGCTTTAGATGTTTCATTACAGCATGTGTATGAAAACAATGACCAGAATAGTCATACATTGTTATTAAGGGTGCTCCGATCAGGATTTTTGGGGCCGATCACCGATCACCGATCACCGATCACCGATTGCTGGCAGACGTATCGGCCGATACCGATCACCGATCACTTTTATGAACTGAAAATTACGCCATTACATAACAGTCACACATGTTTAGAGAATGTATCAGTAACGGTTTGGCTTTCTGTCCTAGCTCAAAATCTAAAAAATGTCCTTTCAATCACTGCACATTTCTTCAGCACACACAGACACACACAGTCAGTCACACACACACACACACACACACACACACACACACACACACACACACACACACACACACACACACACACACACACACACACACACGGGGAAACAGCTGTTTGAGCGGCGCCGGAGCTGCTAGCTACACGGCTCACACACACGGACCGACACACACACACCGACACACACACACACACGGACCAACACACACGGACCGACACACACACACACGGACCGACACACACACACACGGACCGACACACACACACGGACCGACACACACACGGGGAAACAGCTGTTTGAGCGGCGCCGGAGCTGCTAGCTACACGGCTCACACACACGGACCGACACACACACGGACCGACACACACACACACGGACCAACACACACGGACCGACACACACACACACGGACCGACACACACACACACGGACCAACACACACACACACGGGGAAACAGCTGTTTGAGCGGCGCCGGAGCTGCTAGCTACACGACTCCGCTCTGCCTTAGCGTTAGCTAACTTTGAAAACTCCTCATCCTCCTTTCTGTGACTAACCTTCAAATGTATGATGAGGTTGGTGGTGTTGAAATGTCTTTGGAGATTTCCGCCTCGTGGTATTTCCTCGGTACACACGTTGCTAATCGCTAGTGTATTGTCTTTTTCCCAGATAGCAATGAGTCGGCGGACCACCAGCGGTGCTCCAGAGGCAGTAGAAGCGTCAGAATGGTGTAATCACAAACACGTTTGCCGGAGCACCACCGGTGGCAGCCGCTTTTTAAAAGCAGTCTGTCTTCCTAGCGTCTTCGTTCCGCGGCCTGCCGCGGGCCAACTGCTGTTCTGCCGCTGTTCAGACACCTTGTAGAACTGCCAGACCGCTGAATGTAGGGACGCCGCCATTTTGAAAATGTTCTCAGGAGTAGTGCGCTCTTAATACATCCATGGTAGTGCGTCATCTGATCGGCCTATCTGATCGGCCTTTATGGAGACCACCGATCGGACTATTTAAAGCCATTATCGGCCGATACCGATCGGTGGCCGATCGATCGAAGCACCCTTAATTGTTATTATGTTGCTTAATGATGGAATTATAGTGAAAACAACGTATTCCCCTTTTTGCTGGTGACCCACTGGAACCCCTTTTAGGGGCCTCTTGGGGTCCATGGACCTCACTTTGAGAACCACTTCTCTAGAGAGAGCCTTTTGCGTTTTTCTATTACCTGAAGGCCACCGTAGGTTCTCTACACATACGGGGTGAGGGAAGAGGAATTCAGCCGGTTGTGATCTGCAGCCTCATCACTAGATGCCCCTAAATGTGACACACTGCTCCTTTAAGTCCTGTGCTCATAATAAATGGCACAGAAGCACATATAGGGCTCAGCTTCTTGCTGAAAGACTGTGACCGGACTCATTCCATGGGTTGATGTTGCATGTTTTACAGTGAGACCAACCTGTTACCTATCTTGCCTGATATGGCAGGACGAGGTCACTGCACATTCAAAGCGATCCAATGGTGCTTTGATGGTCGATCAGATTAGTTGACCAGTTATTGATTTGACCTTATGTGTGGTGCCCCTCTGTCTGAGTCTTTATCTAGTTATTCTCGTTTAATGTTTTAATCCAGCCAGTATTCTGTCTTTTTCCAATCACTGTTATTAATCTGATTCTTTTTTTAGAGCCACTTCTTATGTTCCGTTATATTCAGTAATGTTTGTATTTCTCTTAAATGCTGGACTTTTTGTTTGCTGTATTCCGTTTGAACCTGAGATTAAAGAATCAGCAAAGAAGAAGCAGAAGCCTGAAATGAAAAATTTAGGAAGAGCAAATCTAGTGAACAAGAGGCTCCATGTGATGTGGGAGGAAGCTGCAACAATGGGACTTTGTGTGAAATAATTAGTTGAGATGAACAATGAGGCAACACATTAAGTTTGGTATTTTTTCTGATGTAAAAATATATATCTTAAAGTATATTATTGAGTGTTGAATGTGTTTACTGTTAGTAAATAAAAGAAATCAAGTTTTTTTTGTAAAACGTTTCCTTCAGATTGACTCATTTGATGCATTCAGTTGACAACTGTGAATTATATTTTAATTGAAATGTTTCTTAATAAAATGTGTATTTCTGCATGGAGAGCAAATGAACTGGTGTTTATTCCACATACAGCAGGCAGCAGATAGACACACACTGGATATGAGCAGTGAAGGTGAAAACTTCCGGAATGGCTCTTATATTGACTGTATGTCATTTAACTCAGATGATATTTAGCAGGTGTAACCAGTTACTCTGTATTCATGAAACACGGGAAGTTCACCTGGTTGTGAGTTACAAATGCTAAACAGGGAAGTTTGTTATTCACACTAGAGCGCATTCACTTTGAAAACATCCACCCAAGGACCTCATTGCTGTTCTCCTTTTTAAATTGGGCTTGTTCGGTAAGACAATCTTTTTATTTAACTGATTTTGCTTAGTTTTTTTAGCCAAGACTAAAATGATGTTGTCATTCTACTGAGCCATAAGAAGTGAGAGTTTGCATTTTGTGGTATTATATAGATTTGACTTCTGAAAATGTTGATTGATCACTAATTAAAACGCAGGGAATTCTGGTTGTATGGTGCAAGTTTCTCTGTAACAGCTCTAAAGTATGTTTAACAAGTAACTACATTATTGTGTTTGCAAATGTAGGTGATGGCAGCACTGTCTGTGAATATTGCAACAAACAATATCTTACTCCATATCCTATTTCTTTCAGGTGAGCTCTGTGTTCTGTGCAGATAGATACAGTAATCTAATTAGCTAATTTTGCTAGCTAATTTCTACTGAAATTGCAAAGGCAAAACTACATGAAAATCCTGCTGCTGGTGTACATTTTGTCTTTCTGTTCCTAGAGATTTGTTCCACCTTATATTAATCATGAGTCTTGTCTTCTTAGGTGCTTTGGCTACTTGTCCATTTCTGTCAAACCTCTTCATTACGGTACCACAGATGGAAGCTCTGAGTGGGTCTTGTTTACAAATCCCATGTAACTTTAGCGCTAAACCAGAACCACCGGCTGATAACAGCAATTATGTTGGAATCTGGAATATAGACATTTCTAATCATGATCTAAAAACTGCGGTTTTCAGCAGTACAAACACAGTTAACATCTATCCAATGAATATTACTGGAAACCTGAGTGAGAAAGACTGCACCACTTTATTTTCCAGTTTAATTACAAATTACACAAACAACTTTTACTTCAGAATTATGAGCAGTGCATACAATGCAACAGCTGTTTGCGATCCTCTTCAAATAACAGTTAAAGGTAAGAGAGGGTTTGTATCATTCTGTAATGTTTTATTTTAGATATAACAAGAAAATGATGCACAGCTTCTGATTCTGTCTTAAACCCCAGATTCCCCCCCGAGCCCCAGAATTGAGATCCCAGGTGATCTGAAGGAGAAGGAGTCTGTCACTATAAGCTGCTCAGCTTCCACTCCCTGTCCACACTCCCCTCCTAAACTCACCTGGAATCTCCAACAAGACCCTCACAACAACACAGAGGAGAACACAGATCGGACCTTCACAACTAAAATCCAGAAGACCATCACTCTGTCAGACACACATGATGGATTCACCATCAGCTGTTCTGCCACATATCCTGTGAATGAAGGAAAACAAGTCAAGACAGCAGAGGAGACAACGACTCTCAATGTTTCATGTAAGACAACCAGTGTTTGTTATTGGATCCTGTCAGCACATCATGTGCTGATATTAATGAATAAAGTTAATCTCACATTTTCCTCAGATGCTCCCAAGAACACCTCAGTGTCCATCAGTCCATCAGGTTTGGTGTCAGCAGGTAGCTGGGTGAACCTGACCTGCTCCAGCAGAGCCAAGCCTCCTGCCAGCTTCAGCTGGTTCAACAACAGCACAGATGGAGACATCAGTGTAGCTGAAGGAGACTTTTACAGAGTCAATGTCACTGATGTCACTGATGGATGTTATTACTGTGTGGCCACAAACAGTCTTGGTAATGAAACCATCAAAATCATCATCGTCTTGAAACCATCAACAATCCCTCTGAATATTAAAGGTAAAAACGGAACTGGATTGATAAGCTTACTTTAAAAATGGGAACTTCTGCTACATGAGTTTGGTTACATGTCTTCTTTCAGTGGTCACTTATATTTGGTTTGTCTCTATAAGACGAATCACCTGATCCATCTCTACCATTGGGGCCAGTTATTGGAGGAATCATTGGGATCATCGTTCTCATCTCCCTGGTTGTCTGTGTTTGGTAAGTATCTCAAATGAAAGCAGCTAATGGGATTCATAGTTGGTTGAAGGCACAGATGATGAAGTGATCTGTTGGCGTTTACACCTCTGCGCCAGCATGTCAACAGCATGTTTCTACATTCAATTTACGCACTAATCCAAATTCCTCATTGTTGATTTATTTTACAGCATTCTGTGCAGGAGGCCGACAAAGTTGACACATTCAACTCAACGACAGAATCAGGTGGGAAAATGCTAAACGTTTCTGTGCAGCATTGCGCTCTAAATGTTTTGCATCTGTCCACAGTGACTGTGTACTATAAGATATATGAAAGCATTTGGACTGAACACTAAATAGACAATCTACTGTATGAAATTCTTCATGAGAAAAATAGGGCAGGAAATGTGGCCAATTAGTCTGTTAGCACTGTGGTTAAAGATTGTGAAACTGGACAAACTGCACAAGACGAAATAATGACTTTTGTGACACAATATAAGATGTTTCGCGACAGTGTCACAACTGGATCTAGGCTCCAAATCCAGCTACTTAACATTTCATATTTTTGCAGAGTCAAACAGGTGAAGAGCTGTCTGTTAAAGAGCCAGCAAGAAAAACAGAAGAAGAAGAAAAAGAAGAAGACATCCATTATGGAGAGATGGACTTCTCCAAGCAGAGACCTGAAGCGTCCTCATCTTCAGAGCAGGACAGAGGACAGCAGCAGGACACGCTGTATGCACAGGTCAAAGTGTCCCAGACAGCAAACAGACTAACACAGACTGCTGACGGCCCAGAGGATCTCTACGCTCAAGTGAAGAAAAAATAGAGTTGTTTTGTTTGTGTACAGCAAGATTGCATTTGATTCATCTAAAATGTACTTTGATTTTTATTTAATCAGATCTTGTTTATGTTGACACTTGACACTTTCTCTCTCTGTATCTTCCCTGTAATTAATTACATAAAACTTTTGCAATATATCACTTTAACCATCTCTGTGTTCTTAGTGCTTTTGTGTTTGTATATTGAGTCATGAAGTGCATCACTGGAGAGGTCAGAAAATCTCCATAACAGTTCATACACGGACAAGATTTTTTGGGGGGCATTTTTATTTGACAGGACAGCTTAACACAAGAAAGGGGAGAGAAAGGGGGAACAACATGCAGCACAGGGCCCAGGTCGGGATCGAACCCACGGTTGCTGAGGTAAGGACTGAGCCTTTGTACATGGGCACACACTCAACCAGGTGAGGTGCCCGGCGCCCCTGGACAAATATTTAATTGTTAGTATTACAAGTGTGGCAATAAGTGGCAGAAGAATGACACTCAGATAATTTAAGAGTTCCGACAACGCTACTTGGGATAGGCACAAGACCTCTAAAGCTCACAGATCCATTTATCTAAAATGAGGGGGTCAGAGACAAAGTAATTATAAAAATATACAATCTTATTTATTTCATCATGTTTTAAAATAGCAATGTCTTTGCTGTAAAAAAGGGAAGTGATGATGGATATTAGAAAAATAAACAAAAACACAATTCAAATAAACAAACCAGCATGCGTAATGAAAAGAAACAAAATCAACCAAAATGAAACCATGCAATATGTACAAAGTTAATAGCAATATTTACAAAGCTAATGTTTAGGAGTTCAAGCACTTAGCCGTGCCAATCCAAGACCACGCTGTGCATCCAAACAGTCCTGCACACCCAGACAATTTGTATCCGTTTCCAGAACAATTTGTAACAGTTAACCAGGACACTCTAGCTATGTCCAGAATAGGGATGGGCATGATTAATCGACGATTGATCATTAAGAATTTCGTCGATCACGTTAATTTGTCATCGATTAAACTAATGCAGTTTGCGTTGTGTAGTGTGATTGAAGCAATGAAATGAATTCCACTGTGCCACCCGGGGGCGCCATAGGCTGCTCAGTTACCTGCGGTTTCCGTTTTGATTCAAAGTAAACATGAAGAGGTCACGGTGAAGTGTGGCGTGGGACCATTTTGATTTAAGAAATGACTTAGTTCACTGCGACGCCGTGTATAAATGTACTGTATTTATATAGCGCTTTTCCAGTCTTAACAACTACTCAAAGTGCTTTACATAGTACAGGAACCATTCACCATTCCCACACAGTCACACGCTGAGGCCGCATCTGCCGTACAAGGCGCCACTTGCTCATCAGCAGGCAACTTGGGTTTCAGTGTCTTGCCCAAGGACACTTCGACATGGGACTGCAGGGCTGGGGATCAAACCACCAACCTTCCGATTGGTAAGCAAACACTCTACTACTGAGCCACATCCACTCCCATATATAAGTACAACACGGCCACGACTCAAATGATGTACCACAAAGTGCATCCGACCCTGGTTAATGTCGGTGGCGGTGCATCTTGCTCTCAGTCTCAACCTAGCATCAACTCGCCGTTAGCACGGAGGAGCTGCGACGCACAACGAGCAGAGGAAATTACCCAAGGGATCTGCACGTTCATTGAGATGGATATTGGAAGCAGCATGTCACATTCCGTCACGACGTACCATCACCAGACTGGTAGAAACTCACTACGAACAACGGAATAAGGTTCCCCGACCCGGGTTGGCCAAGTTAGCGCGGAGGTACCTGTGCATCCCCGGCGGGTGTTTTTGGCGGCTGGACTGACGGTCACCAGGTAGCGGTTACGTCTGACCCATGGATGTCTTAAGTGAACCTCAGACCCCAGATCATGTCAACCTGAAAAAAACCCACAAAAACCAGTACACTGGTGCAGAAGTTGCATGTGAGTTACTGGTTATTTTGTATTAGGCTTTGTCCGTGCCTTGGATAGTTTTGAGTTACGTTTTGACAAAACCTGTCAGATCTAAGTAGTATGTTTTTGGTTAAGTTATGGTTAAGTTATTATTTAACATGATTCTTTTTATTTATTATTTTGGAACAAACAAGGGTCTCCGTTTAACAATGCTGGCTCGCAGCAGCAGGTTCCGCTGCTTCAGAGCACCACCGCGCATATATCTTCAAGTTTAGCCTAACCTCCAGTTTAACTGTCACAAGTTGTTCTTCTTGTAATTAAGACCTCATCCAGTATTTTCATTGCGTTTTTAATTTATAAAAAGTTAAATAAATAATGAATTTAATATACAAATATTAATGATTAATCGGTAATTGATCATTAATTCTCCCGACGATCGACGAAGAAAATTTAATCGAATGCCCATCCCTAGTCCAGAACATTTCTTTTACCGGAATCCAGAACAGCATCAGTGGGAGGATAAACGCGCCGGGGAGTACTGGCCCTTTAATTAGTTGTGGCACCACGATAGCCACACAGCAGCATGTATGAGGCTGCAGCCCGGTCCAGCGATTTACAGGACACGCCGCCCTTGAACCCCGGCGGAGGCACGCACTCCGCGCACGCACACAGCGGCCCACACGAGACACCCAACGCCAGCAGCCCAGGTGTAAATCTACACACACGGGGACATCCACAGCCAAGACAGGGTCGGCTCACACCGCAGCAAACTGATCACCTAAAGCAGCGGCAAAAACGCGCAACCAGCCAACCCGGACACGTCTCCACACACACCCAGCAGGAGAAGACAGAGAAACAGAATGAGTCCACACATACAGGCTTAAATAATGCCCTCACCTCTCCCAATCAAGCGGGATGAGCACCAGTTATGCTGATCCGCGCTCCCGTGTGCTTAGGGGCGGATTGGCCATCTGGCAATTCTGGCAAATGCCAGAGGGGCCGGACCATTTTTTTTTATGTGGGCCGGTCAGATTTGGTCGACCGACCCAATCAGAGGCAGTCTCACGTCAGTTCGTGATGGAATCATGAAAATAAATCTATTAGATCGTGATACCATCACGTAATTGTGAAGATTTACGTGATGGGGTCACGTTTTTTAAACTAATGTATTTTAATGGGAAGCATCTTTCGTGATTACAGCACGTTTCTTTCTGCCAATCGGCTGCAGCAGAGAAGCTGGATACAGCTGCGCTATTATTGGTATTTTTAGCCCAATAATCGCTGTTTTTATCAACATTTATTCACCAGATCGTATCATGGTTTTTATGTATTTCTTTTACTGTTATTACTTCGGTCTATTTCACCCAGGGAAGCTGGATGGCTTTATGTTTATTGATTTTTTTTTAACTATAACGCTACATCTGTCAACATTTATTTAGATGTTATCATGTTATTCATTTCTTTATTTTAATCATATTATTTTGGTCTTATTACCAGTGAAATATTACAGTAAATAAGACAGAAGAGTAGCCTAAGCTACGATATGAGCCGACCTGGGCGCATTCAAAGCAGGTATCCCACAATGCAACGCGGCCATTCATTCAGAGAATCGGACAACGATCAGCGGGTCTTTAACGCCAGTATCGCTTCAATGTAGGCTACACATATATAATCTGTGGGTTTGTCACCAGCAACAACACGTTGCTCAGTTTTCTTCCAGTAAGTTATGCATCGTAATAACATTTAAAAAAATCAGATGAAGACTCCGGAAGTGACGTAATAATTTATAAGAATTTAATAAGAATTTATACAATAAAAATACTAATAATGAAAAAATAGTGTTTTATGCTAAGCACGTTGATTTGCCTTGTATATACTATACATACCTCATATCAATCACCATGGTTACAGCTTGTAACCATAACCTTTGCCTTTACTGAGAGATTTTTTTAAAATTAAGAAGGGACTAGTTTTAGGAAGCATTTTCAGGAAATTAAAAGGATAAGCAGATTGTTGCCGAGGTTTTTGTTCACAGAGTAAGATGTATATATCTTTGTTTGGGTATCTGTGCATATACAACATGTGTTTTGGCATTTTTGGCACACTTATACCTCAGCCTACTGCACACAGACACATGTACATTTTGCATATTCTGCTGAAATAGAGACCTGTGGTGCCATGCCAACAATCTCATTCAACCATTTCACAAACTGAGGAGTTGGTGGTGACATGGGTCAGAGGGTATCAGAGGTCATAAATGATGAACCAATCAATGGGCTCTGCTCCTATAGGCACCTTGGTGTTCATATGGACAACACCTGGCTGGAAGGCCTGTGTTCAAAGTGTGTGTTACCATTTAGAGCAGACACTCACGGTGAATCAGAGGGTTTATGTTGTACAAGGCTGCATTACAGAGCATATATATCCACATGGCAATATCTAAAAACATCTAATTTAAAGCTTGCTTGTCAGGTGACTGTCATGATGGTTGTGGAGAGGAATAGAAACCAGTCTCTCCAGGCAAGCACAGAGAATATGACCTGATTATTCTCCATGCAAAGTATGAATTATTATAGTATATTAACATTTCTAAACTATAGGCCTATTCGGACCTACCTCAATTAAAACTTTAAATAATGTTGCTTGAGGCTGCAGGGGTTTTGCAATACCTTCATGATATGATGCCTATAGGGTTGTGTGTAGGTTGCTCTTGTGAAAGATGAGCAATAGATTGTAGCTGTGTGATGTGCTTCAGTCTGGCTACATATCACTTTTTTATTGTAAGTATATGTCAGCTGTATGATAAAACAATATGTCAAGTGTTATGTGTGAAGAATTTGAACTCAAGGCAGATATCACTCCGGGGACAATAAAGTATCGCTTGCAAATTGGTCTCCATGATTTGTGAAAATTGTCGTAGGTCTATATCAAACATATCGTTGGAAAGGTCTCAACCCCCACAGTAACATATGTCAGTCTGAAGAGGATACATTACTCCTGCTTTGAAATATCAAATACATGAAACTGTAATTAATTATTATTATTATCTTCATTGTTTAAATCATGAAATACAATGTTAGACAAAAACATCAATATTACGAATATTATGTATTTGTATTTTTCCTATCCGGGAGCGGTACGTACTATGTCACTTCCGAGTCTTCAGCTGATTTTTTAAAATGTTATTACGGTGCATAACTTACTGGAAGAAAACTGAGCAACGTGTTGTTGCAAAACCACAGATTATATATATGTAGCCTACATTGAAGCGATACTAACGTTAAAGGTCCGCTGATCGCTGTCCGATTCTCTGAATGAATGGCCGCATTGCATTGTGGGATACCTGCTTTGAATGCGCCCAGGTCGGCTCATATCGTAGCATAGGCTACTCTTCTGTCTTATTTACTGTAATATTTCACCGGTAATAAGACCAAAATAATATGATTAAAATAAAGAAATTAATAACATGATAACATCTAAATAAATGTTGACAGATGTAGCGTTATAGTTTAAAAAATGTCAATAAACATAAAGCCATCCAGCTTCCCTGGCCGAAATAGACCGAAGTAATAACAGTAAAAGAAATACATAAAAACCATGATACGATCTGGTGAATAAATAGCCCAGGTAAAAACAGCGATTATTGGGCTAAAAATACCAATAATAACGCAGCTGTATCCAGCTTCTCTGCTGCAGCCTGTTTTGTCATTTCCTTGCCATAAATATTGACATTTTTACCATAAATTGGTGGCTAAAAAGTATCAGAATGCAAGAATTGAAGTCTTTTACTCTTAAAATTTCCTGGGGGGGGGGGGGGACCCTCAGACCCCCCCCTGCTGTATGTGTTCCACCAAAGGCCAATTCTGAGCAAGGAACAACCCTGAAGTATATTCACAGACAGCCATAAATATATAAATATATATATATATATATATATATATATATATATATAAAAATTGCACAGTTAGAGAGTTAAAACAGATGAAAAGATGGAGAAACAGACAGACATTATGTGCAATGTCAACAGAGAGAGAAACATGGACAAACGAACAGACAGACAGTGACAACAAAGAACAAACATACTGTAGAGAATGACAGTAACAGTATACAAACGGAATAAATAGGCAGTATGTGTAAATTTGTTATAAATGTGTGCTATTTAAAAAGTAGTAAGCATTGTTTGCCAGTTACTACATGAAATATTAAAAAATCTGGTACATAAGTTACTGCTTATATTATTTCACGATCTGTACACAAATATAACTAGTGAATGCACGTGTCCGTGGGTGGGGCTGCATGGGCGTGGTAATGTGGGCTGGTGTGGCTACAGTTCCAGGGCTGAATTTTGGTCCCAGTCCGCCCCTGCGTGTGCAGGTAAGAGGGAAGGGAAAACCTCATCCTGTCACACAAGGACATTTTTTTGGCATGTATATATTCACACTATGTTTCTATGAGTTCTTTGGAAGCTACCGGGTAAAACTGAATTGGTGAGACCTTGACACTTTTTCTCTGTAACTTCCCTGTAATTAATTACATAAAACTTTTGCAATATATCACTTTAACAATCTCTGTGTTCTTAGTGCTTTTGTGTTTGTATATTGAGTCATGAAGTGCATCACTGGAGAGGTCAGAAAATCTCCATAACAGTTCATTCATGGACAAGATTTTTTGGGGGGCATTTTTATTTGACAGGACAGCTTAAGACAAGAAAGGGGAGAAAAAGGGGGAACAATATGCAGCACAGGGCCCAGGTCGGGATCGAACCCACGGTTGCTGCGGTAAGGACTGAGCTTTTGTACATGGGCACACACTCAACCAGGTGAGGTGCCCGGCGCCCCTGGACAAATATTTAATTGTTAGTATTACAAGAAAATATTGGCCTTCGCAACCTGATTTTTTTTGCAATACATTTAAAGTGTGAGATGTTGAATGTTGTTTAATAAATGAAGATGTGTAGTGTAGCGTGAATTAATCTTCACATGAGAGACAGATCAGCTGCTTCGTGGAAACTATCAACAGTCTCTCTTTAGCGCTGTCTACTGCATGTTGGATTCCTCTGCAGGGCTCTCAAGTGTCACGCATTGAGCGTGACAGTCACTCATTTCGGTCTTTTGTCACGCACTCCCGCCACACATTGTATTTCTCACGCAGAAAAACTATTTATAATATATTAAATATGCCGCAGCGCTCAACATTTCTCTGGCCGCGCCGCTCTCACTATGGAACCGGCAGAAATCAAGCGTCTCCCCTGGAGTTCTTAGTCGAGCCTGCCGCTTATCAATCAGCCAATCAAAAAAAACAAAGAAAGGGGCTACACCAGACGCGCCGTCAGCTGATTTTGCCGAGGCTTCGGCTCGAATGTTTTGAGTGTAGTAGCCCTGAATGTATTTTGAAAAGTTGACTGACAAATATGAAACGTGGCTTAGTGTCCACTCTCACTGTAAAAAGCTGCAGCTTCAGGTTTATGGACGCGCTCTGCTGTGGAGATGCTGCGGCAGATGTGACGCGTTTGAGCTCCGTTAATTCTGTTTTCCACCTCCGACGTAGAGCAGCGTTCAGCCACTTCACTAAACTTTGTCTCATTCAGAGACCCAGACGGGGATCTATGGTCTGTCAGAAGGTCTGAGGTCTACCGTATCAGCAGAGCAATCACGTAATGCACAGCAGACTATTGTGCAGGTGGATTATTTTCTGAAATATTGTGACTTTATTCTTGTAATAGCCTATTATCACTTTATTTTTCACAAAATATCACGACTCCTCCAAATCTCAGAGAACATGGGATGAGTTATATTTTGAATGTGCAAACGTTTTGGACATGAGCAGAAATCTTGCTCAAACACATCTGAAATATTAAACAGGGGTTTATTAATCCATTAAAATGAATAATGTATAATTGAGGTGAATAATTGTCAAATACACATTTAAGGAGGTTACTTCCCCAACAAAAGATGCAAAAGAGAAGGTAAGAGTAAATGATGCCTAAGCTACATGTGTGCTGACTCAGATACAATTAGGAAAGTTGATCCAAAGGAGAATAAATAGTTGAAAGCAATACAGAATACCTGAGAGCCTTACTGCAATATATTCCATTATGTTTTTATATTTGAATTGTAATTTGTGTCCCTTTACATAAAGATATTTCCAGCATATTGATTCAGAAAAAGGTACTAATAGGTGGATAGAAATTCACCACAATGCAGGAAATGAAGTGTTTAATGCTCAACATTTTCTGGGGGTGGACCCCCAGAACCCCCCCATCATAAGTCACCAAACAAATCTGGAACCAGAACCCTGTCCTTTGGGCTGCCAGGCCAGCTATGATTATTGGTGCCATCTAACTAACATCTACAAACTGGAAGCTATAATGAACATACACTGGATATTAACAAGCTGGGCGGGGGGGGAATGTCACTCTTGCCTGTCTTCAAAACTTGAGAGCCCTGCCTCTGCATTTTGTTTTGTTGAAGGACCAGTGTGTAGGACTTAGATGGATCTATTGGCAGTAATATAATCTTCATAATTATGTTTACATTAATGTATAATCACCTGAAACTTAGAATTGTTGTGTTTTCGTTGGCTTAGAAAAAAGCCCAAAACAGACAAACCTAACACTGGCTTTTCACGCCAAGAACCCCAAAACTGACACAAATTAGACCATGGACTCTCATTTAATGAGATTTGTCCCGTGGTCCCCCACTTGATAGGAGTTATGCTTTAGATGTTTCATTACAGCATGTGTATGAAAACAATGACCAGAATAGTCATACATTGTTATTAAGGGTGCTCCGATCAGGATTTTTGGGGCCGATCACCGATCACCGATTGCTGGCAGACGTATCGGCCGATACTGATCACCGATCACTTTTATGAACTGAAAATTACGCCATTACATAACAGTCACACATGTTTAGAGAATGTATCAGTAACGGTTTGGCTTTCTGTCCTAGCTCAAAATCTAAAAAATGTCCTTTCAATCACTGCACATTTCTTCAGCACACACAGACACACACAGTCAGTCACACACACACACACACACACACACACACACACACACACACACACACACACACACACACACACACACACACACACACACACACACACACACACACACACGGGGAAACAGCTGTTTGAGCGGCGCCGGAGCTGCTAGCTACACGGCTCACACCCACGGACCGACACACACACACCGACACACACACACACACGGACCAACACACACGGACCGACACACACACACACGGACCGACACACACACACACGGACCGACACACACACACGGACCGACACACACACACACGGGGAAACAGCTGTTTGAGCGGCGCCGGAGCTGCTAGCTACACGGCTCACACACACGGACCGACACACACACGGACCGACACACACACACACGGACCAACACACACGGACCGACACACACACACACGGACCGACACACACACACACGGACCAACACACACACACACGGGGAAACAGCTGTTTGAGCGGCGCCGGAGCTGCTAGCTACACGACTCCGCTCTGCCTTAGCGTTAGCTAACTTTGAAAACTCCTCATCCTCCTTTCTGTGACTAACCTTCAAATGTATGATGAGGTTGGTGGTGTTGAAATGTCTTTGGAGATTTCCGCCTCGTGGTATTTCCTCGGTACACATGTTGCTAATCGCTAGTGTATTGTCTTTTTCCCAGATAGCAATGAGTCGGCGGACCACCAGCGGTGCTCCAGAGGCAGTAGAAGCGTCAGAATGGTGTAATCACAAACACGTTTGCCGGAGCACCACCGGTGGCAGCCGCTTTTTAAAAGCAGTCTGTCTTCCTAGCGTCTTCGTTCCGCGGCCTGCCGCGGGCCAACTGCTGTTCTGCTGCTGTTCAGACACCTTGTAGAACTGCCAGACCGCTGAATGTAGGGACGCCGCCATTTTGAAAATGTTCTCAGGAGTAGTGCGCTCTTAATACATCCATGGTAGTGCGTCATCTGATCGGCCTATCTGATCGGCCTTTATGGAGACCACCGATCGGACTACTTAAAGCCATTATCGGCCGATACCGATCGGTGGCCGATTGATCGGAGCACCCTTAATTGTTATTATGTTGCTTAATGATGGAATTATAGTGAAAACAACGTATTCCCCTTTTTGCTGGTGACCCACTGGAACCCCTTTTAGGGGCCTCTTGGGGTCCATGGACCTCACTTTGAGAACCACTTCTCTAGAGAGAGCCTTTTGCGTTTTTCTATTACCTGAAGGCCACCGTAGGTTCTCTACACATACGGGGTGAGGGAAGAGGAATTCAGCCGGTTGTGATCTGCAGCCTCATCACTAGATGCCCCTAAATGTGACACACTGCTCCTTTAAGTCCTGTGCTCATAATAAATGGCACAGAAGCACATATAGGGCTCAGCTTCTTGCTGAAAGACTGTGACCGGACTCATTCCATGGGTTGATGTTGCATGTTTTACAGTGAGACCAACCTGTTACCTATCTCGCCTGATATGGCAGGACGAGGTCACTGCACATTCAAAGCGATCCAATGGTGCTTTGATGGTCGATCAGATTAGTTGACCAGTTATTGATTTGACCTTATGTGTGGTGCCCCTCTGTCTGAGTCTTTATCTAGTTATTCTCGTTTAATGTTTTAATCCAGCCAGTATTCTGTCTTTTTCCAATCACTGTTATTAATCTGATTCTTTTTTTAGAGCCACTTCTTATGTTCCGTTATATTCAGTAATGTTTGTATTTCTCTTAAATGCTGGACTTTTTGTTTGCTGTATTCCGTTTGAACCTGAGATTAAAGAATCAGCAAAGAAGAAGCAGAAGCCTGAAATGAAAAATTTAGGAAGAGCAAATCTAGTGAACAAGAGGCTCCATGTGATGTGGGAGGAAGCTGCAACAATGGGACTTTGTGTGAAATAATTAGTTGAGATGAACAATGAGGCAACACATTAAGTTTGGTATTTTTTCTGATGTAAAAATATATATCTTAAAGTATATTATTGAGTGTTGAATGTGTTTACTGTTAGTAAATAAAAGAAATCAAGTTTTTTTTGTAAAACGTTTCCTTCAGATTGATTCATTTGATGCATTCAGTTGACAACTGTGAATTATATTTTAATTGAAATGTTTCTTAATAAAATGTGTATTTCTGCATGGAGAGCAAATGAACTGGTGTTTATTCCACATACAGCAGGCAGCAGATAGACACACACTGGATATGAGCAGTGAAGGTGAAAACTTCCGGAATGGCTCTTATATTGACTGTATGTCATTTAACTCAGATGATATTTAGCAGGTGTAACCAGTTACTCTGTATTCATGAAACACGGGAAGTTCACCTGGTTGTGAGTTACAAATGCTAAACAGGGAAGTTTGTTATTCACACTAGAGCGCATTCACTTTGAAAACATCCACCCAAGGACCTCATTGCTGTTCTCCTTTTTAAATTGGGCTTGTTCGGTAAGACAATCTTTTTATTTAACTGATTTTGCTTAGTTTTTTTTAGCCAAGACTAAAATGATGTTGTCATTCTACTGAGCCATAAGAAGTGAGAGTTTGCATTTTGTGGTATTATATAGATTTGACTTCTGAAAATGTTGATTGATCACTAATTAAAACGCAGGGAATTCTGGTTGTATGGTGCAAGTTTCTCTGTAACAGCTCTAAAGTATGTTTAACAAGTAACTACATTATTGTGTTTGCAAATGTAGGTGATGGCAGCACTGTCTGTGAATATTGCAACAAACAATATCTTACTCCATATCCTATTTCTTTCAGGTGAGCTCGGTGTTCTGTGCAGATAGATACAGTAATCTAATTAGCTAATTTTGCTAGCTAATTTCTACTGAAATTGCAAAGGCAAAACTACATGAAAATCCTGCTGCTGGTGTACATTTTGTCTTTCTGTTCCTAGAGATTTGTTCCACCTTATATTAATCATGAGTCTTGTCTTCTTAGGTGCTTTGGCTACTTGTCCTTTTCTGTCAAACCTCTTCATTACGGTACCACAGATGGAAGCTCTGAGTGGGTCTTGTTTACAAATCCCATGTAACTTTAGCGCTAAACCAGAACCACCGGCTGATAACAGCAATTATGTTGGAATCTGGAATATAGACATTTCTAATCATGATCTAAAAACTGCGGTTTTCAGCAGTACAAACACAGTTAACATCTATCCAATGAATATTACTGGAAACCTGAGTGAGAAAGACTGCACCACTTTATTTTCCAGTTTAATTACAAATTACACAAACAAATTTTACTTCAGAATTATGAGCAGTGCATACAATGCAACAGCTGTTTGTGATCCTCTTCAAATAACAGTTAAAGGTAAGAGAGGGTTTGTATCATTCTGTAATGTTTTATTTTAGATATAACAAGAAAATGATGCACAGCTTCTGATTCTGTCTTAAACCCCAGATTCCCCCCCGAGCCCCAGAATTGAGATCCCAGGTGATCTGAAGGAGAAGGAGTCTGTCACTATAAGCTGCTCAGCTTCCACTCCCTGTCCACACTCCCCTCCTAAACTCACCTGGAATCTCCAACAAGACCCTCACAACAACACAGAGGAGAACACAGATCGGACCTTCACAACTAAAATCCAGAAGACCATCACTCTGTCAGACACACATGATGGATTCACCATCAGCTGTTCTGCCACATATCCTGTGAATGAAGGAAAACAAGTCAAGACAGCAGAGGAGACAACGACTCTCAATGTTTCATGTAAGACAACCAGTGTTTGTTATTGGATCCTGTCAGCACATCATGTGCTGATATTAATGAATAAAGTTAATCTCACATTTTCCTCAGATGCTCCCAAGAACACCTCAGTGTCCATCAGTCCATCAGGTTTGGTGTCAGCAGGTAGCTGGTTGAACCTGACCTGCTCCAGCAGAGCCAAGCCTCCCGCCAGCTTCAGCTGGTTCAACAACAGCAAAGATGGAGACATCAGTGTAGCTGAAGGAGACTTTTACAGAGTCAATGTCACTGATGTCACTGATGGATGTTATTACTGTGTGGCCACAAACAGTCTTGGTAATGAAACCATCAAAATCATCATCGTCTTGAAACCATCAACAATCCCTCTGAATATTAAAGGTAAAAACGGAACTGGATTGATAAGCTTACTTTAAAAATGGGAACTTCTGCTACATGAGTTTGGTTATATGTCTTCTTTCAGTGGTCACTTATATTTGGTTCGTCTCTATAAGACGAATCACCTGATCCATCTCTACCATTGGGGCCAGTTATTGGAGGAATCATTGGGATCATCGTTCTCATCTCCCTGGTTGTCTGTGTTTGGTAAGTATCTCAAATGAAAGCAGCTAATGGGATTCATAGTTGGTTGAAGGCACAGATGATGAAGTGATCTGTTGGCGTTTACACCTCTGCGCCAGCATGTCAACAGCATGTTTCTACATTCAATTTACGCACTAATCCAAATTCCTCATTGTTGATTTATTTTACAGCATTCTGTGCAGGAGGCCGACAAAGTTGACACATTCAACTCAACGACAGAATCAGGTGGGAAAATGCTAAACGTTTCTGTGCAGCATTGCGCTCTAAATGTTTTGCATCTGTCCACAGTGACTGTGTACTATAAGATTTATGAAAGCATTTGGACTGAACACTAAATAGACAATCTACTGTATGAAATTCTTCATGAGAAAAATAGGGCAGGAAATGTGGCCAATTAGTCTGTTAGCACTGTGGTTAAAGATTGTGAAACTGGACAAACTGCACAAGACGAAACAATGACTTTTGTGACACAATATAAGATGTTTCGCGACAGTGTCACAACTGGATCTAGGCTCCAAATCCAGCTACTTAACATTTCATATTTTTGCAGAGTCAAACAGGTGAAGAGCTGTCTGTTAAAGAGCCAGCAAGAAAAACAGAAGAAGAAGAAAAAGAAGAAGACATCCATTATGGAGAGATGGACTTCTCCAAGCAGAGACCTGAAGCGTCCTCATCTTCAGAGCAGGACAGAGGACAGCAGCAGGACACGCTGTATGCACAGGTCAAAGTGTCCCAGACAGCAAACAGCCTAACACAGACTGCTGACGGCCCAGAGGATCTCTACGCTCAAGTGAAGAAAAAATAGAGTTGTTTTGTTTGTGTACAGCAAGATTGCATTTGATTCATCTAAAATGTACTTTGATTTTTATTTAATCAGATCTTGTTTATGTTGACACTTGACACTTTCTCTCTCTGTATCTTCCCTGTAATTAATTACATAAAACTTTTTCAATATATCACTTTAACCATCTCTGTGTTCTTAGTGCTTTTGTGTTTGTATATTGAGTCATGAAGTGCATCACTGGAGAGGTCAGAAAATCTCCATAACAGTTCATACACGGACAAGATTTTTTGGGGGGCATTTTTATTTGACAGGACAGCTTAACACAAGAAAGGGGAGAGAAAGGGGGAACAACATGCAGCACAGGGCCCAGGTCGGGATCGAACCCACGGTTGCTGAGGTAAGGACTGAGCCTTTGTACATGGGCACACACTCAACCAGGTGAGGTGCCCGGCGCCCCTGGACAAATATTTAATTGTTAGTATTACAAGTGTGGCAATAAGTGGCAGAAGAATGACACTCAGATAATTTAAGAGTTCCGACAACGCTACTTGGGATAGGCACAAGTAGGGATGGGAATCGAGCACCGGTTCTTCTTTAGAACCGGTTCCCAGTGAATCAATTCCTTGGAACCGTTAGTGTACCTGCTTAATGATTCCGCTTAACGGTTCCGCCCGTTGCAAATGTGTCATGACCGTCACACGCGCTGCGTTCTTTTGGTTACGCAGCAAACGTGTCATCGAGGCAGAAGCGATCTAAAGTGTGGTTATATTTCACTCGAAAAGACGCCAATGCAGTCATTTGCAACAGTTGTAAAAGTTTAATTTCGGCAAAGGGGGGAACTACCTCCAATATGCAGAAGCATTTGGCCACACAGCACGCAATCCGTTTGCAGGACTGTCGCGTGTTTGATTCTCTACTACTCAGCGACACAGCAACAACAAGTGAGTCAAGCAGCAGCGGAGCTAACGAGACGCCATCTGCTATTAATGCCAAAGGTAACTTGTCTATTTAGTTAATGTGAGCGCCGTTTCATTGTGTAAACTTTACCTATACGGAAAAAATCCAGCTTTATAGAAGCCTTCCGCCCATTCCAACCAAAGACAGCGCCAGTTTCTGGTGGTGTAAGAAGAGTGACGCGTTGCCAGTGTTGTCAGCTCTAGCTGAGAAGTATCTCTGTGTCCGAGCTTCCTCCACCCCTTCTGAAAGGGTGTTCTCCACTGCTGGAGACACCCTAAGTCCAGAGAGATCTTGTATCCTTCCTGAGAGGGCAAACATGACCATTTTTCTGCACAAAAATTGTTAATTTGCCCAAGTTGATAGTTGTCGTCTTTACAGAAGACTTCTTTCTATTTTGTATGTCAGTTGAGTTGAATTTAGTTTCAGGTTGAATATTTCCAAAGGCACAAGCTCTTCAGAGCCGATCCGCCCTATACGCTCACTACGCAAGCTGCGTAGGGCCCCGCAAATTACTCGAGGCCCCGCCTCCCCCTCATGTCATAGCGCGTCAATTAATGTTTACAACATCCATGACAAAATTAAGCGAAACTATTCTTCTGGTCACGAAAAAAGGAGAAAAAAAACACCATGTGAACCAAGTGAATTGCGGGAACAACAATCAGGTAAACTTGTGTTCTCTCCTCTCCAAGTTTGATGTCAGCAAAGTAAAGTTATGTTTATGTGCATTTCTATTGTGCTTTTTTTCGGTCTTTCTAACCTAGCTGGGCAGGCAGGCAGTGCATCTCTTGGTCTGTGTCTAGCTGCTAACGCCAGTCACTTCCAGGGCTGTGTTTTGTGACTTTGTGCCTGACAAACGTGAGAGTAAAATACAATTATTTATTACGTTTGATAAACGACAAAGTGCAACGGTGTTTGTTTACTGCAGCTCGGAAAAGATAACCGCGTCGGGTGTGTTATCATGCGTTAGGCGCGTGCACGAAATGAAACGCACATTTTTCAAGAAGAAATATATGTGAAGACAAGACAGACTGTAGGCTACAATATATGGGCGTGAATGATGGCACTCATCAAAGTACACATTATACATACTTTTAAGACACTGATTATCTAGTCTCAGACAATGTGTAGTTAAAAACTCTAAACAACTGCACTAATTATGCAAGATGGAAAGCAATGTATTGACAATTTGACATTGATTTATAGGCTATATTGAATTTAAAATGTTGATTAGCTGGACAATATGGATGCACATCCCTCAGTAAATAATAACCATAAATCAAGAATTGCTTCAACATGCATAATAATAAATAAATAAAAACTTGAACATGCTATGGCAAGCCATTTTAGCTTTTATTCATTAACAGTTTATGCATTTTTGATATCAAGAATTAAATTTATTACTATTTGCAATGTGAATTATTGATTATTTTTACTAGTAGGGCCCCTTAATTTTTATCTACCAATGTCTATTTTTGATATCAGGAATTACATGTTCACTTGTACAAAAATTAATTCTTGATATCACTCACAGGGATTATTGATATCTGCATCACTAGTTCACTATTTAAATATTACAAGAAAGTGCAGAAAGGAATATTTTGATGGTAAGATTTTAATTCAAACATTCAAATGTTTGTAACATGTAACAAGTAGTGTAAATGACTGCTTAACTAACTATGTGATATTCTTCTCAGTTTATTCTAGACAGTCCAAATAGTGGTGGTGCCCATACTGATGCCGAAAATGCCCAGGCTGTAGAGAGAACCAAAATTAATCCCAAAAGCCAAAGTTCAGGGTTATAATTTATTATTTTCTTGTTATTTATGTTTACGTTAATATTCACTTATGTAATAATATTCACTTGTTATCTTAATATTATAGAAAATACTCTATTCAATAAATATTGTTGGTTTGAACCTCATTCTGTTCTATATTGTTGTACTTATTCTTTGACTGTTTTGTTTAAAGGAGGAAGGATTGTATTGGGAGCACTGAAGTGTCAGGTGTGACTGTGTGGCAAATGGTTTACATAGCTCACAGCATCACGGGTCAGGTAGAGGGCCCCTTAGCAGAATTTTGCTAAGGGCCCCAGGGAGGTCCGGATCGGCACTGAAGCTCTTCCTTGACTGTTTACAGTCTGTGTTTTTTGTTTTTATGCCACTTAAATGGCAGTTTTATTTATTTTTTTGGCTGGACCAATGAATGTGAAAAAATCTATAGGTCCCTGGACTTTACTTTGTAGCTCACCTACTTTTAGGTTTGTTCTGAGGTTGCTACACATAATTTGTGTATACTCTGAGTATGTGCGGTGTTCTTATCAGATATTAAAGTGAGTTAATACAAACAAACAAATTTGTACTTATTTCCTCACCCAATGAGAATCGATAAGAGAATCGATAAGGAATCGAATCGATAAGCAATATCGATAATGGAATCGGAATCGTTAAATTCTTATCAATTCCCATCCCTAGGCACAAGACCTCTAAAGCTCACAGATCCATTTATCTAAAATGAGGGGGTCAGAGACAAAGTAATTATAAAAATATACAATCTTATTTATTTCGTCATGTTTTAAAATAGCAATGTCTTTGCTGTAAAAAAGGGAAGTGATGATGGATATTAGAAAAATAAACAAAAACACAATTCAAATAAACAAACCAGCATGCGTAATGAAAAGAAACAAAATCAACCAAAATGAAACCATGCAATATGTACAAAGTTAATAGCAATATTTACAAAGCTAATGTTTAGGAGTTCAAGCACTTAGCCGTGCCAATCCAAGACCACGCTGTGCATCCAAACAGTCCTGCACACCCAGACAATTTGTACCCGTTTCCAGAACAATTTGTAACAGTTAACCAGGACACTCTAGCTATGTCCAGAATAGGGATGGGCATGATTAATCGACGATCGACGATTGATCATTAAGAATTTCGTCGATCACGTTAATTTGTCATCGATTAAACTAATGCAGTTTGCGTTGTGTAGTGTGATTGAAGCAATGAAATTAATTCCACTGTGGCACCCGGGGGTGCCATAGGCTGCTCAGTTACCTGCGGTTTCCGTTTTGATTCAAAGTAAACATGAAGAGGTCACGGTGAAGTGTGGCGTGGGACCATTTTGATTTAAGAAATGACTTAGTTCACTGCGACGCCGTGTATAAATGTACTGTATTTATATAGCGCTTTTCCAGTCTTAACAACTACTCAAAGTGCTTTACATAGTACAGGAACCATTCACCATTCACACACAGTCACACGCTGAGGCCGCATCTGCCGTACAAGGCGCCACTTGCTCATCAGCAGGCAACTTGGGTTTCAGTGTCTTGCCCAAGGACACTTCGACATGGGACTGCAGGGCTGGGGATCAAACCACCAACCTTCCGATTGGTAAGCAAACACTCTACTACTGAGCCACATCCACTCCCATATATAAGTACAACACGGCCACGACTCAAATGATGTACCACAAAGTGCATCCGACCCTGGTTAATGTCGGTGGCGGTGCATCTTGCTCTCAGTCTCAACCTAGCATCAACTCGCCGTTAGCACGGAGGAGCTGCGACGCACAACGAGCAGAGGAAATTACCCAAGGGATCTGCACGTTCATTGAGATGGATATTGGAAGCAGCATGTCACATTCCGTCACGACGTACCATCACCAGACTGGTAGAAACTCACTACGAACAACGGAATAAGGTTCCCCGACCCGGGTTGGCCAAGTTAGCGCGGAGGTACCTGTGCATCCCCGGCGGGTGTTTTTGGTGGCTGGACTGACGGTCACCAGGTAGCGGTTACGTCTGACCCATGGATGTCTTAAGTGAACCTCAGACCCCAGATCATGTCAACCTGAAAAAAACCCACAAAAACCAGTACACTGGTGCAGAAGTTGCATGTGAGTTACTGGTTATTTTGTATTAGGCTTTGTCCGTGCTTTGGATAGTTTTGAGTTACGTTTTGACAAAACCTGTCAGATCTAAGTAGTATGTTTTTGGTTAAGTTATGGTTAAGTTATTATTTAACATGATTCTTTTTATTTATTATTTTGGAACAAACAAGGGTCTCCGTTTAACAATGCTGGCTCGCAGCAGCAGGTTCCGCTGCTTCAGAGCACCACAGCGCATATATCTTCAAGTTTAGCCTAACCTCCAGTTTAACTGTCACAAGTTGTTCTTCTTGTAATTAAGACCTCATCCAGTATTTTCATTGCGTTTTTAATTTATAAAAAGTTAAATAAATAATGAATTTAATATACAAATATTAATGATTAATCGGTAATTGATCATTAATTCTCCCGACGATCGACGAAGAAAATTTAATCGAATGCCCATCCCTAGTCCAGAACATTTCTTTTACCGGAATCCAGAACAGCATCAGTGGGAGGATAAACGCGCCGGGGAGTACTGGCCCTTTAATTAGTTGTGGCACCACGATAGCCACACAGCAGCATGTATGAGGCTGCAGCCCGGTCCAGCGATTTACAGGACACGCCGCCCTTGAACCCCGGCGGAGGCACGCACTCCGCACACGCACACAGCGGCCCACACGAGACACCCAACGCCAGCAGCCCAGGTGTAAATCTACACACACGGGGACATCCAAAGCCAAGACAGGGTCGGCTCACACCGCAGCAAACTGATCACCTAAAGCAGCGGCAAAAACGCGCAACCAGCCAACCCGGACACGTCTCCACACACACCCAGCAGGAGAAGACAGATAAACAGAACGAGTCCACACATACAGGCTTAAATAATGCCCCCACCTCTCCCAATCAAGCGGGATGAGCACCAGTTATGCTGATCCGCGCTCCCGTGTGCTTAGGGGCGGATTGGCCATCTGGCAATTCTGGCAAATGCCAGAGGGGCCGGACCATTTTTTTTTATGTGGGCCGGTCAGATTTGGTCGACCGACCCAATCAGAGGCAGTCTCACGTCAGTTCGTGATGGAATCATGAAAATAAATCTATTAGATCGTGATACCATCACGTAATTGTGAAGATTTACGTGATGGGGTCACGTTTTTTAAACTAATGTATTTTAATGGGAAGCATCTTTCGTGATTACAGCACGTTTCTTTCTGCCAATCGGCTGCAGCAGAGAAGCTGGATACAGCTGCGCTATTATTGGTATTTTTAGCCCAATAATCGCTGTTTTTATCAACATTTATTCACCAGATCGTATCATGGTTTTTATGTATTTCTTTTACTGTTATTACTTCGGTCTATTTCACCCAGGGAAGCTGGATGGCTTTATGTTTATTGATATTTTTTAACTATAACGCTACATCTGTCAACATTTATTTAGATGTTATCATGTTATTCATTTCTTTATTTTAATCATATTATTTTGGTCTTATTACCAGTGAAATATTACAGTAAATAAGACAGAAGAGTAGCCTAAGCTACGATATGAGCCGACCTGGGCGCATTCAAAGCAGGTATCCCACAATGCAACGCGGCCATTCATTCAGAGAATCGGACAACGATCAGCGGGTCTTAAACGCCAGTATCGCTTCAATGTAGGCTACACATATATAATCTGTGGGTTTGTCACCAGCAACAACACGTTGCTCAGTTTTCTTCCAGTAAGTTATGCATCGTAATAACATTTTAAAAAATCAGATGAAGACTCCGGAAGTGACGTAATAGTGTTTTATGCTAAGCACGTTGATTTGCCTTGTATATACTATACATACCTCATATCAATCACCATGGTTACAGCTTGTAACCATAACCTTTGCCTTTACTGAGAGATTTTTTCAAAATTAAGAAGGGACTAGTTTTAGGAAGCATTTTCAGGAAATTAAAAGGATAAGCAGATTGTTGCCGAGGTTTTTGTTCACAGAGTAAGATGTATATATCTTTGTTTGGGTATCTGTGCATATACAACATGTGTTTTGGCATTTTTGGCACACTTATACCTCAGCCTACTGCACACAGACACATGTACATTTTGCATATTCTGCTGAAATAGAGACCTGTGGTGCCATGCCAACAATCTCATTCAACCATTTCACAAACTGAGGAGTTGGTGGTGACATGGGTCAGAGGGTATCAGAGGTCATAAATGATGAACCAATCAATGGGCTCTGCTCCTATAGGCACCTTGGTGTTCATATGGACAACACCTGGCTGGAAGTGTTCAAAGTGTGTGTTATCATTTAGAGCAGACACTCACGGTGAATCAGAGGGTTTATTTTGTACAAGGCTGCATTACAGAGCATATATATCCACATGGCAATATCTAAAAACATCTAATTTAAAGCTTGCTTGTCAGGTGACTGTCATGATGGTTGTGGAGAGGAATAGAAACCAGTCTCTCCAGGCAAGCACAGAGAATATGACCTGATTATTCTCCATGCAAAGTATGAATTATTATAGTATATTAACATTTCTAAACTGTAGGCCTATTCGGACCTACCTCAATTAAAACTTTAAATAATGTTGCTTGAGGCTGCAGGGGTTTTGCAATACCTTCATGATATGATACCTATAGGGTTGTGTGTAGGTTGCTCTTGTGAAAGATGAGCAATAGATTGTAGCTGTGTGATGTGCTTCAGTCTGGCTACATATCACTTTTTTATTGTAAGTATATGTCAGCTGTATGATAAAACAATATGTCAAGTGTTATGTGTGAAGAATTTGAACTCAAGGCAGATATCACTCCGGGGACAATAAAGTATCGCTTGCAAATTGGTCTCCATGATTTGTGAAAATTGCCGTAGGTCTATATCAAACATATCGTTGGAAAGGTCTCAACCCCCACAGTAACATATGTCAGTCTGAAGAGGATACATTACTCCTGCTTTGAAATATCAAATACATGAAACTGTAATTAATTATTATTATTATCTTCATTGTTTAAATCATGAAATACAATGTTAGACAAAAACATCAATATTACGAATATTATGTATTTGTATTTTTCCTATCCGGGAGCGGTACGTAGGATACTATGTCACTTCCGAGTCTTCAGCTGATTTTTTAAAATGTTATTACGGTGCATAACTTACTGGAAGAAAACTGAGCAACGTGTTGTTGCAAAACCACAGATTATATATATGTAGCCTACATTGAAGCGATACTGGCGTTAAAGACCCGCTGATCGCTGTCCGATTCTCTGAATGAATGGCCGCATTGCATTGTGGGATACCGGCTTTGAATGCGCCCAGGTCGGCTCATATCGTAGCATAGGCTACTCTTCTGTCTTATTTACTGTAATATTTCACCGGTAATAAGACCAAAATAATATGATTAAAATAAAGAAATTAATAACATGATAACATCTAAATAAATGTTGACAGATGTAGCGTTATAGTTTAAAAAATGTCAATAAACATAAAGCCGTCCAGCTTCCCTGGCCGAAATAGACCGAAGTAATAACAGTAAAAGAAATACATAAAAACCATGATACGATCTGGTGAATAAATAGCCCAGGTAAAAACAGCGATTATTGGGCTAAAAATACCAATAATAACGCAGCTGTATCCAGCTTCTCTGCTGCAGCCTGTTTTGTCATTTCCTTGCCATAAATATAGACATTTTTACCATAAATTGGTGGCTAAAAAGTATCAGAATGCAAGAATTGAAGTCTTTTACCCTTAAAATTTCCTGGGGGGGGGGAGGACCCTCAGACCCCCCCCTGCTGTATGTGTTCCACCAAAGGCCAATTCTGAGCAAGGAACAACCCTGAAGTATATTCACAGACAGCCATAAATATATAAATATATATATATATATATATATATATATATATATATATATATATATATATAAATATATATATATATATATATATATATATATATATATATAAATTGCACAGTTAGAGAGTTAAAACAGATGAAAAGATGGAGAAACAGACAGACATTATGTGCAATGTCAACAGAGAGAGAAACATGGACAAACGAACAGACAGACAGTGACAACAAAGAACAAACATACTGTAGAGAATGACAGTAACAGCATACAAACGGAATAAATAGGCAGTATGTGTAAATTTGTTATAAATGTGTGCTACTTAAAAAGTAGTAAGCATTGTTTGCCAGTTACTACATGAAATATTAAAAAATCTGGTACATAAGTTACTGCTTATATTATTTCACGATCTGTACACAAATATAACTAGTGAATGCACGTGTCCGTGGGTGGGGCTGCATGGGCGTGGTAATGTGGGCTGGTGTGGCTACAGTTCCAGGGCTGAATTTTGGTCCCAGTCCGCCCCTGCGTGTGCAGGTAAGAGGGAAGGGAAAACCTCATCCTGTCACACAAGGACATTTTTTTGGCATGTATATATTCACACTATGTTTCTATGAGTTCTTTGGAAGCTACCGGGTAAAACTGAATTGGTGAGACCTTGACACTTTTTTTCTGTAACTTCCCTGTAATTAATTACATAAAACTTTTGCAATATATCACTTTAACAATCTCTGTGTTCTTAGTGCTTTTGTGTTTGTATATTGAGTCATGAAGTGCATCACTGGAGAGGTCAGAAAATCTCCATAACAGTTCATTCATGGACAAGATTTTTTGGGGGGCATTTTTATTTGACAGGACAGCTTAAGACAAGAAAGGGGAGAAAAAGGGGGAACAATATGCAGCACAGGGCCCAGGTCGGGATCGAACCCACGGTTGCTGCGGTAAGGACTGAGCTTTTGTACATGGGCACACACTCAACCAGGTGAGGTGCCCGGCGCCCCTGGACAAATATTTAATTGTTAGTATTACAAGAAAATATTGGCCTTCGCAACCTGATTTTTTTTGCAATACATTTAAAGTGTGAGATGTTGAATGTTGTTTAATAAATGAAGATGTGTAGTGTAGCGTGAATTAATCTTCACATGAGAGACAGATCAGCTGCTTCGTGGAAACTATCAACAGTCTCTCTTTAGCGCTGTCTACTGCATGTTGGATTCCTCTGCAGGGCTCTCAAGTGTCACGCATTGAGCGTGACAGTCACTCATTTCGGTCTTTTGTCACGCACTCCCGCCACACATTGTATTTCTCACGCAGAAAAACTATTTATAATATATTAAATATGCCGCAGCGCTCAACATTTCTCTGGCCGCGCCGCTCTCACTATGGAACCGGCAGAAATCAAGCGTTTCCCCTGGAGTTCTTAGTCGAGCCTGCCGCTTATCAATCAGCCAATCAAAAAAAACAAAGAAAGGGGCTACACCAGACGCGCCGTCAGCTGATTTTGCAGAGGCTTCGGCTCGAATGTTTTGAGTGTAGTAGCCCTGAATGTATTTTGAAAAGTTGACTGACAAATATGAAACGTGGCTTAGTGTCCACTCTCACTGTAAAAAGCTGCAGCTTCAGGTTTATGGACGCGCTCTGCTGTGGAGATGCTGCGGCAGATGTGACGCGTTTGAGCTCCGTTAATTCTGTTTTCCACCTCCGACGTAGAGCAGCGTTCAGCCACTTCACTAAACTTTGTCTCATTCAGAGACCCAGACGGGGATCTATGGTCTGTCAGAAGGTCTGAGGTCTACCGTATCAGCAGAGCAATCACGTAATGCACAGCAGACTATTGTGCAGGTGGATTATTTTCTGAAATATTGTGACTTTATTCTTGTAATAGCCTATTATCACTTTATTTTTCACAAAATATCACGACTCCTCCAAATCTCAGAGAACATGGGATGAGTTATATTTTGAATGTGCAAACGTTTTGGACATGAGCAGAAATCTTGCTCAAACACATCTGAAATATTAAAGTCCAGGGGTTTATTAATCCATTAAAATGAATAATGTATAATTGAGGTGAATAATTGTCAAATACACATTTAAGGAGGTTACTTCCCCAACAAAAGATGCAAAAGAGAAGGTAAGAGTAAATGATGCCTAAGCTACATGTGTGCTGACTCAGATACAATTAGGAAAGTTGATCCAAAGGAGAATAAATAGTTGAAAGCAATACAGAATACCTGAGAGCCTTACTGCAATATATTCCATTATGTTTTTATATTTGAATTGTAATTTGTGTCCCTTTACATAAAGATATTTCCAGCATATTGATTCAGAAAAAGGTACTAATAGGTGGATAGAAATTCACCACAATGCAGGAAATGAAGTGTTTAATGCTCAACATTTTCTGGGGGTGGACCCCCAGAACCCCCCCATCATAAGTCACCAAACAAAATCTGGAACCAGAACCCTGTCCTTTGGGCTGCCAGGCCAGCTATGATTATTGGTGCCATCTAACTAACATCTACAAACTGGAAGCTATAATGAACATACACTGGATATTAACAAGCTGGGCGGGGGGGGAATGTCACTCTTGCCTGTCTTCAAAACTTGAGAGCCCTGCCTCTGCATTTTGTTTTGTTGAAGGACCAGTGTGTAGGACTTAGATGGATCTATTGGCAGTAATATAATCTTCATAATTATGTTTACATTAATGTATAATCACCTGAAACTTAGAATTGTTGTGTTTTCGTTGGCTTAGAAAAAAGCCCAAAACAGACAAACCTAACACTGGCTTTTCACGCCAAGAACCCCAAAACTGACACAAATTAGACCATGGACTCTCATTTAATGAGATTTGTCCCGTGGTCCCCCACTTGATAGGAGTTATGCTTTAGATGTTTCATTACAGCATGTGTATGAAAACAATGACCAGAATAGTCATACATTGTTATTAAGGGTGCTCCGATCAGGATTTTTGGGGCCGATCACCGATCACCGATTGCTGGCAGACGTATCGGCCGATACTGATCACCGATCACTTTTATGAACTGAAAATTACGCCATTACATAACAGTCACACATGTTTAGAGAATGTATCAGTAACGGTTTGGCTTTCTGTCCTAGCTCAAAATCTAAAAAATGTCCTTTCAATCACTGCACATTTCTTCAACACACACAGTCAGTCACACACACACACACACACACACACACACACACACACACACACACACACACACACACACACACACACACACACACACACACACGGGGAAACAGCTGTTTGAGCGGCGCCGGAGCTGCTAGCTACACGGCTCACACCCACGGACCGACACACACACACCGACACACACACACACACACACGGACCAACACACACGGACCGACACACACACACACGGACCGACACACACACACACGGACCAACACACACACACACACGGGGAAACAGCTGTTTGAGCGGCGCCGGAGCTGCTAGCTACACGACTCCGCTCTGCCTTAGCGTTAGCTAACTTTGAAAACTCCTCATCCTCCTTTCTGTGACTAACCTTCAAATGTATGATGAGGTTGGTGGTGTTGAAATGTCTTTGGAGATTTCCGCCTCGTGGTATTTCCTCGGTACACACGTTGCTAATCGCTAGTGTATTGTCTTTTTCCCAGATAGCAATGAGTTGGCGGACCACCAGCGGTGCTCCAGAGGCAGTAGAAGCGTCAGAATGGTGTAATCACAAACACGTTTGCCGGAGCACCACCGGTGGCAGCCGCTTTTTAAAAGCAGTCTGTCTTCCTAGCGTCTTCGTTCCGCGGCCTGCCGCGGGCCAACTGCTGTTCTGCCGCTGTTCAGACACCTTGTAGAACTGCCAGACCGCTGAATGTAGGGACGCCGCCATTTTGAAAATGTTCTCAGGAGTAGTGCGCTCTTAATACATCCATGGTAGTGCGTCATCTGATCGGCCTATCTGATCGGCCTTTATGGAGACCACCGATCGGACTACTTAAAGCCATTATCGGCCGATACCGATCGGTGGCCGATCGATCGGAGCACCCTTAATTGTTATTATGTTGCTTAATGATGGAATTATAGTGAAAACAACGTATTCCCCTTTTTGCTGGTGACCCACTGGAACCCCTTTTAGGGGCCTCTTGGGGTCCATGGACCTCACTTTGAGAACCACTTCTCTAGAGAGAGCCTTTTGCGTTTTTCTATTACCTGAAGGCCACCGTAGGTTCTCTACACATACGGGGTGAGGGAAGAGGAATTCAGCCGGTTGTGATCTGCAGCCTCATCACTAGATGCCCCTAAATGTGACACACTGCTCCTTTAAGTCCTGTGCTCATAATAAATGGCACATAAGCACATATAGGGCTCAGCTTCTTGCTGAAAGACTGTGACCGGACTCATTCCATGGGTTGATGTTGCATGTTTTACAGTGAGACCAACCTGTTACCTATCTCGCCTGATATGGCAGGACGAGGTCACTGCACATTCAAAGCGATCCAATGGTGCTTTGATGGTCGATCAGATTAGTTGACCAGTTATTGATTTGACCTTATGTGTGGTGCCCCTCTGTCTGAGTCTTTATCTAGTTATTCTCGTTTAATGTTTTAATCCAGCCAGTATTCTGTCTTTTTCCAATCACTGTTATTAATCTGATTCTTTTTTTAGAGCCACTTCTTATGTTCCGTTATATTCAGTAATGTTTGTATTTCTCTTAAATGCTGGACTTTTTGTTTGCTGTATTCCGTTTGAACCTGAGATTAAAGAATCAGCAAAGAAGAAGCAGAAGCCTGAAATGAAAAATTTAGGAAGAGCAAATCTAGTGAACAAGAGGCTCCATGTGATGTGGGAGGAAGCTGCAACAATGGGACTTTGTGTGAAATAATTAGTTGAGATGAACAATGAGGCAACACATTAAGTTTGGTATTTTTTCTGATGTAAAAATATATATCTTCAAGTATATTATTGAGTGTTGAATGTGTTTACTGTTAGTAAATAAAAGAAATCAAGTTTTTTTTGTAAAACGTTTCCTTCAGATTGACTCATTTGATGCATTCAGTTGACAACTGTGAATTATATTTTAATTGAAATGTTTCTTAATAAGATGTGTATTTCTGCATGGAGAGCAAATGAACTGGTGTTTATTCCACATACAGCAGGCAGCAGATAGACACACACTGGATATGAGCAGTGAAGGTGAAAACTTCCGGAATGGCTCTTATATTGACTGTATGTCATTTAACTCAGATGATATTTAGCAGGTGTAACCAGTTACTCTGTATTCATGAAACACGGGAAGTTCACCTGGTTGTGAGTTACAAATGCTAAACAGGGAAGTTTGTTATTCACACTAGAGCGCATTCACTTTGAAAACATCCACCCAAGGACCTCATTGCTGTTCTCCTTTTTAAATTGGGCTTGTTCGGTAAGACAATCTTTTTATTTAACTGAAAAGAGTTTGCATTTTGTGGTATTATATAGATTTTACTTCTGAAAATGTTGATTGATCACTAATTAAAACGCAGGGAATTCTGGTTGTATGGTGCAAGTATCTCTGTAACAGCTCTAAAGTATGTTTAACAAGTAACTACATTATTGTGTTTGCAAATGTAGGTGATGGCAGCACTGTCTGTGAATATTGCAACAAACAATATCTTACTCCATATCCTATTTCTTTCAGGTGAGCTCTGTGTTCTGTGCAGATAGATACAGTAATCTAATTAGCTAATTTTGCTAGCTAATTTCTACTGAAATTGCAAAGGCAAAACTACATTAAAATCCTGCTGCTGGTGTACATTTTGTCTTTCTGTTCCTAGAGATTTGTTCCACCTTATATTAATCATGAGTCTTGTCTTCTTAGGTGCTTTGGCTACTTGTCCTTTTCTGTCAAACCTCTTCATTACGGTACCACAGATGGAAGCTCTGAGTGGGTCTTGTTTACAAATCCCATGTAACTTTAGCGCTAAACCAGAACCACCGGCTGATAACAGCAATTATGTTGGAATCTGGAATATAGACATTTCTAATCATGATCTAAAAACTGCGGTTTTCAGCAGTACAAACACAGTTAACATCTATCCAATGAATATTACTGGAAACCTGAGTGAGAAAGACTGCACCACTTTATTTTCCAGTTTAATTACAAATTACACAAACAAATTTTACTTCAGAATTATGAGCAGTGCATACAATGCAACAGCTGTTTGTGATCCTCTTCAAATAACAGTTAAAGGTAAGAGAGGGTTTGTATCATTCTGTAATGTTTTATTTTAGATATAACAAGAAAATGATGCACAGCTTCTGATTCTGTCTTAAACCCCAGATTCCCCCCCGAGCCCCAGAATTGAGATCCCAGGTGATCTGAAGGAGAAGGAGTCTGTCACTATAAGCTGCT
Organism: Gymnocephalus cernua; assembly: GCA_023631565.1. Lineage (NCBI taxonomy): Eukaryota > Metazoa > Chordata > Actinopteri > Perciformes > Percidae > Gymnocephalus > Gymnocephalus cernua. The sequence goes on along the minus strand of CM042446.1, from coordinate 14,190,564 downwards.
CAGCTTCCACTCCCTGTCCACACTCCCCTCCTAAACTCACCTGGAATCTCCAACAAGACCCTCACAACAACACAGAGGAGAACACAGATCGGACCTTCACAACTAAAATCCAGAAGACCATCACTCTGTCAGACACACATGATGGATTCACCATCAGCTGTTCTGCCACATATCCTGTGAATGAAGGAAAACAAGTCAAGACAGCAGAGGAGACAACGACTCTCAATGTTTCATGTAAGACAACCAGTGTTTGTTATTGGATCCTGTCAGCACATCATGTGCTGATATTAATGAATAAAGTTAATCTCACATTTTCCTCAGATGCTCCCAAGAACACCTCAGTGTCCATCAGTCCATCAGGTTTGGTGTCAGCAGGTAGCTGGGTGAACCTGACCTGCTCCAGCAGAGCCAAGCCTCCCGCCAGCTTCAGCTGGTTCAACAACAGCAAAGATGGAGACATCAGTGTAGCTGAAGGAGACTTTTACAGAGTCAATGTCACTGATGTCACTGATGGATGTTATTACTGTGTGGCCACAAACAGTCTTGGTAATGAAACCATCAAAATCATCATTGTTTTGAAACCATCAACAATCCCTCTGAATATTAAAGGTAAAAACGGAACTGGATTGATAAGCTTACTTTAAAAATGGGAACTTCTGCTACATGAGTTTGGTTACATGTCTTCTTTCAGTGGTCACTTATATTTGGTTTGTCTCTATAAGACGAATCACCTGATCCATCTCTACCATTGGGGCCAGTTATTGGAGGAATCATTGGGATCATCGTTCTCATCTCCCTGGTTGTCTGTGTTTGGTAAGTATCTCAAATGAAAGCAGCTAATGGGATTCATAGTTGGTTGAAGGCACAGATGATGAAGTGATCTGTTGGCGTTTACACCTCTGCGCCAGCATGTCAACAGCATGTTTTTACATTCAATTTACGCACTAATCCAAATTCCTCATTGTTGATTTATTTTACAGCATTCTGTGCAGGAGGCCGACAAAGTTGACACATTCAACTCAACGACAGAATCAGGTGGGAAAATGCTAAACGTTTCTGTGCAGCATTGCGCTCTAAATGTTTTGCATCTGTCCACAGTGACTGTGGACAGATATATGAAAGCATTTGGACTGAACACTAAATAGACAATCTACTGTATGAGATTCTTCATGAGAAAAATAGGGCAGGAAATGTGGCCAATTATCCTGTTAGCACTGTGGTTAAAGATTGTGAAACTGGACAAACTACACAAGACGAAACAATGACTTTTGTGACACAATATAAGATGTTTCGTGACAGTGTCACAACTGGATCTAGGCTCCAAATCCAGCTACTTAACATTTCATATTTTTGCAGAGTCAAACAGGTGAAGAGATGTCTGTTAAAGAGCCAGCAAGAAAAACAGAAGAAGAAGAAAAAGAAGAAGACATCCATTATGGAGAAATCGACTTCTCCAAGCAGAGACCTGAAGCGTCCTCATCTTCAGAGCAGGACAGAGGACAGCAGCAGGACACGCTGTATGCACAGGTCAAAGTGTCCCAGACAGCAAACAGCCTAACACAGACTGCTGACGGCCCAGAGGATCTCTACGCTCAAGTGAAGAAAAAATAGTCGTTTTGTTTGTGTACAGCAAGATTGCATTTGATTCATCTGAAATGTGCTTTGATTTTTATGTATCAGATCTTGTTTATGTTCAACAGTAGACAAAAAATACTGGATCCTGGACAGGAAAATGGCATTTTCATTGCCTACCGTTCAATTAAGGGAAACTCAAAACTTCCACATCCTGCAGCTTTTTTTGTGTCAGTTATCGACACATTAATATGTGCGTGCTGAAATCACACAGCCATTGTTATGGGATTTGTTATTTAAATGTCAGATACCTGCTAGCAAAAGTCCCAAAGCTCTATAAAAGGAACAAGTCTAAATGACATCAAACGTATTTCTTCACACACTTGTAGAGAAGTGCAGGGGATTATTGGTATAGTATAGTAGTATAGAGTCTTTTTGAATTTAAAATGTGTATTTTCATTTCTGACAAGTCATTGTCAAAAGTAATCTTAATTTCTTAACATAAGTACTGTGAACCCTATTTAAACAAACCCCATCAATTCGTCATACATTTAGTTGTTTTATATTCACTGAAAAACTGAAGACACTGTACTTGTAACTATTCGCTGTGCTGTAATAAAACCCTTTTTAAGCACCTTCTAAAATCCTAATAATCACATCTTAAGTTGGAATACTTTTGTGATTTGATTATTGGTTAGTAAATTACAGAGATGGGAAGTAACGAAGTATAAATACTTCAGTAGATTTTTCAGGTATTTTTACTTTACTTTACTATTTATTTTTGTGCCGACTTTTTACTTTTACTCCTTACATTTTTAACACAAATACCGGTACTTTCTACTCCTTACGTTTTACAAAAGTGGCTCGTTACTTACCCACTTGGATCTGACGTGAGGTCACTTAACGTTACTAAGCAACAACAAGTTGCATTCTTTGCGCGGTCTTTCCTTTCTCGCAACTAGTTAGTTACCTAGAGTTTGAACTACGTTTTATAAGTAACGAGATATGAAACGTTACTAAACAGACCTAAATAACACTACTTCAGTGTTTTCTAAAGTCTGTCCCTGAAGCTGCTGCCACGTCGGGTGATACTGCAGCTGCCACCAACGTTAGCGTACTGTTACCTGGTAAGTGAGTAGCTTATATGAGTGTGTGTGTGTGTGTGTGTGTGTGTGTGTGCGTACGCGTGTGTGTGTGTGTACGTGCGTGTGTGTGTGTGTGTGCGTGGCTGTGTGTGTGTGCGCGCCTGTGTGTGTGTCTGTGTGTGTGTACCTGTGTGTCTGAGTACAGCAGTAAACACAATACAATGTTTATATTTCCTTGTTTCAGATGATGAGAGAGAATGTGAGAACTCCTGGCCTTCATAAGTAAATTCTTAAATCTTAAATATGCATTGCTTTACACAATTAAATGACTATATGGTAATGTTAGTTAGCAATGGTCAGATAATTAACTAAAATAGAAAGAGTGGAACTTTTTTCTCCTTCCGTCTGCTTTTTATGCATTTGTTAGCCATGGTGTTGAAGATTGTAAACAGTTTATTAAATACTTTTGAGTAAATGTAGGCCCTTATCAGCAGATTTTACTGCTAATCGATACAAAAGTTGTATGATGATGCTAATTATTAGTCATGGTTTTGTGTGGCAGTGGGGGGTGTCTGTTAAACGGCTTATTTGTGTGATGTGATGTCCTGTTGCGTTCAGGTTCGGTTGCGTTTCTCAAAAAGTTAAATCTGTCTTATCTTTTCTTAACTCTAAGTGTTGTTTTTCCAGGACTTTAAATTAACGCCATCAATACTTAAATGTCTGTTGCCCGTGTACAGTTCGTATTCAGAAACGTCACAGTACCGACTGTCTGGGGTGTCGCTCTGGGACAGGCGAGTATGAGGCTGGGAGGGGAAAATCACAGTATACTCACTACAAAAAAACAGACTACACCACTGGTTAGTTGTACTCTAAAAGTATGCAGAACTTACATGTAGATTCATTTAAATGTTGATTAAAAATGGAACTGGATCTGTGAATTATTACAGAATCACAATTGAATTCATATCTTGCTACTCAGTCAGAATCTTATTAACCTGGAGTCCCAGTCTCTGTCACAATAATCATATATGTGATGTTTTAGGCCTTTTGGCAGACATCCATTTAAAATGTAGACAATGGCATATATACATAAAGAGCCTTTTCTCCATGTCTACTGAAGTTTCTCAGCTTGCACTCTAGTAACATTTGTGGTCCAGGTAGCTTTGCATAAAAAATGGTTGTCATTCGCAAGGCTACTTTTACTTTTATACTTTAAGTACATTTCCAAGCCTGTACTTTGTTACTTTTACTTGAGTAAATAAGTTAAATCAGTACTTCTACTTTTACCAGAGTATTTTTTAACACAAGTATCTGTACTTCTACTTAAGTATGAGAAGTGAGTACTTTTCCCATCTCTGGTAAATTAAGGGAACTTGTGGTATTTCTGGTTCAGTTCAGTTCAGTCACTTTATTATCCCAAATGGAAAAACTTCATATGTAGTCAGGAGTGAAAGATAAAAAGAGACAGGACAACAATACAAAGACATGAGTATAAAAAGGTTTCCTGTATGTAATAACATACAACACCATTTATCAGCACTGGAGCAATCTCTAAAAACAAAAACAAAGAAAGTACTACATTAAATGTGCAAATTAAGCCGGGTTATTGCATATGGAACAAAGGAGTTTTTACTCCTATAGCTCTTGAACCGGGTACTCTAAATCTGCGACCTGAGGGGAGTGTTACGAACTCAGAGTGAAGGGGGTGGTCTGTACAGTCTAATATAGATCGGGCCTTGCGAAGTACTTGGTGGTCAAAGATAACCATCAAGGGGGACTGTGGGAAACCTATCACCTTGCCAGCCACCTTTACAATATGGCTGAGGTGGTTTTTGTCCCTGATGTTCAGGTTACTCTACCAAGCAATCATGGCAAAGGTAAGAACAGATTCAATAAAGGACTTATAAAATAAGAACATCATTTTCCTATCTACATTAAAAGTGTTTAACTTCCTAAGGGAGTACAAACGTTATGCTTGTAGTAGTACAAATGTTAATACAAGTGTGTGAATTACAACTTTATTTGCTATTTGCAGAAACACCATGAGTGATATTTTAATGTTCCTTCTATTAACTCCTCCCTCCTCTCGCAGTCCTTCCTACTTCACAGACCTGTGACTTCTGCATCGGCCTGTCAGACAGCAGAAAAAAAACACTCACTCCAATGTTAGTTGATTTCTGCTACAATCAATATATTTCTGTTTCGTTTAGTTATGATTCACACAGAAGAAACCCGAGGACTGGCTTGTTTTTGTTTTCTATGTTCATATTAAATGCCACAGAGATACAGAAAAACAGTGTGTCAGGACTCATGGGTGATGATGGATATAGTCTCGCATTGCCAGACCTTCCTCCACAGCGCTGCGGAGGAGGGTCTGGCTACTCCAAACAGCATTTCCGGGATGGGAGAAAAACGTGCTCTGGTTTATTGGCATTTCTTTAAACCAATCACAATCGTCTTGGGCGGCACTAGGCACCGTACAGAGCAATGGTGCCTCTGCAAAATAGCCTCTGGAAGGAACTTGTTTTGGTGGAACATGTGTACGTTCAAAAGTTGTGTTAGTCGTGCAACAGAAAACTCAGATTAGATAGTCTAGCTAGCTGTCTGGATTCACCCTGCAGAGATCTGAGGAGCAGTTAACCATAGTCCTCAGAAATCCACCAGAGTTTAAAACGGCAACACAAAGAAAGCCCAAGGCAACTAATATCTGGCCTAAATGCGTGAAATCCGGCGGAATTTCCGTCGGCAGAAGAGCAATCCCGGAAGTGGAACGTCGTGGATATAGACTATGTTGGATATGATGGTGGTTGTTGACCAAACTAAGTGGTTATACGTAATTTGACCATGAGACTGCACTGTTGGCAATGGTGGGGCCGTTTATGATTCAGCTCATTTTCTAAAATGCGGTTGGACCCTTAATGTTCCCTCACCTAAATTATTTAACTTGTATTTCAAACATATAGGCTATTTGTTGTTCTGTAAAGAAAAATCTCTACATACAACATATTCATGTCAGACAGTAATAAAAATATGATGTTACATATTGTGTATTTTGTGTAAGCATAGCTAGCCCTACATGTATACTGTGGGTGACGGATAAATGAATGTGTACATCCAGGACAATGTTGGCTTTGTAAAAAACATATTTTCCAACAACACATTAAGTAATTTATTTAATGATATAATGTTGTAATAACACAAATAAAAGCATCTGAGGTTCTCTCTATCAGTCCAGTCCTCCAGAGCAACAGTGATAATGACCAATGTGATCAGTCAAGTCACCGTCACTGTGCACAAGTCAGCAACAACACTGTGGTAGTTCATTTATGTTTACATTTGTTTAAATATCATGAATTACTATTATCATCATTATTATTGGGATTTGTGTAACATATAAAGAGTGTGGAGCATATAGACTGTGGTGGAAAATACCCAGGGTGCAGCAGGTGTAGATTAATTAACTGTTTTAGAATAATTGAAGATGAAACAAGTAACAAGAAATAGTAGACTGAAACCAATGTAGGTTTTTGTAATTTACATAGTAATTATATATTCATATATTCTGCGCAGAATAGGAGAACTCGTTCACAAGATGCACGCAGCAACATGTGGAAGAGTCTTCAAAGTTCACACATCAAGAACATCAGCTTAAATACACAGATAAGAGAGAGGGAGTGACATCGCTTTAAGCACACAATTCAATCTAATAACAAATGAAGATAGACCTTCTGGTCTGTCTGGTTCACAGGGATGTTATGTCGTATAACCTGTAGAGACCTTGTGACTACGGTTGTATCTCAGTAAACCTAGGTTGGCTATTTTCTCACAGACAAATGTATTTAACTTCTCCTTGGGGGAGACATAACAAGAGCACATACAGAAAAGACATAATTAATTTGGTAAAATATAATTTTGCCATTACAAGACTCACTGAGAATGTCTTCAGTTTCTCTGATGTAAAAGCCAACTGCACTTGCACTGTGTTCTTAAATCATAGGAAGTCGACTTGGTTTTGAAATACGACAGCTAAAAAGGGAAGTTGGTTAACACTTCTACACTTAACCATTTTCACTTATGAACTGCCAACCGAAGGCTCTGATTGCCGTTCTCTTTTTGATGTGGCTGTCTTTGGTAAGATAACATTATTTGCTTATTCTTATTCTTATCTAACCCAGAGTTTTACTCAGTTGCAGTTTACAGACTTGTGACGCTCTGTTACTTAACACACACAGTAAATTGTGGTTGTACAGATCGTGTTGAATGCTTCATAAAATATACTGCATTATTGTCTTTATAAATCCAGGTGAGGAGTGTTATGGCAGTCCAGTCTGTGAAAATGCTGACCACCAACGCGTTACTGAGTGTCTTCTTTCTTTCAAGTGAGTTTGTTCAGTCACTTTTATTTGCAGACGTTACTTTTTCCAACCGTTCATGTCCTGACTGCAAAGTGAAATGTTTTATTCTGACATTGTTAAAAGGAAAAAGGAGCTAATGTGCTGCTGCTGAATTGTAGTTTGTGTTTCAGGCAGATTTTGCTACACAATTTGTTCATCATGAGTCTGTTTCACAGGTGCTCTGGCTGCTTGTCCTAAAGAGTCAGTCCTATTCATTACTGCACCAAAGAACATGGAAGGACTGAGTGGATCTTGTCTGCTAATCCCATGTAACTTTAGTGCTAAATCAGACACGGGATTTAACAACGCAACAACCTTCGGAGTGTGGATTATACGTGATTTACATTTTAGCGACACAACAAATAATGTTATTTTCAACAGCAGTGGGACAGTTACCACCTATCCAATGAATATTACTGGAGACCTGAGTCAGAAAAACTGCACCACTTTATTTTCCAATTTAATCACAAGTTACACAGACACATACTTCTTCAGAATTGAGAACAGGCCATTTCTGGCAACAGCTGTTTGTGATCCTCTTCAAATAACAATTCAAGGTAAGAGAGTTTTGTTTTTCATCCATCAGTCTATATTACGATTGTTTTAGAAGAAAAAGTGAAATCAGATGCAGTTTTAGTGTAAACAGCAAACACAGTGAACCTAACCTTTACTTATATCGGCCAGTGGTGGAATGTACCTAAGTACATTTATTCAAGTACTGTACTTCAGTCCAAATGTTGAGGTACTTGTACTTTACTTGAGTCTTTTCTTTTCATGCCATTTTCTACTTCTACTCATTACTCTACATTACAGAGAGAAATGTTGTACTTTTTACTCCACTACATTCATCTGACAGCTTTAGTTACTTTACAAATTAAGATTTTTTGCAAACAAAAATTATTTTGTTTATAACATATGATGTTTTATTATAAATTAAACTACCCAACAAGATACAGGCCTACCAGTCCATGTAGGGCTTTTACTTTTTACTGTATTTTTACAGTGTGGTATTAGTACTCTTATCTAAAGGATCTGAATACTTCTTCCACCACTGATATCTGCTGTAGGATGATCAACAGTATCAGAAACCAGTCTGTGATCAGAGTCATTGGTTTGCATGTGACTGAAATATACATACATATGAGTGCACTATTAATAATGGTCCCATGAGAAAGTTGCCTGTAAATGCCAGACTTTGCATTTAACACTTGAAAAGGGGAAGTATCATTGCTATTTGTACTATTTACCATCAGTGATGGGCAAGTTTACTTTTTATGTTACCCCTTACATAAGGCCAAACGATAAATCTAAGGAGTTGTGATGATTAATGGGAGAAAAAATTATGTCATGGTTTTGGTGTTTTGTCTTATTTTGGTAGTCTGTTTTGTATTTAGTTCTGTTTCCTGTTTTATTTTGAATTCTGTTTTCTTCATGGTCTTGTCTAGTCTTACTTCCTGTCTTGTGTTTTCCCGCCTGTCTGATTGTTCTGCCCCACCCTGATGTGTCTCACCTGTTGTATCACCTGTCCCTTGTTTGCTCGTTACCTTTTGTATTTAGTCTATGTGCTCCCCTTTTTCTGTGTCAGATCATTTGTTGTTTTTGCCGTCAGTTCAGACATACCTCCCATCTTGTTTGCCTTCGTCCCTGCTTGTGTATTTTCCCTGCCAGTCTTGTTCGTGTAAGTTTTTGTCTCCTTGTTCTCGTTCCTGTTACCCTGTTTTTTTGGCTATTTTACTTTTTTGGACTTCCTTTAGTTTTTGCCTTTTTGCCTGCTCCTTTCAGGACTCCTTTTGTTTGAGTACCTTGTTTATTTTTGTATTTAATAAATCCTCGAGCACAAACCTTCTCCAGCCTGCCTGCCTTTCTCTGCATTTGGGTCCACAATTCCCTGCAATCCCCTAACAAATTAGGAGAAAAAATAAATTTATGCCACACAAATCTGTGTTCATATTGTGGACTTTTCTTTCATCTTTATTTTATTGTGAAATATTGGCGAGTTTTGCATTGGAGAGTTTTACACAACTCTCTCTGTATTTCTCAGTATGGCTATGTTCAGAAACTCGTGTCGTTCGGCGACGTAGAACACAAAGATAATGACCTCTTCTGAAGAGTCCATCATGTTTTTTTTAATCCTCCGTGTCCTCCTTGGCTACTAGCAACGGCGTGGAGGAGGGGTGGTGCATGATCACGAAAGGTTTGTATCATGTGGACGCGCCAACAGTTTTTTTGTCATTACTTAGAATCCCTATTGAGGAGGCAGGAACGATGCACTATAGCTTTAAACATAACACATATAAAACATTAGGCTACTTATCAATACTAGAAAAATAATTAATTAGTTTTTCCTTTATGACAGCATACAGAATGCTATCAAAATGCACATTGCAATTTTCTAATTGTATTTGTCACTAGACCCTTCCTCACTGCCCAAACCCCATTAGTCCCCCTCCCCCATTTTTTTCCCATGAGCATTTGCATCGCTTCAGCGCCGAACAGTTCAAATGGCCCCGCCCCTCCCATGGAGAAACTTAACATCCTTAGTTATCTCTGCTTAATATGATCTGTGCACTGCATACTTATTATTACAAACAACTAATGTGATTTAGTGATGGCTATGGTTTTTAACAAAACATGAAAGAATAAGTGGTGACCACTAAAATGTTTAATTACAACTAAATCTGGGTTTACAGATTTAGTCAAATAGTGGAGTAAAAAATACAATATTTTGCATAAAAGTATGAAGTAAATTAAGATGGTGAATATGGTAAACATAAATATCAGCATGTTATCAGTGTCATTGTGACATGTTAACATACTGACATTAGCATTTTGCTTATTGCAGCCCCACTGAGCCCCTGGCATGGCTGTCGAATCTTAGTCTAGTTGCTGTATTTTTTTAGTGTAACATCTGTATTGATTTTAAACCCCAGATTCCCCCCCGAGCCCCAGAATTGAGATCCCAGGTGATCTGAAGGAGAAGGAGTCTGTCACTATAAGCTGCTCAGCTTCCACTCCCTGTCCACACTCCCCTCCTAAACTCACCTGGAATCTCCAACAAGACCCTCACAACAACATAGAGGAGAACACAGATCAGACCTTCACAACTAAAATCCAGAAGACCATCACTCTGTCAGACACACATGATGGATTCACCATCAGCTGTTCTGCCAAATATCCTGTGAATGAAGGAAGAGAAGTCAAGACAGCAGAGGAGACAACGACTCTCAATGTTTCATGTAAGACAACCAGTGTTTGTTATTGGATCCTGTCAGCACATCATGTGCTGATTTTAATGAATAAAGTTAATCTCACATTTTCCTCAGATGCTCCCAAGGACACCTCAGTGTCCATCAGTCCATCAGGTTTGGTGTCAGCAGGTAGCTGGGTGAACCTGACCTGCTCCAGCAGAGCCAAGCCTCCCGCCAGCTTCAGCTGGTTCAAGAACAGCAAAGATGAAGCCAACCGTGTTGCTGAAGGAGACTTTTACAGCTTCAACGTGACAGATGGAAGAGTGTATTACTGCGTTACCACCAATGATCTTGGTAATGAAACTTCAATAATCCATCTTAATATTAAAGGTAAATACAAAAGGTGGAACCTCCACAATGCTGCATTAACATTGTTACGCGTTTTACATCTTGTGTTGTTGATGTTGTTCATCTTTTAGTCACTGACGTTGGTTTTGTTGTCCTGTCTTGAGGCGAAGTTAGCTCTCAATTGGGGTCAATTCTTGGAGGAATCATTGGGATCGTCATACTCCTCTGCCTGGCTGTCTGTGTTTGGTAAGTATCACAAATTAAAGACAAGTGTCTTGACTCAGTTAATGGCACTCACATTTTACTGGCACACTGTATATGGAACCTAAAACACAGTATGATTAATCGAATGTCCTCCAGGCGTTTAAAGTCGACACATCCAACTGCACAACAGACTCAGGTGAGAACACACTAAACTTCCCCATACAATACTGCACTGTGTTGTGAATTATTTATGTCTGTTCTCATTGGCTGTGTAGTTACCTAACACAGTAGGAGGTAGGAAAAAAATACACTTGAGTATTGCGATATTTTATTTAGCAATACTGTATCGATTTTCAAAAAGGCAATATCGATTTCTTTTTTTCTTCTTTTTTTTTAGTTTATGTGCAAAAATATTCATGTAAGACAGTGGTTCACGTTTATGTTGTGTTTAAACCCGCTACCGCTAGATGGCTATGCTGAGACGCACCGCTAGATGGCTATGCTGAGACGCACCACTAGTGTCCTTGCCTAACAGTGCCTAGCAGTGCCTAACTTTTTGCTAGAAGCTAACAATGTAGCTATGGCTGAACTTTGGCCTACTTTAGCATATACAAATTTGGTCACTAAGAACCTGTAAACCACAATCCCAAACTGGCAGTTTGATTTTCTGTGTACTGAAATGTTTACCTAAAGTAAACTTCTTTCACTTTTATGCACATCATGTCTTTTTTTAAACATTAGTTTTTCTAAAATTATACTTTAGAAAAATCCCAATATATTGCCTTACGCACAGTATCGAAAGATATTGCAATATATTGAATTGTGACCCACGTATCGTGATACGTATCGTATAGCCAGATTCTTGCCAATACACAGCCCTATAACACAGTGTCTGCGTTAGTTTGCATGCCGATTTTTCCCAAAAGGCCAGTCAATTCACTTGAAATGGGTCTGTAATTATTTACTATGTAAGGATCCAGCTGAAGGTTCACCTCACAACACTTCCTGTTTTTTTGTTTTTTTATTACAGAGTCAAACAGCTGAAGAACTGACTGTTAAAGAGCCAGCAAGAAAAACACAAGAAGAAGAAGAAGAAGACATCCATTATGGAGAGATCGACTTCTCCAGGCGGAGACCTGAAGCGTCCTCATCCTCAGAGCAGGACAGAGGACAGCAGCAGGACACGCTGTATGCACAGGTCAAAGTGTCCCAGACAGCAAAGAACTTAAGACAGACTGCTGACGGCCCAGAGGATATCTACGCTCAAGTGAGGAGAAAATGAGTGCTGTTGTTAAAAGACAGAAAATACATTCCTGTACAATTCCGTGTGCCTTAATGTTCTCTTCGCTGTAACCCCTTCTCCTGTAACACCGTCTCAATGGAGAGACACTTTAAACCTTCCCCATCCTGCAGTTATTATTATGTTCATATACGTGTGTACTGAACTCACACAGCTGTTTGTGCGCGATTTGGTATTTATGTCAGTTGTGTGCAAATAAAAGTCTCAAAGCTTTAAATAGGGAACTATGACCTGACATGTCTTTGAGTATGAATTTTGTTTATCAAATTTCAGTAAGGGAATAATTTTGAATTAAAAAGGATTTTTGTTTTGTTTTATCCACCCTGGTTAGGCTGTTAGTAATGCAGGTCAATCCTCCCTAAAGAAAATATTACATATTTTCACTATTCTACACTTCAGCAAGTTTCTTCAATACCAATTGTGGTGGCTCACAAACTTTGTCCAAGCCTGTACACATTAAATAATATTGTTTTGTAAAAGATTGGCGAGATGATCACAAGATGAACATTTCAATATAAATCTTTCTTAACATGAAATACTTCTGTCTTTCTTAACATGAAATACTTCTGTCTGCCTGCAGTACAACAAGGACAGGTGTTTTTTCATGTTTCTTTATGGAGGATAACACAAATACGCTTTATTTGTTTTTTTTTTGCCACCTTTACATTTTCTCATTATTTTTCTTCCCCTAAAGCTTTAGCGCGTAGTTTCTGTCATCCCCATGAGGAATTGTTAGTAATGACAACAACACTGTCGTTGCATCCACCTGATACAAGCCTTCCGTGATCACGCATCACCTCCACCCCTCCTCCACACAGTTGCTTGTAGCCAAGGAGGACACGGAGGATTACAAAAACATGATGGACTCTTCAGAAGAGGTCATTATCTTCACTCAAGCTTCTGTGTGTGAATGTCGCCAGATAACCCAATCTCCTGAACACAGCCATACTGAGAAATACAGAGAGAGAGTTTTGTGGAGCTGATAATAATGTGACCTGAGGGTTCGATATATGGTGGTTGTATCACTCTAAATAAGAAGGAACGGCTGGATAACTTTGTTATGCAGCACTTTACTGTTCTTCACACTTCATCAGCTCCAAAACAACAACACTTCCTTGTTTTACTTAATCACATGTAGCTGAACCAACCAATAAGATGCAATCAGAACTTAGACTCAGGTAAATGTGAAGAAATCCACAACTTATACTTTATTAATCCCTCAAGGGGAAATTACAATGTCTTCACTCTGTTGTTTTACACACACGCACAGTACCTATACACATGCACTAATGGAGAGATGTCAAAGTAAGGGTGCTGCATATAGAAAGGCACCCTGAGCAGTTGGGGGTTGAACCAGCAACCCTCCGGTTCCCAACCCAACTCCCTACTGACTGAGCTACTGCCACCCTGTACAGGACTGAATGTTTAAACACAAACATGTCAATAGTTAAGTGTATAAATATTGTAAATACATTTTAATAAGTTAACTCAAATATATAAATCAACTTGTAAATCTGACAATAATAATTATAATAATTCATTACATTTATATAGCGCTTTATCATAGACACTCAAAGCGCTTCAAGGGTGTGTGTGTGTGTGTGTGTGTGTGTGTGTGTGTGTGTGCACGGAGCCTTATGATGCCAGACACTCACCACACATCAGCTTGGTAGAGGGAGGGGAACGTGATTTTAGTGGTGGGGAGGACCAGATCACCCGGCTACAGTGCTAACCTTTGGGCCTGGTAATGAAACACCCTCTTTTTAATGTCTGAATTTTTTAACTACTGTTCGTCTTAACTTCATGTGTCAATACGTGATGCTCATATTTCTATTTCTTTATGTTATTATTATGATTAACATAGCATGTACTACAAACGAAAACAAAGGAAAAAGGCTTTCAGTGAGTCATGTGAAAAATAATATTTTCAACCTGATGAGCTCAATCTGCCACAAAAGAGGAAGGATGAAGTCTTGTTGTATTTCTGCAGTGTTTCAGTCACTTCATATCTAGCTTCAGACAGCAAGTCTGTTTGCTTTTCTATCCCAACGGCTTAGCAGGGAAGTCTGCTACTGGCTCTGTTACAGTTCTGCTGAAACTCACACATTGGGACTAATTGTTTCTCCCAGATAGTTGTCAGGTGAGTGTGTCGACCAATCAGAGGCGGTCATCCTGACTATCTTCTTCAACTTTGGTGCACTGTTATCCCGAATTAGTTGACTTTACTAGAAATGTACGTGAAAACTCTTAATACATCCTTAGTGGAAAGTCGTTGCCTTAAACCGTTTAAGTTTTAACAAAAGGTGAAACTTAACAGGTCAAGTTGAGCAGTAAGTTGATGCAGTAGACACATCAAGTTTACAATCAATCATCAATTTGTATTCATTACTAAAAATCAAGTGTAAACTTAATTTGCTTTGTTGGAATATAATAAATATGTAATTACATGCTCTACTTATCAAAATTATATAATCATCATAAATATGTTTTTTTCTTTGTTACAAAATAGTTTTAAGAACAATGTATTCCATAGATTAGTTCCATTAAAACAGAAAGGATGACAATTCAATGATTGCAATTTCCAACTTGCTCTGCATGAATCTTGTTAACCTTACTCTACCTCACTGCCCAGACCCCAGCAGCCCCCCCCCCCCCCCCCGGGTCTCGGTCATGGTGCAACAATAAATGTAGATAAACATGAACACTAAATTAACCATTCTAAACTAAAACCCAGATAATATAAATGCAGACCCAAAACAATAACAGAACATTATTCTAGCACACTTTAACTAGGACAGAACCCGTTCAGGATGTATGTTTTTTTCCCATGAGCCTTTGCACCGCTTGAGTGCATAACAGTTCAAATGACCCCGCCCCTCCCCTATTGACATCTCTGCTTAATATGATCTGTGCACTGTGTACTTAAAATCATTGCCAATTGTAGACCCTTTTTAGGGAGGCTCAAGCCCCTAAAGCCCTCAGTTTCATCTCAACCCCCTAAAAATTATGATAGTAAAAAATATTTTTTTAATTTTAGTGCTTCAAGTTAGATTTTGCAAACTTGTCTGTTAGTGACAGAGGACAAAGAATTCCAGGTTCAAAGAGCTTGAAACAGGTTTAATATCCTGTGTGTCTGTCGCCGAGGCTATGCACCTGTAACCCAGCCAAGGAAAGGGTTAACAGAAACGTAGTGTTGGCCAATCGGAGGTTATGGTGCCAGACTCCCGCCTTTGGCTGAGTCTCTATCTAATCTGTCAGAGGGAGAGCAGGAGTGCAGTTGTGAAGTTTAACGTTGGTAGACCCCAGAGAAGGTTAACACGTTTCCAAGGCACTGTATATCCATGTCACATTGTCATTAGGGGGCTGAGCCCCCTTAAAGGTCTGATCCTAGAATCGCCCCTGCTTAAGATGATTATTACAAATAACTAATGTGATTTAGTAATGAATATGGTTTTTAACAAAACATGAAAGAATGAGTAGTGACTACTAATAAGTTTAATTATAACTAAATCTGGGTTAACAGTGTAATTTATGTGGAACAAACAAGCTGAAATAATGAAATAACAGCGTAGTTGGTATAAAGAATGCCAAGGTTCTCCTTTGCACATTTGGAAAGTATTGTAAGGCAAGTGCCCAGGGTGCATTGAACATTAATTATTCGATTTTTTGTATGTTTGTTTTTTACATATTTCATGGGACTTCTTGACAGGGAAAAGGACATGAAGTGATGTCAGGAGCCAATATAGATAACCACCCTAACCTTAAACAAGCAGAAGGGCCTTACAGTGTGTGTGTGTGTGTGTGTGTGTGTGTGTGTGTGTGTGTGTGTGTGTGTGTGTGTGTGTGTGCGTGTATTGCAGGCAGAGCATGCAGGTCATGGTCATTCAGGCAACCCTCTAGATGTGTAACTGAGTGTGATTTCCTCTTCCTGGATCACGTTCAGCCCTGACAAAACGTAGCAAACCGTTTATTTAAAGCCTCTCAACCCCCACACAGGTGTTTTCAGTTTCTCTGGCTGATTAGAGCTCTGCTCAGGTTGGAGGTGGGCCGGAGCTTTGATGGGGACTTATTAGGTGACAAATTCTTTCTACCAATAAGGATGACAAAGCTGTCATTTGTCCTGCCCTAACAGGTGCAACAACACTAACAGGAGACTCAGGAAGATGTTAAACAAGAGACACCCCCACCGAACGAGAGAAAAACAAAGCATGTTGCACACCATTGCACACCGTTGGAAAAAATCTAAATAGTTTTTTATTTGTGTTGATTGCCCACATTGCCAAGAGTTGGGAGGACAATTTTCTAAAGCCAAAAGTCTTACAAGTTATTGTTCTCTGTGAGATTCAATTTCCATTTAGTTTTTTCTTTTGTCTTTCTAGTCATATCATAATTTGTGAATTCATGTGACATCCCTGCAGCACACATTTCCTGATTGCCCAGGTGGTCCTGAAAATAATGTCTATAAATTGAATGTGCATTACAGGGTTGCAGTGAGTCATGTGAAGAAAAAAAATAAACGAGTCATTAGCATGACGAGCTCAAGCTGCTTCAGAAGTTGATTTCCTCACTCCCAGGGTGTGAAGAGGAAGGATGAAGACTTGTTGTATTTCTGCAGTGTTTTGGTCACTTCATATCTAGCTTCAAACAGCAAGTCTGTTTGCTTTTCTATCCCAACAGCTTAGCAGGGAAGTCTGCTACTGGCTCTGTTGCAGTTCTGCTGAAACTCACACATTGGGACTAATTGTTTCTCTGTTTCAGCTGCAGGCTCGTTTGGTAAGGTCAAATGTTACTGCTTTTTATGTTTGAACTCTTTAACCCAGAGAGTTTCTTATTTTGCTGATTTTCATCAACTCCACTTTTATTTGTTGCTGTTGGTTGTGGTTGAGTTCCTGGTTTGAATGTGTGAATCTGAGATGGCTTTAACAGAACATGAATGTTTTGTTTAAAAGATGCTTTGATTCAAATATTGAAAAGTAACTTTTTGTCAAATCCAGATGATGAGTGTCATTGCAGTCCAGTCTGTGAAAATGGTGACAGCCAACATGTTGCTGAGTGTCTTCTTTGTTTCAGGTGAGCTGTTTGTTCAGTCACTTTTTTATTTGGAGACGTTCCTTTTTCCAACTGTTCTTGCCCTGACTGCAAAGTGAAATGTTTTATTCTGACATTGTTAAAAGGAAAAAGGAGCTAACGTGCTGCTGCTGAATTGTAGTTTGTGTATCATTAACTATCTCTTAATGCAGATTTTGCTCCACAATGTGTTCAATATGAGTCTGTTTCACAGGTGCTCTGGCTGCTTGTCCTTACAATCCATCCCTATTCATTACTGCACCAAAGCAGATGGAAGCACTAAGTGGATCTTGTCTGCGAATACCATGTAATTTTAGACCTAAACCAGATGAGGAATTCAAAAACACAAGAAAAACCTTCGGAGTGTGGATTAAAAGTTCAAAAGATTTTGCCAAAAATCCCCAAAATGTTATTTTTAACAGTAGCTGGGACCACAATTTGTATCCAATGAAGATTACTGGAGACCTGAGTCAGAAAAACTGCACCACTTTATTTTCCAGTTTAATCACAAATTACACAGACACATACTTCTTCAGAATTGAGAACGGGCCATTCAGATCAACAGCTGATTGTGATCCTCTTCAAATAACAGTTAAAGGTAAGAGAGTTGTGTATTTTATCAGTCTATATTGTTGTTGTTCACCTTTTATTCTAAATGGCAAGCTTTTTCATTTTGCCATGAATTTTAAATTCTGATTTGGCAGTCTGTTGCAGTTTGACATTAACATGGTTACATTTTGGGATAATGAAAGGCTGGAAACACGGTTACTTTATATACTGTGAAGTTGCAATACACATGTCACTTTTGGCCTTTAAACACCTAAAGTGAGTAATTTCTTACATATTTCTTAGTGTACAAATAGTGTATGTTTTTAAAACTCCAGATTCCCCTCCGAGGCCCAGAATTGAGATCTCAGGTGATCTGAAGGAGAAGGAGTCTGTCACTATAAGCTGCTCAGCTTCCACTCCCTGTCCACACTCCCCTCCTAAACTCACCTGGAATCTCCAACAAGACCCTCACAACAACATAGAGGAGAACACAGATCGGACCTTCACAACTAAAATCCAGAAGACCGTCACTCTGTCAGACACACATGATGGATTCACCATCAGCTGTTCTGCCACATATCCTGTGAATGGAGGAAGAGAAGTCAAGACAGCAGAGGAGAGAAAGACTCTCAATGTTTCATGTAAGACAACCAGTGTTTGTTATTGGATCCTGTCAGCTCATCATGTGCTGATATTAATGAATAAAGTTAATCTCACATTTTCCTCAGATGCTCCCAAGAACACCTCAGTGTCCATCAGTCCATCAGGTTTGGTGTCAGCAGGTAGCTGGGTGAACCTGACCTGCTCCAGCAGAGCCAAGCCTCCTGCCAGCTTCAGCTGGTTCAAGAACAGCAAAGCTGGAGCCATCAGTGTAGCTAAAGGGAGGTTTTACATCGTCAATGTGACCAGTGTGCCAGAAGATTATCACTGTGTGGTCAAAAATGTTCTCGGTAATCAGAAGTCATCTTGGATTAGTTTGAAGAGTGCAGGTAAATGTAAAACTGAAGCTGCTTATTTCTATCTAATGTACTCTCCTCTTTTCTATTTTAGCTTACTTCATCCTGCAAAGCAGTTTTTACTGCATGTTTATGAAATTACTCTAAACAATCATTACATCTGTATTGTTACATGTGCACATTCAACCTTTGTTTTCTTTGAGTCACTTGGTTTTGTTTTTCTATGACCAGAGAACTCTGATAGCTCTCTAATATGGGGTTCAGTTCTTGGAGGGATCTTCATCATCATCATCATCTGCTTTGCTATCTGCATTTGGTAAGTATCACAACTGAAAATATCTGACACAGTGGTTGGCTGTAAAACTCCAAAAAGGCAACACAAGTATGATCCATGTTGTTGTTATTGCTGCTTTAACTTTGATAAAACTTCAGCATGCTGTCTAATTTATTCTGACAGCTCTCTATTTTCTTCTAGGTTTAAGACGAAACATCAAACTCCACAACAGCCTCAGGTGGGAAAATACTACGTCTGCTACGTCTTCTAAGATATGTAATAGTATTGATTTTGTAAATGGAGATTAGTTACTATATATTTAGACCAAGCAACTGCCAGGTGTAAGTGTTAAGTAACCAGTGAACCAAGTGAACGTTGACTTCCTACAAACCAAATGTTGGAAGAGTAGCAGCTAAGTGTGATAGCTAGTCCACATGTCAGACCTCACAATTGATAAGTTGTATTTCATAACTACGTAAACTGGGAAGTAAACTTAGCACAAAAAGTAAGGAAATTTGTGTATGGTTGATTATTTCTCTGTGCTAACAATGCTTTTTGGCAATACATCTTATATCGTTGGAAAGCCTGTTTAGTTCCCTTTCAAATGGTGCCCCATTTGAAAGGAACATGCATATGTGGGATGAGCAGCAGCGCTGAGTATGTGGGTTGTGCCCATGAAAAATCAAAGTCTTCTCTGCCAATGCCAAAACAGCTTATTCTGCCATTGACTAGTTTGGTGAATTGGATGATTGAAGTTTGAAGAAACAAGACACATATTGGCAATTTAACGATTTATTCATTTCCCAAACAGGAGCCTCAGTAGCGTGTGGAAGAACCATGCACAGCCACAATAGCCTGGCACCTCCTCCTCATGCTGGTCACCAGCCTGGTCACACACTGCTGTCGATTGGCATCCTATTCTTCAACCAGCATTTGGCGCAAGTCAGCCAACCTGATTGTGTTGGTCACTCTAGCATGAACAGCACGCCCAAGCTGATCCCACAAGTGTTCAGTGGGGTTGAGGTCAGGACTGCTGGCAGGCCATTCCATCCTCTCCACTCCCACATTCTGGAGGTAGTCTCTGATAAACCCTGCCCTGTGGGGGCGAGCGTTGTCATCATGAAAGAAATCTCAATGCAGAGAGATACAGAGATGAGATTCTGCAACCAGTGGCAATCCCATATATCCACAGTCTGGGACTGAACTCTATCCTCCAAGATGACAACGCTCACCCCCACAGGGCGGGGTTTATCAGAGACTACCTCCAGAATGTGGGAGTGGAGAGGATGGAATGGCCTGCCAGCAGTCCTGACCTCAATCCCATTGAACACTTGTGGGATTAGCTTGGGTGTGCTGTTTGTGCTAGAGTGACCAACACAGCCACGTTGGCTGACTTGCGACAAATGCTGGTTGAAGAATAGGATGCCTTCCCACAGCAGTGTGACCAGCATGAGGAGGAGGTGCCAGGCTATTGTGGCTGTGCATGGTTCTTCCACATGCTACTGAGGCTACTGTTTGTGAAATGAAAAAATTGTTAAATTGCCAATATGTCTTGTTTCTTCAAACTTCAATCATCCAATCCACCAAACGAGTCAATGGCAGAATAATCTGTTTAGCACTGGCAGGGAAGATTTGGCAAATTTTTCATGGGTGCAACCCGCATACTCAGCGCTGCTGCTCATCCCACAAATTCATGTTCCTTACAAATGGGGCACCATTTGAAAGGGAACTAAACAGGCTTTCAATTTGTCTAAACTGCCATTTAGTCTTCAATTATTAAATGTGGAAGGATCTGGCAGTTCACAACATTTATTGTTTAATATCTTATTTGCAGAGTCAAGGAGCTGAAGTTGTGGACATGCCAGGCAATTGGGATGTGGTCAGAAACCAGTTTTAAATTTGTCCGAACTGCCATCTAGTCTGTCATTAATTTAATGTGTAAGGATCCAGCAGCTCCCAACTTTTCTTGTTTGATACATTATTCACCAAGTCAAAGGGGTGAAGAGATGAGTCTTCGTGCCAGCCAGCAAAACAGAAGAAGACATCCATTATGGAGAGGTGGACTTCTCCAAGCAGAGACCTGAACCATCCTCATCCTCAGAGCAGGACAGAGGACAGCAGCAGGACACGCTGTATGCACAGGTCAAAGTGTCCCGGACAGCAAACAGCCTAACACAGACTGCTGATGGCCCAGAGGATCTCTACGCTCAAGTGAAGAAAAAACGAGTGCTGTTTTGTGATCCATTTGGGTTGGATTCATAATGCATCTTATTTTTTTTTGTACTTGTGCAAGATTATTTTTGTTTACATCAGATAATGTAGAAAAAGATACTGGTGTTTGGACAAGAAAATGAGATTGGTGCAGATACAAGTCCCAGAGCTCGAAATGAGGAACTTTCTAAATGACGACATGAGAATTAACATGACACAAGAAGCAGTTCTGTGAACATATTGAATCTAAAGATTATATTTAAAGGAGATAGTTTATCATTTTTTTTTAACAAGGAGTGTTTAATATGTACTTATCTATTGTGTTTCTAATCTATTGTGTTTCTTAAATATTTTGTATCCCACATTTCTATTTGTATTAAATGAACATGAGACAGTTTCTGTATTTGTGGATATTTATTCATTGCACTGTAATAAAAACCTTGACCTACAGCTTCTAAAAATACCTTTTAATCTCAGTCACATTTATTGCTTCAACATTTCACATAGTGAGTAAACATCACCTGAAATCATACAATTTAATCACAAATAATACAAAAGCAGCTAGATGACTTGCGCATAGTAATTCTCACAGGAAGTCTGCTACAATGTTTTGAGTAGTTAATGGACTTCTATATGAACAAAGCGCTGAGAACTTTTAAGTGCAGAGGAAATAGGTAATTTGGCAAATTTAAAAATGTCTTGATAATTTAGTCTCCAATTAGGTTTTTTTTCATATTTCAGTGTCAGTAAGGGCATTGACTATTAAAGTATTACTGCTATGGATCCTAAAAATCCAAACTTCAGTGTAAAATAAACGACATGGACATATGTTTTTACTCGCCTTTTTATGATATGACATGAGCATAATGCACTTTTTACAGTTGTTTGCTGCAAAAAAGTGCACAAATCTAGAACAATCTAAGTCTTTATTCCCTGGAACTGTCCTCCGTGTACTCCGTATTTAATTGTCACTATTGTAATATATGTACAGCCGTCAGGGTTACGGACGCAACACAGTGTAGCAACAACTGCTCTTACATTACAAGGCATACAGGCTTTCAGTGAGTCATGTGAAAAATAATCTTTGAGAATAAATACGTTGTTTGCACCATGATGAGGTCAAGATTTCATAAAAGCTGACTTCCTCACTCCCAGGGTGTGAAGAGGAAGGATGAAGACTTGTTGTATTTCTGCAGTGTTTCAGTCACTTCATATCTAGCTTCAGACAGCAAGTCTGTTTGCTTTTCTATCCCGACGGCTTAGCAGGGAAGTCTGCTACTGGCTCTGTTGCAGTTCTGCTGAAACTCACACATTGGGACTAATTGTTTCTCTGTTTCAGCTGCGGGCTCGTTTGGTAAGGTCAAATGTTACTGCTTTTTATGTTTGAACTCTTGAACCCAGAGAGTTTCTTATTTTGCTGATTTTCATCAACTCCACTTTTATTTGTTGCTGTTGGTTGTGGTTGAGTTCCTGGTTTGAATGTGTGAATCTGAGATGGCTTTAACAGAACATGAATGCTTTGTTTAAAAGATGCTTTGATTCAAATATTGAAAAGTTGTCAAATCCAGATGATGAGTGTCATTGCAGTCCAGTCTGTGAAAATGGTGACAGCCAACATGTTGCTGATTGTCTTCTTTGTTTCAGGTGAGCTGTTTGTTCAGTCACTTTTATTTGGAGACGTTCCTTTTTCCAACTGTTCATGTCCTGACTGCAAAGTGAAATGTTTTAAACTAACATTGTTAAAAGGATAAAGGAACTAACATGCTGCTACTGAATTGTAGTTTGTGTTTCATGCAGATTTTGCTCCACAATATGATCATCATGAGTCTGTTTCACAGGTGCTCTGGCTGCTTGTCGTCTACAGCCAGACCTATTCATTACTGCACCGCAGGAGATGGAAGCACTTAGTGGATCTTGTCTGCTAATCCCATGTAACTTTAGCGTTAACATATCCGCAAAAGAGACATTTGACAGTCTGACAGCAACATTCGGAGTGTGGATTAAAAATGACTCCAGATATGGCAACAATTCTAACAATATCATTTTCAATAGTAGCAGGATGAATAATATCTATCCAATGAGTATTACTGGAGACCTGAGTCAGAAAAACTGCACCACTTCATTTTGCCGTTTAATCACAAGTTACACAGACACATACTACTTCAGAATTGAGAACAGGCCATTTCTGGCAACAGCTTCTTGTGATCCTCTTCAAATAACAGTTAAAGGTAAGACAGTCTGTTACCTACTGTAGGGGCTTGTATATGTATTGTGTATGTGGGTCTTCTCCAGGTTCCATGTGTGATTGCTGAGTGATTAACCTGGGTGAAGGATGTGTAGTTGATTGGCCTCTGCCTGTCCATGGCAAGCTCACTTTTGGTTTGTTCTGTGGAGCAGTGATTGCTGTTGCACATTTTCTTTTCTTGTTGTTAATAAATTGTGTAGATAACTTTTCAACAAGTGTCTCCCATCCTTCCTTTAGCCACTTAACATCAATTGTTACTCCCTAATCCCTATCAGGGTGTAACATATTTGGGGACTCGTCCGGGATCTGAAGGAGTTGGGAGATTGTTTGCTGTTTGGCTTTTGTTAAACCAATCACATGTTAAAGCATTTATTATTATTATTATTATTATTATTATTATTATTATTATTATTATTATTAGTGAATGGGTGTCACTCGTCTAGTTTGAATTGCCAATTAGTGAAACAGCTTCCTCGGAAGGGTTTGGGCGAGTGATCAGCTGGACTTGTTCCGGTTTTGCTTCGGACACTATTTCATTATCTTGCCTTTCTTGGTGTTGAGGTAATCCTGGGGAGGGGAGCGAATCTCTTAAAGCCCTGTAGATAATATGTTTTAACAAGTGTCTCCCATTCTTCCTTCAGCCACATAAAATCAACTGTTACTTTTTAATCCCTACGGGGACGTAACACAGTCTATAATGTTATTGTTTAGGCCAAAACTGCAACTGATTTCACTATAATCTAACAGGACACTTTTTTTTCATTTTTTACTTTGCCATGTATTTAAATTCTGATTTTAAACCGAGTCTATACTTACAGTTTGATATTAAAATGGCCACATTTTGGGATATTGAAATGCAGTTCAAAGTGTTATTTGTACTTTATGCATTTCCAGTACAAAAGTGTCGACTTTGAGATAACTAAAGTCAATAATTTCTTATTTATATTTCTTAGTGTACAAATTGTGTCTGTTTTGAAACCCCAGATTCCCCCCCGAGGCCCAGAATTGAGATCCCAGGTGATCTGAAGGAGAAGGAGTCTGTCACTATAAGCTGCTCAGCTTCCACTCCCTGTCCACACTCCCCTCCTAAACTCACCTGGAATCTCCAACAAGACCCTCACAACAACATAGAGGAGAACACAGATCAGACCTTCACAACTAAAATCCAGAAGACCATCACTCTGTCAGACACACATGATGGATTCACCATCAGCTGTTCTGCCACATATCCTGTGAATGAAGGAAGAGAAGTCAAGACAGGAGAGGAGAGAAAGACTCTCAGTGTTTCATGTAAGACAACCAGTGTTTGTTATTGGATCCTGTCAGCACATCATGTGCTGATTTTAATGAATAAAGTTAATCTCACATTTTCCTCAGATGCTCCCAAGGACACCTCAGTGTCCATCAGTCCATCAGGTTTGGTGTCAGCAGGTAGCTGGGTGAACCTGACCTGCTCCAGCAGAGCCAAGCCTCCCGCCAGCTTCAGCTGGTTCAAGAACAGCAAAGATGGAGACATCAGTGTAGCTGAAGGAGACTTTTACAGCTTCAAAGTGACCAGTGTGACATATATAGAAGATTATTACTGTGTGGCCACAAATGATCTAGTCAAACGACATTACAGATGAATAGTGCAAGTAAATGTAGAACTGAACTAAATCTGCTTATTTTTATATAATCTGCTCTTTTCTCTTGGTACTTTTTCTTCTTTTCTGCTCCAGTCTAACTATGTTTTTCTATAATTCAGAGTTTTCGATGATGTTTGGTGTCTACGTTACAGTGAAGATCCTGGGAATCGTGACGCTCTACAGTACACTCATCATCTTTGAGTGGTGAGACAAACTTTTCTGTTATATGATCATTTGCAGCTAAAGACTTATTGGTCTGTCTGAAATGGTTAAAGTTGAACTTTTCTGAATGTTTATTCATTCCATCTCCTTTTCTTTCAGCTGGTTGAGATCACGATGCTGCAACAAACCAGTGAAGGTAAGCTACAGCTACATTATTCTTTCAACAACACAATGTCTTGTGTTGCTGCCATTTCTCTTTGAGCTGCAGTAAACTGACTGCAGAGCACTAACACCACTCTCTCTGTGTTGTTATATTTCCACAGGACGCAGGAGAAGAAGACTACGTCAACAGAGTGATTGAGATTCAAGCATCATGAAGGAGAAGAGGAAGACATCAGGATCACCATGAATGGAAGATTTCTCTATTTCTTATTCCTCCCATTCTTAAATATTAAATGGCTTTACTTTTCTGAATATTGGTAAGATGAACAAAGGACAGAGTGCAAAGAGGACAGAAGATGACATTAATATAATATACTATAGATTCATCATTAGTTTGTGTAAGATTGTGCTGATTTATTGCATTATTATAGTTATTTTTCTTTGCAGTTAAAACTTTTTCAAATTCAAATTTCAGGTGATGTGGATACAAAAAGTGTGGATTTTAACTTATTGTTTCATTTTTGTTTGTATGTAAATGCCGGGACTGCCGTCGGCACAACAAAAGTCTAATAAAGCGATATTAACAGCCAGCAACAGGGGGCGCTAATATGATCACTTATATGCTATGTGTAAAAAAAAAAAAAAAAAAAAAAAAAAAAAAAAAAAAAAAAACGTGAGGAAGAAGAGTAGGCACACCCGTCGCTATGGGCGGGCCATAGGGGGCCGGGCCCGCCCCCAAAAATGCTTGTGCCCCCCCACTTGAGGCACAGATCTCTTAAAAAATTACTTTGATTTTATATTATCATAGTTGCTAATTTTGTGTTGCATTAATGTTGCATTCTTTATCATTAAAACATTAAAAATATAAAGAAACTATGGTGTGATTTTGTTTGATTGATGGGAATCTACACTGCAACAGCCTATCACGGCCTTACTAAAAAGAAAGTTAGGCTACGTACGTGACGTAGCCTACGTCAGTGTAGCCGCTCAACAGTTACCACACATTTTTGAAAGCTGGATGAGTTTTCGCCGGCTTATTTGCTTCAGTTCGTCATGGATATCCATAAGTGGTTGAAAAGCCCACCAACAGTCTCCTCTGCCAAATTGGATATGACACCAACGCCTCCTGATGTTGTAGCCTAGTTGGAGAAGGACCCTGGATGACAGTCTGAGCCTGATGCTAGTAGCTCCGTGGAGCCCGACCCTGGGCCTCGCAGGACCTGCAGGTCAAGTGCAACCGCGACTGGGACAGCATTTGGGCCACGACTGCCTGTTGAATCAGCGGGTGTGAGTGACCTCGGTACGGACAAACCCAAACAGGTTGTGTTGAGGAAATATCCAGTCAAAATGTTTGGTTAAAAAAAACGATCATTTTTTTCTCGCTGGTATTTGAACAGGGACTGGCTTGAATACTCGATGGAAAAGGACTCCGCATTTTGTTATGCCTGCAGGAAATTCAGATCTTAAGGGAGTTAATGATTGGAAACATGCAATAGAAACAGGCAAGGGCTTAATAAGCTGTACTGACAGGAGGGACTGGAGAGAGCGCTGCCTCCACTCAAAGTACCGGTAGGTTCAAAGTGTGTGTGTGTGTGTGTGTGTGTGTGTGTGTGTGTGTGTGTGTGTGTGTGTGTGTGTGTGTGATGGCAATGCATATATCCCTCTGTTGACTGCTTAAAAATGTAATGTTTGAGAGATGCTTCTGGTGTTACATCTAATACGTTGTATAGTCAAGTGTTTTATGGATATTCATAACATTGCTTCAGTGTAATGTGGTGTAGGCTATAGGCTGCCTGGTCATATTGCTGTTGGTTATGTTTAACGTGATGATTACGTGCTGCGCGAATAGAGTATGCGATTATATGCAAATTGATTATTATAAATATACGTAGGCCTACTGTAGGCTAATAATAATTGTGCCCTCCCATGCATTTCATATGCCCCCCTTAAGACTGAGGTCTGGCGACGGGTCTGAGAGTAGGCCTACTAGTCTGGCTGTCACCAGACATTAGTAAAAAGTGTAAGGAGAAAGGTGGATGGGAAAAATTCAAAGAAAAGAGGGCCGAGTCTCTCAAGACTGATGCAGCAAAATGGTTGGTTGCAGTGCAACTGCGAGCAGCAGCAGTGATGTTGTAGTCCTTGACGACCAAAGCAGCACTGCATCACTTAGCCAGAGAGTAGAGGACCAAGTGGAAGCTGAGCCTGAGCATCCACAGCCTGGTCATGATGAGGGACAGACAGCAGAGTTCATTTTTGTCTATAAATAAACTTTGTTGTATATGAGAGGTTGTAGTGAGCTCACTGTTGCTGCTAGGATGAAGACTATGGTGTTGAATTAAACGGTGAAACATCAGGCATGGGACCACTCTAAACGTGCTAACGTTTTTTAGCCCCAGTCCGTCCCTGTGTACATGTATAGATGACTGCTGAATTAAAAGCATCAAAAGCATTTAAAGTGAACAAAGCATTTTAATCAAGTTGTCTCATCAGCGCTGTAATGCAGAGCAGCAGTGATACAGACTGTGCACAAGTCAGCATGAACACTGTGGCACCTACATGCTCGTTGGTGTTTTAAGTTCTATCCTGGTCTGGGACACACATTCATACGGTTTGAGTAGCTATTTATTGGACTTTAACTTATTACACTTACAATAATGAGCGTAGCTGTCCTCAATTTAGGTAATTATGTACGTTTCATCTCCGTTTTTTCCTGCATTCACCGTGTGATTGTGTCCGTGTGTCCGTCCGTGTGTGTGTGTGTGTGTGTGTGTGTGTGTGTGTGTGTGCGTGCGCGCGCGCGCGCGCGCGCGTCGCGGGGGAAATGGAGCAACAGCCCAGGACAGGACTGAAACGGCAGCAGCTTTCAGCAACATTAGAGTGAAACATCGCTACAGCGTACATTGATGTTAAAATTTCTACCGGTTGGCAGGACAGTCTGAAATGTTTTGCACGCTGTACGTTTTGTTGGTAAATGTGAAATGTTCGAGTCACACAGGTCTTGTCTTCGTTATCAGAAACAAGGAAATGAATTTGACCCGTTCTCACTACCGCTTGGTCAGTGGCTGCACGTGGGACTGCTGGGATTGTCGCGAGTAATGCAAATGCGATAGGGGGCCCCGGCTGTCAATCAATGTCTTCCAGTGATAATAATAATAATAATAAATTGAATTTATATAGCGCTTTTCATAGACTCAAAGTCGCTTTACAGGGAAGAATTACAAGTAAGGAAAATACAGCATAACATGAGGAAAGGGGAGGAGAAAAAAAAAGCGACTCCAAACTATGCTCAGTACAGTACAGAGTACAGTGTGGGAACAGGAAAAAATAACCTCGGCAATAAGCACATACAACACGATTCAACACATGACTTGCAACAGGGGAGGGAAATGGGGGGGAATGGGGGGAATGGGGGGTGGAGGTAACCCAGACATCGGCAAGCACAGAGCCATAGAGATAGTGTCTTTCTCTATCACTCTGGGCAAGCAGCCATCAGAGCAGGCAGAGAAGCGGCGAATAAACAGCGCCAGCGTCCTCTCCGTCCGACCGAATGGCGCTGGTCACAGACCAGCTTGTCAGACTGGGGGGTAAAAAAGCGGCGAAGGCGTGGGACGGGGGTATTAGGGGGGAGGGGGGCCTGGTGAGAGTCGCTTAGCCTGGCACCCATTGGGGCCTCAGTCCACAGGATGTCATATCGTTAACACAGCAAGTTGCCATGGAGACAACCTTGAATAGGTCCCAAGCAGAGTCAACAATCAGCAGGTGTCTGAGGGAAGTTGGGGAGGAACGCAAGAGTGTCTCTCTGCAATGCTCTTCGAGGGGGATGTGAAGTTCCAGCAGCGGCCTTGGCCGAGGCCAGTGCTGGATAAGGGGCCGAAAGTGATGCAGGCCCCTGATTGGTCTGGGCCCGTAAGCAACCGCGTACCCTGCTTACCAATAGTTGCGCCTCTGCATCACTCAATTCTCATTGGCTACCTGCCAATGTGGCAGGTAGATTGACAGTGTTACCCGCCAATTGCAAAATTCACCCGCATTTGGCGGGTGGGCGGGTGTTAATTTCATGCCCTGCATGGTTTCCCCCGACTCATTTCCTGGTTCTCGTTCTCCATAACCAACGTCAAATCAAGGAGAGGGTTAACTTTTCCTGCTCCAGCTTCCCCACTGTGGTCAGAAAGAACAGGGGAGACACTTTGTTTTTCTCACTGACTGTAGAGTCACTACTCGCTCCGAAGCTAATCGCCGTCACGAGCCTACTAGCTAGCTACGCGGCTCGCAAACCCAAACTAGTGTGTGCGGCCGCTGGCCGCGGCGAGTCTGTTCTTCCGGTCTGCAAAATTACAAGACCCGCCCTTTAATCACTACTATTGGCCAGGCGTCCAAAGTAACGTAACCCCATTTGTTCAGCTCCTATCCTCTGACCAATCCGCTATCCTAACCTTAACCACTCGAGGTGAAATGCCTAACCCCAACCAATCGAGCTGCTTCGTAGGGCGGGTCTTGGCATATTTTGCTTCTGGTCTAGCTAGATCCGAAGAACGTTAATCCTTCTTTAACTCTCTATGCATTAATCGTGCGATAAAAAAATTGACGGCGTTAAAATGGGTTTGCATTAACGCCTTTAATAACGCGCTAAACTGACAGCCCTTAAATTTACTTTTGTTAAAATATTATAAAAATGAAATCATGCTCTACTTATCAAAAACTATAGAACTACCTCCTTCTTTGAGCCACTTGGTTTTCTTTTTCTATGACCAGAGAACTCTACTAGCGCTCTAATATGGGCTTCAGCTGTTGGAGGGATCTTCATCATCATCATCTTCATCATCATCATCATCATCTGCCTTGCCGTCTGCGTTTGGTAAATTTAACAAATAAAAGCAGCTGACACAATGCAGTTTCTGGCCCTGACGTTTCTACTAAACCTACGTCCACTGACGAGAATGTGAGTCAGTTTGGTCTTTTAAATCTGTTCTACTTATTTTTAGCTGGTTTGTTTAAGTGGTTGACTCTAAAACACCCAAAAGGGAACATAATTACCATAACATAACCGTAACATAATTCATGTTGGTGTTCAAAACACCTGCTCTGTGACTCTAGTTTAATCACCAATCTATCAAATATCTGTCTCCCATCAGTCCTTATACTGCCTGTTGGCAGCACACTGTCTGTTTATCACACTATCATTATTCTGACAGTTCTCTAATGTCTTCCAAGTGGTTTAGACGAAACATCAAACTCCACAACAGCCTCAGGTGGGAACATACTAAACTTCAGTGTACAGTACTGAACTGTGTGTTGTGGATATTTGACTTCCTTTACAGTAACTGTGTCCTCTAAGATATGTGAAAGCATCGGTCCTAACACTAAGTGGACAATCTTTAAGAGGTTAAATATTAAGAAACACAAAAAGCTGTTACACTGTGGTTGGAAACTGTAAGGAATCATCCTCCAAAACTGTACAACCCACACACAGCAGAAGTGGTTTGCAGTTACAGCATGCTGTTTACAACATGGTAGCTAGAAGCAGCTTCACAGAGTTTGGTTCTGCCTCGATGCACTAACTGTGTCCTAAAAGTCAAAGGGCCCTTTGTATTCTTCACACATATGATTTACTTTCTCTAAGCAGAGACACAGTGGGTCATCAACACCTTCATCAGTGCTGTGATGTCATTTAGTCTGTCATTATTTAATGTGGAAGGATCCAGCAGCTCACAACATTTCTTGTTTGATACATTATTCACAGAGTCAAAGAGGTGACGAGATGAGTCTTCAAATGCCAGCCAGCAAAACAGAAGAAGACAGAAGAAGATCCATTATGGAGAGATGGACTTCTCCAAGCAGAGACCTGGACAGAGCAGGACAGAGGACAGCAGCAGGACATGCTGTATGCACAGGTCAAAGTGTCCCAGACAGCAAACAGCCTAACACAGACTGCTGACGGCCCAGAGGATCTCTACGCTCAAGTGAAGAAAAAATGAGTGCTGTTTTTAATAGACGAATTACATTTGTGTAGAATTCATTTTAAATGTGACTTAAACCTACATTGTTTGATTTTTGAGTTGATTCTTATCAAAACCCCTTAGTTCTTTCACAAATATGTGCTCATTCATGTGTAATTACTTCCACCAACTAATCAAAGTATTGTCGTAAGCGTAGAATCTGCCATTCAGAATCATTCAGAATACATACAGGCGAGTCGCTCGAATGACGGCTGTCATGTAGCGCCTCCATCTTTAAAATACCTTAGCCAAAGAGAGACATACCTCCACCTTTCACACTTTTAGACTCAATGGCACCGTGACGAATGCCAGCCGGGAGGGAAAAAGAGAATTAAAATGACAACGCAACAATCAAAGCAACAAGACCAAAGTTAATATTGGAGTGACTAGAACAGCTGCGTGTAAACAATGGAGATACTAAGAGCTAATTTCAGATTCAGCCACCGTAGCAGTTGGAACGTGCTCAGAATGAGAAGGGCTAGAAAGTAATATTCAGTTGGTTGTCATATACAGTTTCACCTCTAGATGGGAGAAATTGTTACACAATGTAGCTTTCATGTTGTTTTCACTGCCTACAGTTCAATGGAGAGCCATTTAAAACCTCCCCATCCTGCAGCTTTTCTTCATCAGTTATCAACATGGTCATATACGTGTGCTGAACTCACAGCTGTTTGTGTGTGATTTGTTATTTATGTCAGATGTGTGAAAATTAAAGTCCAAAAGCTTTAAATAGTGAACTTTAGTCTAAAATATGGACATGTACAAAATAGAAGTGAATATGACAGCAGAAGCAGTTCTTCACACACGTTAGCAGCATTCTACAAGATGACCTTTAGATTTTAAATATGATTTTGTTTCAAGATATTTCATGATTTGTTTTGACATGGCATTTTTACATAACCTTGTTTTATTGTGTATCCTGAGTCATTTGTATTTTAATTACTTCAGAAATTAAGATTGTTTCTGCATTTGAAGACATTTTTATTGCACAGTAAAATCTTTTCATCCAACTTAAATAATTGTAGTCTTATTTGTCGGTCCAATATGTCACATTTCATACTATTTTAACATTCTCAATACTGTGAATTAATTGCATCAGAAGTTTCTTCCACATTCTGTGTTTATTGACTTAATGGAGCAAGTCCTGCAAGTCGACATTACATTTACTACAACTATATAAGTTGTTGTTATGAGACAAATAAAATAATTTGGAGAGAAGAGGGCATTTCCATGGTTCTCTCATCGGTGCAGAAAGGCACAGCAGCAGGCCAGGCCTGTAGCCTACATGTTAAATAATATTGGTTTGTAAAAGATTGGTAAGATGAACACAAGATGAACATTTCAATATAAATCCTTCTTAACGTGAAATACTTCTTTCTGTCAGCAGTACAACAAGGACATACTGTATGTTTTCTTATGTTCCTTTATGGAGACAAGACAAAAACAAATACAGCTTTTGTTCACCTTTTCATTTTCAAGAGCGGAAAGAACAAATAAAACTAGTTATTTCAGATGATGAAGAAGGAGAAAGTGTGAATTATGATCACTTATTCTAATGTGTAGATAACTGCATAAAAAGCATTTGAAGTGAACAGAGTATTTGAATCACTGAGGCTCTGGCATCAGCATGGTATTGCAGAGGTCCCTGTCTCCAGCCACTTCTCACTTCCCCAGACCCCTGCATGGCCATTCTCCATCCATCCACCAGATGTCCTCAGACTCTCCCTCTCTCTGTCTCCTCACTCTCACTTCCACCTGTTTCCCTCAGCAGCCCTGCAGTAGATTTACTGGACAATTTCTACTCATTCCCTGCCGGATTGTTAATGTTGTTTCGTTCCCTTTCTTTCCAGCCACCTGAACCTGAACCCTCATCCTGTACCCGTCTGCCTGTACCTCGTACCTGACCCATTCCTGATCACCTGTGGATCCTCAGTACATTTTGTTCAGACTTGCTATCCATGTCCATAAGATTTTGTATTTTCTTTTTGTCCATTAGACCGTGAACTCTCTGCATTTGGTTCCTTCTCTTGTTGCCTGGTACTCACCTGCATCACAAAGACTGTTCACACATCAACAAGAACTATGTGGTACCAGAGAGAAGTGGTGGGATGTCACCATGACCAGAGAGCTGAGGAAAAGCTCAGAACTACGATATCGTCATAGCAACTGTATCAACACACACTGTTAAAAAAGGTCCGTAGCATGTGTTAATATGAAGGAAATTTCTGCAGTGATTTTTCACAGGTGTTTTCCGTATTTAGATTTTTTTTTGGATTAACAGAAATGTCTGTTTCAGGTACCGAAGATATACTGTAAATCTACAGAATTTTCTTCTTTTTTTCCATAAAAAGTCCATAAATGTAACGGAAAAGGTACTGGTAATTTTCTGCCAGGACATTATCCAGTGCGGCTTACTGCAAGAAAATGCCTTCATCAATACAGAATTGTGTTTATTGTCAATT
Organism: Gymnocephalus cernua; assembly: GCA_023631565.1. Classification (NCBI taxonomy): domain Eukaryota; kingdom Metazoa; phylum Chordata; class Actinopteri; order Perciformes; family Percidae; genus Gymnocephalus; species Gymnocephalus cernua. The sequence continues at coordinate 14,156,764 of CM042446.1, read as the reverse complement.
TATTGAATATTTATTCTTTGATGTGGAACATTTCATACAATATAATTATGAAAGTCAAAATGTTCCCCAGCTGTGTCTGTTACCACAAAAGACAATGTTTCCTGATCTGAATGCACTATTCTTGCATATGTGTCTAATAATGGTGGTCTCAAATCATACTCCTTTGTAACAACAGAACTAAACTACTCAAAATAAAACACCCTCTCTATATAACATCATTTTATAACTACTGTTTGTCTTACATGTGTGCAATACATGAAGTTCCTATTTTTATATTTTTTTACATGTCACTATTGTGATTAATGTCACACGTACTATAAAGAATTAGGACTGGGCAACGAATTAAAAGTTTTAATCACAATTAATCGCATGTTCTACACAAAATCCAATAATGAATTCAAAAGTAGTGTATAGAGCAATTCTATTTTAAATGTTCTGCAATATGAACTAAAGTGCCATAAAATTTGTTCTGCAGACACAGTAGCAGTTAAATAAAATATTTAGTGTAAATCTCAACTTAAACAATGTAATCAAAGCAAATACCAAATTAAAGCTTATTGCCACTGCCAGGACATTCATGTTATCATTAATAGGACACATTCCACTGCTGTGAAACTTCAATAAAGTGTCCCGCACACGTTTCAGCATAATGTCTCTCCTCTGTTTTCATTAGAGCATGTGAATGCAGCGCCCACTGTTCATCAATATAATGCATATAATACTCTGAGGTAGTTATGGTTACCCAGTGATGTCCAGTAGTCCCCAGTGAGAGCACAGCGGGTGCACGTTGTAAAGTTGTCTCTTTTGCAGTCCTCTCCTTTTCATATAACTCGTGTATTCTTCTTGTAATGGTGCGTCTTGAGGGAATCTCATACCTGCCGTCATTTGTTGCGATTCTCCACATCACTAATCGGCCTGCCGTCTGTAGCTATCCACTTCGCTATGGCATTTGTTAGCTTCTCTTTCCTTTGTTTATCTATACTTCTCCCACACGCTGCATCTAATGTAGTCTGCCGAAGCCTCGCGCCACTGTTTGTTTCGTTGAATGATTTGCTGGTATCAACTGTCTGTATTGCATTTAGGTGATATTTCAGACTGGAAGTACTCCGATGATAAGAAAATTCAATTTTCACGATAAAATAATTGTCTGTGTTAATTACAGTTTTTCTTGATTGCTTTGATGCAGCAGTCAACTCAAACTCCACATTTTTCAAAACAGTTAACACACACTGTAAATAGCCACTACTGATATTCAGTCTCATCTGTCTCGACGATGGGGCCACATGGCCTCATCCACATCACATTCGATATCCTCTCTTGCAATGCACCGAGGGAAAGATCTTCTTGCATGCCTTATCCAACCTTGACATTTCTCTGCACCTATTTCTTGGGCAGCAGCATTCATTGCATTCAGCAAGGGCATCTGCTCATAGGGATGCTGATCATAAACCTTCCACCAAGCACTGAAGAACTCCTCTATGGGATTCAAAAATGGGCCATATGCTGGAAGGAACTGCATCATCATCCGAGGGTGTACTGCAAACCACTCATTGACAAGGCGAGAGTGGTGGAATGCCACATTGTCCCAGATAATGACGAAGAGTGGCATACCAGGCCTTAACAGCCCTCTCTCCTCAGGTGGGATAAGCCTGTCATGAAGTGCATCCAGGAATGTTATGAGGCGCTCTGTGTTGTATGGGCCAATAGTGGGGATATGGCATAGGACACCATCATTGGAGATGGCAACACACATGGTTATGTTGGCACCCCTCTGACCTGGAACTGTGACAGTGGCCCTGTGAGGTTTCTTCCATGTCGCCTTACTTTACAGAGATTGAAGCCGGCTTCATCAACATAAATGAAGACATGATGTGCCCCCCTCAGCTTCAAGCTCCATTATTTTCTAAGTAAAAAAAGGCAAAAATTACAATGAAAAGTGACTCCAGTTGACTCTAACTGCATGATATGACAAGGCATTACAGTATACTGTAGTAATGTTGCCTTACCTCCACATATTGGCATCTGGCCTCCTTCACAACGTCAGAGTTCCTTTGAAATGGAACTGTATAGAGCTGATTCATAGCCATATGGTTCCTTCTTAGGATGTGGTCAATGGTGGCCACACTCACGTTGTTGATGTTCCTAAACATGCCCTGATCTGCAATCACTGCTGCCCTGATTCCACGCAGCCTTATGGCATTGTTTGCCACAACCATGTTCACAACGGCTACCTCCTGCTCAGCACTAAAAAAGTCTCCCTCTACCACCAGAGAATGGTAGCCTTTGGATTTTATAAAGAATACATGTAATGGGAATGAGGGAACAATTACATAAAGTATATCAGTGAAGATATTTTTGTATATACAGTACAGCAACATTACCTGTTTTCCTGTCGAAAAATTCTGACAATGGATGTGAAAGTGTTTCTGTTAAGAACAGGTTGGACTCTTTGTCCAGCTTCTCTAAGTGAAAGGCCATGATTGATATGTGATCAATAACAGTTGCCCGAATTTCATCAGAAATCTGAACCCTTCCTACTATACCTCCACCTCACACTTGGACTCCTCGGACCCCTCTACCTCTTCCTCTCACTCTCACTCTCATCTGCCTTTGACCAAAGAGCAACACAGACGCTGCACCTTTAAGGCCTGCAGACTGATTGCTAATTGAAGATTTGGTAGTTTCTACAACCCCAAATCAGAAAAAGTTGGGACAGTATGGAAAACACAAATAAAAAAAGAAAGTAGTGATTTCTAAATGTACTTTGACTTGTATTTCATTGCAGACAATACAACAGCACATCATGTGTTCCTCATGATTTTTATTGTTTTATTTTTCCAAAAAACTAAATTCCTATTTTGGTTCTTGCAACACATTTCAAAAAAAGTTGGAACAGTAAAGCATTTACCACTTTGTAATGTTGCCATTCCTTTTCACAACACTTAAAAGACGTTTAGGGACTGAAGACACCAAGTGATGAAGTGTTTCAGGTGTAATTTTGTCCCATTCTTGCTGCAAACAAGTCTTAAGGTGGGCAACAGTACGGGTTCTTCGTTGTCACATTTTGCGCTTCAAAATGCGCCACACATTCTCTATTGGAGACAGGTCGGGACTGCAGGCAGGCCAGTCAAGTACCCGTATCCTCTTCCTCCGCAGCCAGGACTTTGTAATGTGGCGCAGAATGTGGTTTTGCATTATCTTGTTGAAATATGCATGGACATCCCTGGAAAAGATCTCTTCTTGAAGGCAGCATATTGTGCTCCAAAATCTCGATGTACTTTTCAGCAATAATGATGCCATCACAGAAATGCAAGTTACCTTTGCCAAGAGCACTGACACAACCCCATACCATGACAGACCCTGGCTTTTGGACTTGTTGCTGGTAACAGTCTGGATGATCCTTTTCTTCTTTGGTCCGGAGCACACGGCGTCCATTTCTCCCAAAAAATACCTCAAATACTGATTCATCTGACCACAGTACACGTTTCCACTGTGTGATGGTCCATCCCAGATGCCTCCGAGCCCAGAGAAGTCGACGGCGCTTCTGGACACTGTTAACATAGGGCTTCCTTTTGGCACAGTACAGTTATAACTGGCATTTGTGGCTGTAACTACGTATTGTGGTACTTGACAAAGGTTTGCCAAAGTAGTCCTGAGCCCATGTGGTGATATCGCTTATAGATGAATGACGATTCTTGATGCAGTGCCGCCTGAGGGCTCGGAGATCACGGTTGTTCAGCTTAGGCTTGCACCCTTGTCCTTTACGCACTGAAATTCCTCCTCATTCCTTGAATCTTTTAATTATGTTATGCACTGTTGAAGGTGAAATAAGTAAATGTCTTCCTTTGAGGAACATTGTTTTTAAACATTTCAATAATTTTCTCACGTATTTGTTGGCAAACTGGCGATCCTCGGCCCATCTTTGCTTCTAAAGGACTAGACCTTTCTTGGATGCTGCTTTTGTACCAAATCATAATTACAATCACCTGTTGACATCACCTGTTTCAAATCACATCATTATTTAACCAATTTACTTGATTACTAGCCCTAAATTGCTCCTGTCCCCTTTTTTGGAATGTGTTGCAGGTCTGAATGACAGGAAATGATGTATATTTACAAATGAAATTAAGTTGACCAGACAAAACATGAAATATTTTGTGTTCACATTGTCTGCAATGAAATACAAGTCAAAATACATTTAGAAATCACCACTTTCTTTTTTTATTTGTGTTTTCCATACAGTCCCAACTTTTTCTGATTTGGGGTTGTAATAGTTAGGAACAGATAGCTTCTGTTTGGTTACCTAAAACAATGGAGTTTGGACTGCTTGAATGACGTCCGTGTTAACTGTTCTGCAAAAGGGTGGGGAAAATGTGTCAATCCAGTGAGAAATGGTTAACACATTTGCAAGAGGTGTCTTCTGCTCTGCTGAGACAGTGATGATGAAAACCAAGTGGTTCCCAGTTTCTTTAAGCAGGTCAAAGCAATCAAGACAAACTGTAATTAATGAGTTAACACGATAATAACGCGTTAACTTGCCCAGCCCTAAAAAGAATACATGCATACAGGCTTGCAGTGAGTCATGTGAATATACTCTTTGAGAACAAATACATTATTTGTAATCTGATGCCTTAAAAGGACAGTTTCTCACTCTCAGGGTGTGAAGAGGAAAGGTAAAGACTTCTTGTATTTTTGCTGTGTTTCAGTCACTTCATAAACAGCTTCAAACAGCAAGTCTGTTTGGGCGGAGTTAGCAACTCCTTCAGCTGCACAGCTTCCGGAAGGCTGCTCTCGTGTATCCTCGGCTATAGGTCCTCGATGATCCCTCCTCGATGCTCGGTCCTTGGTCTTCAGGGACCAAATGAGAGCTTTGAGACAGCCTTCACTGAGGAGGGACAGAACAACATCCGGTTCAGGCGAGGACTGAGGCAGGACACAGGAGAAGAAAACTACGTCAACAGAGTGATTGAGATTCAAGCATCATGAAGGAGAAGAGGAAGACATCATGATCCCCATGAATGGAAGATTTCTCCATTTCTTATTCCTCCCATTCTTAAATATTAAATAGCTTTACTTTGCAGAATAATTGTAAGATGAACAAAGGACAGAGTGCAGAGGACAGAAGATGACATAAATATAATATACTGTAGCTTCATCATTAGTTTGTGTAAGATTGTGCTGATTTATTGAATTATTATAGTTACTTTGCTTCAGTTTTCGTTGCCTGTACAAATATATCATTAAGACAACAGAACAGTTAAAAGTAAATATTTCAGGTGATGTGGAAGCAGAAAGTGTGGATTTTGATCACTTATTGTCTCATTTGTGTTTGTATGTAAATGTGTAGATGACTGCTGGATTAAAAGCATCAAAAACATTTAAAGTGAACAAAGCATTTTAATCAAGTTGTCTCATCAGCGCTGTAATGCAGAGCAGCAGTGATACAGACTGTGCACAAGTCAGCATGAACACTGTGGCACCTACATGTGTGAAATAGGCTGTTGTTGATAACACTTTAGAAAACATGGAGACATCAGATGTTGTATTATTAGATGTTCTTTCAGTTCTACAAGGAGACTTAGACACCTCACAGTTCTATCTTTAATTTCCACTGAAACAGTATATTTACAGTATTTTATGTTTTGATACTGTAAATGAAAATACAACTAACTCAGCAAAAAGGAAACACCCCTTTTTCAGGACACTGTGTTTTAAAGATACTTTTGTAAAGCTCTAAGAGATCATCATTGTAAAGGGTTTAAACAATGTTTTCCATGCTTGTTCAATGAACCATAAACAGTTAATGAACATGCACTTGTTGAACGGTCAAAAAGACAATAACAGCTGAAGGGCGGTAGGCAATTAAGGTCACAGTTAAAAGAAAATTAGCAAAGTAAAGAGACCTTTCTACTGACTCTGAAAAAACACTAAAGGAAAGACGCCCAGGGTCCCTGCTAACCTGCGTGAACGTGCCTTAGGCATGCTGCAAGGAGGCATGAGGACAGCAGATGTGGCCAGATGTTCCTACTGTGAGACGCCTAAGACAGCGCTACAGAGAGACAGGAAGCACAGCTGATCGTCCTTGCAGTGGCAGACCACATGTAACAACACCTGCATAGGATCGGTACATCTGAATATCACACCTGCGGTACAGGTACAGGATAGCAACAACAACCGCAAGAACCGGCCAGTCTGGTGCAGTACATGAGGAGGAGATGTACTGCAGTACTTAATGAACTGGCCAGTCTGGTGCAGTACATGAGGAGGAGATGTACTGCAGTACTTAATGAACTGGCCAGTCTGGTGCAGTACATGAGGAGGAGATGTACTGCAGTACTTAATGAACTGGCCAGTCTGGTGCAGTACATGAGGAGGAGATGTAATGCAGTACTTAATGAACTGGCCAGTCTGGTCCAGTACATGCGGAGGAGATGTACTGCAGTACTTAATGAACTGGCCAGTCTGGTGCAGTACATGAGGAGGAGATGTACTGCAGTACTTAATGAACTGGATAGTCTGGTGCAGTAGCCACACCAGATACTGAGGGCTACTTTTGATTTTGCCCCCCCTTTGTTCAGGGACACATTATTCCATTTCTGTTAGTCACATGTCTGTGAAAATTGTTCAGTTTATGTCTTAGTTGCTAAATATTTTAATGTTCATGCAAATATTTGCACATGTTAAGTTTGCTTAAAATATATCTGAGTATCTATATGAGTATATATCTGTGTGTGTCAGAGCGTTGAGAAAAAGCTGAGAACTAGAAGTTAAAAAAGGGGAACTTTGTTGGCTGGGTTTTGTTGACAAGTTCTTCTGCAGGATTGTCATAGCGACTGTAGCAACACACAGCTCTTAGCACTATTCTTGCATATGTGTCTAATAAAACACTGGCTATCTGACCTGATGGTCTCAAATCATACTCCTTTATAATAACAGAACTAAATTACTGGAAATAAAACACCCTCTCTATATAACATGACTACATTTAATAAATAGTGGTTGTCTTAACTACATGTGTGCAATACATGAACTTTATATTTTAATATGTTCTAATGTCATTATTGTGATTAATGTCACATGTATTAGAAAAGAAGACATGCAAACAAGCTTGCAGTGAGTCATGTGAATATTAAAGTTATTTGTATTCTGATTTCTTAATAGCTGACTTCCTCACTCACAGGGTGTGAAGAGGAAGGATGAAGACTTGTTGTATTTCTGCAGTGTTTCAGTCACTTCATATCTAGCTTCAGACAGCAAGTCTGGTTGCTTTTCTATCAAGACGGCTTAGCAGGGAAGTCTGCTACTGGCTCTGTTGCAGTTCTGCTGAAACTCACACATTGGGACTAATTGTATCTCTGTTTCAGCTGCAGGCTCGTTTGGTAAGGTCAAATGTTACTGCTTTTTATGTTTGAACTCTTTAACCCAGAGAGTTTCTTATTTTGCTGATTTTCATCAACTCCACTTTTATTTGTTGCTGTTGGTTGTGGTTGAGTTCCTGGTTTGAATGTGTGAATCTGAGATGGCTTTAACAGAACATGAATGCTTTGTTTAAAAGATGCTTTGATTCAAATATTGAAAAGTAACTTTTTGTCAAATCCAGATGATGAGTGTCATTGCAGTCCAGTCTGTGAAAATCAGTCCCTCCAGAAAAACGCGGAGTTTTTTTGTGATTGTTGCGGGCAAAAATCCTTGATTATGCGGCACGTTTTCTTAAAAAATGCGATGGAATATGCGGGATATTTATGCCATTTTATGCGATGAAAATGCAGGAACTTGCAAAAATTGCGGGAACTTGCGGGAACTTGCAAAAACTGCGGTTTGATGAAAAAGAGAAAAAAAAGTGATTCCCCAACACTGTGTTCTCAGTAGGTGAAATTACGTCATTTCATAACGTTCCCATGGCAACAGGGGAAAATGGCTGCTCTTGTGTGAAGGAAACGCAACATTTTTCAACTTTCTGCTGAGATATATGTGACTTTTTTGCAACGAAAATGCGGGGATTATGAAATCATGCAAGCCCCGCATATTTTGCGCGGAAATCGGCAATTTATGCGGCGAAAGTGCGGCGTATTTGAAAAAATGCGGCCCCCGCATAAATATGCGGACTTTGGCTGATTATGCATTGAATTCTGCGATCGCATAATCGCGTTTTTCTGGAGGGACTGGAAAATGGTGACAGCCAACATGTTGCTGAGTGTCTTCTTTGTTTCAGGTGAGCTGTTTGTTCAGTAACTTTTATTTGGAGACGTTCCTTTTTCCAACTGTTCATGTCCTGACTGCAAAGTGAAATGTTTTACTCTGACATTGTTAAAAGGAAAAAGGAGCTAACGTGCTGCTGCTGATTTGTAGTTTGTGTTTCATTAACTATCTCTTAATGCAGATTTTGCTCCACAATTTGTTCATCATGAGTCTGTTTCACAGGTGCTCTGGCTGATTGTCCTACAGAGTCACACCTATTCATTTTGGTGCAGTCACCAAAGAACATGGAAGCACGGAGTGGATCTTGTCTGCTAATCTCATGTAACTTTAGAACTAAACCAGATCAGGACTTCAACAGCACAAGAACAACCTTCGGAGTGTGGATTAAAAGTCATTTCCATTTTGCCGACAAAATCAATAATGTTATTTTCAACAGTAGTGGGATAGTTAACACCTATCCAATGAATATTACTGGAGACCTGAGTCAGAAAAACTGCACCACTTTATTTTCCAGTTTAATCACAAGTCACACAGACACATACTACTTCAGAATTGAGAACAGGCCATTTCTGGCAACAGCTGATTGTGATTCTCTTCAAATAACAGTTAAAGGTAAGAGAGTTGTGTTTTTATCAGTCAGTCTGTTATGTTGTCTCAAGACCAAAACTGAAACTAATTTGACCTGTTATTCTGAACATCACACTTTTACATGTTTCACTTGGCCATGAATTCTGATTTAACACTGAGTCTGTTGTTACAGTTTGACATTAACATGATTACATTGTGGGATTCTGAAATGCAGCACAAACTGTTACTGTATATACTTTCAATACAACATTGTCAGCTTTGGCATTTAAACACGGTTTAAAAGTAAGTACAGTAGGTTAGTAATTTATTTAATTTTTATTTAGTTTACAAATAATGTCTGTTTTTAAACCACAGATTTTCCTTCCTTTTTCACTTTGCCATGAATTCACATTTTGATCAAACATTGAGTCTATTCTTAGATTCTCACATTTTGGGATATTAAAGAGCAGTTCAAACTGTTATTTATTCTTTATGTAGTTTCAATACAAAGTGTCAGTTTCTGGATCAACTTTGGGATTTAAACACCTGAAGTGAAACATTTCTTACGTATTTCTTAGTGTACTATTTGTGTTTAATTTCAAACCCCAGATTCCCCCCCAAGGCCCTGAATTGAGATCCCACGTGATCTGAAGGAGTCTGTCACTATAAGCTGCTCAGCTTCCACTCCCTGTTCACACTCCCCTCCTAAACTCACCTGGAATCTCCAACAAGACGCTTAAAACAACACAGAGGAGAACACAGATCGGACCTTCACAACTAAAATCCAGAAGACCATCACTCTGTCAGACACACATGATGGATTCACCATCAGCTGTTCTGCCACATATCCTGTGAATGAAGGAAGAGAAGTCAAGACAGCAGAGGAGAGAAAGACTCTCAGTGTTTCATGTAAGACAACCAGTGTTTGTTATTGGATCCTGTCAGCTCATCATGTGCTGATTTTAATGAATAAAGTTAATCTCACATTTTTCTCAGATGCTCCCAAGAACACCTCAGTGTCCATCAGTCCATCAGGTTTGGTGTCAGCAGGTAGCTGGGTGAACCTGACCTGCTCCAGCAGATCCAAGCCTCCCGCCAGCTTCAGCTGGTTCAAGAACAGCAAAGATGGAGACATCAGTGTAGCTGAAGGAGACTTTTACAGCTTCAAAGTGACCAATGTGACTGATGAAGATTATCACTGTGCGGCCAGAAATGATCTCGGTAATCAGACGTCATCTTGGATTCATTTGAAGAGTGAAGTTAAATGTAGAATTGAACTGAATCTGCTTATTTTTATATAATCTGCTCTCCTCTTGTTTCTGTTTTAGCTTACTTTGTTTAGATTTTTGTTAATTCTGCTTAAAGCACTTTTTCCTTGCATTTAAATTACTCTATACTCATGGTTGCATCTGTTATGTTACATGTCCACATTCAACCTTTGTTTTATTTGAGTCACTTGGTCTCTCAATCTCTACTATGGGCTTCAGCTGTTGGAGGAATCTTCATCATCATCATCTTCATCATCATCATCATCATCTGCCTTGCTGTCTGCGTTTGGTAAGAATCACAAATGAAAGCAGCTGACACAATGCAGTTTCTGGCCCTGATGTTTTTACTGATCCAGTTTGTTGTTCAGACAACCTGATCTGTGACTCTAGTTTAATCACCAATCTATCAAATATCTGTCTCCCATCAGTCCTTATACTGTCTGTTGGCAGCACACTGTCTGTTTATCACACTGTCATTATTCTGACAGCTCTCTAATGTCTTCCAGGTGGTTTAAGATGAAACATCAAACTCCACAACAGCCTCAGGTGGGAACATACTAAACTTCAGTGTACAATACTGAACTGTGTGTTGTGGTTATTTGACTTCCTTTACAGTAACTGTGTCCTCTAAGATATGTGAAAGCATCGGTCCTGACACTAAGTGGACAATCTTTAAGAGGTTAAATATTAAGAAACACAAGAAGCTGTTACACTGTGGTTGGAAACTGTAAGCAATAATCCTCCAAAACTGTACAACCCACACACAGCAGAAGTGAAGACGTGGTTTGCAGTTAAGATCTGAAAATGGCTAATGTTAGAACATTTGATCATTACCAGGATGTTGGTTTAATCTGTTTACAACATGGTAGCTAGAAGCAGCTTCACAGAGTTTGGTTCTGACTCCATGCACTAACTTTTTCCTAAAAGTCAAAGGGCCCTTTGTATTCTTCACACATATGATTTACTTTCTCTAAGGAGAGACACAGTGGGTCATTAACACCTTCATCAGTGCTGTGATGTCATTTAGTCTGTCATTATTTAATGTGGAAGGATCCAGCAGCTCACAACATTTCTTGTTTGATACATTATTCACAGAGTCAAAGAGGTGAAGAGATGAGTCTTCAAATGCCAGCCAGCAAAACAGAAGAAGACATCCATTATGGAGAGGTGGACTTCTCCAAGCAGAGCCCTGAAGCGTCCTCATCCTCAGAGCAGGACAGAGGACAGCAGCAGGACATGCTGTATGCACAGATCAAAGTGTCCCAGACAGCAAACAGCCTAACACAGACTGCTGACGGCCCAGAGGATCTCTACGCTCAAGTGAAGAAAAAATGAGTCCTGTTTTTAATAGAAACATTACATTTGTGTAGAATTCATTTTAAGTGTGACTTAAACCTACATTGTGTAATTATTTGAGTTGATTATTAGCAAAAAAAAACTTTGTTCTTTTACAAATATGTGCTCATTCATGTGTAATTACTTCCACCAACTAATCAAAGTATTCTCGTAAGCGTAGAATCTGACATTCAGAATCATTCAGAATACATACAGGTGAGTCGCTCGAATGACGGCCGCCATGTAGCGCCTCCATCTTTAAAATACCTTAGCCAAAGAGGGACATACCTCCGCCTTTCACACTTTTAGACTCAGTGGCACCGTGACAAATGCCAGCCGGGAGGGAAAAAGAGAATTAAAACGACAACGCAAAGCAGCAAGACCAAAGTTAATATTGGAGTGACTAGAACAGCTGAGTGTAAACAATGGAGATACTAAGAGCTAATTTCAGATTCAGCCACCGTAGCAGTAGAAACGTCCTCGGAATGAGAAGGGCTAGAAAGTAATATTCAGTTGGTTGTCATATACAATTTCACCACTAGATGGGAGAAATTCTTACACAATGTAGCTTTAATGTTGTTTTCACTGCCTACAGTTCAATGAAGAGCCATTTAAAACCTCCCCATCCTGCAGCTTTTCTTCATCAGTTATCAACATGGTCATATACGTGTGCTGAACTCACAGCTGTTTGTGTGTGATTTGTTATTTATATGTCAGATGTGTGTAAATAAAAATCCCCAAGCTTTAAATAGTGAACTTTAGTCTAAAATATGGACATGTACAAAATAGAAGTGAATATGACAGCAGAAGCAGTTCTTCACACACGTTAGCAGCATTCTACAAGATGACCTTTACATTTTAAATATGATTTTGTTTCAAGATATTTCATGATTTGTTTTGACATGGCATTGTTACATAACCTTGTTTTATTGTGTATCATGTTTTTTTTCCTTGAGTCATTTGTTTTTTAATTACTTCAGAAATTTAGATTGTTTCTGCATTTGAAGATATTTTTATTGCACAGTAAAATCTTTTTGTCCAACTTAAATAATCTTTGTCATATTTGTCAGTCCAATATGTCACATTTCATACTATTTTAACATTCTCAATACTGTGAATTTAATGCATCAGAAGTCTTTTTGTGGATGCAAACAAAGTTTTGCGGTTCATATATTACTTCTACATTCTGTGTTTATTAACTTAATGGAGCAAGTCCTGCAAGTCGACATTACATTTACTGCCAGACAACCAAAAGGTACTCATCATGGCAGCTTCAGATGTCCCTCTAAATTTGATGAAATAGCACTATATAAGTTGTTGTTATGAGAAAAATAAAATCATTTGGAGAGAAGAGGGAATTTCCATGGTTCTCTCATCCGTGCAGAAAGGCACAGCAGCAGGCCAGGCCTGTAGCCTACATGTTAAATAATATTGTTTTGTAAAAGATTGGTAAGATAAACACAAGATGAACTGAGGCTCTGTCATCAGCATGGTATTGCAGAGGTCCCTGTCTCCAGCCATTTCTCACTTCCCCAGACCCCTGCATGGCCATTCTCCATCCATCCACCAGATGTCCTCAGACTCTCCCTCTCTCAGTCTCCTCACTCTCACTTCCACCTGTTTCCCTCAGCAGCCCTGCAGTAGATTTACTGGACAATTTCTACTCATTCTCCGCCGGATTGTTAATGTTGTTTTGTTCCCTTTCTTTCCAGCCGCCTGAACCTGAACCCTCATCCTGTACCCGTCTGCCTGTACCTCGTACCTGACCCATTCCTAATCACCTGTGGATCCTCAGTACATTTTGTTCAGACTTGCTATCCATGTCCATAAGCTTTTGTATTTTCTTTTTGTCCATTAGACCCTGAACTCTGGCTTAACTCTCTGCATTTGGTTCCTTCTCTTGTTGCCTGGTACTCACCTGCCTCACAAAGACTGTTCACAGATCAACAAGAACTATGTGGTACCAGAGAGAAGTGGTGGGATGTCACCATGACCAGAGAGCTGAGGAAAAGCTCAGAACTACGATATCGTCATAGTAACTGTATCAACACACACACTGTTAGAAAAGGTCTGCAGCATTACGGGCTAATATTCTGTGTTAATATGAAGGAAACGGTACTGGTAATTTTCAGCCAGGACATTATCCAGTGCAGCTTTCTCCAAGAAAATGTCTTCATCAATCTAGAATAGTGTTTATTGTCAATTTATTGAATATTTATTCTTTGATGTGGAACATTTCATATAATATAATTATACAATTATAAAAGTCAAAAGCTTCACCAGCTGTGTCTGTTACCACAAAAGACAATGTTTCCTGATCTGAATGCTCCTTTGTAACAACAAAATAAAACACCCTCTCTATATAACATCATTTTATAACTACTGTTTGTCTTACATGTGTGCAATACATGAAGTTCCTATTTTTATATATTTTTTTACATGTCACTATTGTGATTAATGTCACATGTACTATACAAGAATTAGGAGTTGTCTCTTTTGCAGTCCTCTCCTTTTCATATAACTCGTGTATTCTTCTTGTGATGGTGCGTCTTGAGGGAATCTCATACCTGCCGTCATTTGTTGTGATTCTCCACATCACTAATCGGCCTGCCGTCTGTAGTTATCCACTATGGCATTCGTTAGCTTCTCTTTCCTTTGTTTATCTATAGGCTACTTCTCCCACACGCTGCATCTAACGTAGTCTGCCGAAGCCTCGTGCCACTGTTTGTTTCGTTGAATGATTTGCTGGTATTGTCATGGTTTGGGTGTTTTGTATATTATTTTGATAGTCTGTTTGTATTTAGTTCTGTTTCCTGTCTTATTTTGAAAGGTTGTCTGTCTCTCCTTGTGATGTCTAGTTTTACTTTTACTTCCTGTCTTTTGGTTTTTCCCGCTCTTGTGATTGCTTGATGTTTTCCACCTGTTTCCTAGCCCTTGTGTCACCTGCCTCTTGTTTCCTCGTTATCCTCTGTATTTAGTCTTTGTGTTTTTCCTTGTCCTGTGTCGGATCATTGTTTACTGTTTTTGGTTTTGTGTTCCTGAGAGTTTCTGTTTGAGCTCCTGCTTTCGTATTTGTGCTCAGTCCGTGCTCCCATTTTTGATTCCCCGTTCTTTGGATTTGCTTCATTTTGGATTCCTTTGGATTTTCTGTTGCTCATTTTGATACCTTGAGTTTTGGTTTGTACTTTGCCTTTTAGTTAATAAAACCCTTCTTTGGACACTCTCCTGCTCGCCTTCCTCCTTTATCTCTGCATTTGGGTCCACTATTTCCTGCAACCGCTAACCATATCCGACCATTTTGGACCTAGCAGAGAGGCTTCATTTTCCGGTGGGTTCCCAGTTTTTGTCTTTTTTTGTTTGTTTTTTCTTTGGTTAACTCCTCCAAGCTACCTGGACTATGGAGTCTGCACAGACTATGTCAGAGGAACTTTGTGACCTAATTTGTGATTTAATTGAGCTCAAGGTCATTTGGAAGGAGACTGATGGAATTAGCCAGAAGGAGGCTATTCTGTCCTTTGCTCGTGATTTGGTCTCAAAAAAGCCCTGGCTTACTGACACTATTCCTGACTGGGCTAAACACTTCATTTCCTCTCCAGCTCATTCATCTGCTAAGGATTTGTGTCTTTCCAAATCTGTTAGCTCCATCAACGCTCCTCTTCAAACTCCCGGCCTACCTCAGTGTCAACTAGTTTCCACCAGCCTGCCTGTTGCTCAGTCTGCAGGGATTTTGACTACTGGAATTATGTCTATTGCCCAGCCTGCCCCTTTGCCTGCTTCTCCCAGACCTGATGTAACTCCACCTGGAGGAGAGCCAGAGATGTTTTTGATTATTTTTCAATATATGGCTAAGTGTGCTGGACGGACTGAGGTAGCCGAAAAAGCCAGCCTCCAAGCTACAAGCCAAAGGGCCAGTACTTCAACTAGCAGCTCCTCCGATGCTCCCTGCTCAGTGTACACCTCGACCACCAGCAGTCCTATGAGGGTACCCGTCTGGCCATTTTTCCTGGGACTCGTGGAGGCCATAGACGGAGGAGGGGTCAACATGGCTCCCGACGCCATTCCCCGCTTCAACCTCTGTCCAGCCGTCCTGAACCTCCGCTGACGTCCAGCCATCCTGAACCTCCGCTGACGTCCAGCCGTCCTGAAGCGCCCCAGAGACTTTGTTGGCCTCTGGTGCCCCAGTGACGTTGTGGGGTTTCCGCACCCCAGAGACTTGGTCACTGGTCAGCATCCCTGAGACTGCCCGAGAGACGTTGCTGGTCTCCAGCGCCCCTGAGACTTTGCCGACCTCCGGCTCCCCAGTGGCCTTGCTGGATTGCAGCTCTCCAGAGACTTTGCCGTTGGTCAACGCTTCTGAGACTGCCACAGAGACTTTGCCGTTGGTAAACGCCCCAGAGTTCCCAGCGTCCCGGCCGTGTAGCGGCCCCCCAGAGTTCCCAGAGTCTCGGCCGTTTAGCGAGCCCCCAGAGTCCCTTGCTTGTCACCGGCCCAGCTGACTCGTCACCTGTCTCCAGTCCGGCTGACTTGTCTAGCTACCCAGCTGGTCCTTCGCCTGCCCGGCCTCGGAGGAGATGTCGCCTTCGCCGCCGGCGCCCAGTGAGATGTCGCCTTCGCCGCCGGCCTCCAGAGGGACATCGCCTTCGCGGCCGGCCTCCAGAGGGGTGTCGCTGTCGCTGCAGGCCGCTTCGGAGCCATCGACTCTCCTGCTCGCCTGCCTCCTTTATCTCTGCATTTGGGTCCACTATTTCCTGCAACCGCTAACAGGTATTAACTGTGTGTATTGCATATAGGTGATATTTCAGACTGGACATTTTCACGATAAAATAATTGTCTGATAATAACACGTTAACTTGCCCAGCCCTAAAAGAATACATGCATACAGGCTTGCAGTGAGTCATATGAATATTCTCTTTGAGAACAAATACATTATTTGTAATCTGATGCCTTAAAATGACAGTTTCTCACTCACAGGGTGTGAAGAGGAAGGATGAAGACTTCTTGTATTTTTGCTGTGTTTCAGTCACTTCATAAACAGCAAGTCTGTTTGGGCGAAGTTAGCAACTTCTTCAGCTGCACAGCTTCCGGAAGGCTGCTCTCATGTATCCTCGGCTATAATAGGTCCTCGATGATCCCTCCTCGATGCTCAGTCCTTGGTCGTCAGGGACTAAATGAGAGCTTTGAGACAGCCCTCACTGAGGAGGGACAGAACAACATCCGGTTCAGGCGAGGACTGAGGCAGGACGCAGGAAAAGAAGACTACGTCAACAGAGTGATTGAGACTCAAGCATCATGAAGGAGAAGAGGAAGACATCATGATCCCCATGAATGGAATATTTCTCCATTTCTTATTCCTCCATTCTTAAATATTAAATAGCTTTACTTTTCTGAATATTGGTAAGATGAACAAAGGACAGAGTGCAAGGAGGACAGAAGATGACATAAATATAATATACTGTAGCTTCATCATTAGTTTGTGTAAGATTGTACTGATTTATTGAATTATTATAGTTATTTTTCTTTGCTTCAGTTGTCTTTGCCTGTACAAATATATCATTAAGACAACAGAACAGTTAAAAGTAAATATTTCAGGTGATGTGGAAGCAGAAAGTGTGGATTTTGATCACTTATTGTCTCATTTGTGTTTGTATGTAAATGTGTAGATGACTGCTGGATTAAAAGCCTCAAAAGCATTTGATTAATAAACACAACCCCAACTACCATCATTGGTTTTGTGATGTTATTTGCTGTGAATATCTTGTCTGATAGACTAGAGTATTGTGGCATAGTATCAGGACATCCTGGCTAGTGTCTGTCACGCACGGCTGGGGGTGAATGGCCGGATGATGGTTCTATTTGAGAGAAAGTCCTGGTCTGTTTTTTAGCCCCAGTCCGTCCCTGTGTACATGTGTAGATGACTGCTGAATTAAAAGCATCAAAAGCATTTAAAGTGAACAAAGCATTTTAATCAAGTTGTCTCATCAGTGCTGTAATGCAGAGCAGCAGTGATACAGACTGTGCACAAGTCAGCACGAACACTGTGGCACCTACATGTGTGAAATAGGCTGTGGTTGATAACACTTTAGAAAACATGGAGGCCTCAGATGTATTATTAGATGTTCTTTCAGTTCTACAAGGAAACTTAGACACCTCACAGTTCTATCTTTAATTTCCACTGAAACAGTATATTTACGGTATTTTATGTTTTGATACTGTAAATGAAAATACAACTAACTCAGCAAAAAGGAAACGCCCCTTTTTCAGGACACTGTATTTTAAAGATACTTTTGTAAAGCTCCAAGAGATCATCATTGTAAAGGGTTTAAACAATGTTTTCCATGCTTGTTCAATGAACCATAAACAGTTAATGAACATGCACTTGTTGAACGGTTGAAAAGACAATAACAGCTGAAGGGCAGTAGGCAATTATGGTCACAGTTAAAGAAAATTAGGAAAGTAAAAAGACCTTTCTACTGACTCTGAAAAAACACCAAAGGAAAGACGCCCAGGGTCCCTGCTAACCTGCGTGAACGTGCCTTAGGCATGCTGCAAGGAGGCATGAGGACAGCAGATGTGGCCAGATGTTCCTACTGTGAGACGCCTAAGACAGCGCTACAGAGAGACAGGAAGCACAGCTGATCGTCCTCGCAGTGGCAGACCACGTGTAACAACACCTGCATAGGATCGGTACATCTGAATATCACACCTGCGGGACAGGTACAGGATGGCAACAACAACGGCAAGAACTGGCCAGTCTGGTGCAGTACATGAGGAGGAGATGTACTGCAGTACTTCATGAACTGGCCAGTCTGGTGCAGTACATGAGGAGGAGATGTACTGCAGTATTTAATGAACTGGATAGTCTGGTGCAGTACATGAGGAGGAGATGTACTGCAGTACTTAATGAACTGGATAGTCTGGTGCAGTAGCCACACCAGATACTGAGGGGCTTTTGATTTTGCCCCCCCCCCCCCCCCACCCCTTTGTTCAGGGACACATTATTCCATTTCTGTTAGTCACATGTCTGTGAAAATTGTTCAGTTTATGTCTTAGTTGCTAAATCTTTTAATGTTCAAGCAAATATTTGCACATGTTAAGTTTACTTAAAATATATCTGAGTATCTATATGAGTATATATCTGTGTGTGTCTAAAGGAGCAGAGCGTTGAGAAAAAGCTGAGAACTAGAAGTTAAAAAAGGGGAACTTTGTTGGCTGGGTTTTGTTGACAAGTTCGTCTGTAGGATTGTCATAGCGACTGTAGCATCACACAGCTCTTAGCACTACTCTTGCATATGTGTCTAATAAAACTCTGGCTATCTGACCTGATGGTCTCAAATCATATTCCTTTATAATAACAGAACTAAACTACTCAAAATAAAACACCCTCTCTATATAACATGACTACATTTAATAAATAGTGGTTGTCTTAACTACATGTGTGCAATACATGAACTTTATATTTTAATATGTTATAATGTCATTATTGTGATTAATGTCACATGTATTAGAAAAGAAGACATGCAAACAAGCTTGCAGTGAGTCATGTGAATATTAAAGTCATTTGTATTCTGATTCTTTAATAGCTGACTTCCTCACTCACAGGGTGTGAAAAGGAAGGATGAAGACTTGTTGTATTTCTGCAGTGTTTCAGTCACTTCATATCTAGCTTCAAACAGCAAGTCTGTTTGCTTTCTATCACAACAGCTTAGCAGGGAAGTCTGCTACTGGCTCTGTTGCAGTTATGCTGAAACTCACACATTGGGACTAATTGTTTCTCTGTTTCAGCTGCAGGCTCGTTTGGTAAGGTCAAATGTTACTGCTTTTTATGTTTGAACTCTTTAACCCAGAGAGTTTCTTATTTTGCTGATTTTCATCAACTCCACTTTTATTTGTTGCTGTTGGTTGTGGTTGAGTTCCTGGTTTGAATATGTGAATCTGAGATGGCTTTAACAGAACATGAATGCTTTGTTTAAAAGATGCTTTGATTCAAATATTGAAAAGTAACTTTTTGTCAAATCCAGATGATGAGTGTCATTGCAGTCCAGTCTGTGAAAATGGTGACAGCCAACATGTTGCTGAGTGTCTTCTTTGTTTCAGGTGAGCTGTTTGTTCAGTCACTTTTATTTGGAGACGTTCCTTTTTCCAACTGTTCATGTCCTGACTGCAAAGTGAAATGTTTTATTCTGACATTGTTAAAAGGAAAAAGGAGCTAACGTGCTGCTGCTGAATTGTAGTTTGTGTTTCATTAACTATCTCTTAATGCAGATTTTGCTCCACAATTTGTTCATCATGAGTCTGTTTCACAGGTGCTCTGGCTGATTGTCCTACAGAGTCACACCTATTCATTACTGCACCAAAGAACATGGAAGCACTGAGTGGATCTTGTCTGCTAATCCCATGTAACTTTAGTGGTAAATTAGATCAGGACTTCAACAGCATAAGAACAACCTTCGGAGTGTGGATTAGAAATGACCCCAGATTTAACATCAATAGTAATAATGTTATTTTCAACAGTAGCAGGGTGAATAATAACTATCCAATGAATATTACTGGAGACCTGAGTCAGAAAAACTGCACCACTTTATTTTCCAGTTTAATCACAAATTACACAGACATATACTACTTCAGAATTGAGAACAGGTCATTTCTGGCAACAGCTGATTGTGATCCTCTTCAAATAACAGTTAAAGGTAAGAGAGTTGTGTTTTTATCAGTCAGTCTATTATGTTGCCTCAAGACCAAAACTGAAACTAATTTGACCTTTTATTCTAAACATCACACTTTTACATGTTTCACTTGGCCATGGATTCTGATTTAACACTGAGTCTGTTGTTACAGTTTGACATTAACATGGTTACATTTTGGGATACTGAAAACTAAGGGTGCTCCGATCAGGATTTTTGTGGCCGATCATCGATCACCGATTGCTGGAAGACGTAGCCTATCGGCCGATACCGATACCGATCACCAATCCCTTTGTGAACTGAAAATTACGCCATTACGTAACAGTCACACATGTTTAGAGAATGTATCAGTAACTTTTTGGCTTTCTGTCCTAGCTCAAAATCTAAAAAATGTCCTTTCAATCACTGCAGATATTTCTTCAGCACACACACACACACGCACGCACACACACACACACACACACACGCACGCACACACACACCGACCGACAGACACACACACAGGCCGACACACACACAGACCGACACACACACACAGTCACACACACAGTCACACACACAGTCACACACACCGACACACCGACACACACACACCGACCGACAGACACACACACAGGCCGACACACACACACAGACCGACACACACACACAGTCACACACACAGTCACACACACCGACACAGCGGCACACACACACAGTCACACACACACACACACACACACACACACACACACACACACACACACACACACACACACACACACACACACACACACACACACACACACACAAAACTCCTCATACTCCTTTCTGTGACTAACCTTCAAATGTCTGATGAGGTTGGTGTTGAAACATCTTTGGAGCTTTCCGCCTCGTGGTATTTAGTTTCCTGTTTTATTTTGAAGTCTGGTTTTCCTCCCTAGTCTTGTCTGGTTTTACTTCCTGTCTTTTGGTTTTTCCCGCTCTTGTGATTGTCTGATGTTTTCCACCTGTTTCCCAGCCCTTGTGTCACCTGCCTCTTGTTTCCTCGTTATCCTCTGTATTTAGTCTTTGTGTTTCCCTTGTCCTGTGTCGGATCATTGTATGCTGTTTTTGGTTTTGTGTTCCTGTTCGTTCTGGTTGTGCTCCTGCTCTTTAACTCTGTTCTGTGTTCCCATTTTGGATTTCCCCGTTTCTTTGGATTTTCTTCTTTGTTGGTTTCTTTCGGATTTTCTTTTACACTTTTTGGATTCCTTGAGTTTTGGTTAGTACTTTGCCTTTTTATTAATAAATCTTTTTTGACACTCTCCTGCCTTCCTGCCTCCGTGTTCTCTGCATTTTGGGTCCAACAATTCCCTACTTACCACGACAGAATGATCCGACCAAATTGGACCCAGAGTCTACGCTGACGCTTCTCCCAGAGTCTACGCTGACGCTTCCCCCAGAGTCTACGCTGACGCTTCCCCCAGAGTCTACGCTGACGCTTCCCCCAGAGTCTACGCTGACGCTTCTCCCAGAGTCTACGCTGACGCTTCTCCCAGAGTCTACGCTGACGCTTCTCCCAGAGTCTACGCTGACGCTTCTCCCAGAGTCGACGCTGACGCTTCTCCCAGAGTCGACGCTGACGCTTCTCCCAGAGTCGACGCTGACGCTTCTCCCAGAGTCGACGCTGACGCTTCTCCCAGAGTCGACGCTGACGCTTCTCCCAGAGTCGACGCTGACGCTTCTCCCAGAGTCGACGCTGACGCTTCTCCCAGAGTCGACGCTGACGCTTCTCCCAGAGTCGACGCTGACGCTTCTCCCAGAGTCGACGCTGACGCTTCTCCCAGAGTCGACGCTGACGCTTCTCCCAGAGTCGACGCTGACGCTTCTCCCAGAGTCTACGCTGACGCTTCTCCCAGAGTCTACGCTGACGGTGGTCAGCGCTCCAGAGACTTTGTTGGTCAGCGCTCCAGAGACTTTGTTGGTCAGCGCTCCAGAGACTTTGTTGGTCAGCGCTCCAGAGACTTTGTTGGTCAGCGCTCCAGAGACTTTGTTGGTCAGCGCTCCAGAGACTTTGTTGGTCAGCGCTCCAGAGACTTTACCCTTGGTCAGCATCCCAGGCACTGCCCGAGAGACTTTGTTGGTCAGCATCCCAGAGACTGCCCGAGAGACTTTGTTGGTCAGCATCCCAGAGACTGCCCGAGAGACTTTGTTGGTCAGCATCCCAGAGACTGCCCGAGAGACTTTGTTGGTCAGCATCCCAGAGACAGCCCGAGAGACTTTGTTGGTCAGCATCCCTGAGACTTTACCGACCTCCGACTCCCCAGTGGCCTTGCTGGATTGCAGCTCTCCAAAGACTTTGCCGTTGTTCAGCGCTTCTGTTCAGCGACTCCTGCCCCCCGTGTCCAGTCGGCGGTCCGGCCGACTCCTGCCCCCCGTGTCCTGTCGGTGGTCCGGTCGACTTCTGCATTGGTCATCGGCCCAGCTGACCTGTCGCCTGGTTCCGGTCCAGCAGTCCCTTTGCCTGGTTCCGGTCCAGCAGTCCCTTTGCCTGGTTCCGGTCCAGCAGTCCCTTTGCCTGGTTCCGGTCCAGCAGTCCCTTTGCCTGGTTCCGGTCCAGCAGTCCCTTCGCCTGGTTCCGGTCCGGTTGACTCGTCGCCTGTCTCCAGTCCGGCTGACTCGTCGCCTGTCTCCAGTCCGACTAACTTGTCTGGCTCCCCAGCTGGCCCTTCGCCTGCCTGCCCTCGGAGGGGATGTCGCCTTCGCCGTCGGCCCCCAGAGGGATGTCGCCTTCGCCGCCGGCCCCCAGGGGGATATCGCCTTCGCCGCCGGCCCCCAGAGGGATATCGCCTTCGCCGCCGGCCCCCAGAGGGATATCGCCTTCGCCGCCGGCCCCCAGAGGGATATCGCCTTCGCTGCAGGCCGCCTCGGAGCCCTCAACGTCCTGCTCGGCCGCCTGAGGGGCTCCACCTTCGCTGTCCAGTTCGGCCACCTGAGGGATACCGCCTTCGCTGCAGGCCGCCTCGGAGCCCTCGACGTCCTGCTCGGCCGTCTGAGGGGTTTCGCCGTCGCTGCAGGCTGCCTCGGAGCCCTCGACGTCCTGCTCTGCCGCCTGAGGGGTTTCGCCGTCGCTGCAGGCCGCTTCGGAGCCATCGACGTCCTTCTCGGCTGCCTGAGGGGTTTCGCCGTCGCTGCAGACAGCCTCGGAGCCCTCGACGTCCTGCTCGGCCGCCTGAGGGGCTCCACCTTCGCTGTCCAGTTCGGCCACCTGAGGGATATCGCCGTCGCTGCAGGCCGCCTCGGAGCCCTCGACGTCTTGCTCTGCCGCCTGAGGGGCTCCATCTTTGCCGCCAGCTGCCTGGGAGTTCCCAGCCCTTGTGTCACCTGCCTCTTGTTTCCTCGTTATCCTCTGTATTTAGTCTTTGTGTTTCCCTTGTCCTGTGTCGGATCATTGTATGCTGTTTTTGGTTTTGTGTTCCTGTTCGTTCTGCTTGTGCTCCTGCTCTTTAACTCTGTTCTGTGTTCCCATTTTGGATTTCCCCATTTCTTTAGGATTTTCTTCTTTATTGGTTTCTTTCGGATTTTCTTTTACACTTTTTGGATTCCTTGAGTTTTGGTTAGTACTTTGCCTTTTTATTAATAAATCTTTTTTGACACTCTCCTGCCTTCCTTGCATTTTGGGTCCAACAATTCCCTACTTACCACGACAGCTCCAGAGGCAGTAGAAGCGTCAGAATGGCGTAATCACAAACACATTTGCCGGCGCACCACCGGTGGCAGCCGCTTTTATAAAGCGGTAGCAGCCTTTCTACCGCCTTCGTTCTGCGGCCGGCCCGCGGGCCAATCGCTGTTCTGCCGCCGTTCAGACACCTTGTAGAACTGCCAGACCGGTGAATGTAGGGAAGCTGCCATTTTAGCTCCATGTAGAAAATGTTCTCACGAGTAGTGGGTCATCTGATCGGCCTATCAGATCGGCCTTTATGGAGACCACCAATCAAACTATTTAAAGCCATTATCGGCGGATACCGATTGGTGACCGATCAATCGGAGCACCCGTACTAGGAGCAGCACAAACTGTTACTGTATATACTTTCAATACAACATTGTCAGCTTTGGCATTTAAACACGGTTTAAAAGTAAGTACAGTAGGTTAGACATTTATTATCTTTTTCTTTAGTTTACAAATAATGTCTGTTTTTAAACCACAGATTTTCCTTTCTTTTTCACTTTGCCATGAATTCACATTCTGATCAAACTTTGAGTCTATTCTTACAGTTTGATATTGAAATGGTCACATTTTGGGATATTAAAGAGCAGTTCAAACTGTTATTTATTCTTTATGTGGTTTCAATACAAAGTGTCAGTTTCTGGATCAGCTTTGGGATTTAAACACCTAAAGTGAAACATTTCTTACATATTTCTTAGTGTACTATTTGTGTTTAATTTTAAACCCCAGATTCCCCCCCGAGCCCCAGAATTGAGATCCCAGGTGATCTGAAGGAGGAGTCTGTCACTATAAGCTGCTCAGCTTCCACTCCCTGTCCACACTCCCCTCCTAAACTCACCTGGAATCTCCAACAAGACCCTCAGACAACAACAGAGGAGAACACAGATCAGACCTTCACAACTAAAATCCAGAAGACCATCACTCTGTCAGACACACATGATGGATTCCCCATCAACTGTCCTGCCACATATCCTGTGAATGAAGGAAGAGAAGTCAAGACACCAGAGGAGAGAAAGACTCTCAGTGTTTCATGTAAGACAACCAGTGTTTGTTATTGGAACCTGTCAGCTCATCATGTGCTGATTTTAATGAATAAAGTTAATCTCACATTTTCCTCAGATGCTCCCAAGAACACCTCAGTGTCCATCAGTCCATCAGGTTTGATGTGAGCAGGTAGCTGGGTGAACCTGACCTGCTCCAGCAGAGCCAAGCCTCCCGCCAGCTTCAGCTGGTTCAAGAACAGCAACGATGGAGACATCCATGTAGCTAAAGGAGACTTTTACAGCTTCAAAGTGACCAATGTGACAGATGTAGAAGATTATTACTGTGTGGCCACAAATGATCTCGGTAGACAAACATCATCAGAGATCCATGTGACTAATGAAGGTAAACACTGCACTGATCTGGTTTAGAAATAGAAGCAGTTCATGTTGGATAAAGTATTTTATACATCAATGTTAATATGCAGAATTTGGAATAATGTCCTTACATTCAAAAAGGAGAGATTGATGGTGAGTTAAAAACAATAATTTTAGAGAAAGTGTTGTATGTGTTTATTCATAAAATGTGAAAAGTGACAATGAGAAAGAGAGGAAAGAATTGTACCAGCAGAATAAAGAAGAAGTGAGATCAGCTCTATTGTGACCAGCGTGACAGATGTAGAAGATTATCACTGTGGCCACAAATGTTCTCGGTAATCAGACGTCATCACATAAACTGTACTGAATTAGTTTATTTCAAAATAGTCTGCTCTCTCTTTTCTGTTCTTCTTTTCTGCTGCTTTATAGCTTTGTTTGGGTTCCCTGTTAAACACGTTTGAATGCACCTTTATGAAAGGATGCTGTACATATAAACTTAATAAAACTGTTTGCATTTGAGGTTCACAGAAGGATTTCAAGTTGATAATATTTCAGAAGAGAACCATTTTCCATTAAGGAGAAGGTGACCATGCTGTCTTGTTCCAGATGATCCAGAGTTTGGGGTTGATGTCTACGTTCCAGTGAAGATCCTGGGAATTGTGATGCTCTACAGTACACTCATCATCTTTGAGTGGTGAGACAAACTTTTCTGTGATAACATCATTTGCAGCTAAAGACTTATTGGTATGTCTGAAATGGTTAGAAATTTAACTTTTCTGAATGTTTATTCATTCCATCTCCTTTTCTTTCAGCTGGTCGAGATCACGATGCTGCAACAAACCAGTGAAGGTAAGCTACAGCTACATTATTCTTTCAACAACACAATGTCTTGTGTTGCTGCCATTTCTCTTTGAGCTGCAGTAAACTGACTGCAGAGCACTAACACCACTCTCTCTGTGTTGTTAGATTTCCACAAGATGCAGGAGAAGAAGACTACGTCAACAGAGTGAGATTCCAGCATCATGAAGGAGAAGAGGAAGACATCATGATCACCATGAATGGAAGATTTCTCTATTTCTTATTCCTCCCATTCTTAAATATTACATAGCTTTACTTTTCTGAATATTGGT
Source organism: Gymnocephalus cernua (assembly GCA_023631565.1). Lineage (NCBI taxonomy): Eukaryota > Metazoa > Chordata > Actinopteri > Perciformes > Percidae > Gymnocephalus > Gymnocephalus cernua. Next base: position 14,130,538 of record CM042446.1, on the reverse strand, counting down.
AAGATGAACAAAGGACAGAGTGCAAAGAGGACAGAAGATGACATTAATATAATATACTGTAGCTTCATCATTAGTTTGTGTAAGATTGTGCTGATTTATTGCATTATTAGTTATTTTTCTTTGCTTCAGTTTTCTTTGCCTGTATAAATATATCATTAAGACAACAGAACAGTTAAAAGTAAATATTTCAGGTGAGGTGGAAGCAGAAAGTGTGGATTTTAATTATTGTCTCATTTGTGTTTGTATGTAAATGTGTAGATGACTCCTACTTGTCAGACGGCTGAAATTTCATGCAACGACATACCCAAATTAAAAGTGGTACAGCTCCCGTATACTTTGACACTCTGGGATGTGCCTGATATCATTGGAAAGGAAACACTCTCAAGTTTTTGTTCCAAGTGTCAGGGTGATTCTAGGCCTCACTGACACAGAGCTACAGAGGCTAGAATAGAGTTTTTTATTTCCGTCCAAGTCATACATCTGTAATATGATTAAAATATACTGCTGTGAACAAATATGAGAGGTAGCAGACAATCCAGCACATTAGCCACATGTGTCTGCTTACTACAGAAAAAATCCAGAAGCCAAAAGACTCAAAAATTGATTTTATATGATTTCTTTTCTACAAATATGGCTGTGCGTTTTTCTTGAAAGGTGCAAAGAAAAAAGCCAAAAAAGTGCAAAATTCAAAACTTCTCAAATACAAAAACACACCCACATCAATCACACACATACTTGACATAACTATATACATAAATATATAGAAATAAGTCATTATAAATTGGTCAGGTATGGCTTTGCATTGTAACAGTCACTGTCTGTGCTGAAACACAGAGCCAGCCATCACAGGGTTAAACTTTCAATGGCTTTCATGGTGTCAATGGAATCGTCTTTTTATTGGCTACAAGGCTAGGGGCGTTTCATAGCATGGAATCTTAACTGGCTGAAGCAAATGTCGATCAATCCCACCTGACCCCACATCACCTCCGAGCCGTGGTTGGCCGTCAAACCAGTCTATCTCCGGCTCTGAGTGACGGATTGACTTATGAGATGTCTCGTTAGATTCCTAAGGCTTCAGAGAATAACATGGACGCGGTCATTGGCCGTTAGACGACCGGGAGGAAGCGGAAGAGCCGCTGGAAGAGCGAAGCTGTTGAGTCTCGCGTAGCTGTTTTTGTAACTCTGGGCTTGTAAACTTTACGATTTTGAGGCGAATAACTCGTTTTGGATAAAACGGCTTAGATATTTCATTTCCTTGGACTCTTGTGGATTTATGAAAACAAAGTTTTTTGGGATTATATCACCTCTGTGGATAAAGGGACACTCAAAAAGGTATGAATGCACACACACCAGCTGCGCAGTGTAATTCTTAATTAATTTATTGTCTTTAACAGTGTTATAACTTCTATAAATCACCTTATGCTTTGTGTGTGGGCTTAAATTAATCTTGAGAGGCTAAGCTTTCAAGTCACCACTTGAAAGCTTAGCCTCTCAAGATTAATTTATTATCGCATGGCCATATATTGTGAAGATTTAATGTGTAAAAAGTTATAACAAAGTGTATAGAGCGTCCATTTTGAGCGGAAGTGGGTCGTATGCGGGACAGTGACATTAGAGAGGCATCAAAAAGCATTTAAAGAGGCATCAAAAAGCATTTAAAGTGAACAAAGCATTTTAATCAAGTTGTCTCATCAGCGCTGTAATGCAGAGCAGCAGTGATACAGACTGTGCACAAGTCAGCATGAACACTGTGGCACCTACATGTGTGAAATAGGCTGTGGTTGATAACACTTTAGAAACATGGAGGCATCAGACGTATTATTAGATGTTCTTTCAGTTCTACAAGGAAACTCTTTAATTTCCACTGAAACAGTATATTTACAGTATTTGATGTGTTGATACTGTAAATGAAAATACAACTATATCTGTGTGTGTCTGATGGAGCGGAGCGTTGAGAAAAAGCTGAGAACTAGAAGTTAAAAAAGGAGAACTTTGTTGGCTGTTTTTTTTTAACAAGTTCTTCTGCAGGATCGTCATAGCGACTGTAGCAACACACAGCTCTCTGCAACAAAATGTCTTCAGTCTAGAAATGAAGCTCCGCGCACATTTTTTCAGGAAGACGTCGTTAACCCAATCGGTACTCTTTCTCCGTAAATCAAATCAGCTGTTTAGAAGCCATACTTTCACTTAAACGAATCAGTCATGACCATGGAATTCAAGGACCAATCACAGCACTACAGCTCTGCTTAAATAGGTTTCTTTTGGTGTCAGTTTTTCGTTTCAGGAAAGCGCTCAACAGCTGATGCCCTATCCTAGAGGAATTTCTCTCTTGCACTGTTTCCAGTTCAAGCTGCTTTTCGCTCAACGGTGGACAACTCTAACTGTCTATGATGGACACACGCGGATAGCACTGTAGCACCTGGCAGCTCTATTTCATCCAGCAAGTTATCTACTCACGTATGCATGTTCCTGAGGATGTTGCCTCGATGTCAGCAACTAATCGTCGCCCGGCCCTGCTCTGACCTGCTCAGCTGGTTCCCGCCGCCAACTCCCGGCGGCGATGACAAGACTTCATCCGGTTCTATCACGGCAGAGGGATCAGTGTGTTTCGACCCAGCTGGAGCTCCCAAACCCTCTGAAGTTGAGTTGTCCTTTTTAGGGTTGCGTTTTGTTCATTCATGTTTCCGCCTTCACGGTCGCTTGGCTGAGTTCCCGGGCGCCGTCTAAATCCGTGGTTTCGCCCGTGGCTTACTCCGCATATCGGGGGTTCCTACCGTATTCTATATCTTCTGATTAATGCATCAGTCTTGACCTTCTATTGGGAGCATAATGGGCGAGTAGCTTCCATCTTCTGGGTTTGCTTATAGAGTGCTCAAACATTTCGTTCTTACGTTCACGTTCCTAATTACGTGCGCATTTACGGCGGTATACACTCCTGCTTCTTATTGCTAAGCTCCTATATGTGTTTACTGTTCATGTCGTTGGAAGCAGCCCTTTCCTCATAGTAACGTGAGGGTTCGGTATGTGGGGGATTACTCTCTATATATACATATTAAACAGCAGGATTAGGGATGCACCGATCCACATTTTTTCACTTCCGATCCGATCCCGATACCTGAATTTGGATATCGGCCGATACCGATACTATTCCGATACCAGAGCTGTGTTTGCTTTAATATTATTATTATCATTATTGTTGATTTTATATGATGCTGAAATAAACTCCTCTCAACGGGCAAGTATGATATGGACGTACGTATGCATGTATGTCCCAAAAGGCAACTTGAGCTAAGTATAAGGTCAGAAAAGGAAGTCAGAAAAACAGGAAAAATCTCATTCTGAAAACAGATATCCAACTGTAAGGGTTTCAAATTGATTGTCATGTCAATATTTATTACATACCCAAAATGTCAAATACTTGAGTCTTGAAATATAAGAAAAGTGCAAGTGTAAAAATCTCTCTCACACACACACTATCAATAAAACAGTGTGTGAACAGCGCAAATCAAGCACACTGGCTCTTGTAGCATCAACAAATCAACGTTTTAAAATGTCAAATATCTGAAATATAAGAAAAGTGCAATAACTGTAAACATCTTACACACACACTTAGTTACACACACACACACACACACACACACACACACACACACACACACACACACACACACACACACACACACACACACACACACACACACACACACCTCTGTTTTCACGGCTGCGCAGCGGCTGCTCTGAAACAGCGGCCGCCGGGACACGTACGATCCGGGGTCTCTGGTGGACGCAACAACGGGGAATTGAAGCGCCAAAAGACGGCGACAACACCGGCAGACAGACGGTTGTGAAAGTCCTGTTTTGGTTTTGCATTTTGCTGTCTTGCTCTGCGGTGTTTCCACTGTGAAGTATTTCCAAACAGCGGACACACAGGATAGCATCGAGCTAGCCACAATGCTGGTCATGCTACTATCCTGCTAGCTGGCTGCAAACTGCGGAATGGACTTCCTGAGCGGGGACGTGTCTCATAACTCTGTGTCTCATTGAGCCGCGACTCCGTTCAGGAAGTCTATTCCACAGTTTGCAACACAGCCAACCAGCAGACCAGCCGGCAGGAATCACTTTTGGAGCCATTTCAGCAGACAACGTTAAAGTGCAGACATGGCTCTTGGTATCGGAAATCTCCGCAGGTTGGATCGGGAAAATCCGATACCTGAATTTCGCTGGTATCGGCCCCGATACTGGATCGGATCGGCCCCATCCCTAAGCAGGATGTTAACTTTCTCAAACGGTACTTTACTGAACACCACTCACTTCCTTGTTTGGATTTCCACGTGACTGAATTATCCAATCAGAAGCGAGAATTTAGACCGAGGTAAATGTGAGTGACTCTGAGAAGTGGCAGTTTAACAGATATCCTGACTGTAAAAAAAAAAAAAAAAAAAAAAAAAAAAAATTAACTAATTGTGTGAACATAGAAATATAAATGATTAACTGACTAGACATTGTTAAATACTTTTTAGTAATAACTTATATTAATTATATTGAATTGTAAGTAGTGGTCTATCATTACAGGATTGTAGAGTTTCAATCATCGGTTGTAGGACTCGTTTCCACCGATTTCACCAGTGTGCTTTCGAGTCTTGTCTATCTAGGTAGGAACCTTTCAACAGGTACAGAGGGTGCGGTTATCAGAGGAGTGCACGCAGTTTTGACCGCATCAAATCACCACACACCACAAGACGTATGGTTGGTCGGCTCATCACTACTGTTTGTTAAACTTTCCATCTTAAATTGCACTAGCATTGGCTTTGTATCTGAGCACTACAAGACGCTAAATTGAAATAACTAATGCGTGCACTAGCTCATGCTTCATTAGCTTGGGGGGGATTCGCCTGCTAGCTATGGCAGCGGTAGTTCCATCTTACCTGGCAAAGAGGTGGTTATTCATCATTCTATCAAGCATGTAACGCAAACTCATCTTTGCAGCAAGTTGACCAGGTTCTCATCTCTTTATTACGTTTAACAGTATTTCATCTTGCAGCAAGGACCCTTCTTTGCCGCAGTTCTACAGGATCTCATCATGTTCGACGTCTCATCTTGAGCATGTTTTACATGACGTCATCGCAGTGTGGTCCAGACTTGACCTCATCATTCCGCACGTTTAATCTGATTTCTCTACGGCATGTTTAAACTGTCCATTGCAGGGTGGTCAACCTGACTTCATTGGACCATGCTCAACGTAGAGCATTATCTTATCACAGCGTAAATTCGCGAGATTAGCGCTGACGTGGAACGTGGCCTTTCTCATGCTTCTGGCTACATTTATATCATACTGCTTATATGCTAACATGCTTAGCGCAGAGGTGCCGTTTTGTAGCCAAGCAGTCTCATTCTCCTGCTTTATTTCTATGATGGACTATGTCATTGATAATGTTCTTACTAGCTCCCTTGCACGGTCTTATCTGGTAATTTCCTTGCGTTTATTGTGGTGTAACCATCATTAAGCTTGTCTCATCAAAGCAATTTCACCTCAGTAACCATTGTAATCAAGCATATACCGGTGGTGGTGTTTTATCATAATCTGATGAATTCTCACATTCAATAAGTTGATACTTGCACAATTGCATGTTGGCATCTCGTATGTGCCATGTTTTGCAGTCCAAAACCATACGTGTGTGAGGGGTAGGTCAGCTACCTGTACGCTGTGCCGTGTTATGTTAAGACTGTAAACTGGACCCTGTGCGGAGGTCAGAATTGTACAATGGCAAGCAACAAGTTAATAAATGAACTTTACCAGATCTCGAAGCTTATTCCGTTAAGCATGCATATAACTGGTGGTGGTGGTAGTGTGTGCCGCTCATGTCGCACATTCTTTGTATGTCTTGACGTATGGCCAGTATTGACATTCCGGCCATCGTTAAGTAAGTTAAAGTAAGTTAAGGTAAAGTAAGTACGTTGTAAGTTAAGGTAAAGTAAGTTGTAAGGTAGTAAAGTTAAGTAAGTAAGAAGGTTAAGTAAGTAAGAAGGTTAAGTAAGAAGGTTAAGTAAGTAAGAAGGTTAAGTAAGTAAGAAGGGTAAGTAAGTAAGAGTAAGAAGGGTAAGTAAGTAAAAGTAAGAAGGGTAAGTAAAAGTAAGAAGGGTAAGTAAAAGTAAGAAGTTAAAGTAAGTAAAAGTAAGAAGTTAAAGTAAGTAAAAGTAAGAAGTTAAAGTAAGTAAAAGTAAGAAGTTAAAGTAAGTAAAAGTAAGAAGTTAAAGTAAGTAAAAGTAAGAAGTTAAAGTAAGTAAAAGTAAGAAGTTAAAGTAAGTAAAAGTAAGAAGTTAAAGTAAGTAAAAGTAAGAAGTTAAAGTAAGTAAAAGTAAGAAGTTAAGGTTAAGTAAGAAGTTGTAAGTTAAGGTTAGAATTGTATAATGGCAAGCAACAAATTACTAAAATAACACTACAAATAAACTTTACCAGATCTCGAAGCTTATTCCGGTAAGCATGCATATAACTGGTGGTGGTAGTGTGTGCTGCTAATGCCCAGTATTGACATTCCGGCCATCGTTAAGTGTAAGTAAGTAAAAGTATGTTAAGGTAAGTTTAAGTTGGGTTAAGTAAGTTAGGTTAGTTTAAGTAAGTTAAAGTAAGTAATTTAAAATAAATATACAATATATAAATTGTATACAAATATGAATTGTATAATATATAATTATATGCAAATATAAATATACACACAAAAAAAAAGAAAAAGTTGTTTTTTCCCGGCTGATCGCCGAAGCGGCCGTGTGGTCGGAGTTTAGTTAGTCTGATTTATTTTCTTTTGTTTGTGTGGTAGCTGGCCTGAATTGCCATCTTTTTCCCGGCCTGAATTGCCGAAGCGGCTGTGTGCGATGCCGACCGAGTGGTCGTTGCCAGCATGAATTGTGTCGCCATGGTTTGGTTCTTCCGGTGTCGGGCGATGCCGGCCCTGTGGTCGGAGTTTACTTGGTCTAATTTATTTGCTTTTATTTTGTTGGCTTGCTGGCTTAAATTGCTTTTCCCAGCCCGAATTGCCAAGCGGCCGCGTGTTTCGGTTTCGAAAAAAGAGGGAAGAAGAAGAAGAAGAAGAAGAAGAAGAAGAAGAAGAAGGTGAATTCATTGCATTTGTTCCTTCTATTTTCAGATACACAGGTTTTCAGTGTGTCGCCGACCTGAATTGACACTTCAGTGAGATACATCATTCTTTCCGTTCTGCGGATGTGTCCGCCTGACCAAATTGCGGGAATTATTTACTTCAGTTTTGGGGGTTATATCAATTCACCGATAGCTCTAGTTTCCGATCTGTTGCCGCAGGAGGTAAGTATTAAGGTATATATGCTAGTAGGCTTTTACGAACGCATGAGATTAGCGTACACAAATCATATTTTCTAATTTATAATTCCCGTCATGTTTTGGGGGATATGTTTCCTATTCTCTACCCCTTTAAAAAATATTAATTTGATGGAGTCTAATCTCCAAAAGACTCATACATTTTTGTCATGCAGTTGTATAATAAATATTGTTCTTTTGCATATCTGCAAACAAAGTCTCTCCTGATTGAATTGTATTTAGTGTTTATTTATTGACTATTTATTCTTTGACATGGAACACTTTCTGTCTGTTCAGTTGCTCATGTTAATGTGAAGTGAAAAATAATCTATTAAAGTGTGTGCTGCAAAAAGAGCACAACTCCTTTTCAAATATTATTTCTGATGAACATTTGACAGAACCAAAATCAAATATCTTCCCTGATCCACTAAATGTAACTCAACCAGCTCAGTCAGTTACCACAATAGACAGTGTTTCCTGATCTGAATGCACTTTACAGTTAGTTGCATGTTTAAAAATGAGTAATTCCGTACGTAGATCATCCAGACCTTTATCTACCTGGATCACTCTGATTTTGGACCCCAAAATAATACCTAAGCCGCGACCATCTTGACTCCCAGAATATTGTCAGGTGAGTGTGTCGTCCAATCAGAGGCGGTCTTCCTGACTATCTTCTTCATCTTTGGTACACTGTTATCCCAAATAGTTGACTTTACTAGAAATGTACGTGGAAACCCGTTGCCTTAAACCGTTTAAGTTTTAACAAAAGGTGAAACTTAACAGGTCAAGTTGTATTAACACAGAGCGGTAAGTTGATGCAGTAGGCAAATCAAGTATACATTAGTAGTCATCACTAAAAATCAATAGTAAACTTCAAGGAAACTAATGCTGTCAAGCGATTAAAATATTTAATCGCGATTAATCGCATTAATGTCATAGTTAACTCGCGATTAATCACAATTAAACAAACATTTTTATCTTATCTGAATGTCCCTTGATTTCTTTTTGTCCCATTATATTTTTTCATTTTAATGCTCTTATCAACATGGAAAAGTGGATCCGCTTGCTTTGTGCAAATGTTTTTTTTTATTGAAAACAACATTGGCATATATGTAGTGTTCAATTTCACACTAACATTCACACTTGGAGCTAATAATCTGTCACACAATGTAACACTGTTACCTCCATTTTCCATTGCAGATAGTACTGCCTCATGCATGAGGCGAGCGTGGTCGTCATAGCAACCATGGTTTCCCCCGACTCATTTCCTGGTTCTCATTCTCCATAACCAACGTCAAATCAAGGAGAGGGTTAACTTTTCCTGCTCCAGGTTTCCCACCGTGGTCAGAAAGAACAGGGGAGACACTTTGTTTCTCTCACTGACTGTAGAGTCACTACTCGCTTCGAAGCTAATCGCCGTCACGAGCCTACTAGCTAGCTACGCGGCTTGCAAACCCAAACTAGTGTGTAAGTGTCTCTTCTTCCAGTCTGCGAAATTACAAGACCCGCCCTTTAATCACTACTATTGGCCAAGCGTCCAAAGTAACGTAACCCCATTTGTTCAGCTCCTATCCTCTGACCAATCCGCTATCCAAACCTTAACCACTCGAGGGGAAATGCCTAACCCCAACCAATCGAGCTGGTTCGTAGGGCGGGTCTTGGCGTATTTTGCTTCTGGTCTAGCTAGATCCGAAAGAACGTTAATCCTTCTTTAACTCTCTATGCGTTAATCGTGCGATAAAAAAATTGTTGGCGATAAAATGGGTTTGCATTAACGCCGTTAACAACGCGCTAAACTGACAGCCCTAAAACTTACTTAACTTTCGTTAAAATATTATAAAAATGAAATCATGCTCTACTTATCAAAAACTATAGAACTACACAATACTCATACATGTTTTTTCCTTTGTTACAAAATAGTTTTAAGACATATGTATTCTAGACATAGTTCATTCCACTATTTTAGTTCCATGAAAACAGAAAGGAGAACAATTCAAAGATTGTAATTTCTAACATGCTCTGCATGAATCTGGTTAATCATACTCTACCTCACTGCCCAGACCACATCAGTCCCCCCCCCGGGTCTCGCTCATGGTGCAACAATAAATGTAGATAAACATGAACACTAAATCAACCATTCTAAACTAGAACACAGATAATATAAATGCAGACCCAAAACAATAACAGAACATTATTCTAACACACTTTAACTAGGACAGAACCCGTTCCGGATGTATTTTTTTTTCCCATGAGCCTTTGCATCGCTTGAGTGCAGAACAGTTCAAATGATCCCGCCCCTCCCCTACAGAAACTTAACATCCTATGGTCTGTGCACTGCATACTTAAGATCATTGGCGATTTTAGACCCTTTTTAGGTGGGCTCAAGCCCCAAATTTCATCTCAGCCCCCCCTAAAAATTATAATAGTTAAAACATTTTTTAGATCAATTTTAGTGCTTCAAGTTAGATTTTGCAAACTTGTCTGTTAGTGACAGAGGACAAAGAATTCCAGGTTCAAAGAGCTTGAAACAGGTTTAATATCCTGTGTGTCTGTCGCCGAGGCTATGCACCTGTAACCCAGCCAAGGAAAAGGTTAACAGAAACGTAGTGTTGGCCAATCAGAGGTTATGGTGCCAGACTCCTGCCTTTGGCTGAGTCTCTATCTAATCTGTCAGAGGGAGAGCAGGAGTGCAGTTGTGAAGTTTAACGTTGGTAGACCCCAGAGAAGAAATTGGTAATTTATGGCACAGATTCGAACCCAAATTGAAACATAAACAACTAAAATTACTGAATGTTAGAACATTATGTCAAATTGGTCATTACCACTGGGACTTATTAAGTGTCACTTTAGTTCCATCATAGTGTCAAAAAACGTTAGCTGACGTTGTTGTTCAGTAGCTAGCTCAGAGGTTATTGGCTAATGGAATTACTGATTCAGAGGGGGTAACACTTTTGCAAGGCACTGTATCCGTGTCACATTGTCATTAGGGGGCTGAGCCCCCTTAAAGGTCTGATCCTAGAATCGCCCCTGCTTAAGATGATTATTACAAATAACTAATGTGATTTAGTAATGAATATGGTTTTTAACAAAACATGAAAGAATGAGTAGTGACCACTGATGAGTTTAATTACAACTAAAGCTGGATTTATAGTGTAATTTACGTGGAACAAACAAGCTGAAATAATGAAATAACAGTGTAGTTGGTATAAAGAATGCCAAGGTTCTCATTTGCACATTTGGAAAGTATTGTGAGGCAAGTGCCCAGGGTGCATTGAGCGTGGATTATTAGAATTTTTTTGTTTGTTTTTTTACATATTTCATGTGATTTATTGACAGGGACAAGGACATGAAGTGATGTCAGGAGAAAGGCTACTCCTCAGCCAATAGATAACCACCCTAAACTTAAACAAGCAGGAGGGCCTTAAAATGTAGTGTGTGTGTGTGTGTGTGTGTGTGTGTGTGTGTGTGTGTGTGTGTGTGTGTGTGTGTGTGTGTGTGCGCGTACGTGTATTGCAGGCAGAGCATGCAGGTCATGGCCATTCAGGCAGCCCTCTAGATGTGTAACTGAGTGTGATTTCCTCTTCCTGGATCACGTTCAGCCCTGACAAAACGTAGCAAACAGTTTATTTAAAGCCTCTCAACCCCCACCCAGGTGTTTTCAGTTTCTCTGGCTGATTAGAGCTCTGCTCAGGTTGGAGGTGGGCCGGAGCTTTGATGGGGACTTATTAGGTGACAAATTCTTTCTACCAATAAGGATGACAAAGCTGTCATTTGTCCTGCCCTAACAGGTGCAACAACACTAACAGGAGACTCAGGAAGATGTTAAACAAGAGACACCCCCACCGAACGAGAGAAAGAGAAAGTTGCACACCATTGCACACTGTTGGAAAAAATCTAAATAGTTTTTCATTTGTGTTGATTGCCCACATTGCCAAGAGTTGGGAGGACAATTTTCTAAAGCCAAAAGTCTTACAAGTTATTGTTCTCTGTGAGATTCACTTTCCATTTAGTTTTTTCTTTTGTCTTTCTAGTCATATCATAATTTGTACATTCATGTGACATCCCTGCAGCATACATTTCCTGATAGATTCCAGAGAGATGGTGATTGACTTCAGGAGAAAGGGAACGGCACCGCAGCCCCTTTGCATTCTGGGTGGAGATGTGGACATGTTTGAGGAGTACAGATACCGAGGTGTCAACATTGACAACAGGCTGAACTGGAAAATCAACAGCACTGCTGTTTACAAGAAGGGGATGAGCAGACTCTATTTCCTGAGGAAGCTGAGATCCTTCAACGTGTGCAGCAGAATGTTGGAGATGTTCTACCAGTCTGTTGTGGCCAGCGCTCTGTTCTCCTCTGCCATCTGCTGGGGCAGCAGCATCGGAGCCAGCGACACAAACAGACTGAACAAACTGATCAGGAAGGCTGGCTCCGTTATTGGCTGCAAACAGGAGACAGTTGAAGCTGTGGTGGAGAGGAGGTCACTGAACAAACTGTTATCTATCATGGATAACCCCGACCACCCTCTCCACCCCACACTGGTCCACCAGAGGAGCACCTTCTCCAAGAGGCTCCGACAGCTTCGATGTCGCACGGACCGCTACAAAAAATCATTCCTACCACAGACAATTAAACCTTTTAACTCTTCATCACTGAGTGTGAGATAAGACTCATATACGTCACAACTGCACTGAATGCACCTTGCACAATAGGTTTATCTACATCTTTATCAGTACTGGTGAAGCAGTTGTACATTTTTGTTCCCAACTTGTATATGATTTGAATATTGTTCTTGTAGTCTATTCTACTGTTATTTCATGTATATTGTGTCCTGTTATTTAATGTATATTCTGAATTTGTGCTGTGTGTCTGATATTTTGCTGCTGCAACAACGTTATTTCCTATTTCTTTTAGGATCAATAAAAATCTATCCATCTATCTATCTATCTATCTATCTATCTATCTATCGCCCAGGTGGTTGGTCCTGAAAAAAATGATGTCTATAAATTGATTGTGCATTACAGGGTTGCAGTGAGCCATGTGAAGAAAAAAAAATTATCTTTGAGAATAAACGAGTCAATAGCATGACGAGCTCAAGCTACTTCAGAAGCTGACTTCCTCACTCACAGGGTGTGAAGAGGAAAGATGAAGACTTGTTGTATTTCTGCAGTGTTTCAGTCACTTCATATCTAGCTTCAGACAGCAAGTCTGGTTGCTTTTCTATCCCGACGGCTTAGCAGGGAAGTCTGCTACTGGCTCTGTTGCAGTTCTGCTGAAACTCACACATTGGGACTAATTGTATCTCTGTTTCAGCTGCAGGCTCGTTTGGTAAGGTCAAATGTTACTGCTTTTTATGTTTGAACTCTTTAACCCAGAGAGTTTCTTATTTTGCTGATTTTCATCAACTCCACTTTTATTTGTTGCTGTTGGTTGTGGTTGAGTTCCTGGTTTGAATGTGTGAATCTGAGATGGCTTTAACAGAACATGAATGCTTTGTTTAAAAGATGCTTTGATTCAAATATTGAAAAGTAACTTTTTGTCAAATCCAGATGATGAGTGTCATTGCAGTCCAGTCTGTGAAAATGGTGACAGCCAACATGTTGCTGAGTGTCTTCTTTGTTTCAGGTGAGCTGTTTGTTCAGTCACTTTTATTTGGAGACGTTCCTTTTTCCAACTGTTCATGTCCTTACTGCAAAGTGAAATGTTTTATTCTGACATTGTTAAAAGGAAAAAGGAGCTAACGTGCTGCTGCTGAATTGTAGTTTGTGTTTCATTAACTATCTCTTAATGCAGATTTTGCTCCACAATTTGTTCATCATGAGTCTGTTTCACAGGTGCTCTGGCTGATTGTCCTGACTATGTATCCCTATTCATTACTGCACCAAAGAACATGGAAGCACTGAGTGGATCTTGTCTGCTAATCCCATGTAACTTTAGAGCTAAATCAGATCAGGACTTCAACAGCAAGAGAACAACCTTCGGAGTGTGGATTAAAAATGACCCCAGATTTAACGTCACTATAAATAATGTGATTTTCAACAGTAGCAGGGTGAATAATAACTATCCAATGAATATTACTGGAGACCTGAGACAGAAAAACTGCACCACTTTATTTTCCAGTTTAATCACAAATTACACAGACACATACTACTTCAGAATTGAGAACAGGCCAATTCTGGCAACGGCTTCTTGTGATCCTCTTCAAATAACAGTTAAAGGTAAGAGAGTTGTGTTTTTTATCAGTCAGTCTATTATGTTGTCTCAAGACCAAAACTGAAACTAATTTGACCTTTTATTCTAAACATCACACTTTTACATGTTTCACTTGGCCATGAATTCTGATTTAACACTGAGTCTGTTGTTACAGTTTGACATTAACATGGTTACATTTTGGGATATTAAAGAGCAGTTCAAACTGTTATTTATTCTTTATGTAGTTTCAATACAAAGTGTCAGTTTCTGTATCAACTTTGGGATTTAAACACCTAAAGTGAAACATTTCTCACGTATTTCTTAGTGTACTATTTGTGTTTAATTTTAAACCCCAGATTCCCCCCCGAGCCCCAGAATTGAGATCCCAGGTGATCTGAAGGAGAAGGAGTCTGTCACTATAAGCTGCTCAGCTTCCACTCCCTGTCCACACTCCCCTCCTAAACTCACCTGGAATCTCCAACAAGACCCTCACAACAACATAGAGGAGAACACAGATCAGACCTTCACAACTAAAATCCAGAAGACCATCACTCTGTCAGACACACATGATGGATTCACCATCAGCTGTTCTGTCACATATCCTGTGAATGAAGGAAGAGAAGTCAAGACAGCAGAGGAGAGAAAGACTCTCAATGTTTCATGTAAGACAACCAGTGTTTGATATTGGATCCTGTCAGCTCATCATGTGCTGATTTTAATGAATAAAGTTAATCTCACATTTTCCTCAGATGCTCCCAAGAACACCTCAGTGTCCATCAGTCCATCAGGTTTGGTGTCAGCAGGTAGCTGGGTGAACCTGACCTGCTCCAGCAGAGCCAAGCCTCCCGCCAGCTTCAGCTGGTTCAAGAACAGCAAAGATGGAGACATCAGTGTAGCTGAAGGAGACTTTTACAGCTTCAAAATGACCAATGTGACAGATATAGAAGATTATTACTGTGTGGCCACAAATGATCTTGGTAGTCAAATGACATTACAGATGAATAGTTCAGGTAAATGTAGAACTGAACTAAATCTGCTTATTTTTATATAATCTGCTCTTTTCTCTTTGTACTTTTTCTTCTTTTCTGCTCCAGTGTAACTATGTTTTTCTATAATCCAGAGTTTTCGATGATGTTTGGTGTCTACGTTACAGTGAAGATCCTGGGAATCGTGATGCTCTACAGTACACTCATCATCTTTGAGTGGTGAGACAAACTTTTCTGTGATATGATCATTTCCAGCTAAAGACTTATTGGTCTGTCTGAAATGGTTAAAGTTGAACTTTTCTGAATGTTTATTCATTCCATCTCCTTTTCTTTCAGCTGGTTGAGATCACGATGCTGCAACAAACCAGTGAAGGTAAGCTACAGCTACATTATTCTTTCAACAACACAATGTCTTGTGTTGCTGCCATTTCTCTTTGAGCTGCAGTAAACTGACTGCAGAGCACTAACACCACTCTCTCTGTGTTGTTAGATTTCCACAGGACGCAAGAGAAGAAGACTACGTCAACAGAGTGATTGAGATTCAAGCATCATGAAGGAGAAGAGGAAGACATCATGATCACCATGAATGGAAGATTTCTCTATTTCTTATTCCTCCCATTCTTAAATATTAAATAGCTTTCATCATTAGTTTGTGTAAGATTGTGCTGATTTATTGAATTATTAGTTATCTTTCTTTGCTTCAGTTTTCTTTGCCTGTATAAATATATCATTAAGACAACAGAACAGTTAAAAGTAAATATTTCAGGTGATGTGGAAGCAGAAAGTGTGGATTTTGATCACTTAATGTCTCATTTGTGTTTGTATGTAAATGTGTAGATGACTGCTGGATTAAAAGCATCAAAGGCATTTAAAGTGAACAAAGCATTTTAATCAAGTTGTCTCATCAGCGCTGTAATGCAGAGCAGCAGTGATACAGACTGTGCACAAGTCAGCATGAACACTGTGGCACCTACATGTGTGAAATAGGCTGTGGTTGATAACACTTTAGAAAACATGGAGGCATCAGACGTATTATTAGATGTTCTTTCAGTTCTACAAGGAAACTCTTTAATTTCCACTGAAACAGTATATTTACAGTATTTGATGTGTTGATACTGTAAATGAAAACACAACTATATCTGTGTGTGTCTGATGGAGCAGAGCGTTGAGAAAAAGTTGAGAACTAGAAGTTAAAAAAGGAGAACTTTGTTGGCTGGGTTTTGTTAACAAGTTCTTCTGTAGGATCGTCATAGCGACTGTAGCAACACACAGCTCTCTGCAACAAAATGTCTTCAGTCTAGAATTGTGTTTAGTGTTTATTTATTGACCATTTATTCTTTGACATGGAACACTTTCTGTCTGTTCAGTTGCTCATGTTAATGTGAAGTGAAAAATAATCTCCTATTAAAGTGTGTGCTGCAAAAAGAGCACAACTCTTTTTCAAATATTATTTCTGATGAACATTTGACAGAACCAAAATCAAATATCTTCCCTGATCCAATAAATGTAACTCTGCCAGCTCAGTCAGTTACCACAATAGACAATGTTTCCTGATCTGAATGCACTTTACAGTTAGTTGAATGTTTAAAAATGAGTGATTCCGCACGTAGATCATCCAGACCTTTATCTACCTGGATCACTCTAATTTTGGACCCCAAAATAATACCTAAGCCCCGACCATCTTGACTCCCAGAATATTGTCAGGTGAGTGTGTCGACCAATCAGAGGCGGTCTTCCTGACTATCTTCTTCATCTTTGGTACACTGTTATCCCAAATAGTTGACTTTACTAGAAATGTACGTGGAAACTCTTAATACATCCATGGTGGAAACCCGTTGCCTTAAACCGTTTAAATTTTAACAAAAGGTGAAACTTAACAGGTCAAGTTGTATTAACACAGAGCGGTAAGTTGATGCAGTAGGAAAATCAAGTTTACATTAGTAGTCATCACTAAAAATCAATAGTAAACTTCAAGGAAACTAGTGCTGTCAAGCGATTAAAATATTTAATCGCGATTAATCGCATTAATGTCATAGTTAACTCGCGATTAATCACAATTAAACAAACATTTTTATCTCTTCTATTTTTTCATTTTAATGCTCTTATCAACATGGAAAAGTGGATCCGCTTGCTTTGTGCAAATGTTGGCAACATTGGCATATATGTAGTGTTCAATTTCACACTAACATTCACACTTGGAGCTAATAATCTGTCACACAATGTAACACTGTTACCTCCATTTTCCATTGCAGATAGTACTGCCTCATGCCTGAGGCGAGCGTGGTCGTCATAGCAACCATGGTTTCCCCCGACTCATTTCCTGGTTCTCGTTCTCCTTAACCAATGTCAAATCAAGGAGAGGGTTAACTTTTCCTGCTCCAGGTTTCCCACCGTGGTCAGAAAGAACAGGGGAGACACTTTGTTTCTCTCACTGACTGTAGAGTCACTACTCGCTCCGAAGCTAATCGCCGTCACGAGCCTACTAGCTAGCTACGTGGCTCGCAAACCCAAACGGCCGTTGGCCGCGGCAAGTGTCTCTTCTTCCGGTCTGCGAAATTACAAGACCCGCCCTTTAATCACTACTATTGGCCAGGCGTCCAAAGTAACGTAACCCCATTTGTTCAGCTCCTATCCCCTGACCAATCCGCTATCCTAACCTTAACCACTCGAGGTGAAATGCCTAACCCCAACCAATCGAGCTGCTTCGTAGGGCGGGTCTTGGCGTATTTTGCTTCTGGTCTAGCTAGATCCGAAAGAACGTTAATCCTTCTTTAACTCTCTATGCGTTAATCGTGCGATAAAAAAATTGTCGGCGTTAAAATGGGTTTGCATTAACGCCGTTAATAACGCGCTAAACTGACAGCCCTAAAACTTACTTTACTTTCGTTAAAATATTATAAAAATGAAATCATGCTCTACTTATCAAAAACTATAGAACTACATAATACTCATACATGTTTTTTCCTTTGTTACAAAATAGTTTTAAGACATATGTGTTCTAGACATAGGTCATTCCACTATTTTAGACATTAGTTCCATTAAAACAGAAAGGAGAACAATTCAAAGATTGTAATTTCTAACATGCTCTGCATGAATCTGGTTAATCATACTCTACCTCACTGCCCAGACCCCATCAGTCCCCCCCCGCCCGGGTCTCGGTCATGGTGCAACAATAAATGTAGATAAACATGAACACTAAATCAACCATTCTAAACTAGAACACAGATAATATAATTGCAGACCCAAAACAATAACAGAACATTATTCTAAGACACTTTAACTAGGACAGAACCCGTTCTGGATGTATTTTTTTTTCCCATGTGCCTTTGCATCGCTTGACTGCACACTGTAAAAAAAAAAAGTTATTTCACTGGAATTTACTGTAAAATTTTACGTGTTTTTTTCCGTTTTTTCTACATTAAGTGTTAATGCCATAAAAATACGGAAAAATACTTTTATTTAAAAAAAACACATTAAATAAAGGTTGTAGTCTGTGAATTGATATAATGAGAAAATATAGTTGTTTAACAGGATAATTCCATTGCTTAATGAGCTTGAAAGTTAAATTACATTGAATTTTATGTAAAAAGACAAAAAAACCGTAAAATGACAGTCAAAAACCTTATGTTATTCTACAAAGAACTTCTTTTTAAAATACAGATATTTACTGTACATTTTCTGTATTTTTTCCGTCCAACTACTGTAAAATTAAAAAGAATTGTAATCATAAAACATATTTAGAATGTTAAACAAATGTATAAATCTGTACAAACACTGACAAATATTGCAGAATACCTTAAAATTACATAAGTTGAATGAAAACTGCTGTTTTCATACTGTTTTTTTTTGGTAAATTCACAAGATTATCCAATCCATCCACAAGAACTCCCTGTCAAAGTACAGATTTCTGGATGTAAAACACACAGAAATCATGTCAAATGAAAGTAAAATGACCTTCTTTTTACAGCTCATTAATAGTATCTTAAAAGCTTTAGGCATTTATTTTATATGATTATCCAGTCTATTTACAGTAAATTCCTGTTTAATACTGGTTTTCTACTGTACAAAAAAGCAACTATCTAATATACCTACATACTTTAACCATTAATATAACAGTTTTACTTTATATAAACAGTACTTTATAGTGATTAAACACAACTATTCAATATATCTACAGACTTATCCCATTAATATACTGTTTGTTTACTTTGTAATAACATTTGACAGTATTTACAATTAAATATCCAATATATGCATCAGAGACTCTTCAGAAAAATAAATAAATAATAAGTAAATATTGGTATAATGTATAAGGGGTCCATTTTAGCTTATTCAATGTGGTCTCATACATACTGTGTTAGTGTTTTAATCGCTGTCAAACATCATCCTGGCCAATATCTCATAATGGAAGTGTACTAAAGAGGTTACCAGAGGTACTGAGACAGGGAGGACCAGCCTGACCCGTTTAATGCATTGAATGAGGCTGACATGAACCCTCACTGCATGGCCTCAACCACTCCACAGCACAAACCCACAAGCATTGTTCTCAAGTATAGTTGGATCAATGTAATTCTATTAGAAACTAAAATACTGTAATATTTTGTAAGCATATTTATGGTAATACAAACAGTAAAACAACTTGGCAGCACACAAGCTTAAACAACCAGCTAAAGCCGTATCGCACCAAATCACCACTGGGGCCTATGTGGATAAAGATGCTGTATTCAGATCTGTCTTTGTAAAAATATAGATTCTCTCACCTAAATATTTGTGGAAACAAAGCCATAGCTTCATTTAAGGGAATGCATAAGAGACAAGAGTCAACCTAAACTGCAAGCCTTGGATGTACATGATGTCTGTTTTAGTCCAAGTCTGAGATATGCTCATCACTATATAATCATGTTTTGGTCTGACAAATGAGTTGACAAAAGAATCGTGCAGCCACAGTTCACATCACATAGGCCCACAACCCTATAGGCCTACAGGATGGCGATACAGTACACAGAGAGCCAGGCAGCCTACATCTTCACTATCCTAATATTTTAGGGGGCATCTGATGATCTTGCCTCATTTAACTTCCGTGGAGGCCATGTGAGGCTTCAGATTCAAGGCCCAACATCTTTTTCCATTGACTGCTTACTTTGCTGATGTCTGCTGTGATGCCTTATACTGTGTCCACTCTGGCTTCTGATGTTTGTTCCTGTCTATGTCATGCAAACAGCTCAGAGCATGAGCTTCCCTCTTATGTGGGGTAGAATGAATATTATGCATGTCCAGTACCTCAAAAGCCTCACTAGCACCTGACAAGACCTCTGTGATCTGATCACCTCTGCCTCTGACACAGGCATTGATGCACATATGGCCTGGGCAATATGTGTTCCATTTAGGTGTAACATTAATACGTTAATACGTCTGCTACACTTTTATAAGGGGTGGAAAATCAATATTCATGCACACCAGTACCTCAAATACATACCTGCTTGCCTAACTTGCACACCACCTAACCTAACTTGTTCCACTAGTTCCAACCCTCATACAGTTTAATTCAACCCTGCGTTGATACGCCATAACAGACACAACAGAGCCATACGTGTAATGCCAGATGTTGCTTCATAGTGTCCTATACCTGTAATTTACTGTAACAATAAAGAAATCTTGAATTGTGTGCGGCTGCCCATTTAAAGTGTGTCCCCTCTTATGAAAGTCATGCCTACTGACAAACAGTATGGGCATCTGCAACATTATGCTTATTTGAGAAATGAACTGTTTTTTCATAGGCCTTTCATAAAAGGCTGTTAATCCACTTTAAAAAACGTTGGAGGCTGTCTTCCAATACAATATGTTAGACCAGAGGTTTTGAAAGTGGGAGGCAGGCCCCCCTAAGAAGCTCCAAACTGTTTTAGGGGAGGCTCGTGAATGTAAATGAAAATTAGGAATTCAGAAATACAGTAGTTTGGGGAAGTTTTTAGTGTTTTTTTCAGTCAGAAACTAATAAATGCATGCAGGACAAACCTCTTTTTTATGTATTTGGTGTACTTGAAATAATATGTAGCATACACATTCTTTTCCTTATGAAGGTGCATGATACATTTGTTACATTATTTTTTCTTAATATTAAGACCCAAAATGAGTGTTCAACAAAATGCAAGGTCTTTGTGCAGTCCTACTGCTCCCTCAAATCATTTTGCCTCTCCCCAGTTTCTACAGGTCAAAGGGAATAAAGAGTTTTTCATGGGCTGAGGTAATATAAGGTGAATAAAGACATGAACCATGAATAAAGCCTTACATTGGTGTGCTATATATTGTTTTAATTTAGCAATACATGCAATGTGTGAAAGACTGGGAAGTGATGTTAGTGCTCAACAGTTCAACCAAGGCTTCTGTAGCATCAACGTGAATTTAGTAATCTGGGGGTGAAGCGATGCAAGACCTTACAATGGTTGAAAAAACATAAATGTAAACAGAATTAGTCTCTTTAGTCTCTGTGCTTCAGATATCAAGAAAGTGCGCGCAGATTCAAATAACTGAATGTTGTGAAATCATTGGATGAATCATGCCAGGTGAGACAATCTTGACCAATGGTATTGTTTGACTTCAGAGGGGGCGGGGCTAACGTCAAGATCAACGGCACAGAGACACTGTGGAGTGGATAACGTAGCTAGCTAATGCAGGACATTTCCATGAAGATTCACATTCAGCTTTCACTTCAGGTAAAGTAATACTGTTGTTTTTATTTACATGCAGTTTCCTCACAAGATATCAACTGAACATGAGATAAGATAACACTTGCAATTTTAAATGTCAGCAGGGATAACGTTAGCATTTGCCGTTTATGTGCCTTACCCAGTAAGCACACATACGTCGCGGCGACGTATTGGCGATCTAATCAAAATACATCGGGGATACGTTGTATTTTGGTCGTTTGCTCACTGGCACGACGTCCCCGCAACGTCGCTGCGCTACGTCTCAACGACATATAGCCGCTCTCTCCGCGACGTATACATATATACATCGTTCTAACGTATGCCATACGTCGTAGAGATGCAGGCAATATACATCGTTCTAACGTATGCCATACGTCGTGGAGATGTAGGCTTATATACATCGTTCTAACGTATGCCATACGTCGTAGAGATGCAGGCTTATATACATCGTTCTAACGTATGCCATACGTCGTGGAGATGTAGGCTTATATACATCGTTCTAACGTATGCCATACGTCGTGGAGATGCAGGCTTATATACATCGTTCTAACGTATGCCATACGTCGTGGAGATGTAGGCTTATATACATCGTTCTAACGTATGCCATACGTCGTAGAGATGCAGGTAATATACATCGTTCTAACGTATGCCATACGTCGTAGAGATGCAGGTAATATACATCGTTCTAACGTATGCCATACGTCGTAGAGATGCAGGCAATATACATCGTTTCAACGTATTTCTTACAGATGCGGTCTCAGGCGCATCTTGACGATGTGCCTGAGACCGCATCAATTGATCCTACATTAATCCATTTAACAAAACTGGTCAGTATAGGTCACACGAATTACTTGAAATAGTATTACTAAATTACATGAATTGCTAAAAGATAGATAAATCATACACAATTACTTATAATACATTTTATTGATAAAGCGCGTTTCAGTGTACTCAAAGACAATTTACACAAGTTGACATTATTATAGAAAATAGCATACTAACACATTCAAAGTTATTCTGAAAATTAAAAAAAAAAAAACTTTTGATCATGTAGCTAGATTTTGAGATAATGATCATACTGTGGTCTATACTAATGGCTAATGTACAAAAACACTATTAAAAGCTAAAACCAGTGTTTTTATGTTCCCCCTCAAGGCAAAGAGCTGGGGCACGTTCAATATCAAAACGGCACGTTTCCTGGGAACGGTGTGCAACGGCTTGCGTTATGTTTTCATGTTTTCTCTCGTTTGGTGGGTGTGTCTCTCAATTATTGGCTGTGTTCCAGGTGATACTCAATCAGTAGAGAGTGTCTGTAGACTCGTGGTAATTAAAAGGCACTTGCACACACACAACAGGATGTCCAACTCACCGTTTCAGTTTAAAAAAACATCCCTTTGTTAGCCTTTCTCAATTTTTGGATGCCTATGGGATCATGATAATGTTATTTGAACCCAAAGACACGGAACAATTGAGCCAAGAATAACATTTATTTATTAAGAAAATTCATTATTTTTCTTAATCTGTAGGAGTCGCTGAAATATACAGTATTTCACCTTTTTTGACTACACACTCGTGAGCTGTGTATTACTGCTTCACAACAGCAGTGTGTACATGTTGGAGAACAAAAACTTATTGTCACACTAATGCTACTGAACAAATTCAAGTACTGCTCATCATATTGTCCACTGTCTATCATAATGTCAATTATTTCAGTAACCAAAAAAAAGGCCGTCTTTGCTACAGCCTCCACTCCAGTCCGTTGCCAGTCGGGGATCCTCAATGGCCCTCGGCTTCGGACTCAGGAAAGTAGGATTCCTCGGTGCTGCTGCTGTGGCAAGAACAAAAGATTTGGGTTATTATTCGAAGAAGTAACTTTTAATTCATGGAAGTTTTTTTTTTATTTTTTGTTTCTTCTCCCTTTGTTTTTAAGAAGTGGTTGAATAATAATTGTAACGTCAGTCTTTTTTTTGCAGATGTGAATAGAAGACCAGTTTCATTAAGTAGAATATGGCAAGCCAAATGTTAACATTGTTAAATTCGCTGCTAAATTTTCCTCAGAGGCTCCAACAATAAGGCCATTTGGTCAGTAGGTGTATTTTGAATACAAAATGGAACCTAAGTACAACTGCCAAAGGGTTAGACTATTTACTGTTGATAGATGGATATAATTTAATAATAGTTTATTACCTACCCATTTTGAAGTCTGTGTAGGTCTCCTTCTTTGGCTTTCTCTTTTCTGGAATCATCACCGCCTCTTCCTCTGAGCAGGGCAATTCAGCAGTGTTCGTCAAATCATAGTTTTCAAACTCTTTCCTGTTATCTGAAAGAGATTAATATACAGAGGTAATTAATAATTCAAGTAAAATGTAATAGTCTAGTTAGAGATAGAGAAAGTCTAAGAACCCTTGAACACACAGGGGGTTGAAAAATAGAGATACAAATAAGAATCATGAGTGGAACTGCACCTGCCCTAAATACTAGATAGATTTGCATTACAGGTGTGTAATTGAATCATGCAAAAAAAAAAAAAAAAAAAAAAAATATGACAATAACATACCTGACTCTCTTCACTTGCTGATCAGGCTTATACACACACGTATTCTTGTGGTATGATGACCTTCATCTCTGCATTGCCTTCTCTCACAACTCCTGCCCACGTTTTCTGATCTGCCACTATACATCACACCAACATAAAAAACAGACACACAATGTACACACAAGTACTTTTAGTATTGCAAACTACTGTTTTGCAATGAACACGGTGTATTCCGGACATTTTGTAGAAGATGGTGATATTCTTAGCAAAGGCCACTTTTTAATGAGGGATAACTAGTGAAACAAACACGCAAGTAAACAAAAAACAGTTTACCAAAGTCCTTGCTATAAACATGAAACGGATAGATACCAATAAAATGACTTGTGATATTGATAATTGTATTGATCTCAAAGTCAAATGTGATTCAATATGTCCATCGAACGTGTTTAGTCCCTGTTAAAGCCGATAATAAACCGCTAATGTCAGCTTTATGTAACGTTAGTTAGGCTTATGGTCAATTTAGCTTCAACAAAAAGTAAAACAAAGTTAAGTGACTGGACAGTAACTACATTAAGCTAACGCTAGCTTGCCAGGTACATTGTTTTTATTTAGCTAAGTAATCAACGTTAGTGATATATCAGTAAGAAAATGACGGTAACAGGTGACGATGCTCTTCGGGGTGTTTTGAAGGCTAACGTTAGCCAACGAAAACGGCACCATCTAATAACTGATGTTTTATGACCGTTGACACTCCGAATCCCGTTTTCAAAATCAATTGTTAACCACATTTAATACCGAGTGTAAACGAACCACAGTCTTACTGTCCTAAAACTTATTTTACATAGTGTCATTTTGGTACTAAGCAGGGTAAAAATAAAACCTTATAATCACAATGTAATAAGTACGAACGTTAGCCTGCCATTAGACGGCCCCTGAACCTCTTCACCTTTTTTAAATATGCTTTAACTTAGTTGGTAGATTAGCTAGCTACATGCCGAATTTACCTTTACATTTTGATTCGATAACAAATCTTCAGCTTTATGTTCCCAGTTGAGGTTTCAGTTCCATTTAAGCCAAACAATAAAACTAACTGATATGAGCAAAGTATGAGGAGATGCGGCACTCATTAGCCGTTTCTCAATGTCAGTTAGTTACTGTTAGCTAGCTAACGTTAAGGAATATCGAGTAACGTTAACCTAACGTTACTGGCCTGTGTAACGTTAACGTTATGGTTAGCCAAATTACGGTAACATTAAATTATGGAACAACAGACAGTAAATTAACTTAGCTACCGCAACTGACACGGCTAGCTAACGTTATTCAGATTCAGTCAGATTAGTACATGTAGCTAGCTAGCTAGAGCACGGATATTTTAATTGTAAATGAATGTGAAAAAGGGCGGCTAGTGCGATGTTAGCCTGATCTAACGGCTCTAACGTTACTTTAAACCATGACATGGCATACTTTACTAACTAATATTGTTATTTGTCAGATGAACACCAACTTCCACATGCGAAAACATCGACATATTTGTATTAACGTTACGTTAAGATGAAATAGTGCTTACCGTGAGGTTTTGACAGCAGCACCGAAGCAGTCTCCATCCTATTGATTCCCACCCGTCGCAGACTGCCAATTTTTCCCTTCCTGTGGCGCGAATATGTTGCTGGGCAGAATTCAGATTCACTGTCCATCACATCAACAGTGTGTGTAGTAAAGACATCCAGACGCTCATTTAACGATGCTTCCAAATGACCCGCGAACAACTGAGAAACTTTTAATACATCGTTCCGACATAGTTAATACGTCGCTGCGATGTATATATTTCCATCATAATAAGACGTCCAGACGCTCAATAAACGATGCTTCCAAATGACCCGCAAACAACTGAGGAACTGTTAATACATCGTTCCGACATAGTTAATACGTCGCTGCGATGTATATATTTCCATCATAATACGATGTCCAGACGCTCAATAAACGATGCTTCCAAATGACCCGCGAACAACTGAGAAACTGTTAATACATCGTTCCGACATAGTTAATACGTCGCTGCGATGTATATATTTCCATCATAATACGATGTCCAGACGCTCAATAAACGATGCTTCCAAATGACCCGCGAACAACTGAGGAACTGTTAATACATCTCACCGACATAGTTAATACGTCGCTGCGATGTATATATTTCCATCATAATACGATGTCCAGACGCTCAATAAACGATGCTTCCAAATGACCCGCGAACAACTGAGGAACTGTTAATACATCTCACCGACATAGTTAATACGTCGCTGCGATGTATAGATTGCGATCATAATAAGAAGTCCAGACTCTCAATAAACGATGCTTCATTATTCTTCTTTATGACCCGCGATCAATTGCAGACGAAGCGATCAATTACATACGTCGTGCCGACGTATGTGTGCTTACTGGGTATCAACATCTGGCGCAACATTATGCCTGTCCTTAGGTAACGGTAGCCTTGAATGTGAACCATGCACCAGTCGTAATGTTAGCTAGCTAAATATATAGGCTAGCTAACAGTTAACTATATTATATTTGTCAGTTGACTAACGCTAACGTCAGCGTTCCATGTTTAACTTAAGTTCCTATTTCCTCGTGCAAACACGGACCTGACAAAGACAGTGGCAGTTAACTTAGTAACGTTAACTTGCTAAGTAACGTTATGTTAGACTGTTTAGCAGGTTAGCTTGATTAGCTAGCCAGGTACTAATACTAGTAATTAAAGAAACGGCATAACGCTCCGTTGCTCCTAACACTAGGTAGTTAACATTACATGCTAGCTAAGCTATCTCAGCTGACTAACTTTAATTTGGTTCTACTTTATGAACAGTGAACCACACGTTGTAATTCACGTGTTACCCCTGCTTCATTCAAGATTGTGTATCAAGTTACAACATGACATTACACAGAGAGACTGCTTTGTGGACCACAACATCTTAATTTGAACGCGATCGTTATTTTCACTCATGATTCAGTGTGTCCAACTTAACATTATCATTCTGTCTTTCCAGAGAGAATGTTTCCATTCTCGCTTTCCACATAAAAGTAGATGGACAGAGAATTGAACAAACTCAGAAATAAGATATAAGCTACCTGCTCTACTTAGAAATGTCTCTCCTTCCAGTCCAGACCACTCAGTATGTAATTAAATATGTATTTTAAGTTTCATTTTTGCTGTAAATCTAAATAAATAATTACCTGGTGGTCAATGCTGGCAAGCCACCACAAATACATTAATGTAGCTATAGTACTGTTACAGTAATGTTGAAATGTTAAAAAAAAATCTCACCCTAATTCTTTAATCCCTGTTTAGGCAAGATGGAAGAAAGGAGGATACAAGATTAAGAAGACCAAGGAGATAAAGAAAGCTAAAGTAAAGAGATGTTCACCATACAGTATCACACGTAATCAGCTGTACCTTACCACATCTTTCTCACCCATGTTATGGCTCTCATTCTGCGTTCGGTTTGACAGGGATAAAGAGGCCAATGACCAGTTAATGAAGGCTGAACCAACAGACCAGACTGAGAACAGGATAGCCCAGAGCAAGAGGGGGCCCAGCAGAGGCTAAGAAGGAGGCAGAACACCCACATACAGCTTAGGAGGTACCGAATGACATCTGCACTGGTAATAGTTGCTTTACCTGGGCTGTGCTTGTAAACAAAAACAAACCGAGGTCTGAACCGAACGTGTATTTGTCACATTGTTACACCCCTATTTGTTGGTACAGCCTTACTTGAGTCTAAACACAGTGACTTGGGACTTGTTCAAGATGGTGAAGGTTAAAGCGTAACTCTCGGCAAAATGCAACCATGGGTGTTTTTGTGAATGTACCCGAGTCAAACTTCAGGTTAAAAGCATAATTAGGACGGTAGCACCACTTTTAAGATTTACCATATCTTCGTTTTCCGGTAAAATGGCCTTTTGAATGGGAGTGCTAGGGGCACTACTATGATCACATCAAAATCACTTTTTTTAAAACACTAAGAAGGCTCAACACAACATGAAACTTTGCTCCAAGTATCACCAGGGGATCTACACATTAACGAAAGTATTGAGAACATTGATTGTGTTCACAGAGTTTACTAAAAAAGGTTTTTCAACGACTTAGTTTAGCAGTTGTTGTTTCCGGGTGCTAACATCTCCAAATGCAGCTTAACAGGGAGGAGAGTAAAGATGGAAAGCTCCTAAAGCTTAGTTCCATATAAATACACGGATAATTTATTGTTAAGTCATTAGTGAAAAACCATATCTACCTTGTAGTTGAAAAAGGAGCCTCAAATAAGAATTACATTTCCTCTTATTGAGTCTGTTCATTCGCATTTGGAGATTGACACTTTTTGAGAGATGGTAGCGCCCGGAAACAACAACTCCTACAGTGAGTTGTTCAAAACCTTTCTTTTTAGTAAACTCTGTGAACACAAACAATGTTCTCAATGCTGAGTTCATGTGTAGAGCCTCTGGTGATACGTGGAGCAAAGTTTCATGTTGTGTCAAGCCTTCTTAGTGTTTTGAAAAATAGCTAATTTTATGCTATCATAGTAGTGCCCCTAGCTCTCCCATTCAAAAGGCCAGTTTACCAAAAACAAGAATACGGTAAACCTTAAAAGTGGTGCTTCCGTCCTAATTATGCTTTTAAACTAAAGTTTGACTCGGGTACGTTCACAAAAATGTAAACAAACAACAAAATATGAGGGCTGCACGATTTGAGGAAAATATCTAATTGTGATTATTTTGACAGATATTACGATTGCGATATGATTCACGATATTGGAGGGAATGATGTTTTTTTATTTTCATTGAAAAATATTTTTAAAAAATGATTGAAGTGTGATTTATTTTGCGAGGATCTGTGCCAAAACAAAGATTTTTTCCTTCAGTCTGTAGGATAGGATTTGTAGGCCGGGACGTCTCTGCAGCACCACAATACTTTATTTACGGTTTGACACATATTTAGCCTTCAACAAATATTGCGCCCCCTGCGATTTGGATATTGCACTAGTTCATATTGCGATTTCGACAATATTGCGATTAATTGTGCAGCCCTACAAAATATATTGACATGCGAAATAATCGCATGGAAAAAACGTCCTTGGTGTGCAAATGTCTTTATTCTCACCTCTGATATTTGTGAGTAAGAGCTACTCTCTCACAAAGCCACAAACCAGAGATTTTAGACTCAGACTATGATGTCATCAGGTTACTAAGCTGCTTCTTAGACAATAAATGTGAAACTAATTTTGTAGAATAAAAAAAGAAAAGAGGTTTATTCTATGTTAGCGTTTCAATTCTGAAACACAAAATCTCCCCATTACCTCCTAACATCCCCCTGGCTGTTCTCAGAGTCATCTTTAAAATCTTTCTCAAGTCATTGTTTTTGGAAAAGCTTATACATTGCATTACATTATATCAGATGACATCACAAATTTTAGTTTTTGGATTTTGGAGAGAGTTGTTCATGTTCACTGACATTTTGAACACGCATGTATGAATTCCCAAATTGCCCATAGTTCCCCTTTTGCTATAATGCAATGTACCAGACAGTTTTTGCTCCCATAAGTTTATTCATATGTTAAGGATTAAGGATAGCACTGTTTAATAGTGCATTTATTTGTAAAGCAAGCAGTAAATGGTCATTTTATGATAGTTTCTGGTTATGATACATTAAAATACTTAAAATCTCATATATCTCAAAAAGGGATGTGCAGTGAATGGATTGGACAATGCTGTAAAATGTCAGCAGAAAAGATTTATATATTTATTGAGTGTAAAAGTAGTTGATGCAAATGCACTTTTACATAGTCCTTTTGGTTTTTGTACATTCAAAACCCCATTTACTGATGAGGTCGTTGTGAACATATATTGGATAGTAATAGTAATTACTGTCAAATAATGTTTATGAAGCAAGTCCCATGCACTTGCACAAAGTCTGTAGATATATTGGTGTTGCTTGTTATTACTGTCAAATAAAGTTTATATAAATAAACATGTATGTACATATAATGGAGAGTTGCTTGTTATTATTGTCAAATAATGTTTATATAAAGTAAACCCCTTCAATGAGGAAAAGTCTGTAGATATACCAGATAAGTGCTTTTAAATTACTATAAAACTATGTTTATATAAAGTAACCTCATGTATTAATAGTAAAGGTATGTAGATATATTGGAGAGTTGCTTCTAAATTACTATAAAACTATGTTTATATAAAGTAACCTCATGTATTAATAGTAAAGGTATGTAGATATATTGGAGAGTTGCTTCTAAATTACTATAAAACTATGTTTATATAAAGTAACCTCATGTATTAATAGTAAAGGTACGTAGATATATTGGAGAGTTGCTTCTAAATTACTATGAAACAGTGTTTATATAAAGTAAACACCATACAATAATGGTAAAAGTATGTATATATGTTGGATAGTTGCTATTAATTACTATAAAGAACAGTTTATATAAAGTAAACCCGCATACAATAACGAGGTTAAGTCTGTAGATATATTGGATAGTTGCTTGTGATTACTGTTGAATACTGTTTATATAAAGTGAACACCCATACAATAATGGTAATATTATGTTTATATATTGAATAGTTGCTTTTTATAACTAAAAAGCACTGTTTATATAAAGTAAACCTCATATAATAATGGTAAAGGTATGTAAATATACTGGATATTTGCTTCTAAATTACTATGAAACAATGTTTATTTAAAGTAAACACCATACATTAATGGTAAAAGTATGTAGATATATTGGAGAGTTGCTTGTAAATACTATCAAATATTGTTTATATAAAGTAATGACTATTATTATTAGGTTTATGCAAGGTATTATCCCATTATATTCTTTTTTTATACAGTAAAAAACAGTATTTAACAGGAATTTACTGTAAATAGATTGGATAATCATAAAATAAATGCCTAAAGGAGGGTAATTGAAAGTTATTTGACATCATTTTTGTGTGTTTTATATTCAGAAATCTGTACTTTGACATGGAGTCATTGTGGATGGATTGGATAATCTTGTGAATTTACCAAAGAAAACCGTATTAAAACAGCAGTTTTCAGTTAAATTGTGTACTTTTAAGGTATTTCTGCAATATTTCTTAGTTTTGATAAAGATTTATAATTCTTTTTCACATTCTAGAAATGTTTTATAACAAGATTGTTTTTTTAATTTTACAATATTTAGACTGTAAAAATACAGAAACAATTTACAGGAAATATCTGTATTTAAAAAAAGAATTTTTCTGTAAAATAATGTAAGGTTTTTTACTGTAATTTGACGGTAAGTGTTTGGCAACTTTGCTGCCAGACTTTTTACCGTTTTTTTTTACCGATTTTTTTTTTTACAGTGCAGAACATTTCAAATGATCCTGCCCCTCCCCTACAGAAACTTAACATCCTATGGTCTGTGCACTGCATACTGAAGATCATTGGCGATTTTAGACCCTTTTTAGGTGCACTGTAAAAAAAAAAGTTATTTCACTGGAATTTACTGTAAAACTTTACGGGTTTTTTCCGTTTTTTCTACATTAAGAGTTAATGCCATAAAAAAACGGAAAAAAATTGATATAATGAGAAAATATAGTTATTTAACAGGATAATTCCAGTGCTTAATGAGCTTGAAAGTTAAATTACATTGAATTTTATGTAAAAAAAAACAAAAAATAACCATAATTTTACTGAGTGTAAAATTGAGGCATCTTTCTGTTTTTATACAGTTAAACCTTAAAATTAATGTAAAGAAACATTAAAAAACAATCGTGAAAAAACGGTAAAAAGTCTGGCAGCAAAAGTTGCCAAACACCGTGAAATGACAGTCAAAAACCTTATGTTATTCTACAAAGAACTTCTTTTTAAAATACAGATATTTACTGTACATTTTCTGTATTTTCACAGTCCAACTATTGTAAAATTATAAAGAATTGTAATCATAAAACATATTTAGAATGTTAAACAAATGTATAAATCTGTACAAACACTGAAAAATATTGCAGAATACCTTACAATTACATAATTTGAATGAAAACTGCTGTTTTCATACTGTTTTCTTTGGTAAATTCACAAGATTATCCAATCCATCCACAAGAACTCCCTGTCAAAGTACAGATTTCTGGATGTAAAACACACAGAAATCATGTCAAATGAACGTAAAATTACCCTCTTTTTACAGACCATTAATAGTATCTTAAAAGCTTCAGGCATTTATTTTATATGATTATCCAGCTATTTACAGTAAATTCCTGTTTAATACTGGTTTTCTAAAAAAGGAACTATATATCTACATACTTTAACCATTAATATTACAGTTTTACTTTATATAAACAGTACTTTATAGTGATTAAACGCAACTATTCAATATATCTACAGACTTATCCCATTAATATACTGTTTGTTTACTTTGTAAAAACATTTGACAGTATTTACAATTAACTATCCAATATATGCATCAGAGACTCTTCAGAAAAATAAATAAATAATAAGTAAATATTGGTATAATGTATAGGGGTCCATTTTAGCTTATTCAATGTGGTCTCATACATACTGTGTGTTAGTGTTTTAATCGCTGTCAAACATCATCCTGGCCAGTATCTCCTAATAGAAGTCTACTAAAGGGGTTAACAGAGGTACTGAGACAGGTAGGACCAGCCATACCAGTTTAATGCATTGAATGAGGCTGACATGAACCCTCACTGCATGGCCTCAACCACTCCACAGCACAAACCCACAAGCATTGTTCTCAAGTATAGTTGGATCAATGTAATTCTATTAGAAACTAAAATACTGTAATATTTTGTAAGGATATTTATGGTAATACAAACAGTAAAACAACTTGGCAGCACACAAGCTTAAACAACCAGCTAAAGCTGTACCGCACCAAATCACCACTGGGGCCTATGTGGACAAAGATGCTGTATTCAGATCTGTCTTTGTAAAAATAAACATTCTTTCACCTAAATATTTGTGGAAACAAAGCCATAACTTTTGTTACTGGAATGCATATGAGACAAGAGACAACCTAAACTGCAAGCCTTGATGTACATGATGTCTGTTTTAGTCCAAGTCTGTGATGCTCATCACTATATAATCATGTTTTGGTCTGGCGAATGAGTTGACAAAAGAATCGTGCAGCCACAGTTCACATCACATAGGCCCACAACCCTATAGGCCTACAGGATGGCGATAGAGTACACAGAGAGCCAGACAGCCTGCAGCCTGGGTAAGCCTATTCACCATCCTAATATTTTAGGGGGCATCTGATGTTCTTGCCTCATTTCACTTCCGTGGAGGTTCAACATCTTTTTCCATTGACTGCTTACTTTGCTGATGTCTGCTGTGATGCCTTATACTGTGTCCACTCTGGCTTCTGATGTTTGTTCCTGTCTATGTCATGCAAACAGCGCATGAGAGCATGAGTTTCCCTCTTATGTGGGGTAGAATGAATATTCATGCAAGTCCAGTACTTCAAAGCCTCACCAGTGCCTGACAAGACCTCTGTGATCTTATCACCTCTGCCTCTGAAATTACACTGCAATTTCCATATACTTGCAATAGTTACACAGGCATTGATGCACATATGGCCTGGGCAATATGTGTTCCATTTAGGTGTAACATTAATACGCCAAAGCTATGCTACACTTTTATAAGGGGTGGAAAATCAATATTCATGCACACCAGTACCTCAAATACATACCTGCTTGCCTAACTTACACACCACCTAACCTAACTTGTTCCACTAGTACCAACCCTCATACAGTTTAATTCAACCCTGCGTTGATACGCCACAACAGACACAACAGAGCCATACGTGTAATGTCAGATGTTGCTTGATAGTGTCCTATACCTGTAATTTACTGTAACAATAAAGAAATCTTGAATTGTGTGCGGCTGCCCATTTAAAGTGTGTCCCCTCTTATGAAAGTCATGCCTACTGACAAACAGTATGGACAACTGCAACATTATGCTTATTTGAGAAATCATCTGTTTTTTCATAGGCCTTTCATAAAAGGCTGTTAATCCACTTTAAAAACGTTGGAGGCTGTCTTCCAATACAATATGTTAGACCAGAGGTTTTGAAAGTGGGAGGCAGGCCCCCCTAAGAAGCTCCAAACTGTTTTAGGGGAGGCTCGTGAATGTAAATGAAAATTAAGAATTCAGAAATACAGTATTTTGGGGAAGTTTAGTGTTTTTATCAGTCAGAAACTAATAAATGCATGCAGGACAAACCT
Organism: Gymnocephalus cernua; assembly: GCA_023631565.1. NCBI lineage: Eukaryota > Metazoa > Chordata > Actinopteri > Perciformes > Percidae > Gymnocephalus > Gymnocephalus cernua. Next base: position 14,096,535 of record CM042446.1, on the reverse strand, counting down.
CTTTTTTATGCATTTGGTGTACTTGAAATAATATATGTAGCATACACGTTCTTTTCCTTATGAAGGTGCATGATAAATTTGTTACATTTTTTTTCTCTTAATATTAAGACCCAAAATGAGCGTTCAACAAAATGCAAGGTCTTTGTGCAGTCCTACTGCTCCCTCAAATCATTTTGCCTCTCCCCAGTTTCTACAGGTCAAAGGGAACAAAGAGTTTTTCATGGGCTGAGGTAATATAAGGTGAATAAAGACATGAAGTGTGAATAAAGCCTTACATTGGTGTGCTATATATTGTTTTAATTTAGCAATACATGCAATGTGTGAAAGACTGGGAAGTGATGTTAGTGCTCAACAGTTCAACCAAGGCTTCTGTAGCATCAACGTGAATTTAGTAATCTGGGGGTGAAGCGATGTAAGACCTTACAATGGTTGAAAAAACATAAATGTAAACAGAAATAGTCTCTTTAGTCTCTGTGCTTCAAATATCAAGAAAGTGCGCGCAGATTCAAATAACTGAATGTTGAGAAATCATTGGAAGAATCATGCCAGGCGAGACAATCTTGACCAATGGTATTGTTTGACTTCAGAGGGGGAGGGGCTAACGTCAAGATCAACGGCACAGAGACACTGTGGAGTGGATAACCGTAGCTAGCTAATGCAGGACATTTCCACGATGATTCACATTCAGCTTTCACTTCAGGTAAAGTAATACTGTTGTTTTTATTTACATGCAGTTTTCTCACGAGATATCAACTGAACATGAGTTAAGATAACACTTGCAATTTTAAAATGTCAGCAGGGATAACGTTAGCATTTGCCGTTTATGTGCCTTATCAACATGTGTCTGGCGCAACATTATGCCTGTCCTTAGGTAACGGTAGCCTAGAATGTGAACCATGCACCAGTCGTAATGTTAGCTAGCTAAATATATAGGCTAGCTAACAGTTAACTATATTATATTTGGCAGTTGACGAACGCTAAGGTTAAGTCAACGTTCCATGTTTAACTTAAAGGGGAAATGAAACGTCCATGTTTTCGCACTGGTAGTAGCTACATATATATAAAAAAATCACCTTGCCTAAAATTTTATTTTAAAAAGTTGTTAAAACCACAGATATGACAAAATTATTTTCGTAATTTCTAGCTAGCTATCCATCCATCCATCGTCGTCCGCTTATCCGTGGTCGGGTCGCGGGGGGAGCAGCTCCAGCAGGGAACCCCAAACCTCCCTTTCCCGAGCCACATTAACCAGCTCTGACTGGGGGATCCCGAGGCGTTCCCATGCCAGGTTGGAGATGTAATCCCTCCACCTAGTCCTGGGTCTTCCCCGAGGCCTCCTCCCAGCTGGACGTGCCTGGAACACCTCCCTAGGGAGGCGCCCAGGGGGCATCCTTACCAGATGCCCGAACCACCTCAACTGGCTCCTTTCGACGTGAAGGAGCAGCGACTCTACTCCGAGCTCCTCACGGATGACTGAGCTTCTCACCCTATCTCTAAGGGAGATGCCAGCCACCCTCCTGAGGAAACCCATTTCGGCCGCTTGTACCCTGGATCTCGTTCTTTCGGTCATGACCCAACCTTCATGACCATAGGTGAGGGTAGGAACGAAAACTGACCGGTAGATCGAGAGCTTTGCCTTCTGGCTAAGCTCTCTTTTCGTCACAACGGTGCGATAAACAGAATGTAATACCGCCCACGCTGCGCCGATTCTCCGACCAATCTCCAGCTCCATTGTCCCCTCACTCGCGAACAAGACCCCAAGGTACTTAAACTCCTTTACTTGGGGTAAGGACTCATTCCCTACCTGGAGAAGGCACTCCATCGGTTTCCTGCTGAGAACCATGGCCTCAGATTTAGAGGTGCTGATCCTCATCCCAGCCGCTTCACACTCGGCTGCAAACCGATCCAGTGAGTGCTGAAGGTCACAGGCCGATGATGCCATCAGGACCACATCATCTGCAAAGAGCAGCGATGAGATCCCCAGCCCACCGAACTGCAACCCCTCCATACCACGACTACGCCTCGATATCCTATCCATAAATACTACGAACAGGATTGGTGACAAAGCGCAGCCCTGGCGGAGGCCAACCCTCACCTGGAACGTGTCTGACTTACTGCCGAGAACCCGGACACAGCTCTCGCTTTGGTCATACAGAGATTGGATGGCCCTGAGAAGGGACCCCCTCACCCCATACTCCCGCAGCACCTCCCACAGAGTCTCCCGGGGGACCCGGTCATATGCCTTCTCCAGATCCACAAAACACATGTAGACTGGATGGGCATACTCCCAGGCTCCCTCCAGGATCCTTGCTAAAGTAAAGAGCTGATCCGTTGTTCCACGCCCAGGACGGAATCCGCATTGTTCCTCTTCAACCTGAGGTTCGACTATCGGCCGAACCCTCCTTTCCAGCACCTAGCTAGCTATCTACCTAGCAAATCGCCATTTTGGAGTGACGTCACAGCCTACGTAACGGGGTTGGTTGGTTCTGTTGGTGAGTGAAGAGAGTAAGGGCTCTGACAGAGTCAACGCGAGTGACGCGAGCAAGCGACGTGAGCGACGCGCTTCCTTTCATAGTCTACACAGCAGACGCAAGCGGACGCAGGCGTCACGGGCGATGCGTGAAATGCAATGCACCGCCCACGCAACAGGGGGTAGCAGAATGTTCCACGGTGTTCGGTCGGCAGAGGCAGGGTCAGAGAGTCAGACCCTCACGGGAGAGCCGGGAGAGCGGCACTTGTCTTCTTATCAGATGCTGGCGTGCATCTCCACCAGTACAGTGTGCTACGATCTTTTATATACTGTCTATGGCTACGATAGGGTAGCACTGACCAATACATTGATAAATGGTCGCTTAAACATGGTTTAGCAGGTTTTGTAAAGTTGTAAATACGTTTAGGTCTCTCTATCTCTCTCCTGCCGTAGGCTATTTCAGCATCTTGCACACAGCATTGGCTACGTACGTACGTACACACACACACACACAACGTTGACTAGCTACATACCGAATGCTTGCAGTGTCGCCCCCAACGACAACGCATAGTATTGTGCGTATCGGTGCGTCGCGTAACAAAAACTGGGACGACACATTTTGCTACGCATCGACGCATAATGGAGGCCGAAGCGTAGCGATGCGTAGCCTTGCGGACGCGTATGCGTACCAATGCGTTGACTATGTCTGAGCCCTAAAGCGTTCCTGGACCGTAGTGACTACGCACTTGATTTTAAATGGAGGAAGATGAACTTGAAAGACCTGTTGAGTCCGTGTGTCCCATTGCGTATGCATTTGAGCCGATATGGCGTGGGAACCGAGCAGTGGTACGTCGATATGTCAAACAGCGGGTGGTGGTTTGGGGCGAAGAGCGGGTTGGCAACGCTACCTGGTGTCAGTGTGGCTGTTGTACTGCGATGCCCACCGTGTCGGAGTCCATCTGCTGTCAAGAGGCTGATCTTGACCATGTATTGCGTGGTCAATCCTGCATCACTATGGCGCGCACATTTGCCATGCTGTGCCGGGAGGTAGACGTGTTGGAAGTTGCAATGCTTTCCCTGAAGGATGTCAGAGCGGAGACACTGGAGCGTCCCATCAATAGCTAGTAAGTCAAGCAAGCTTTACCCGCTGCCGAATGGTCCGATAAGGCTAACTGTATGCAGTAACGTTACAGCAAATACATTCTAACTTACATGGTGTTGACAAGAGACAGGAATATGATGGCAGACATCGCGAACAATGTTTCCATGTGCAGTTTGTTTACATATAACATTAGACGTCGTCTTTTTGTCTGGTACTAATAAACTTCACTAAGCTAGCTAAACACTAAGTTAGCATGAGTTAGTTCATGCTTACAGCTGCTAGCTAATAATGACTGTATCTTACGTTAGTTGTTTGCGGTCAAAACACCGTGGTGTAGACAGTTTGATGTCGGGATATTCCTACATTCAGCCAGGTTTGTTGTCAATAACGTTTGACTGAGATCATCACTAACGCAGCCATATTCTGTAATCCAGTGGTTCTCAAACTTTTTTCAATAATGTACCCCTTTTGAATTGTTTCTTTAAGCCGTGTACCCCCTGACCAGCGCTAATCATTTTTGGTAGAAAAAAACCTGTATGTAAAGAGGAACAGGACAGCGCTGTCAGCGATAGATTTATTAAACAACAGCCTTGTAACTCAATGCTAATGAGAAAAGGAGACAAGAACTGTAAAAAAGACCAAAACTTTTAAAAAGATGGTAGAAAGAAGGAAGGAATGCAAGAATAAGTTAAAATAGTATAAAAAACTTCAAAAACAGTGACATAAGAAGAAAAAAGCGAGAAACTTGTTAAACGTAGAAGTATAGGAAAGAAGGCAGGAATAAGACCAAACAAGGCGACACAAATGTCACATTTTTGGTAGATAAAAAAAAAAATTCTACGTAAAGAGGAACAGTGTTCTGGACAACAGCCTTGTAACTATTAAACATTTTGTTAAATATCTCACGTACCCCCTGCAGTCCTCCAAAGTACCCCTAAGGGTACACATGCCCCCATTTGAGAAACACTGCTGTAATCTGACAACAATTATTCACCCTCTTGTAATTGATAGCAGATACTAATAATACATTATGTAATGTGCTAGATTACGTCACCAACGTTATCCTGTAGTGTGAAACCCATACAGACTAACTGTATTGAACAGAATTCTGTGGCCCTGTGGTGAAAACAATAATCAGCAGACCTCCCCTGGTAACTGACTGTCACTATATTCTGGAAGCTTGTTACACAACCAGATGTAAACAACTATTTTATGAACTAAATCATGTGGAACTGCATGAATAGCTTACAGTTCTGGAGAGTAAATGTATGAATACATGTAGTTATACTAAACTACTCAAAAAAATGTGTACATATACAGAACAGGCCAAAAGCTTGGACACACCTTCTCATTCAATGAGTTTCCTTTTATTTTCATGACTATTTACATTGTAGATTCTCACTGGGAGCTACTTTTGAAGAATCTAAAATATAAGACATGTTTTCAGTTATTTCACACCTTTTTGTTAAGTACATAATTCCATATGTGTTCATTCATAGTTTTGATGCCTTCAGTGAGAATCTACAATGTAAATAGTCATGGAAATAAAGAAACACATTGAATGAGAAGGTGTGTCCAAACTTTTGGCCTGTACTGTACATTACAAAATAAGTGTTTTATAAGGCCATGAAATGTACAAAAAATATATTATTTGAAACTTAACCAATACATTTCTTTCTTTTCATCAGTCTATTTAGGTTGACTGCATATCGGCAGTTTACGCTTTGGGCAAGAGGGCATTTGGGGAAGAAGAACCGGATTCCGATTCCAGCCTGTGTTATTGGCTCCATCAGGGCTGTTTTTCCATCCCTGCAATATCATGGTTTTGAATATGCATATGATGAATTTTAAGTTGCATTCAATGTTTGCCATTAAAGAGGATTTATTGTAATATTTCATCAAGTGGTTTAACGGGCATTTAAATTCTATTTAGTAGTTTTGAGAAGGAATGTGAATATTTAACAGCAATGCAGGTAAGTCAAGCTAGGTGGTTGAGGTACTGGCTCCTCAGTCAGGGTTTGTTACTCTGTTATGTGAGGATGCGAATCTGCTCAGATGCTTGGCAACAGACACTGCTTTCTCCGGTTTTTCCACACCTTTGTGCTGGGCCAGCGTGATAACAGTCTCCGTTTTCAGCTCCTGCAATGTTGCCCGGATGGATGTCGACTTGCACCTATTGATCACTCCTGCCACTATGTTCTTCCTGAAGGTATTATCCTTGTCCACCTTTAGTGGGGTCACCACATACTGTTGAGCAGACTTGGAGTACTGGTGTTTATGTTGCTCTTCACCTTCCTTTGTTTTAGCTGTCTTCCGGTCCACATTACCGTTGTGATCCATAGCAGCAACCCGCAGACGTGCCTCCAAACTCTCCCTCAGAAATTTCTTCCTCTTTGTGGCGTACTTCGTGTACAGGGAGTGAAGACTCTCTAGCTGTCCTGTGTGAATGCCCAGTGTGGTTTTCTCCAATTTCTTTAGGAGCTGCTTGTCAAGCACTATCTTCTGCAGTTGCTGAAAGGCAGCAGAGCTAGGGAGGAGCCATGGACGCTGACTCTCTTCCTCAGGGGTGTAGGTACGGTGCTCACACCTGGTCATTGTCTCACCAGATACCCAATGGTGCACATTGGTAATGTGATGCAGGATTGAGATCCACTTCTCTTTTAACTTAGTCACACTTCCCTCACATGTTGTGACACAAAACCAGAGGTGGTTTGTGATCATTCTGATCCAATCAAACAACTCTTCGTTGTGGCACTGCAGCAGTCGTTTTTTGACAGACTTAACAATGTGCCAGAGGTCATATTCATGCTGTATAGATTTATATTCCTGGCGCATGACTTTCTGCACTGATGGGTGGCAGACGGTTGCCAAAACAGATATGGTCACACCATATTCTCCCAACTTGGAAAGGCACCTTTCCATACCATCCACCTCAAGCCAATAACTGTTCTTTACCTCTGTGACTTGAACAGTTTCCTGTGCCACCACCAACTTTGACTTGATGTCCAGGAGTGAGTAGGTTCCATATGAGGCGTTGTGACCTGGACTGTCATATCTGGAGTCTCCTGACACGATGAGCCGCTCATCACCTAAGGCACTCAGTACAGCCTCATTGTGTACTGTCCAGGTATTATTGACCTCTGGGATGACATAGGCCTTCTGTATGTTGAACCACTGTCTTTTTGAGATGGTTTCCAGACCAATGGTGTCACACACCTCCATGAATGGACTGCACTCATTTCCAGTGACAAATACAGCAGCAGGTACAGAAACATTGCATTCCATTATTCCTCTAACTAAAGGCTGAGAATGCCACATAAAATCATGGCCATCAATGCATTCTGTATTGATCCTAAGCCCAAATCCACTTTTGGAGACTGCCGGTGGACTCACCAAACATTTGCCACAGCCTTCCCAATGACACACATGAAAGAGCTTCAACAATTCTCCTGTCGACACAATACTTTTTCGCTCTTGTGAGACAGTTGCTTCCTCATCCTCAACATCACTGAAACTTTGATCCTCATCACTTATGCTTTCCTCTCTACCCAACTCAAACTCCTCTTCATTGCAATTATCTTGACTCTCTTCCATTAAACTTTCTACCTCAGACTCCTCAGAGCCCTCACTGCTAAGTTCCAGATCTTGCTGAGATGACAGTGCCGTTGCTGGGGAGAAGCCTTCCACAGAAGTAAAATATGAATGGTCATTTTTTATTATGTAGTTGTTAAGTATGTCATCTGTCAAAGTGCCTGTGCAAATGTACTGCTTATTGCCTCCCTCTTCTGTTTCCTGTTCAGGTGGATCGGTCTGGGTGCTGACACTGACTGTCGAGAGGATGTGGACGCTGCCTATCTCCTGCTCTATCTCCTTACAGATGTCAGCTTCTGGGAAATTGCTACTGGCCACCAGACGCATGCATGTCTGCCTAACCTGTAAACACATTTACTGTTTTTAGGTACCCAACTGATATTGACAGCCTTATCATGGAATACTTTGTACTCCCATCCTGACTATTGGTTTAAAGCATATAAAAGAATCTTATACTGAAACACTGTTTCTTGTTGTTTTATTCTTACAATAACCATGTAATAATAATAATAATTTTTGGTTCAATGTCCATACCAGTTATGTGCTGTAATTGTTGGTTAAATCAGTAAAACTACTTTTATTTGGTGTTTTATTAACATGAGAGTAAAATGTGTAACAGAAAGGATGTTTGTTACGCTTCTGAGGGATGTTAAAAAATATATATAGCCTATATAATTTTCTCACTAATGCCCATTATTTCTCCCCTGGTGAGAGATAGTTACTTGTGATAATCAAATGTACAAAAGTGTAACGTTAATTGTAACATCTATGGACAATCATGCAACTTGCTACATGAGTAATATCCATCTGACTTAACTAATGTTATAGCATATTAACATTTAAAATTATACTGTCAAAGAGTATATTATAGTTATGTTTATATCGTCAGTGCGTGTATTTATATGTATGTGTGTGTATGTATATATGTGTGTGTGTATGTATGTATATATATATATATTTTATATATATATTTTATATATATATATATATATATATATACTGACGATATAAACATAACTATAATATACTCTGACAGTATAATAATTTAATTTAAATGTTAATATGCTATAACATTAGTTTAAGTCAGATGGATATTACTCATGTAGCAAGTTGCATGATATTATATATATATATATATATATATATATATATATATATATATATATATATATGAGCTGGAACAGCGGACATCTGCCAATCAAAAAGGCTTTTTTTGTGGCGAGCCAATTCAGGGGTGGTAAAACCTGGAGTCTGGAGTTAGCCTGACTGCTATGGAAAGTTGGAGTCACGGTAAGAAATACTTCTTCGAGGTTTACCTTCTCTGGCTAGTGAATCAAATTAGGACGCGAGTTTTAGGTGAATGCTTTCAGGTGTTTTTAATGGTTTATTTTGAATTTCAGAGTCATTTTGGCTGTTATATTGATCAGATAAACCACATGCTGCTATGGAAATATTTAGGCTAGGGGACGTGTTTTGGGTTGGGAGGGGTAACTTAACAGGTGTTTATGAGAGCTGCTGTTTGGACAGAGAGATGCTCATGATGCTCATACATTTAATAGATGTTGGTGAATATTGTTTATTTGATTTTGGTGTGGGCATCTTTGATGCAGACTTCTGTGGGTCGCTGGATGCCCTACCTGTCTCTTCCCTGCCTGGCTGGCGCGTTTTAGTGCCCTGTCCCTACGGCGGACTGATGCCTCTGTCTTGCTGTTGTCGGAGTATGTTGGGCGGTCAGTAGAGCACATATTATAGGCAGTGAAATTGAAGACAGAAGGAGCAACTTCAGGCTTTAGTCTGTTGGTCCGGCGAACAACTAGTTTACCAAACTCAAAGGTCTTCTCCTCAATGTAATCCTCCTCCAGAAAATGTTCACTGCAAACCCTAGAGTCAGCGCCCATCGGAGGGCTCTTTCTCTTCAGAGCCGTTAGCCAGCGCATCAGTACAGTTTTCCGTTTCAGCGGCAGTTTATGAAAATGGACTGTTTTGTCCTTGGCTTTGACCCTGTAAAAATCGTTTTTACATCCACGAGCAATACAGTAGTGGCCTCCCTTTCGTATTGTTCTGTCCTGTGGCTCCTCAGTCTCCATCTTCCACTAAGCAAAGTTACCTGTCTTTCGTCTTTGTATTTCACTATCTCTATCTTTCACTGTCTTTCACTATCTCTGTCGTTCACAATCTCTATCTTTCACTGTCTCTTTCACTATCTCTGTCATTCACTATCTCTGTCATTCACTATCTCTGTCATTCACTGTCTCTTTCACTATCTCTGTCATTCACTATCTCTATATTTCACTGTCTCTTTCACTATATCTGTCATTCACTATCTCTCGTTCACTGCCCAGAGCCGACCAACCCTGTGACGTCACATGTTAGAATACTACACCCTGGCCATGAAAGATATAACGGTTTTTCTTTTTTCTTTTATATGTTTGCAATTGTCATGTTTCTTATATAATTGTTGATTATAGTGGAAATCCATCTTGTAAATCATGTAAACTTGATTGAGTGCTTCATTTCCCCTTTAAGCTCCTATTTCCTCGTGCAAACACGGACCTGACAAAGACAGTGGCAGTTAACTTAGTAACGTTAACTTGCTAAGTAACGTAATGTTAGTAGTAGCTAGACTGTTTAGCAGGTTAGCTTGATTAGCCAGGTACTAATACTAGTAATTCATAGATATATACAGGGCATGAAATTAACACCCGCCCACCCGCCAAATGCGGGTGAATTTTGCAATTGGCGGGTAACACTGTCAATCTACCTGCCACATTGGCAGGTAGCCAATGAGAATTGAGTGATTCAAACGCGCAACTATTGGTAAGCAGGGTACGCGGTTGCTTACGGGCCCAGACCAATCAGGGGCCTGCATCACTGGAAGACATTGATTGACAGCCGGGGCCCCCTATCGCATTTGCATTACTCGCGACAATCCCAGCAGTCCCACGTGCAGCCACTGACCAAGCGGTAGTGAGAACGGGTCAAATTCATTTCCTTGTTTCTGATAACGAAGGCAAGACGTGTGTGACTCGAACATTTCACATTTACCAACAAAACGTACAGCGACAGACCGTGCAAAACATTTCAGACTGTCCTGCCAACCGGTAGAAATTTTAACATCAATGTACGCTGTAGCGATGTTTCACTCTAATGTCGCTGAAAGCTGCTGCCGTTTCAATCCTGTCCTGGGCTGTTGCTCCATTTCCCCCGCGACGCGCGCACACACACACACACACACACACACAGACACACGGACACACGGACACAATCACACGGTGAATGCAGGAAAAAACGGAGATGAGACGTACATAATTACCTAAATTGAGGACACCTACGCTCATTATTGTAAGTGTAATAAGTTAAAGTCCAATAAGTAGCTACTCAAACCGTATGAATGTGTGTCCCAGACCAGGATAGAAAATTAACTAACAATGTAAAGATCAACAAGCCACTGACACTGACACATAGGCCTAGCTGCATGTTCAAATTTGATTAGTTCAATAAAGTATTATGTTTTGCCTTAATACACAGGCTACGATGAATAGGACAGGATAGGATCAGAGAGACACAGTAATTCCTGTTTTTCACCTTTATGAGGCAAAAAAATAAAAATCTGGCTGGTAAAAAGTCATTGTGGCAGGTGGATTTTTAAATCCACCCGCCACAGTGGCTGGTGGTCAAAAAAGTTAACTTCATGCCCTGGATATATATGTATATATCTATGCTAGTAATTAAAGAAACGTTATAATGCTCCATTGCTCCTAACACTAGGTAGTTAACATTACATGCTAAGCTATCTCAGCTGACTAACTTTAATTTGGTTCTACTTTATGAACAGTGAACCACACGTTGTAAATAACATTTTACCCCTGCTTCATTCAAGATGTACAAGTGTAACAAGTTACAACATGACATTACACAGAGAGACTGCTTTGTGGACCACAACATCTTAATTTGAACGTGATCGTTATTTTCACTCATGATTCAATGTGTCCAACTTAGCATTACCATTCTGTCTTTCCAGAGAGAATGTTTCCATTCTCGCTTTCTACATAAAAATAAATGGACAGAGAATTGAACAAACTAAGAAATAAGATATAGGCTACCTGCTCTACTTAGAAATGTCTCTCCCTCCAGTCCAGACAATTGCACTCAGTATGTAATTAAATATGTATTTTGAGTTTCATTTTTGCTGTAAATCTAAATAAATAATTACCTGGTGGTCAATGCTGGCAAGCCACCACAAATACATCTATGTAGCTATAGTACTGTTACAGTAATGTTGAAATGTTTAAAATCTCACCCTAATTCTTTAATCCCTGTTTAGGCAAGATGGAAGAAAGGAGAATACAAGATTAAGAAGACCAAGGAGAAAAAGAAAGCTAAAGTAAAGAGATGTTCACCACACAGTATCACACGTAATCAGCTGTACCTTACCACATCTTTCTCACCCATGATATGGCTCTCATTCTGTGTTCGGTTTGACAGGAATCAAGAGGCCAATGACCAGTTAATGAAGGCTGAACCAACAGACCAGACTGAGAACAGGATAGCCCAGAGCAAGAGGGGGCCCAGCAGAGGCTAAGAAGGAGGCAGCACACCCACATACAGCTAAGGGAGGTACCGAATGACATCTGCACTGGTAATGGTTGCCTTACCTGGGCTGTGCTTGTAAACAAAAACAAACAAAAAACAAACCGAGGTCTGAACCCAACGTGTATTTGTCACATTGTTACACCCTGTTACACCTCAGCAAACCTATTATGCAAACCCTGTTACACACATTGTTTACCATATCTTCGTTTTCTGGTCAAATGGCCTTTTGAATGGGAGCATTACTAAGATCACATCAAAATCACCTTTTTTAAAACACTAAGAAGGCTCAACACAACATGAAACTTTGCTCCAAGTATCACCAGGGGCTCTACACATTAACGGAAGTATTGAGAACATTGATTGTGTTCACAGCGTTTACTAAAAAAGGTTTGTGAACGACTTAGTTTAGCAGTTGTTGTTTCCGGGCGCTACCATCTCCAAATGCAGCTTAACAGGGAGGAGAGTAAAGATGGAAAGCTCCTAAAGCTTAGTTCCATATAAATACACGGATAATTAATTGTTTAGTCGTTAGTGAAAAACCATATTGACCTTGTAGTTGAAAAAGGAGCCTCACATAAGAATTACATTTCCTCTTATTGAGTCTGTTCATTCGCATTTGGAGATTGACACTTTTTGAGAGATGGTAGCGCCCGGAAACAACAACTTTCTTTTTAGTAAACTCTGTGTACACAAACAATGTTCACAATGCTGAGTTCATGTGTAGAGCCACTGGTGATACGTGGAGCAAAGTCTCATGTTGTGTTGAGCCTTCTTAGTGTTTTAAAAAATAGCTATTTTGATGCTATCATAGTAGTGCCCCTAGCTCTCCCATTCAAAAGGCCTGTTTACCAAAAACGAGAATACGGTAAACCTTAAAAGTGGCGCTTCTGTCCTAATTATGCTTTTAAACTAAAATTTGACTCACGTACATTCACAAAAACACCCTAGGAGGCATTTTGGCCAGAGTTACGCTTTAAGACTTGTGACTTGCACATGTGTGACTCAAGACCATTACACACCGGGGGCGTGATGATTAAGCGATGCAAATATGCAAAATAATCGCCTTTGAATATTTCACATCAAAACTATTCACACCGGCAGCTATGTGAATTTGCGACAGTTTTCAGTTAAAGTTTCGGATATTCGCGCCAGCTCATCTACCATGTTGGTAGGACAGATGCTGAAGAGAGAAAGTGACAGAAGATGTGGTGTGAGCGGACCAGAAAGAGAGAGCAGTCGGACCATAGGAGAGTTAACGTTTAGCGGTGAAGATATGTTTAGCGGTGAAGATATGAAGTGATTGTACAGCAGCTAGATTCTGCAGTTTTTCGCCTTCAACAAATATTGCTCCCCTCTGCGATTTGGATATTGCACTAGTTCATATTGCGATTTCGACAATATTGTGATTAATTGTGCAGCCCTACAAAATATATTGACATATTGACATTGACAAAGCCACAAACCAGAGATTTAAGACTCAAACTATGATGTCATCAGGTTACTAAGCTGCTTCTTAGACAATAAATGTGAAACTAATTTTGTAGAATAAAAAAAAAGAAAAGAGGTTTATTCTATGTTAGCGTTTCAATTCTGAAACACAAAATCTCCCCGTTACCTCCTAACATCCCCCTGGCTGTTCTCAGTGTCATCTTTAAAATCTTTCTCAATTCATTGTTTTTGGAAAAGCTTATACATTACATTACATTATATCAGATGACATCACAAATTTTAGTTTTTGGATTTTGGAGAGAGTTGTTCATGTTCACTGACATTTTGAACACACATGAATGAATTCCCAAATTGCCCATAGTTCCCCTTTTGCTATAATGCAATGTACCAGACAGTTTTTGCTCCCATAAGTTTATTCATATGTTAAGGATTAAGGATATCACTGTTTAATAGTGCATTTATTTGTAAAGCAAGCAGTAAATGGTCATTTTATGATACTTTCTGGTTATGATACATCTTAAAATCTCATACTAAATATAAATGTCCCTTGATTTCTTTTTCATTTTAATGCTCTTATCAACATGGAAAATGGATCGGCTTGCTTTGTGCAAATGTTTTTATTTTTATTGAATTGGCATTGGCATATATGTAGTGTTCAATTTCACACTAACATTCACACTTTGAGCCAATAATCTGTCACACAATGTAACACTGTTACCTCCATTTTCCATTGCAGATAGTACTGTCTCGTGCCTGAGGCGAGCGTGGTCGTCAGAGCAACCATGTTTTTCACCCGACTCATTTCCTGGTTCTCGTTCTCCGTAACCAACGTCAAATCAAGGAGAGGGTTAACTTTTCCTGCTCCAGGTTTCCCACCGTGGTCAGAAAGAACAGGGGAGACACTTTGCTTCTCTCACTGACTGTAGAGTCACTACTCGCTCCGAAGCTAATCGCCGCCACGAGCCTACTAGCTAGCTACGCGGCTCGAGTGTCTGTTCTTCCGGTCTGCGAAATTACAAGACCCGCCCTTTAATCACTACTATTGGCCAGGCGTCCAAAGTAACGTAACCCCATTTGTTCAGGTCCTATCCCCTGACCAATCCGCTATCCTAACCTTAACCACTCGAGGTGAAATGCCTAACCCCAACCAATCAAACTGCTTCGTAGTGCGGGTCTTGGCGTATTTTGCTTCTGGTCTAGCTAGATCCGAAGAATGTTAATCCTTCTTTAACTCTCTATGCATTAATCGTGCGATAAAAAAATTGTCGGCGTTAAAATGGGTTTGCATTAACGCCGTTAATAACGCGCTAAACTGACAGCCCTGAAACTTACAGCCCTGAAACTTACTTTACTTTTTGTTAATATATTATAAAAATGAAATCATGCTCTACTTATCAAAAACTATAGAACTACACAATCCCCAGACACTAATTCCATTAAAACAGAAAGTAGAACAATTCAAAGAATGTTATTCCTTATGTGCTCTGCATGAATCTAGTTAATATACTCTACCTCACTTTAACTAGGACAGAACCTGTTCAGGACGTATGTTTTTTTTCCCATGAGCCTTTGCATCGCTTGAGTGCAGAACAGTTCAAATGATCCCGCCCCTCCCCTACAGAAACTTAACATCATATGATCTGTCCACTGCATACTTAAGATCATTGGCGATTTTAGACCCTTTCTAGGTGGGCTCAAGCCCCAAATTTCATCTCAGCCCCCCCTAAAAATTATAATAGTAAAAACATTTTTTAAATCAATTTTAGTGCTTCAAGTTAAAGTTTGCAAACTTGTCTGTTAGTGACAGAGGACAAAGAATTCCAGGTTCAAAGAGCTTGGAACAGGTTTAATATCCTGTGTGTCTGTCGCCGAGGCTATGCACCTGTAACCCAGCCAAGGACAGGGTTAACAGAAACGTAGTGTTGGCCAATCGGAGGTTATGGTGCCAGACTCCCGCCTTTGGCTGAGTCTCTATCTAATCTGTCAGAGGGAGAGCAGGAGTGCAGTTGTGAAGTTTAACGTTGGTAGACCCCAGAGAAGAAATTGGTAATTTTATGGCACAGATTAGAACCCAAATTGAAACATAAACAACTAAAATTACTGAATGTTAGAACATTATGTCAAATTGGTCGTTACCACTGTGACTTATTAAGTGTCACTTTAGTTCCATCATAGTGTCAAAAAACGTTAGCTGACGTTGTTGTTCAGTAGCTAGCTCAGAGGTTATCGGCTAATGAAATTACTGATTCAGGGGGGTAACACTTTTGCAAGGTACTGTATATCTGTATCACATTGTCATTAGGGGGCTGAGCCCCCTTAAAGGTCTGATCCTAGAATCGCCCCTGCTTAAGATGATTATTACAAACAGCTAATGTGATTTAGTAATGAATATGGTTTTTAACAAAACATGAAAGAATGAGTAGTGACCACTGATGAGTTTAATTACAACTAAAGCTGGATTTATAGTGTAATGTACGTGGAGCAAACAAGCTGAAATAATGAAATAACAGCGTAGTTGGTATAAAGAATGCCAAGGTTCTCATTTGCACATTTGGAAAGTATTGTAAGGCATGCGCCCATGGTGCATTGAGCATGAATTATTAGAATTTTTTGTTTGTTTTTTACATATTTCATGTGATTTATTGACAGGGACAAGGACATGAAGTGATGTCAGGAGAAAGGCTACTCCTCAGCCAATAGATAAAACCACCCTAACCTTAAACAATGTAGTGTAGTGTAGTGTGTGTGTGCGTGTGTGCGTGCGTGCGTGCGTGCGTGCGTGTGTGCGTGCGTGCTTAGTTTTTTCTTTTGTCTTTCTAGTCATATCATAATTTGTACATTCATGTGACATCCCTGCAGCATACATTTCCTGATAGATTCCAGAGAGATGGTGATTGACTTCAGGAGAAAGGGAACGGCTCCGCAGCCCCTTTGCATTCTGGGTGGAGATGTGGACATGTTTGAGGAGTACAGATACCGAGGTGTCAACATTGACAACAGGCTGAACTGGAAAATCAACAGCACTGCTGTTTACAAGAAGGGGATGAGCAGACTCTATTTCCTGAGGAAGCTGAGATCCTTTAACGTGTGCAGCAGAATGTTGGAGATGTTCTACCAGTCTGTTGTGGCCAGCGCTCTGTTCTCCTCTGCCATCTGCTGGGGCAGCAGCATCGGAGCCAGCGACACTCCGTTATTGGCTGCAAACAGGAGACAGTTGAAGCTGTGGTGGAGAGGAGGTCACTGAACAAACTGTTATCTATCATGGATAACCCCGACCACCCTCTCCACCCCACACTGGTCCACCAGAGGAGCACCTTCTCCAAGAGGCTCCGACAGCTTCGATGTTGCACGGACCGCTACAAGAAATCCTTCCTACCACAGACAATTAAACCTTTATCACTTCATCCCTGAGTGTGAGATAAGACTCATATATGTCACAACTGCACTGAATGCACCTTGCACAATAGGTTTATCTACATCTTTATCAGTACTGGTGAAGCAGTTGTATATTTTTGTACATTTTTGTTCCCAACTTGTATATGATTTGAATATTGTTCTTGTAGTCTATTCTACTGTTATTTCATGTATATTGTGTCCTGTTATTTAATGTATATTCTGAATATGTGCTGTGTGTCTGATATTTTGCTGCTACAACAATGTTAGTTCCTATTTCTTTTGGGATCAATAGAAATCTATCTATCTATCTATCGCCCAGGTGGTCCTGAAAAAAATGATGTCTATAAATTGATTGTGCATTACAGGGTTGCAGTGAGCCATGTGAAGAAAAAAAATTATCTTTGAGAATAAACGAGTCATTAGCATGACGAGCTCAGGCTACTTCAGAAGCTGACTTCTGTGGAAAATAACACATCTACTTCAGCCTTATTGATTATTGCTCTCACACAAGTTGCATGCACACTTATCTCTTTTATTGATTTGTAACAGGAATTTAGCAACAGGGCCTGCGCTCAATGAGTTACCAAGGAGTAAGCCCAGCTGTAAAGATAGGAGAATCTAACTGCCTGCTATAGAGAAGCAGAACAATGGGTATTGTTTATACATCCGGGGACTGGTTTTAACTAGGTTAACGAATATATTGATCCTATAGACACGAGCCTCATCATGAGAATGTTATGCAATGATGGGCGTAACCTATAATGTATGTGTGTGTGTATGAATCTC
Organism: Gymnocephalus cernua; assembly: GCA_023631565.1. Classification (NCBI taxonomy): domain Eukaryota; kingdom Metazoa; phylum Chordata; class Actinopteri; order Perciformes; family Percidae; genus Gymnocephalus; species Gymnocephalus cernua. Next base: position 14,079,148 of record CM042446.1, on the reverse strand, counting down.
AATAAAAGAGGCTGAAAGTGGGAGAGAAGGAAGAACACACATGGTCAGTGCAGGTTGCGGAGCCTGTAGTGTGTCCTCCTTCAGCTGAAGCCTATTGTTTGATCAAACTTGTTGTTGGTGTGTTTATTATCCTTTACAGTTGAGTAGGAAGAAGTCCTCGCCTAGGTGTGCATCTTGGAAGCACAACAATTGGGGGCTTCGTCCGGGATTTCGGGATTTCGGGAGTAACTGGAAAAAAGAGGATTCTTCAAAAGATTGGTGATTGTTCGGTCCAAGGGTGAAAAGTCGCGTTGAACATCTGGCGCCATAAAATAAGGTAAGCAGACCATTCTTCTGCATTGAATACTTCTAAAATCAAGGGTGTTCAACGTCTTAGTAACCCACAGACCGCTAAAATAATTTCTAAAGAACTGAGTGGATAATAACATTCTTCTATTATTAATAAAAAGTGTTTGAAACTAAAGTGTAGAGGTCAGGGACCTCGAGGTCTGGGACCTCAACTAGTCTGAGCTTTGGCAGGCTCCCCCTGTTATCTGACGAGGTGCAGGTTGCGCTGGGTTGGAAAACCCTAAGAAATAGGGCTACTTTAAAATAGAGGTCTGGGACCTCAAAGAAAGGTTAGCTTTCTGGCTAAGGGTTAAAATCCCCAAAGGTTAAAAATCCTTTGAAAGAGGTCTGGGACCTCAGGAGGTCAGGGACCTCAAGTGAATACGTGTGCTTGGTGAAGCGGGGGATTATTGAAACATTCTGCAATTTTTAGGTGGAATGTGCAGGTAATCCAACCTTCACGTGTGTATATTTTATGAAAATTTTGATACTTGATTGCTGAACCGCGGGACAATCAAGGTGAAAAACAGAACAAAGTTTGGGGTAATGAATGTATGATCGATGTGTATGAGTGCTAAATAGAAGCAAATTGAAGCAGCAGTACTGCCTGAAACCTGACGGTGTCAACATAAAGCAGTAGCCTGTTGAAGCAAATTGTGGATATTTAGATAAGGTATTTCTGTGTGGCAGTTTTGAATTAAACAATTTTTGGCAGTATAACTTAGAAGAAAATGGACGGAGAATTCGATAGAGAATTAGATGACGGAGGATGGGGATTAAAGGGGACATATGGGCCTTACAAATCCTTAGAAGAACAATTAAAAACAATGGAGAGTGCTGTAATAAGAGCTAACGGTAGTGGAAAGGAAGCCACTGCAATAATTACACAGATGAGAGAGGAGGTTGTACAAATTCTAATTGACCAAAACAAAACAACTAAGTGCCAGGATCCTCTGTCTGAGATATTCTGGGCACAGGAGAAAAAAGCAAGCCAGGAACAGCACAAGGCCAGTGAGATAGAAGAGAAAGGTAACCTTTTCCAGAGAGGTAAAGCTAAAAAGACAAAGGAAAAAGCAAGTAAGGATAGAAAGAAATGGGCTCAGTGGGCTCTAATGTGGCAGGGAGTAAAGCACCTGATGATAGAGAAACAGAGAGGGAGACATAAGAAGGCTCCCCCTCCCTACTCGCCTCCTCCTCCCACCGCTGGAATGTACCCAGTGTTAGACGTCACTAGCGGCCAAGTTGAAGTGACTGGGGTAGGGAGGGCACGTTCTGCCTCCCCACCAAGGGGTCCCACCGCCCCAGAATACCAGCCAAAAGATGGATGGGAGATGAGACGACTGAGGGACGAGGGAGGCTCACAAAGATCTAGTAGACCTCAGAATAGGAGGAGTAACCTAGACAGGAGGGGAAGTAGGGAAAGTGATGACGAGGAAAGTCTGGGAGGAATGGATATAAGCAGGTGGGCACGGATAGCAATAAACAAGGAAAAGGAGAGAGAAATGGAGGAAGAGAGGGAAAGAGAAAGGGAGAGGGAGATAGAGAAAGAGAAGAATGAAGAAAGAGAGAGGGAAAGACATAGGCAGAGGGAAGCAAGGAAGGGAGCCGCACAGAGGCGCAGCAGAAGTGTAGACAGTGACAGAAGCAGAAGAGCATCTCCAGACAGCCAAAACGAGGGAGAGGGGGAAGTGATATTAACAGTGACAGGGAAATGGAGGACAGAGGACCCTCCTAGATCCCGCTACCATTTGCGGAAACATGGGCCAAGAGAAGACTGGAGCTCCAAGCCTAAGTTTGACATAAAACTCCTAACTCCCCAATATTTTGATCAGTCTCTCTCCAAACATGGTGGGGGTAAACGCAAAAAAGGAGGGAATGACGAAATAGAACCAAAACAGGATGAGGACTTAGAGCAAAAACATAGCGATAACGAGGCTAGTGATGAGGAACATCCTGACATAAGGGAAGGGGGCGCAACCGGAGGAGTGACTTATCAGGGTCCACTGTTCAGAGTAGGGCAACAAGAAAAATACAGGCCATTCGCCATGGGCGACCTGCAGGGCCTGGTTGACAAGCTTCCACCAATTAGTGAGGGGGGAGGCAACTGGTTGAGCAAATTAGATGGGTTAACAGCAGGACATAAACTAGCTCTAGGAGACTTTAGAGCCATAACTCATCGTTGCATGCTAGCCACAGACGTTAGAGAACTAGAATCAGAAGCAAACACTGATACTAAGGGAGACTCCACCCCGTTTTCACACGTGTCCACAGCCATTGGCAAATATTTGAGAGAAAGATATCCGATTTCACACGCGGCTGCCATCCCCAAATTTAAATGGGATGCTAAACAGAGTCCTAGAGACTTTTTAGACTATTGCAAAGAAAAATGGATAAACCAGACAGGCTGTCACCCTGGCAAACCAGGAGTGCAACAGGAGTGGTACAGGACAGCAGTGCTCAAGGGGGTCCCAGAACCAGTTAAACTAGCAATAGAGGAAAACCCTGACATGGCAGGCGCCGACTCCACCAAATGGGAGCGCCACATAATTTTCCACATGACTCGTGCACAAGACACACATGACACGGAGGAATCTGATCTAAAAGAGTTGCAGGCTCAACTGCTTAAAATGCAATTAGCTGAGGCTAAACAGAAAGTCAATGAGGGAAAGAAGGACAGAGACAAAAGGAGTAAGCATGTGATGGCAGTAACCACAGGCCCACCACAAGGAGGCCCAGATCTTTTCCCAAAACCTGATTGGATATCACAGCCTCAGCCACAATCCCATCCTCCCTACTTTCAACAAGCACCACCGCCTCAGTGGCCACAGCAGAATTATGGTAGGGGCAGGGGCGGAGGGAGACCAGGGAGGGGGCGGGGAGGCCCGCCCCGGGGGGGAGCTCCGGGAGCCTGCTTTGTCTGTGGTCAGATGGGACACTGGGCCAGGCACTGTCCGCATAACGGGGGTCAGTCACAAGGGGGTAGGGGTTACCAGCAGGACCCACCGCCGCCAGGCCCACCTCAGGGCCCACCACAGTTCCAGATGGCTGGGTGGAACTGGCCTGGTGGAGAGCCAAGCCAGCAACAATGACACTCCCCAGCAGAGCAGCAGGACACAGGGACAACGGCAGATCCCATGGTGTCCATGATAGTGGAAGGAGTTGAACAGGCTTTCCTAGTTGATACAGGGGCCACATGCTCAACAATTAGACAATGTCCATCACAAAAGACTACTCCAAAACATATCACGGTGATGGGTTTCTCTGGGGAACAACAAAAACTGCCAATAACTGAACCACTGCACACTGCTATCGGGAAGCAATGCATTTGCCACCCCTATGTTGTTTCCCCCACGGTCCCCATGAATCTCCTGGGCAGGGATCTTCTCATTAAACTGGGCGTGTCTATCCTGTGTTGTGCTGATGGAATCATACTAACCTTCCCTGATGGCCATCAAATGATTTGCTCGGAAGGTGGTCATGGACATGGACAATATATCCTCTCCCCCACCTCTGACACCCCCTATGCTGACATCTACTGGGCTATGTTGTCTCCGGAAGGCCCGGACTCTGGGGGTATCCTTAGGCAGTTCTTCCTCTGGAAGCCCTGGATTTCCCAAATTGCTCCTTTCATCCCTCCCCCAGACCCCCCACATGTCACCCTAAATTATGATATTCACTCTGATCTCTGTTATCAAGACGCTTTTGACGTCATAGCAGACACTAGGTGGGAAATTCACACCCAAAACATTTTTGTGGGGCCTGAGGGCGTAGCCGCCCCGGTCCAACTAACCCCTGAACAGTTGCCATGGTTTGTCATGTTTGAGGACTCTGCCCCACATGTCTCACTCGCCTTACACCCAGGTTATGATGCCAAAACACTAGGCCCTATGGTAAAAACGGCCTTAGCTGCCACAGATTGGACGATTACACCACTTCCCCAGGTCCATTTCTCTCCCCAGACTAAAACTTACCGCATTTCTTGTGAGGGACATGATACTGCGTTCCTTCAACATGATCTCATCGCTAGACATCATGGTAGGGAAAGAACTGATCATCAGGACGCTAAGTCCATGCTAGATAGCCTCCCAGACACACTTTGGTCACTAACACCAACTGACGTGGGGTTGGTACATTGTGCTCCCCTCACATTCAAATTGAAACCCTCGGCACCAATTTGGATACCCCAATACGCTTGTTCCAGGGAAAAACAGCTAGGTATCTCTGATACAGTTACAGGTCTGATAGCAGCAGGAGTGTTAGAACCCTCTCGCTCCCAGTGGAATACTCCCATTCTCCCTGTCTTGAAACCAGAAACAGGGAAATACCGAATGGTTCACGATTTGCGCGCTATTAATGATCTGATAGTTGACACCACACTTACTGTACCTAACCCACATGTTGCACTCGCCGACATAGGGCCACAACATCACTGGTACACCGTGTTAGATCTCTCCAACGCCTTTTTCTGTCTTCCACTGGCAGAAAACTTGCGTGACATTTTTTCATTCACATATATGGGTCGTCCCATGCGCTACACACGTTTGCCACAGGGGTTTAACCTTTCACCAGGCCTGTTCAACACAGTTCTTAAAAACTCACTGGCGGATTGTGTTTTGCCACCAGATACTGTACTGGTCCAGTATGTGGACGACCTCTTGATCACTGCGCCTACTGCCATTGCCTGTTTACAAGCCACCCAAGATGTTTTGACCACTCTGGCGAGGGAAGGATATAAAGTCAGCAGAAAGAAAATACAGGTCTGCAGGAGAGAAGTCACCTTTCTAGGTAGAGTCCTCTCAGCTAGTGGGGTAGGGGTCTCACCAGCACACAGGTCAGCCATCTTGTCTCACCCTAAACCATGCACTGTAAAAGAGATGCTGTCATTTTTGGGGTTAACAGGATACAGTAAATCATATGTGCCAGGATATGTTGACTTAACAGATCCTCTTCGTGCAATGGTCCGCCAACAGGGCATGCGCAATCTGTCCTCAGCACTAGTCTGGACGCAAGAAGGCACAGAAGCATTCATTGGAATGAAACAGTCCCTCGCTGCAGCTGCAAATCTGGCCTGTCCAGACTATGCTCTTCCATTTCATTTAGATGTTTCTGAAACGAAACATGCAACAAATGGGGTTTTGTTTCAGAAAAAAGGGGGTACTAGAGTAGTACTATCATATATGAGCATTCCATTTGAACAAATCGAAAAACGCCAACCAGCATGCACACAACACGCGGCAGGAGTAGCAAAATGTATCCAAAAATCGTCACACATTGTCATGGGTCACCCACTGATAATATTGACCTCTCACAGCATAGTGTCCTTCGTCAACTCAGCCATGTTCTCGCTCACCCCAACCAGACAAAGAAGAATCAGCAAAGTTTTACAAGCCCCAAACTTAACCTTTACACATGAAGGTATCAATATGGCAGATCAGATGGGGGAAGGGGAACCACATGAGTGTGAGGACAGAACCAGGAAAGTGGAAAAAGTCAGGCCTGACCTAGCCGCACAACCATTAGAGGGAGGAAGAGTGCTATTCACAGATGGGTGCTGTTTCAGACATGAGACAGAGGGACTGAAAGCAGCATACGCAGTAGTAGAGGACACAGGAGAGGAAGTGAAAACGTTAAAGGCAGAGAGAATGCAGGGCGCACAGTCAGCACAAAGAGCAGAGGTGGAAGCGCTCATTAGAGCCTTAGAGATAGGGAAAGGACAATCAGTGACTATCTACTCTGACTCAGCTTATGCAATAGGGGCTGCTCACCTTGAGCTACCACAATGGCAGAGAGCAGGGTTTTTGACAGCGGGAGGAAAACCTATCAAACATGAGAAGGAAATGAGAAGGCTAGCAAAAGCAATCCTCCTACCAGCCAAGGTAGCAATAGTCAAATGCAAAGGCCATAGCAACGTCCAAGATAGCGTGAGCAAGGGAAATGAGGCAGCTGACTGTGCTGCAAAAACCGCAGCAGGATATCATGCACACCAACTAGTGGTAACTACAGACCTAGAAAACAGAGCGGAGCTTAATAGAGAAACAATCATTGGACTACAAGCACTAGCTTCCCCTCAAGAAAAAACAGTGTGGAAAAGCCGGGGAGCCACACAAAGTGAAGGATTATGGCAAGGCCCAGATGGCAGACCCATTCTGCCTCCAGGGGCGAGGGAGACAGCCTTGGAAGAAGCTCATGGGGTGGGACATGTAGGGGTTAGCCAGATGTTAAAAAACCTACAACACTGGTGGCATCCATTTATGAAACCCATGGTTGAACAGGTCACCAAGTCCTGCCCAGAATGCCAAGCATTTAATCCTAGGTCAGCAATAAAACCAGAAGGGGGATATTATCCCCTAGAAACTGTGGCAGGAAAAGAAATCATGATTGATTATACTGACATGATTGACAGAGTCCAGGGCTGCAGGTATATGTTAGTATGTGTGGACATGTACACAGGTTGGCCGGAAGCTGTCCCAGCTAAACACGAAGATGCCCAAACAGTGGTAAAGTTCCTGATCAATCAGTACATTCCCCAACATGGCTTCCCTGAACGAGTAAAATCAGACAATGGTTCACATTTTAGGAACAAGGATTTGCAAGAAGTGGAATGCATGTTGGGGCTAAAACACAAATTTGGCTCAGTGTATCATCCGCAGTCTCAGGGTAAGGTGGAAAGAATGAATCTGACCCTAAAAAACAAAATAGCCAAAATCTGCAGCAAAACAGGAATGAACTGGGTGCAAGCCCTGCCTCTAGCTCTCATGTCAGTCAGAATGTCTGTTAACAGCAGGACAGGGTTCTCTCCACATGAACTACAAACAGGAAGATGTTTTCCAGGGCCACAGTCACAACTTCCACTAACTGACCCTCCCTCCTCTACCATCTCTCATAAAGCTTTTTTCCGCCAGCTACAAGGCACAGTCTCTCTGTTTTCTAGACAGGTAGCTGCAGTAAACCAGGACGCAGAACCGAAACCAGCGCCTGACGCAGAGTGGGTGTTGCTGAAAGTAATCAAAAGGAAGTGGACTGAACCACGGTGGTTGGGGCCACTCAGAGTGACTGCACGAACCACCCACGCAGTACAACTCGAGGGAAAAGGTAAACAGTGGTATCACTGGAGCCAGTGTGTTGCCACACAGGAGCCAGGGCGCTCCACCAAAGAAGTAGCCAGGGATCTGGCTGCCAGTGCGGAGGGCTCTCCGCCAGACACTAGGGAAAAAGAGGCAGAATAATCCTCTCCAGTGTCCAACAAGGTCCAGGGTAGTCCACCCCTGTGACCTGAAGAAGAGAATCACCTGAGAGAAAGGTGAAAAAAGCGCTTTCTCTCCTACAGGTAGCGTGCCAAGCTACCACCGAGCGCCGATAATATTTTCTTATCGCATCATTGTGTGTTGTTCATGTTTTACATTGTATATTACTCTATCTAGCTGAAAATTGCATGAGTTGCCTGAACATGGTCTAAACATAAAGAGGGTTGTCACCTTACTTATAAAGCGGTGCTGTTATAAGAAATTCGAGACTAGACTACCGTTCAGAGAAAGTTAAGCTTGCATTCTTATAGCATTGAAAGGACTAATGTGCCTTAAGGTACTAGTAACCGTTATCAGTATCTTTACTGTTACCCTTATTTTATGGTACTTCTGTGAGCTCCCATTCCAGAGGTGCTCAGAATGAAGTAACATATTCACCAGATATGAATTGAAGTTCATCATAGTAGGCCTAGTATCCCTGGTCATTACCCTATTAATCCTGATCCTGTTTGCCCTCTCTTTTTCATCCTAATTACCATCGTCTAACCCCATCCTTGTGGTCAGCAGGATAAAATACTAACAAACATAATGAGGTTCATCTTAGTCCTGTGGTTGGGAATAGCCCTCCCTTGTTTGGCAGATAATAGAGCACAGTGCAATCCAGCATATTTATCTCACGAATATAGTAACGGGGGCAGAAGGCCCTGGGTGTATGAACATGGTGGGTTTCCCCCTTGCAACACCACAGGCAGCGCGAAAACTGGGTTTTTTATGTGTTACGATCAAGCTTCCAACGATCCAATCTACCTCACCTTAAGTGACCCCGTGGTGGGGGGATATCCAGCCTCGGCTTGGGCAGGTTATACGTGGTTTGTATCAGCCAAACATTATAATTGGGGCGGCACCGTGTATAACACGGGGGGATGGCCCAAGGACGAGTACGGGTGGGAAGCCTCAGCCAAGCGATGGGCCGGCCATGTGAATGTGACGGTAGTTAACGGACAGGTCACCCTTTCTCTGGTAGGGCCTTTTCCGAGAGTGTGTCAAGATCAGGGGTACGAAAAGCGGTTGAAATCACAGGGCCCGGGGGGATTTTCCCAAATATGTAGTCAACTCACCGTAGGGGTATATAGGGGAAAGGGGTACTTAGGGGCCTCTTCTCATCCCACTATTCGAGTAGGAATATGCCCTTTCCCTAACAAAACAGGCACCACCTCCGGCGGACATGCCAGTCCCATTCTAGTCATTCCACCGGCAAACCGTCACACTCCCAAATTAAAAGCCAAGGTGATTGATAAAACCCTGTCTAGAGACGAAGTTATTAAGGAATCCACTGGAGTCTCAGGAATGGGAAACAACTGGCTATTGATGGCGGAACGCGCGGCCAACACCACCTCAAGCTCATGCATCGTATGTATGGGACCTAGGCCATTGCTTAGAATAGTCCCAGCTGCAGTCACTGCCTCCTGTCTTGTAGAATTAATGACCAGGGACAATCTGAATTCATCCTGTTCCGAACATGACCTAGCTTTCCCTCGGGCGGGGTCAACTGCGACCCCTCCCATTTTCTCAGTACGCGTAGCACCAGGTAACTTTACTTGTCTCAACTTAAATAGGCCCACCCACTCATTAACCTCCCAAAACGTCACTTACTGTACTGGAGTAATCACTCTCCCCAACACCACCCAATTTGTGTCCAGAGCTGACCTCTGGTGGTGGTGTGGGGGCAATAGACTATTTGATAAACCACCTCAAGGACTCCTGTGTGCTCTCATATCACTAATCATCCCTGCATCCCTATTTGAGATCCGAGAAGGACATTGGCCCGACCCAGACACTGCCCTCCATCTACAGAACCATTTCCTCACCCGCATCAATAAAAGAGAAATTAGGCCCAGGTATGAGTGGTTAGGAAAAGGAGATCCCACCTATATTGATGCCATAGGAGTACCTAGAGGGGTGCCAAATGAGTACAAAATTGCAGACCAAGTTGCAGGAGGCTTTGAATCCTTACTCTGTCCCTGGTGCACCATTAATAAAAATGTAGACAGGATCAACTACGTACATTACAATGTACAGAAATTAGGCAACTGGACACAGGAAGGTTTTGAATCAGTCCACGAACAATTGAAAGCCTCCTCCCTTATGGCATTCCAGAATCGCATCGCATTGGATATGCTTCTCTCTGAAAAAGGGGGAGTTTGCGCTATTTTCGGTGACCAATGTTGCACATTTATCCCTAATAACACTGCCCCAGATGGTAGACTGACCCAAGCCATAGATGGACTTAGGACCCTGAACAAAAAGATGAAAGAACACTCTGGGGTTGATACAACGATGTGGGATAATTGGATGAATGTTTTTGGCAAATATAAGGCCTTGGTCTCCTCGATCTTACTCTCAATTGCTGTATTCGCTGCCCTTCTCACACTATGTGGGTGCTGTTGTATCCCATGCCTCAGGGAATTGTCCCAGCGTCTGATCACTCGCGCTGTAGGTCCGCAGGACCCTCAGCACATGTTGCCATTATTAGTGGGCGGGGAAGCAGCAGAAGTAGACAAGGAAGAGTCAGGAATAGAGTTACGATGTAGATAAGGTTAATGTTGTTGACTCACTTAGGTGAGTCAAAAAGGGGGTGTGTAAACTTTTTCTCAGGTTGTAATATGTTCTATTGAACCAGGTGTTTTAATATGTTGACCTTACTCTAACTAGAAGTGATATGTGGAACCTTATTTTATGTTGTTTTTTGATCTCCCTCCTCTTGGTATGTTGAACTCTAGTAGAGTTCAAAAGGGGGAATTGTGGAAAATAACACATCTACTTCAGCCTTATTGATTATTGCTCTCACACAAGTTGCATGCACACTTATCTCTTTTATTGATTTGTAACAGGAATTTAGCAACAGGGCCTGCGCTCAATGAGTTACCAAGGAGTAAGCCCAGCTGTAAAGATAGGAGAATCTAACTGCCTGCTATAGAGAAGCAGAACAATGGGTATTGTTTATACATCCGGGGACTGGTTTTAACTAGGTTAACGAATATATTGATCCTATAGACACGAGCCTCATCATGAGAATGTTATGCAATGATGGGCGTAACCTATAATGTATGTGTGTGTGTATGAATCTCAATAAAAGAGGCTGAAAGTGGGAGAGAAGGAAGAACACACATGGTCAGTGCAGGTTGCGGAGCCTGTAGTGTGTCCTCCTTCAGCTGAAGCCTATTGTTTGATCAAACTTGTTGTTGGTGTGTTTATTATCCTTTACAGTTGAGTAGGAAGAAGTCCTCGCCTAGGTGTGCATCTTGGAAGCACAACACTTCCTCACTCACAGGGTGTGAAGAGGAAGGATGAAGACTTGTATTTCTGCAGTGTTTCAGTCACTTCATATCTAGCTTCGGACAGCAAGTCTGTTTGCTTTTCTATCACAACAGCTTAGCAGGGAAGTCTGCTACTGGCTCTGTTGCAGTTCTGCTGAAACTCACACATTGGGACTAAATGTTTCTCTGTTTCAGCTGCTGGCTCGTTTGGTAAGGTCAAATGTTACTGCTTTTTATGTTTGAACTCTTTAACCCAGAGAGTTTCTTATTTTGCTGATTTTCATCAACTCCACTTTTATTTGTTGCTGTTGGTTGTGGTTGAGTTTCTGGTTTGAATGTGTGAATCTGAGATGGCTTTAACAGAACATGAATGCTTTGTTTAAAAGATGCTTTGATTCAAATATTGAAAAGTAACTTTTTGTCAAATCCAGATGATGAGTGTCATTGCAGTCCAGTCTGTGAAAATGGTGACACTGACAGCCAACATGTTGCTGAGTGTCTTCTTTGTTTCAGGTGAGCTGTTTGTTCAGTCACTTTTATTTGGAGACGTTCCTTTTTCCAACTGTTCATGTCCTGACTGCAAAGTGAAATGTTTTATACTGACATTGTTAAAAGGAAAAAGGAGCTAACGTGCTGCTGCTGAATTGTAGTTTGTGTATCATTAACTATCTCTTAATGCAGATTTTGCTCCACAATTTGTTCATCATGAGTCTGTTTCACAGGTGCTCTGGCTGATTGTCCTCCCAACCCATGCCTATTCATTACTGCACCAAAGAACATGGAAGCACTGAGTGGATCTTGTCTGCTAATCCCATGTAACTTTAGTGCTATCAGATCAGGACTTCAACAGCGCAAGAACAACCTTCGGAATGTGGATTAAAAAGGATTCACAGTTTTCCGACAAAATCAATAATGTTATTTTCAACAGTAGTGGGACAGTTACCACCTATCCAATGAATATTACTGGAGACCTGAGACAGAAAAACTGCACCACTTTATTTTCCAGTTTAATCACAAGTTAAACAGACATATACTACTTCAGAATTGAGAACAGGCCATTTCTGGCAACAGCTTCTTGTCATTCTCTTCAAATAACAGTTAATGGTAAGAGAGTTGTGTTTTACCAGTCAGTCTATATTGTTATTGTTGAGAACTGAATTGCATCTGATTTCACCTTTTATTCTAAAAAGCACTCTTTTACATTTGTTTTTACTTTGCCATGAATTTAATTCCTGAGTTGTGTTTTTTATCAGTCAGTCTGTTATGTTGTCTCAAGACCAAAACTGAAACTAATTTGACCTTTTATTCTAAACATCACACTTTTACATGTTTCACTTGGCCATGAATTCTGATTTAACACTGAGTCTGTTGTTACAGTTTGACATTAACATGGTTACATGTTGGGATACTGAAATGCAGCACAAACTGTTACTGTATATACTTTCAATACAATAAGTACAGTAGGTTAGTAATTTATTATCTGTTTCTTTAGTTTACAAATAATGTCTGTTTTTAAACCACAGATTTTCCTTCCTTTTTTACTTTGCCATGAATTCAAATTCTGATCAAACATTGAGTCTATTCTTACAGTTTGACATTGAAATGGTCACATTTTGGGATATTAAAGAGCAGTTCAAACTGTTATTTATTCTTTATGTAGTTTCAATACAAAGTGTCAGTTCTGGATCAGCTTTGGGATTTAAACACCTAAAGTGAAACATTTCTCACGTATTTCTAAGTGTACTATTTGTGTTTAATTTTAAACCCCAGATTCCCCCCCGAGCCCCAGAATTGAGATCTCAGGTGATCTGAAGGAGAAGGAGTCTGTCACTATAAGCTGCTCAGCTTCCACTCCCTGTCCACACTCCCCTCCTAAACTCACCTGGAATCTCCAACAAGACCCTTACAACAACATAGAGGAGAACACTCGTTTGGCTCTCAACGAAGGCGGTCGCATTTTCTCTCCTCTCCTCTCCCACACCTCCCCTGCTTGCTCCTCTTGTCTCGTCTAACTCTTTGAGAGACTCTCTCAGCACTGCTCTCCAAACCCTAAAATCATGGATTTGATCAACTGGTCTCTCAACGCAATTGACACCATCTTCTCGACGAGAAGCTTGGGTTCGGGGGAACCTGCTTGCCCTGCCGGAACGTTTGCTGCTGGCTACACGATGGACGCGTGGGAGAAGTGACGAGTCGTATGTCTGGCAGCTCATTCCGGGGAGGACGTTGAGGATATCTACCTATCCGGAACCATGATAACAGGCCCTTGTTGACCGGATTAGGCATTGGCCTGGTTTATCGAGAAATTTGACAAGACTATGACAGCTGTTCAAAGCCCCAAAAAGCTGCCTGGAATGATTGAAGCGGTGGGCAGAGCGGTCAGTGTTTGAAGCTGGGACTATTAACCGCACTATGGATAACAACATGGAGATGAACTGCAATTTGGATATTATCTTGGATAGATCACCGCTTTTACAAAGACAGATTGACCAGAAATTGACTAACAGAGTGTCTGTGTAAAGGAATGCAGCTACTCAAAATAACTCCAATCTTATCAACTTTCGGCCCCCTTATCCAGCACTGGCCTCGGCCAAGGCCGCTGCTGGAACTTCACATCCCCCCCGAAGAGCATTGCAGAGAGACACTCTTGCGTTCCTCCCCAACTTCCCTCAGACACCTGCTGATTGTTGACTCTGCTTGGGACCTATTCAAGGTTGTCTCCATGGCAACTTGCTGTGTTAACGATATGACATCCTGCGGACTGAGGCCCCAATGGGTGCCAGGCTAAGCGACTCTCACCAGGCCCCCCTCCCCCCTAATACCACGTCCCACGCCTTCGCCGCTTTTTTACCCCCCAGTCTGACAAGCTGGTCTGTGACCAGCGCCATTCGGTCGGACGGAGAGGACGCTGGCGCTGTTTATTCGCCGCTTCTCTGCCTGCTCTGATGGCTGCTTGCCCAGAGTGATAGAGAAAGACACTATCTCTATGGCTCTGTGCTTGCTGATGTCTGGGTTACCTCCACCCCCCATTCCCCCCATTCCCCCCCATTTCCCTCCCCTGTTGCAAGTCATGTGTTGAATCGTGTTGTATGTGCTTATTGCCGAGGTTATTTTTTCCTGTTCCCACACTGTACTCTGTACTGTACTGAGCATAGTTTGGGAGTCGCTTTTTTTTCTCCTCCCCTTTCCTCATGTTATGCTGTATTTTCCTTACTTGTAATTCTTCCCTGTAAAGCGACTTTGAGTCTATGAAAAGCGCTATATAAATTCAATTTATTATTATTATTATTATTATTATTAACACAGATCAGACCTTCACAACTAAAATCCACAAGACCATCACTCTGTCAGACACACATGATGGATTCACCATCAGCTGTTCTGCCACATATCCTGTGAATGAAGGAAGAGAAGTCAAGACAGCAGAGGAGAGAAAGACTCAGTGTTTCATGTAAGACAACCAGTGTTTGTTATTGGATCCTGTCAGCTCATCATGTGCTGATTTTAATGAATAAAGTTAATCTCACATTTTCCTCAGATGCTCCCAAGAACACCTCAGTGTCCATCAGTCCATCAGGTTTGGTGTCAGCAGGTAGCTGGGTGAACCTGACCTGCTCCAGCAGAGCCAAGCCTCCCACCAGCTTCAGCTGGTTCAAGAACAGCAAAGATGGAGACATCAGTGTAGCTGAAGGAGACTTTTACAGCTTCAACGTGAACAATGTCACTGATGGAGTTTATTACTGTGTGGCCACAAGTGAAGCTTAGCGTAATTTCATGCAGGAAGACTTTACAATTTATTCCTAATTGTCTCTTACTACCTTATCAAGTGCCGGAACACCCACTTTCTTTTAGCCAATCAAAAGAGGCCTCCGTTTTCTCCGAGCCAATCACAGCTGGTCTTCCCTATTTTAAACTGCTTTGTATCTCTCTCTCTCCCTTCTGTCAGCTGTCATTCTATTCTAGATCGATGTCGATTTGCACGCACTGCACGTCTGTTGTCGTCATCCGATTTTTATCCTCAGGACATCTGATTCTTCCTCTGCACTCGTTCCTCTCATCTGTTTTTCTTTTTTGCCGCCTAGGCGGACAAACTTTTTTAAGAACGGTAGCATCCTGGCAGCCGTTTCTTCCAGCTTATTACCGACTCTGTTTCTGCAATCCCCGGGGACGCTTTCTGGTCGTCAACTGATATTCTTCGCCACCTACATTGCCGCCCCAGCCCGGCTCCCGGCGGCGCTGAACGCGCGTTCATCCGGTTCATCTCGGCAGGGAATCAGTGTTTCGACTCAGCCAGAACTTCCAGCCCTCATAAGTTAAGTTGTCTTTTTCTTGTTGTGCTTTGTGCACTATGCTGCCTCTCCACGGTTCGCCGTTCGCGGAGCGCTGCATGACTGTGGCTTCGGCCGCGCTACTCCGCGTCTGCGGCTTTACTGCAGTCTATATATTGTTCGATTGCCAAAATGTTCTACTCGTTTTTAGCAGGCACTTATATCTCGGACGCAGTAGGCAAGCCACTTGTTCTTGTGTGTTATGCTCATTTTGTCCGTTTCTTAATACTGTCTATGGTTTCATATAGGAAGTGGCCTGTTGCGTGGATGTAACTAGCTAGTTAGTTGCAACATCAGGGTGCTAGCTACGTGCCTACACAACGTTGCTACAGGCATAGTATTTCATTGCTTTGGCTCTCTCTTATAATACACCCGAGGGCTGTATGCCGTAATGCTTGTAACGTGGATAAGTATGAAGCCATGGATGAGCTTGGTTCACTAAACTGCAGGCTAACTGCTAGCGCTAGTAGTAGCTAGCTAGCTAGCTAGTGGCACGACGTAATTATTATCTCCTTGGTTGTCTAGCTGAGACATCCATGGTTTATTTAGCTAAGCATATACACGAAAACATAACGAAAACTCATGTTTAACGTCAGTAATGTTATAGACATGAAAACGGCGGGTTGTGAGTTCGCCACTTGTAAGAGTCACGCTCATGAACGAGCATGTTGTTACCGGTTGCTAAGACAACGCAAACAAATTGTTGCTAGTGCGCGTGTCCGTCGTGACGTATTGGGCCAAGAATGCGGAAATCCGAGCTCCATGTTGTCTTACATGTGCTTTTGAGCACCCTCATTGGAACGTACGGGGCTTCCGCCGAACGCTGTATCCAGTTCTCCTTCATCATGGTTCAATCTCTTTTTGGGGGCTGTCATATTGTCCACAGCGCCGTGTACGATGCTGCTACTCTGACATGGCGTTTAGTGCGTTTGGTCTGTTTTTAACTGTTTATCCAGTCCGCCGTATCTTTTATTTGGCCATATTCTCGTAATTATTATTATCTCTGATTAATTTCCATCGTTTGCGGAGCTTTCGATAAGATCAAATAAACCAGCATGACTTTTATGCACATGTCTGACGCAATCTTCATGTTCACGTCTTTATTTTGCAATAGGGTTAACTTTGCTCGTATTTTCTGTACTTTTAGTAGAAGTTATTGCTTATCTTCGCTGTGGTATGGACGTACGGGTTTTTCCTTCCGTCTTGGGTATAACCATTGTCATTTGCAGGCTATGCTAAGGCAGAAGTAGGCAGATTTACGAAGGGTTCAAGGTAATTTGAGCTAAACATTTTTAGTAGATTACTACAGGCATGTACTACTTCATGAGAATTGCAATATCGTAACTGTCTCAATTCTAAGTTCATTGGGATAAAACAACTACAACATCAAGTTTTCATGTATTGGTGCATTCGGCTCCGGAGTTTTCGTGGCGTTAGTTGCACATAGCTGTATGGCTAGCATTGACAACATCATAGCTCACTCGTAGCAGCAAATGTCAACGTGGCTACCGGTGAGAGTGGGAAGTTGTTTCCATTAGGATCAATTAGGATTAAATTCTTCTGTCGTTTGGAAATGGCCTGGTCTGTAACTTGAAACAGTGTAAGCGTGACTGTCTATCAACAGTCTGCTCTGCAGCGCAGCAGCTACCGACGTCTGAGGAACTCAGTCGTTGCATTCACTGAACCTGTTACCTGCAGCCTCGCCGTGCATTCAAAATATTGTAAAATATTCTTCTTGCAGCAAGGACCCTCTTGCCACACTTTTAATGGCTATCATTCTTCGACGATCAGCTCGATCATGTTTCATGACGTTTTGCAGCGCAGTCAACTAGCTTTCATAATTCTGCACATTCGCAGAACGTTGTCTGTCCTTCTCAGCATGGGTATTCAGACCTTTCTCTGAGCAAGCTCAACATAACTAAATATCTTGTACTAAATAGAAGTTACGCTTTCCGCTTTGTTTCTTATTCCTTAATATTTTCTTTCTATTCGCTGTCTATTTTGTTCGTTTGTTTCACGTGTTACTTGTGTTCTCTGCGTTATTTAAGTTAAGTATATTGTTTAGCCGTAGAGCATGTTCTTATGTTGTTCTTAAATAGTTTACCCGGTTAGTTAAGGTTTACTAATTTTAATCATTTTCAATTCATGTTTCTGCTATCGTAAATTCTAGTCTTTCGCATTTTTCTCATTATAGGACGGCTCTATGTATGCTTTGAAACCATTATTGTGTGTTCTTATTCTAACCAGCATTAACATTTTCTCATGATCTCTGCTGAATAACAAGCTCGGCAAGCAAGCATGCCACCATGCACACTGCAAAAGCTATCATGATGCAGCAAGTATGCAATCATATAGTCTTCGTAATCATGCATCGTCATGCATACAAGCATCAAACCTTGCCTGGTTTAAGCCGCTATCTGGCATCATGCAAATAACTGGTGGTGGCGTCTGCTTAATGACAAATCGGCAAAGAAGCATGCCTCCACGCAACAGCAGAAGCTATCATGATAAGCAAGTATGCAATCATATTTTCAGATTTCTAAGCCGCAATTCGGCATCATGCAAATAACTGGTGGTGGTGTCTGCTTAATGACAAGCACGGCAAACAAGCATGCCACCATGCAATAGCAAAAGCTATCATGGTACAGCAAGTATGCAATCATATTTTCAGATTTCTATGCCACAATTCGGCATCATGCAAATAACTGGTGATGGTGGTTCTATCCTATTTCTGATAGAATACATGTTTCGGCTCTCTTTGGTCGTTCTGCACTCATGTTGTTCTCTCTCTTGCATTCACTTTCGTTTTTTATTTTTTTCATTTTCGGCCTGTACGTTTACGAGGGTTAAGTTTAGCCTGCCTCGGACACTCAGCCTGGGTTTGGAGTAGGAAACACGGACATGCGGCCGTGGTCAAAAAATGGTTAGAAAATCCCGACCTCGACGGCGGGTATGCTGGCTTTTACCAGACATGCAGCAAAAGGAGGCCTGCATGTCCTGGCTTTACCCAAGACATTCAGCAAGCTGAGCTCATGTCGGGTTAGGTGGTCAAGTGTGTCTTCCTTGCGTGTTTGTTCGCACGTATATGTATGTATATGTATTTACATTTATGCATATCCATAGGTTTATGTGCGTTTATATGTTGTGTGTATGTTGCGTATTTGTGTATGTATGCGCACGTGTGCTTGGTTTTACTTGCGTTTTATGTGCAGACGTGTTGCGTGCGCGCGTGTAGATGTATAATATATGCATTTATGTATGTGTGTATATTTATGCATGCGTGCACGCGTATGTTTGCATGTATAATAAAAAAAAAAAAAAAAAAAAAAAATCGTATAGCGTAAATAGATGCAGTTATATGGATACACGTCTTGCTAGTTAGTTAGTTAGCTAGTTACTGATTAGAGTATTGTTAGTCATGTCTTGCATGCTGTACTAGTGGGTATATGGTTGTGGTTTGGTGTATTTTATCATTTGTTCATGGTATTTATATCTATATATCTGTATCTATAAAAATAGGGTTAAGGTATGATTGGATCACCAAAATTATATCCAATGTAATTGTAAGCAGCATTTTCCAACAGGCAGCGTGAATCTCGTCACGCAAAAAAAAAAAAAAAAAAAAAATGTATATATGTATCGTCATATATATTATAAAAAAAAAAAAAATGTATATATGTATCGTCATATATATTATAAAAAAAAAAAAAAAATGTATATATGTATTGTCATATATATTATAAAAAAAAAAAAAAATGTATATATGTATCGTCATATATATTATAAAAAAAAAAAAAAAATGTATATATGTATCGTCATATATATTATAAAAAAAAAAAATGTATATATGTATTGTCATATATATTAT
Organism: Gymnocephalus cernua; assembly: GCA_023631565.1. NCBI lineage: Eukaryota > Metazoa > Chordata > Actinopteri > Perciformes > Percidae > Gymnocephalus > Gymnocephalus cernua. Next base: position 14,060,064 of record CM042446.1, on the reverse strand, counting down.
AAAAAAAAAAAAAAAAAAAATGTATATATGTATCGTCATATTATAAAAAAAAAAATGCATGTATAAATAAAAAAATTATGTAAATATTTTAATATAATTATTATAAATAAATAAAAATAATATGGATTTAAAAAAAAAAAAATAAAAGTAAAAAATAAAAAAAAAAAAAAAAAATAAAGTGTGTATATATATATATATATATATATATATATATATATATATATATATATATATATATATATATATATATATATATATATAATAAAGAAAAAGACTCTCTTTATGCGTCATCACGCAGTGTATATCTCTTAACAAGCGTGAGCTCACAAACTTGTGTGAAGCACTCTTCAAGCGTGAAGCACGCTACCTCCGTGTTGCATATCTCAATGCGTCATATCGCAACAATCAGTGTGATTCACAAATCAAGCGAAACTCTCGCTAAACATGCCTATCGTGGCAAATACCTGTCGTGGCCGTGCCACGTCGCTGAGTCGTCAGCACGCAAACAATCAGGTGAATCACACATCAAGCGAAACTCTCGCTGTAACATGCCTATCGTGGCAATGCCTGTCGTGGCCGTGCCACGTTCGCTGAGTCGTCAGCACGCACCTGGTGCCTGGTTTCATTTGAATTGCCGCCGAGCGGGGTTCATGTTTCCACGGCCTTTCCCCTTCTTTTTTCTGTCTAGTCCGCATTTTAGTACATTCGTGTATGATAGGGGCTTTTCTCTCTTTTTGGCTGCCTGTCTTCCCCCTTTCTCAATGAGTCTCTGGCCTCATTTCTTTTTTTGGGGGTCTTGGAGCCTAATCACTTCAGTTCCTGCATATCAAGTAAGTGCGTTCTTTCACCAATTCATTCACGTTTTTGGGGGAGGTCTTCGGCTCCGACCCCTTCTAATATATTATTGTATTAATATATTTGTGATGGAGTCTAATCTCCAAACACCATTCATGTCAAGTTATACTTGTGAATAAATTTTGCGTTTTTGCAACAAAGTCTCTACTGATTGAAGTGAAGCTTAGCGTAATTTCATGCAGGAAGACTTTACAATTTATTCCTAATTGTCTCTTACTACCTTATCAAGTGCCGGAACACCCACTTTCTTTTAGCCAATCAAAAGAGGCCTCCGTTTTCTCCGAGCCAATCACAGCTGGTCTTCCCTATTTTAAACTGCTTTGTATCTCTCTCTCTCCCTTCTGTCAGCTGTCATTCTATTCTAGATCGACCCTCCTCCTCCCCTCCACCTCCGGTCACCAGCTCTCGTGGCTCCCTGGGCTTCCTTCCTCTTTCGGCTGGCTCTTCGTTCGGGCTTCCTCACACCACCGCCAGTGTCTAGACTCCATCAGGGGGAGGTCTTCGGCTCCGACCCCTTCTAATATATTATTGTATTAATATATTTGTGATGGAGTCTAATCTCCAAACACCATTCATGTCAAGTTATACTTGTGAATAAATTTTGCGTTTTTGCAACAAAGTCTCTACTGATTGAAATGATCTTGGTAATCAGACGTCATCTTGGATTCATTTGAAGAGTGAAGGTAAATGTAGAACTGAACTGAATCTGCTTATTTGTATATAATCTGCTCTCCTTTCTTTTCTGTTTTAGCTTACTTTGTTGAGATGTTTGTTAGTTCCGTTTAAAGCACTTTTTTCTTGCATTTAAACGACTCTATACAATTAATGGTTGCATCTGTTATGTTACAAGTCCGCATTCAACCTTTTGTTTTTCTATGACCAGAGAACTCTGGTAGCTCTCTACTATGGGCTTCAGCTGTTGGAGGGATCTTCATCATCATCATCTTCATCTGCCTTGCTGTCTGCGTTTGGTAATCATTGTAATGGCAAAATTATATTCCATCTGGTTAACTTGATTTTCTGTATGTTCTATTTTAATGTAATCTCCATTTGTCTTTAGAAGATCTTGTACTGTCCATCAGAGATGCAGGAGTTACTAGTCTACAACTAAAAGACACAGATTGGGTAAACTGATAGAAGTCAGATTAAACTGTTAAACTATCTGACAGACTTTTAGGCACCTCAGCTTGTCTTTATGATTCGCATTGTACGTCAAAGGCCAAGATAGGCTGGAGACTTTGTGAAGAAACAGATGTCATTATGCATGTGTTGATATCACTATTCTATGCCTTATCTGTGTAGGCCTGTATAAAAGCCTGTGAGTTTGTGTGCGCCTCGGAGGACTCCTTCACAAATTGCTGCGTGCAGTCTGTGAACTAGTTCTCCTATTCTGCGCAGAATATATGTACTTCAATAAATTACAAAAACCTAGAGTGGTTTCAGTCTACGACTATTTCTTTGTATTTGTTTCATTCTCAATTATTTTACTTAGTAACTAATCTACACCTGCTGCACCCAGAATGTTTAATTTCCACAACAACTTGGCGTTTGTCGGCAGGGTCGGTGCTGGATGTCAGCCGGAGATCTCTGTGCTGAGCTGAGGACTTGCAATCCGGGATTTCTGCACCCTCCAAGGTCAGAGATAACGCCTCAAACCTCTACAAACAAAAGCCTTAAGAGTGAGAGGGTCAGCAGGCGTGCACAGAGCTCTCCTGGACACTCCACGCTGATCTAAAGAAAAAGGAAAAGACTCCTAACAGCAGGGTAAGTTTATGTTTTTCTAAAGATTACAATAATTTGAATTGACTTGTGAAACATAAGAAACAAATACAGTTGTTTGACCCATGATATGACTGAAGACCTTTTTGGGTTTTTTCCTGTTATTTTGATTGTAGGCTATAAACGACACTCAGACGACCGTATTTTCAGAGAAATCCCGCAGGGTGGGCAGGTGACATTCTAAGCATTATAAGTGGATGCTTACGGTTTTTCCTGGGTTTTCTGTGTATGAAACCCTTATATCTGTGGATTTCTGTTGCTTTGTACCTGTGAGCGAAAGCAGCCTTGGGGGTGATGACCTCCAAGTAAGGTTTAGAAAACGTTTTCCCCCATTTTCGTTGAATATGGGTTCCAATCTGTCTGCGTCACCCGCCCTGGCAGGGTCAATCTTTGAAATTATGATTAACAAATACGGTATCCAGAGTGTTAAATGTGTACCATATTGGGTTGAGAGTTTTTGGCTTTCCTGAAAAGGGAACGCTGTGCACGGGCAAGCTAAAAGATCTGAGACAGGATTTAGAAATAAATGAAGCCAACATCAGGGAGGCAATGAATTTGCAAACCTGAGCTATCTCTGCTGAACACTGATAACATGCATACACACACTAATGCACCTTATTCTCTTTGTCCGAGTCCTAGTGACATGGGTTTCCCACTTGGAAGCCCTCCGCCAACACCATCTCACCCACCACAGACCACGCACAGACCAGCCGTGCCCGATCAGCCACAGACCACGTGCATGCCAGAGGAGAAGAAACCTGATCCACTCCCTGCCTCAGCCCCTCCACTGCATCAGCAGCGGACAGAACTCAAAGATCTTGACCCACGCCTGATAGACCTGCTCCTCCTGTTGGACATCGAGCGGGTATCTAGAAACATGGACAGAAGGTCTTAAAAACACCGCAAGGAGAAACAGATGGAACTGTTGGAAACCCTGACGGCTGCTGTTGTCTATAGTGACAAGGGATACCCGGGGGGCCAGGCGAGAGGCGGGGGGAGACGACTCCGTGGCAACATTCAACAAGTGGATAAAGTCACTTGTTTCAACTGTGGTCAGCACGGACATTGGAGACGGATGTGTCCAAGGAAGGTGGGACAGAGAAACAAAACGGGCGGGGGTGCTGACAAGTCTGGCAAACCACGCTCACGACGGCTACAGATGAGTAACGCACACACTCAAAACAATATGCACACACATGCTTTGCAATGAAGAAACTGCTTCGCACTGATACACTGTCTTGCTCTTTGTTTTGTTTGCTATTTAGGATACAAAGTGATACAATGATAGTTTCCAAAAACGTTTCTGAAAGAGATATTCTTGACAGATTTTACCCCCAACTTACAGTAGGCTATGTATTTTCTCAGATCCTGTAACAGCTGCCTGACGTGTGCATTTGACATTAGCAACGCTCATGAATTTGAGTGTGTCTTAGGGTTCTAAAATTAAAATGTTAGAGTTAAACAGAATTAACACTGGTCATTTTATTGGGGAAAATGGGGCTAATAATTTTATTTCCTTTTTAGGTAGAATAGACGGCAAATTAGAAGAAAAAAAATTCTGACAGGTTTTCCTACAGATTATCCAGGGGGAAAAACTAAAACAGGCCACAAACAAATTTTACTCCCTCCAAAGCTTTAGTTGCACGAGCCTACTTACTGGGTAGAAAGTTTAAATGTCTCCATTTCGGAATGACGTTTGTTTTCAGTACTACGTTTTTGAAATTGTGTGTCTGAATACCAATCATTAGTTGACTAATTATAAAAAAAAAACTAATTATATTTTACCTAAATTAACTTTGACTTTCTGTATGTATTCCACAAGGAGAGTTATCTACATTTGTCTGTGAGAAAGATTATATTGTTCTACTGAAATACAACAGGAGTCACAAAGTCTACCGATTAAACTGTTAAACTATCTGACAGACTTTTAGGCACTTAAGCTTGTCTCTCTGATTCACATTGTCAAAGCCAAGATAGTTTGGAGACTTTGTGAAGAAACAGATGTCATTATGCATGTGTTGATGTCACTTCTCTATGCCTTATCTGTGTATGCCTATATAAGCCTGTGATTCTCATGTTTACGTTGAGGACTCCTTCACAAATTGCTGCGTGCGGTCTGTGAACTAGTTCTCCTATTCTGCGCAGAATATATGTACTTCAATAAATTACAAAAACCTACATTGGTTTCAGTCTACGACTATTTCTTTGTATTTGTTTCATTCTCAATTATTTTACTTAGTAACTAATCTACACCTGCTGCACCCTGAATGATTTTTCCATAACATAGCGTAACGTAACGTAACATAGCATAACGTAACATAGCATAGCGTAACGTAGCATAGCGTAACGTAGCATAGCATAACGTTATGTAACGTAGCATAGCATAACGTAATGTAACGTAGCATAACGGCCTGATGATTCTGGTGCAGGGTCACTGGTGAGTTATGTTTGGGTCTGTGGAGATCATTGGTATCAGATTTTGACTCCCTTATGGGCTGGAAGATGTAGCCTGATCTATTTGTCACTGTCCATTCATTCCACTAATCAGGAAAATGTTTTCATCTCTGTTCATGACAAGTATGATCCAATACCAGGCATTGCAGACCACTGAAGACTCTACTGAGTTATTCCAGGTGCTGGGTACAAGGTGCTAGGTACAAGGATCACTTCAGCGACACAGCCAGTGGTGCTTTATAATCCTAATTATTTGGTTTTTTTTGTTTTACTTTTCTTATGTTGATTATATTTGTATTGCTCAATGCTAGGAGTTGTGTGGAGTCATGACAGGTTGGTTTCAATTACCAGGAGGGGCACACTTGCACTCCCTGTACACATGGATAGGTTCAGACACACAGAGGGTTTAACCTTTAGCTCTGATTACAGACTATTTTTGTATTTTTATTATTCCTGATTTATACAGAGGATTTTTATTTTGTATTCCTCAAAGACCACTTGTGATATATGTGTATATATATATATATATATATAGCTATATGGCCAAGTGCTTTAATCTTTAAAGTAATTTTTGTTTATGTGATTATTTTGTAATCAAAAGGGTGAAATGTGATGGCAAAATTACATTTAAAGCACATTCTTCTATTAGGATTAATCTGTTTACTGTATGTGTTAACTTAGAAAAGGGTTTCTAACAGATGAACAGCTAAAACTATAAACTTTGATTAACTGAAGACTGAAGTGTCTGTTTAGAACAAGTGTAGATAAGGCACTGTAAACAATATCCTACAGTGTCTCTAAAACAGTTTTGTTTTCCCCCGGCAGCTGAGACTGCGAAAGTCTTGCGATGAACTGGGCCAAAAGGCATGACATGACCTTTTCCAAAGTGTTTGTGTAACTGGATCTTTGCAAGATCTATGAGGGGGGGAAGGAAGGCGGTCACCATTTGTTTTGTTTTACTATATGTTTTTTTTTCTGTGAGTTGAAACTCAGAACGCTCTTTCACTCGTACTGAGGTGCATGTGTTACGGTGTTCTCCATTTGCAAATGAGAATAAATACTCAATAACCAGACTTTGGTTTCTGCTCAATAGTCTTCATTTGTTTTACTTTAACCTTTATTTACTCACCCCGTCTTATTACGAATAATTTCCTTGACAGCCCCATATACTTTAACGATGCCCACTTACTCAGGCCACGCCCCCTTTCATAACATTTTAACTGTTTAAGGTAGACCCTTGTGTGAGGTATCATTGAACTCAGCAGAGAGTTCCTTTTTAATTGGTGATGGTCTTACCCGCCCCCTAAGATTTAGCCACGCCCCCTTTCATAACATTTGAACCGTTTAAGGTAGAGTCTTGTGTGAGGTGTCATTAAATTCAGCAGAGAGTTCCTTCTTCATTGGTGATGGTTTGACCCGCCCCCTATGCTTAAGCCACACCCCCTTTCATAACTGGTTACCCGTTTAAGGTAGAGTCTTGTGTGAGGTATCATTGAACTCAGCAGAGAGTTCCTTCTTCATTGGTGATGGTTTGACCCACGCCCTATGCTTAAGCCACGCCCCCTTTATTAACTGGTAACCCGTTTAAGGTAGTCTTATGTGAGGTATCAATGAACTCAGCAGAGACCTCCCTTTTCATTGTTAAAGGTATGCCCCGACCCCTATGTTTTGGCTACGCCCCCTTTCACAACTAATGAACTGTACGACGTAGAGTCTTGTGTGAAGTATTGTTGAACTCTGCAGGGAGTTCCCTTTTCATTGCTGACGATTTGCGGTGTCTGAGTGCCGCGGAAATGCACGATAGCAAGGAGCGGCGTCCGCCGGTAACCCCAGCGCGCAAAGAGACGCGAGGGCCTGTCCATCCCTGCTTGCAGCTTTAATTATTATTCCGCGACGTCACATGCACTTGAGGGTCTTACCATGCTGGAATATTCACCAAAATTGGCACACGTGTCAGACCTATTTGAAACTACAAAGTTCCATAGTAACTTGGCTTGGGCATTGCCAGGGGGCTCCATAGCGCCCCCTAACGTGCGCCTTAAATTTAATATAACTTAATATACCAACTTTTGAGAGAACATAGGTCTCATCTTGAAGTCCATGGTGCTATTTTTAGAAAAAATTACAAAATTCAAAAAATTACAAAATTCAAAAAATTACAAAATTCAAAAAATTACAAAATTCAAAAATTTCCGAAATCTTGCTCTAATCATTGCGGACATATTTCCCATTTACCTTCATTAGCTCCGCCCAACCGGCAGTCAGCCATATTTAATTATGCATTTTTCATGTGTTTTATATTCTTTCGAACTCGTCCTAGGCTGTGACTTCAATCTTCTTGAATATTTGCAAGTAGTATCTGAGGACCTTCATGACGAAAAGTTATCCAAAGAATTTTGATAGTTTACAAAATGAGCAAGTTATAGCAACGCCCTGTCTTCTTGTCTAAACAGGAAGTTGTGTTACCGTAAAACTTCAAATAATAGCCGAGTCCCAAATAGACACCTGTCTCTTTTAAACGCCTGGTGTGACAACAGATTTGGGTAAATAAAGGCCGGTCTCAAATAGAGGCCTGGTCTGTTTTTTTGTTTTTTTCCGTGTCGGGTTGTATTTGATCTTTTAAAACCCGTCAAACACAATTCATTTGGATAAAAGCGTTGCATTTTAGAAGATATACGGGATTGTGAACAGCGATGTCCGCGCTGCGCGCACACACTCTCACACACACACAAACATAGCGGAGCCGAAGTGTGTGCGTTACTTCACGCAGCACATGTAACTGACTGGAAACGATACCGAGGATTATTTAGCCTACTGCCACTGGCGCAGATGAACTAACGCTACAGTCGTTACTGTAAGTAGCCTACAATAAAACCTCTATGATTAAAAAGTCAATACTTATCAATATACCCACCTACCTGTTCTACAGGTATCAACATGTTTCAGTCTGCTCTGTCTGCTCTGTCCACTCGCTGTGCAAACACAGCTCTACTCTGCTATTAGCGACTTTTTACAAACAAGCTAAAATGAAAGATGTCAGTTTGTAGTCTGTTTATCTTGAACTTTGGACAAACTCTTGTAAACTTAGCTGCTGTCTTAACGAACCGTCCTCTCCGCTGGAGCAGTAACCTGTGGATGTATCATAAGACCAAAACATATACATGTGGCTACTTAATATGCACGTGAATTACGTGATCGTTATGTGTTGACAACAGAGCATAACGCTAGCTTCACTTTTTCCTACCCTTCACAGTAAAAGCCCAACCTAAAGAACGGCCACTGAAGTCAGTCAGTCAAGCTGTTGCAACTCATACAGTACTAACATTACCTCCGCTAATTAAATCCATGCCTGGTAAACATAAAGCAGAACTGCGACGTCTGTCCGAGGAAGACGACCAAAGGGCCAGACTGCGAGGCGGAGGGAGGAAGAAGGTCAGTGAAGAGCTGGAGGTGAGCGTGTGTGAGTGGATCCACAGCATGCGGGCAAAGCATCGTCAATTAAAGGCCCGTCTCTTATAGACGCCTGTCTCAAATACACGCTGGGGCATTTCGGCGATTTGGGTAAATAGAAGCCCGGGCTATTATTTGAAGTTTTACGGTATATGGGAAACTATTATTCTGAGTTTTTTAAAAATAAATCAGCAAAATATCCATATATGGGAAATCTACTTTGGATAACTACTTCTGGGGCGTGAGTCCAATTAGCATTAAAACTTTCATATAGACTCGGAGGAACCTCGTGACAAAAAGTTATCAAAAAAATGTTGATAGCTAAAACAATGTGCAAGTTATGGAGGACCAACTTCATGTAGGTGGGTGTCGAAACATGAACGGTTGTATCTTGCCAACGGCTGTTCCGATGGACACAAAACTTAAAAAGTTGTTCCTCATGTGCCAATGAGGTTGTCTGCTAAATATGGCGTCAATCAGCCTTAAGATGGCACTGTTTTGATTTTATTAATTAATTAGCAAATTCACTATATACGAAATGTACTTTTTGTAACTTCTCCTAGAGCGCGAGTCCCATCTGCACAAAAATATGCACATTGACTCGGAGGACTCTCATGACACAAAGTTATAAAAGGAATTTTGATAGCTAACACAATGCACAAGTTATAGTTTATCAACTTCCTGTAGGTGGCTGTAGAAACAGGAACGGTTGTATCTTGGCAAAAGTTATTCCGATTTACATGAAACTTAGAATGTGTGGTCTAAATGTGATATTGAGTCGCTTCCTATACTCTAGCCACCCCCATGTATACTGACCACGCCCTCTTTCATAACTTGTGAACCGTTTGAGGTAGACTCTTGTGAGAGGTATCATTGAACTCAGCAAAGAGTTCTTTTTTTAATTGGTGATGGTTTGCCCCACCCCATATGCTTAAGCCACGCCCCCTTTCATAACTAATGACCCATTTCTGATACACCATTGTGTGAGGAATCATTCATCTCAGCAGAGACTTCCTTTTTTATTGGTGACGATTTGCAGTGTTTGAGTGCAGCACAAATGCACGGCCGCACAGAGTGGCGTGTGCCAGCACCCCCGACCTGCAAGAGGCGAGGGCACATTCATTGCTGCTTGCAGCTTTCATTTTTGTTATTTGCTATTTTTGCTGTCTTTTTGTTGTATTTTTTGTCATCTTTTTGTCGTCTCTTTGTTGTCTTTTTGTCGTCTTTTTGTTGTCTTCTTTGTCATCTGTCATCTTTTTTGTTGTCTTTTTTGTTGTCTTTTTGTTGTCTTTTTGTCACATCTAGTCTGTGTCAAGTTTCCTTGTTACGTTGGTTTCATGTTTTCTGTTGGTTTTCCCATTTCCTGTTTTATTTTGAAGTATCTCTGTTCCCTTATGTGTTGTCTTGTTTTACTTCCTGTCTTTTGGTTTTCCCGCCTTTTGTGATTGTCTAATGTCTTTCACCTGTTCACCTGCCCTTGTGTCACCTGCTCCTTGTTATCCCTCGTTTACATGTGTATTTAGTCTCTGTGCTTTCTGGGTCTGTTGTTGGTGGATTGTAATTTTCTCATTTGTTGTCTGTCTCTTGGAGGAGTTCTGTCAAGCTGTGGTATTGTGTTCCTGGAGTTTTTCCCTCTGTGCTTCTGTGTTCCTGATTTCTCTGGATTACTTTTTTCTACTTACCAGTTTGTAAGTCTCTTTGTGTTTTCATGAAATTATTGTTTATTTCAAACTGTTAAGCACTTCTCGCCTTTCTGCATTTGGGTCCAAGCCTCACAAACCCTAACATTTTTTTGTTTTGTTGTCTTTTGTTGTCTTTTTTTGTTGTCTTTGTGTTTTCTTGTTTTCATCTTTTTTGTCGTTTTTTGTTTTTTGTGTTGTCTTTTTTATTGTATTTTTGTCTTTGTGCCATCTATTTTTTTTTAATTTTTTTTTTTTGTCTTTTTGTTGTCAAGTTTCCTTGTTTAGTTGATTTCATGTTTTCTATTGGTTTTCCTGTTATATTTTTTTTAGTTTTCGGTTTCACAACAGCTGATTCGAGTTGGTTCAATCAACTCGGAGTAGGTTTACTCAGGGTTACGCGTGTGCACTAAAGACAGCATGAATGGAGCCATGATGCTACGATTCACCGTGGTAACAACCACAAACGGGTCTGGAAATACTCATGCGCACATACAGTGAGTTTGTACATGTATTTCGTTAAAAAAAGCAACACAGTGGCTGCTGCAAAAGAGAGATAATTTGCGTTGGAGAAAATTGCTGCTAGAGTAAATGCGTATATTCCAATATAATGTATATCATATTTAATCATAAGTAGGCTATAGCTAATATTACTGAAAATCTATTTCATTTAGGTGCAATACTGCGGGTGAAAAAGTCCTAGGCCTACTAATCTCATTCTGAGGCTGCAGCACCATCATTAACAGAATTATAACTCAATCTTTTATTTCAAATAGGTTTACATCATTCACCTGCAATACTGTGGAACTCCTTTTTTTCTTTTTTTTTTTTTTTCTTTTTTAAATGTCTCTGACTGGTTTGTGTCCAGGGAACACTAAAAATGTTTAAACTCTTTACTTTCACTGACCCGTATACGGGACACTCACGCTCAAAGTGGATGCTGCTTAAACTTTGTTATAACTTTTGATGCATTAAATCTTCAAAATGTATGGGCATGCAGCACATCGGTTGAAAGCTTAGACTGTCAGGATTTAATTAAGCCCAAACACAAAGCATAAGATTTATAGTCGTTATACGCTAGAAGAGCGCTGTGTCAGAGGGAGGAGCGTTAATTCTCTTCATACATCCATGGAGAGGAGTCGGAGAGAAACTCAAGGTTTCTTGAAGAAAACCTGGGCCCTATTTCAGAAAGCAGGTTTAGTGGAAACTGAGTTTGTTAACCCTGAGATGAGGGGAAACTCTGGGTTTTCTGTTTCAGAAAGAGAGGTAACTTAACCTCAGAGTCAGTAGCTATGGTAACTGAGTCTGTGAACCTAACCTGGTCGGGAGCAGGTTTTCTTCAAGAAACCTTGAGTTTCTCTCGGACTCCTCCCTCTGACACAACGCTCTTTAATTTCCTCCTTCATTCATTCAGTCTGGATCAGGCGCATTTTAATGCAGTTTGTTAAAGCGCCGTCAGAAGACTGACTTGCTCTGAAATCTGTTTTAAACACAGCAAATTCACGAGTCAAAATTGTAGTGTTAGCCCAGTTTAAAGTGTTGAGGTTCTGGTGTTGGTTCTGATAGAATGAGCTATGCCCTAGTGAAAAATGTACTATTGTAGGCGTAACATCACAGAGTTAACGGTATTCAACACCTAATGAGTGTAACTTAAACATCCGGGCATTTCGGCAGGTAGCTTGTGAAGAGAATTTGACGGACGCCATTTTATTTCACTCGCTTGGAGTCTGTCACTGCACGATGTGAGTCTCAACACGATCTGAGTCGCGTCGAGTTGCACATGCTCAGATTTAAACAATTTACGGCATAACAACAATAACGGAAGATTGGAACAGCAATAATAGAAGATATATAGAAGGTGGAAATCATTTCAAAAACGTTGTTATCAAATGCTATCTATGATTGTTTGATTGCTAACGTTAGCTCATAACACCATTCAAGTAACAGCCGTTGTGTTTGCCAACTTGTAGCCAGCAGTGAACCAACTTGGTCATGTAGCTCCATTTTTACTGTCTTTTTTTTTATTTTTTATTAACTGACGTGAGGGATCATGCCGTGAACATGTGATGCGTTACGCTAAATAATACATTACTGCCATTTCCATCTTCCATATCTTCTATTATTGCTGTTCCCATCTTCCGTTATTGTCGTTATGCCGTAAATTGTTTAAATCTGAGCATGTGCAACTCGACGCGACTCAGATCGTGTTGAGACTCACACATGGATGTATTAAGAGAACTGGATACAGCGTTCGGCGGGAACCCCCGTACGTTCCAATGAGAGTGCTCAAAAGCGCATTAAGACAACATGGAGCTCGGATTTTCCACATTCTTGGCCCATGACGTCACGATGGACACGCGCACTAGCAACAATTTGTTTGCGTTGTCTTAGCAACCGGTAACAACATGCTGGTTCATGAGCGGGTCTCTTACAAGTGGCGGACTCACGAACTCGCCGTTTTTATTGTCCAAAACATTCACTGACGTTAAACGGTGTTTTTGTTGTTCCCGATCGTTTACATGCTTATCTAAATAAACGATGGATGTATTTAGCTAGACAACCAAGGAGATTTAATAATTACGTCGTGCTACTATCTAGCTAGCTAGCTACTAACTAGCGCTAGCAGTTAGCCTGCAGTTTAGTGAACAAAGCTCATCCATGGCTTCATCCTTCGTCCACGTTACAAGCTACATACATACAGCCCTCGGATGTATCATAAGAGAACCAAGGCAATGTAATCATGTCTGTAGTAACGTTGTGTAGGCATATAGCTAGCACCCCTGATGTTAGCAACTAGCTAGCTGATAGCACCACCAGTTTGGGAAACGCTAATGACGTTACATCCATGTAACAGGCCACACACACACACACACCACACACACACCACACACACACACACACACCCCCCCCCCCCCCCCCCCCCCATCCATCCATCCCTCGGATGCATCACAACTTAATAAGATAATACCATGGACGTATAACCATAACACATGGTGAATTACAACCATCAGCTAGCGCTATTATTTATTACAGCTCGCTACGTGACCTCGGGAGAACAGTCATGTGAGCGGGCGGGCGCAGTCCCGCGGGTCTGCTCGCGTCCATTATGCGCGTTCATCATTTCTAATTTAATAATTCTGTATTCGCTACTAGTGAATGTTAAAAATGTTAAAATTATTCGTTGAAATATAGAAGTTTCTTTCACAATTTGTAGAGTCTATGTGAAGTCTTTCTGGGCCATGGAGTGCAGTACCACCGCTATCCGCTAAGCCCATGGTGGCATATAGAATTGGCGCTCCTCCTGGGGGCTTGGACTCGCATCGTGCAGTAACACCATCTGTCACTGCACGATCTGAGTCTCAACACGATCTGAGTCGGGTCGAGTTGCGCATGCTCAGATCATGGATGTATTAAGAGAGGTAGATGTATTAAGAGAAGAGGCTCAGATTTAAACCATTTACGGCATAACGACAATAACGGAAGATGGGAACAGCAATAATAGAAATCATTTAAAAAACGTTGTAGTTATCAAATGCTATCTATGATTGTTTGATTGCTAACGTTAGCTCATAACACCATTCAAGTAACAGCCGTTGTTGTGTTTGATTGCCAACTTGTAGCCAGCAGTGAACCAACTTGGTCATGTAGCTCCATTTTTACTGACTTTTTTATTTGTTATTAACTGACGTGAGGGATCATGCCGTGAACATGTGATGCGTTACGCTAAATGATACATTACTGCCATTTCCACCTTCTATATCTTCTATTATTGCTGTTTAAATCTGAGCATGCGCAACTCGACACGACTCGTGTTGAGACTCAGATCGTGCAGTGACAGAGCCTTCGAGCACATGCTGTGAGCAACAAAAGGAGTTTGGTGAGTATCACATAACTAACGCTCGTCGTTGCTATTCTGTATTTTAATGTCCTCATGTTGGCGTGTTTCAAATTTGTGAAGACACAATAAAATCTTTTAGCATTAAAAAAAGTTTACATGTAACGTTACATGATGGTAGGTGGCAGGTGCAAATTGTGGATAACTTAACTAGCTAGCTAGCTAGACTAATGTTAAGCTAGCTAACGTTAAACTCCTTTTGAAAGTTTAAGCTGTTTGGGTCGCGGAGCTATCTAACGTTAGTCATTAACTTCTTTTAATCTGATATGACTGTGTCGCGGGTTTTTCTCGGCAAAATTACGCGCTGTATCTTAACGTTAATCGCTAAGGGCCCTGACAGAGTCAACGCGAGCAACGCGCTTCCTTTTATAGTCCACACAGCATACGCAAGCATCCCAGGCGATGCGTAAAAATGCAATACACCGCTCACGCCACAGGGGGTAGTAGAGTCAGGTGGTATTGGGGTGATATTGAGAGAAAATGGCAACTGAAGAGGAGTGCATCCTATTGCTAATTTTACATCGGCGGCAGCAACAAAATAGGCAGCGCAAAGATAGGCGGTGTTATGTTCGCCCTTTTAAACAGAACAAGAGATCAGGATGGGGAGTTTGTGTCTCTGGTGCTTCCCATGCGAAGCCTGGACGAGGAGAGACATTTCCAGTACTTTCGGATGTCGGCGCCAAAATTTGATGAATTGTTTTCGCGAGTCGTCCGCTTTCTCCCGGACACTCACCAAAATCACCGCAACCTGATTGGAGCTTCTCAAAGGCTTGCAGTGACTTTGCGGTACCTCTCAACCGGCATCAGCCTGCAGGCACTCTCAGCCAGCTACAAAATGGGCACCAGCACGGTTTTGGGCATTGTAGAGGAAATGTGTTGTGCCATCTAGGATGCCCTTCAGGGGGAGTTCATGGCCTTTCCTTCGCGCAGTCAGTGGCAGGACATAGCGGAGGACTTTTGGAGACAGTGGCAGTTTCCCCTATGTGTTGGGGCGATTGACGGGAAGCACGTTCGCATCAGAGCACCACCACGATCAGGCAGCGACTTCTACAATTACAAAGGTTTTTTTTCAATTATCCTTATGGCAGCTGCTGATGCGAACTATAGATTTATTTACGTCGATGTTGGCGCATACGGGCGTGAGAGCGATGGAGGTGTGTTGGGCCGCAGTGCGTTCCAGACTGGCAGAGGGCAATCTCAACCTACCCGCTCCTGCTGTCCTACCAGGCACCACAACGCCCAGTCCTTTTTTTTTTCCTGGGGGATGAGGCATTTCCCTTACAGGAGAACCTGATGCGACCCTATCCAGGTGAGAATACAAATCACACACACAGTGCCATTACGCACAGCGTGCGCAATGGCACAGTTGACCATTATTCCATAGCCGTGTAAAGTTGGCGTAAGCCAAGTCATCTGTTCTGTCTAGTTCCTGCATTACACTTATTTGTCTTCTCATTAAAGGCACGAACCTGCAGGATAGGAAGCGCATTTACAATTACCGACAGGCCAGGGCGAGACGCGTGGTGGAGAATGCCTTCGGTATATTGGCTGCGCGCTTCCGAATTTTCAGCCGCCCGATTGACTGCAAACCTGAAAAAGCGATGAAGCTCATAAAGGCGCGTGCGTGACTCTCCACAACTTCTTGGCATCAACTGAACGTGCCAGATACATGCCCGCCACGTTTGTGGATACAACGTCTGACACCGGAGAGGTCCAGCCTGGAGAGTGAAGGCAGTACGTTGCGGGGGACCGGAACATGATCGACGGACCGCGGTGTTCGGTCGGCAGCAGACCCTCCCGGAGAGCGGCACTTGTCAGGGAGCAGCTGGCTGACTTCTTTCTATCAGATGCTGGCGTGTTTCCCCACCAGTACAGTGTGATACAATTGGGTAGCACTGACCAATAAATTGATAAAAGATAGCTTGGAAGCACGAGTTTTGATTTATTAGTTATACATTTTAACTAATTTGGTATTACGTGAAAACAATTCATATCCATATACAAAAATTAGGCCTTCTGAACGTAGCCTAGCATGTATAGCCAACATTGAAATGGTGACAGTAATTCATTTTCATATGAAGGCTACTGAACTTTGTTAACATGTTTCACACAGAACCTGACATAACACATGTCAATAACAAATAACGCCAGTAACAATATGTAGCCTACAATATCGGGAGACAAATTAAGCCAAATTAAAAGGGCTCATACTGCTGCATGAGCTGTTTGATGTCGCGCATCAAAATAGCGCTTTGTTCCTGTGGGAGATTTTGTAGAAAATGGCACAGGTAATTACAAAGAGTATGTCGCTCTTCTCGCTTTCCCTCTCCATCTCCCTCTCTCTATCCCTCTCTCTCTCCTGCCGTATTTCCTGCAGCCTTTCAAGGAGGGCACTCTCACATGGATCCATAATCGGGTTGAGGTTTTTACGCTTCCTTTTACGGCCACGGGAGGCTGATGTTGGGGTGGTAGGGGGATGAGATGGTGGGGTAACTGCAGAAACCATTGAAGCCACCGTCGGGGTGGTGGGACGGTCAGATAGCAGTGGGGAAAACTGGGATATGGATGCGGTGGGATTGGGGGTAGATGGAGGTGCCTGATCTCCCTGAGCAATAATGCTTTCCTCCTCCTTCTCATCATCATCGCCCTCATCGTCTCTCTCACCTGCCTACACAGAAAGGACATGTAGGTCTACACCTGACCAAATCATAAATATAGAAATTGGCTACGTTTGGCTCTCTCTCTCTCTCTCTCTCTCTCTCTCTCTCTCTCTCTCTCTCTCTCTCTCTCTCTCTCTCTCTCTCTTCCCCCCCCCCCCCCCCCCCCTTCCCCTGCCGTAGGCTCTTCAGCCTCTTGGGGAGGGCACACAGCATGGCTACACACACACAAAATGTTGTTTACATACCGAAAAATTTGACTCGGTAGTCCTATGCTTTATGAATTCGCTCAACCAGCTAAGTTGAGTCAAAATTTTTGGGTAGCCGAAACTTAGCTGCCCTGCACCACTTTTGCATGCCACCTTCCACTTCTTGTGCGCCCTAGCAAATTTATCCCGGGCACTTTTCCAGTCCGTTTTCACCCTTTCTACGGTCTTTCCCATCGCGGCTGCAACTTCTCTCCAGGAATTTTCCAGCGCTATTTTATTGGAGTGTTATTGTGATGAACTGTCATATACATGTGGATGTATACGTATAAGCTCGCATCATTTTTCCTCTTCGCACGCCATTGTATTCGAACCTTCTTCTGTAAATATGACATAAAAATAATGTAGTAATGAAATAATGTACAATACTACAACGCATAGTATTGCGCATATCGGTGCGTCGCGTAACAAAGTGGGACTACACATTTTGCTACGCATCGACGCATAATGGCGGCCGTAGCGATGCGTAGCCTTGCGGACGCGTATGCGTACCAATGCGTTGACTATGTCTGAGCCCTAACAGTAGCTAGGCATACAAGCTCCCTATAACGTTAGTGACTCTCACGCTTTTTATGGCTTTTAAAATATGACCAGACAAACATAACATTGGCCTTTAGTTGCACCTCCTCAAACTGTTTATTAATGTGATGTATCACTTTATTTGTAGCAAACCATTGGACGACAAGGGTCCTAATTCAAAATCTCAGCCTTCAGGTAAGTTAACGTTTAGTTGGGCTAAATCTTTACCTTTTTAAGTTGCCATAATGCAAACGTAACTGAGTTTGAATGTATAGTAATGTTAGTTGTGAAGGTGTCCTGTGGGCTATTCTTCCAACACAGTGGTAAATGCTTTTCGATATGTTGACGCACATTTGCGGTAATGGATGCGACGTGGCTCCGGTTTGGATGCGTGCTTTAAAACAAACTCAAATCATTGTCCAAAATTTGAAACTTAAAATTGGATATGTCAATCTGTTTATTTTCAATAACAAAATGAATCAAACAAAGGAAAGTTGGCATATTTTGTGTGTTTCAGTGTTTGTTTGACAGGATACAAATATCGCTGTCATCATAAGAACTGTGAAGCAGTATGTTAAGTTCCAGACCTGTCAGGCAGAAAGAGAACGTCTGCATACCCACCAGCTTCTGTCCCAAAAATATATTTTTGTCAATCAGAAAACTTAAGTGTAGTGAAAGTTTTTTTTTATTTTTTTTTATTGTTATTTAGGCTCTAAAAACTCATGTTTTCATGTATCATTAAATATGCATTGAAGGGATATGTAAGAAATATCCTGTTGTCCATATCTTTCTCTACAGGCTCATGTTGTTGATGGCAAAATGATAATTAAGGTCCAGTATCAGAATCGCAAGAAATACATCAAATTACAAGCTTCTGATTTTTAAGAATTTATTTCTGAAGGTAAATTTCCCAATTGGTATGACTAAACATCAATTCAGACTGAGAGAAGTCCATTGTATTTAATAATTTAAACAATTTGCCATGTTATCTTGTCTTTTTAACATCATTACTTAGTGAAAGAGAAGTTCTCCATCCCTGTGAACAACATCACTGGAGGATGCTTCCGGCAGTGAGGTGGATAAAACGGTGTTTGCAGAATTATCCACAGTGGAAGGGATTTGCTTTATCAAGGACGATCAGGATTATGGTAAATGAGAAGTTTTTTAACATTGCATTACTCATTTCAGATGCATTCATTGCATTGTATTCATAATCTTTCAGCTATTTGTAAAGATAGCACATAGAGACAACTGACAGACACAAGTTTAACTTGAAGCTATAAGCGATTTAAAAAGCAATAGTAATGTCTTTATAGCACAAAAGGGGCATCGTATTCATCATATATATAAAAATAAAACATATGATTTTTTTGAATCCAAAATCATATGTAATTATTCTCATATTTGACAATTTGACAGGCTTTTACTTTGAAACTATACATCAGAATGTCTTGATTCTTACTGGGTCACACCATGGGGTCGTGGACTATGACCCTGATGTGGAATTATTGTTTGATAACAGGGCGTTTCCTTTTAAATTGAATCCAAAATCATAATATAATTAGTCTCATATTTGAATCTTTGGTGGGCTTTTATTTTTAAACTGCACACCAGAATGACTTGAAACTTCCTGGGTGGCAATATGAGGCGGTGTACGTCTACTATTACCCTGAATTGAAATTAGTGTGTGGAAACAGGGCCTTGTTAGACATTCCAATAAAAAAAACTATTGTCTTAAGCATACATTTGTCAATTATTTGAGCTTTTATTTTGAAAGTTGATATCACAAAGACCGTACATTTCCTTTGACGGTATTTGCTTCCATTGACTGTCTTTCGCTATGTACCCGACGAATGCTTTTATTTTGAAATCAGTTCTGAGACACGGTTACCGTAAATCTACTATAATCACGTACAGCAAAAAAACTGGGTCGGCTGGCTTGACTGTCATTCGCGATGTGTCGGCTGGCTTGACTGGAGTCAGCAGACTCGCTGTGTGCGAGCCAGACTGTGTGCGATGCGAACGCCGCTCTACACATTTGATGCAGGGACGTAGCTAAGTCTTTGAGGGGCAGGGGGCTAAGATTACATCTACAATTATTATACATATTATTAATTAATATGAATTAATTGTTTGTTTCAATGTTTTTAGAAGCGTGTGAACATAGTGGCAGTTTGTTTTTACAAGCACAGTTTTTTGAACACCAAAGTTAGGGGGGCAGCTAGGGGGGCAAGGCCCTACAGCGGGGGGGTCAGCTGCGCCCCCCTTGCCCCCTGTAGATCCGCCCCTGATTCGGACCCATCTGAACTATCGCCTACACCCACACCACGATCCTCATTCAGTGGGAGTTCCCTCTCTGTGTCCATTAGTAGCAGTGACGGTGAAACATCAAGACCACCCAAGCGAATTAGAAGTGATGAAGAGGCATGTCAGAGTCGTTCAGCCCGAGATGTAAGTTTATCAACTGATGTCTACGTATAGTTTATATCATATCAAAATTGGCACCTTTCTGATTTTTATTTCATGCGTTTGATTTTTATCTATTGCAATTCAACAAACTAAGGTAAAAACCCATGTAGAATGTTTGACGTTGCTTTAACAATAATCTGGATCATTTTTTTTCCTTCAAATTTGGCTCGACTTCATCGTTGTTATCCTGGCATCATGATGAGGTCTCAAACTAGTTTTCTGCTCCAGGTTCAAATTCAAACTGCAAATATACCTCTGGAAGGAAGGATTGCATCTGGTTTTCTTTTTTTGTGTTAGCAATAATTTTTTTATATCAGTTTTTGTACGGATTATCATACAATATACACTCTATTTCAGGGTTGTTATAATCTGTTTATCTGATTCAGCAGATCCTGCAGACAAAACCAGGAAGGACAACTGTGCTTGAAGAATATGAAGAAACCGAGACGCTGTGTGATAGTAGAAGGCAGATGATTAACATTCTTGCAGCACTAATGGTTGAGACAGAAGGGTAAGTTTATGATCCCAGGGTAAGGTGTTTAACAGCTTTTAAAACAAATTCACATACTATATTACTGAAATGTAGGTAGGTAAATGCTTACTGATAGTTTGTTAGTAGTAATGATGGATTTTTCAAGGATATCAGGGGTTGCTTGGATGAGATTGGAGGAGCAGTAATGAATTCCTTACAGAGGTAATGTAATTGTTCCAGCCCTAAAAAGCACAGGTGCATTTGTATATAAGCAAACAATTTGCCTTTTTTGTCTTTGCAGGAGAATCCCTCAGCGAGTAACTAAAGAGAAATATGCATTGGGAATTGTCACCTTGTTCCCTGCATTAAAAGATCCTCTCTCCAAGAAAGGATATGTATGTTGTGTATTTATACATTTCATGTTTTTAGATGTTTATTTTTTGCATTAAGAAATTGTGTGGATGCACTTGATACTGTACAGCGCTCCTTTGATTAATGCACAAATACATTAAGTTGCCTTTATTATGTCCACCTAAGAGAATATAGGTGCACCCTAATGTCACTTAGGAATGTGAGTTTGATTGATGGGTGTGAGGTCAAAGGTCACGAGCTGTCAAAAATGGGCGATAAAACGTGATGGATGGTCGCAGGTGTGTGGGGGGTTGTGTCCGTGACGAATTTGGTAGGAAATGATGCAATCGGACCGTATCATCGATGCCAGATGCTTGACACAGCTGTGTGTCTTTAGAATGTATCTGTATAAAGGGCGTTCTTTCCAGCAGTTCTGCATTGAGCTATATTAGCTACTGCTAAAGGT
This sequence comes from Gymnocephalus cernua, assembly GCA_023631565.1. Lineage (NCBI taxonomy): Eukaryota > Metazoa > Chordata > Actinopteri > Perciformes > Percidae > Gymnocephalus > Gymnocephalus cernua. Next base: position 14,038,752 of record CM042446.1, on the reverse strand, counting down.
CTGCTTCTAAGTGCTTCTAAGATGGCTGACAGTGTTTTATCTACTCCTTACCACGGCGGGCCTGTGAAATGGGGCACTTCGTTGCTCTATGAGACCCCGGTAACGATTTACCGCGAAGGTCCTAAAGTGCCTGGCGCTCCAAAGAAGTGTACGTTGTTTTTGTGTCGTACTCAAATACCGCCGTCTGCATGAGGAATGGTCTCTACAGGCGTATGGGCTGACTGGATCCTGGGGATACGTGTTCAAGTATGAAGAAGGTGAACTTTGCTTTTATCATTTGAAGGAAGGGGAAAAATTGACCCCCTCAACAGCCATGGTGAGGCTAAGTTTCGATGACTGGGGGGTTATGAAGACGATGCTACAATTTGCTAGTAACCCTGATAAGGAGAATGTGTCATCGGTGGATAAAGAGAATGTGTCACCGGTGGATAAAGAGACGCAAACGGTTATGGAAGAATGCAAGGAGGAGGAGGAGATGGATGAAGTGTACCTTTTGTAGTAACGACAATGTTGAGGTCGCTGAGGAGGAGGTGGGTTCAAGAACCGATGATTACCCCAGTGATTATGACTTGGCTCAGCTGAAAACAGTCTTTGGCGCTACATGGCCTTCTGGAACCACAACCACCGGCCGTTGGTATTTCCAAGCTGTTCTGTTATCAAGGTCTCTGAATGGAGAGAGAACGTGCGATCTTTTTGCTTTGCAGAGATTCAATCCTGACTGCGGCTTATTCCGCACTGTGCTAGTCTGGCCTGCGTTGGAATGGATGGACAGGTTGATGGAAGTGGGAGATACTATAACGGGGCTCTTCCAGAGCTGTCGCGGGTGGAGGAATACGTTGGCGGTGGAAAAAAAACTCTAAACTTTGAAGTCCAAACCACACCTCTTCCCAGACCACGCCTCCCCCCTGACTATATTATAAAGACTGAATCAGCCTTCTTCAAAACCTTCAAGATGTTCAACACAAGATCAAGGAGTCTCACACCATACAAGATGTTCAAATCGCCGCCAAAGAGAGGTCTTGCCCCGCGGGTCCTCTTTGCAGTTGAGGAGGAAAGTCAAAGTCTATGCCCTCCAACCGCACCAGCCTCACCCGCCTCTCCGGCCTCTCCTGAGGTACTGTACCCTGGCTTGTGTGAAGATAAAAAATGTAACCACGTATTCTACTTTAGAAAAAAAAAAAAGTACTTGTGTTTACTTGTGCGCATTGAAAATAAAGAATAAAAAAAAAAATGAATAAAGCCTCATTCTTGCATGTGTGTTATGTTAGAGTACGTTACACCACTCAGAGGAAGGATGGAGAAACGGGTGATGGAACGTCTGTATTACGACCCTCTACATCCAGCTAGCTTTGGGGGAGTAAAACGCCTCCATCAGGGTGTGCAGGATGAAACTGGTGAAAAAGTCAGTGTTGAGAAAGTTAAAGATTTTTTATCCGAACAAGATGCTTATACATTGCATAAACCAGCACGCGTACATTTCAAGAGAAACAGAGTGTTTGTTACTAAACCTTTAAATCAATTTCAAGCAGACCTCTGCGACATGCAGGCTTTGGCCGAGCATAATGACGGGTTTAATTATTTACTGACGGTCATAGATATATTCTCTAAAAAAGCATACGCGCGCCCCCTGAAGAGGAAGACGGCGTCTGAGGTAGTAAAAGCGTTTGAAACTGTGTTTCAAGAGAGTTTAACACCAGTCGAGCTACAAACTGACGCCGGTAAAGAGTTTTTCAACAAGAAATTTGAGGCTCTCATGAAGAAATACGGTATCAATCATTTTAGAACGGCTAGTGACTTAAAGGCATCGGTCATCGAGAGATTTAACCGTACCCGGAAATCACGCATGTTTAAATATTTTACGGCTAGCAACACCCGTCGTTACTTGGACGTCTTACAAGACCTGGTAGATAGTTATAACAACAGTTATCACAGTTCTATTAAAATCATCTGAGAACGCCAGCCTGGTGTTTCGCAATCTGTACGGTACCTTCTCTTCGCGTCATGGAAAAAAAATAAAGATGATGTTTAAGAAAGGGGATCTGGTACGTTTATCCAAGGTGAGAGGCGTGTTTGATAAATACGAACAGAGTTTTACGGACGAAGTCTTTACAGTCATGGAACGTATTCCACGTACACCCCCTGTATACAAATTAGCCGATTATGATGGGGAAGTGATCGAAGGTTCGTTTTACGAAGCAGAGATGCAAAAAGTAAAACTGACCTCAAACAAAATGTTCCAAGTGGAGAAAATCTTAAAACGCCGTACCGTCAAGGATGAAAAACAAGTTTTTGTACAATGGCGGAACTGGCCCGAAAAGTTCAACAGCTGGGTTAAATTGACCGAGGTGATTGCGATATAAAATGTAAACACATTTTTCCCACCATCACTCAAGCTTTAAAAGAGAAACATGGAACACACTAACGCTGAGGGCTTTTACGTGACCCTGCCTTCCAACGCCAGTAAAGAAGTATTTAAAAATAATACAAGCAGTTGTTACACAATCGATTTGGGTAAACCGATCGAACTGAGTGGTGAATGGGTGGTCGGGTCTATGCGAAATCATCTACCCGCGTACATGGTATAATTTACCCACCGAAGCCAGCTATTTTGAGTTGAACCGAACGACGGAAGAAACCCAACCATCGGGTGAACCGCAAACACTGGTGATTGTGAGATTCAACCGAGGAGCTTACTATAATCGCCCCAAGGATCTCCTAGAATACTTGATCCCGGCGGTCAAAAAGCACGACCCCTCCTTTGACGCTTCATTCAACAATGCAACCAAATGCATCGACTTCAAAGGCGATGGGCAGTTCAAAATACGAACCTATCCCCCGTTGGCTTACATGTTAGGGTTAAAACCCGCTGAATGGTGGACTATCTCCAAACGTCAGTCTACCTATCCCTGTGATTTGAATGCGGGCATTTATAACCTCTATGTATACACAGACATTATTCAGTATCAAGCGGTCGGTGACAGTTACTCACCTCTCCTCGGTGTGGTGAATGTGAAAGGCGACTTTGGAGACGTATCTAGTATCAGGTACAATACGATACATTATATACCGCTGTCTACAAATTACATCAAAAGTGTAAGAATTGAGAGTAAGACCCCCGGCGTTTTGTTGCATACTATGAAGGTCAAGTAGGCGGAGCTTTACCTGGTTTTTATGGAGCGCCCGTGATGTATGGAAGGGGCATAGGCTCTATTTTTTCGAAATTGTTCCGCTTCGTAGCCCCCCTGCTGAAAAAAGGTTTTGCTGTGGCAAAACCACACCTTAAAACAGCCGCTACAAATATTGCTACAGATGCGGTCAAAGGAGTAATGGGCAAGCATAAGCACCAAGAAGGTTCGGGCGGTATTTTGGTCTTGTCACGTAGAGCGAGAAAACGGCCTCCGGGTGAACGTATCGTTTCCTCAGCGTTTAAAAAACGTGCGACGGTCAAGAAGAGTAAATCAGTCAAGAGACGCGGGCGGAAGCGGAGGAAGTCGGCTCAGAGCTCTGACATATTTTAACACAATGGCTCTTACATCAGAAATCGGCAGAGTGTACGCTGGCCGAGTTGGACCTCTTCTCAGCACCCATGACTCAGCTATCTGTAGAGGATAAAAAATATCAAAAATATCAACCTCTCTCAGCGCTAGGCGATAACACTCCGATTGAATTTTTTATACCCGGAGACGGCTTCCAGTACCTGGACCTGAACGATACCCTGCTCCATCTGCGTGTTAAAATCACAGAGAGGGATGGGTCAGACATCCCTGCAGACGCCGGTGTGGCTCTCATCAATTATCCTCTCAATACAATTTTTAGCCAATGCAACGTTATTCTGGGCGATAGGTTAATTTCACAATCCAGCGCCACTCACCCTTACAGAGCTGTGATAGAGACCTTACTCAACTTTTTCGAGGACACCTTGAAAAGTCAATTTAGCGCCGGTCTGTTTTACAAAGACAGGCCCGGCTCTATGGACTCTATTGTAGTGACTAATGGACCAAACAGCGGATTAGTCCAGAGGGCAAAATTCAGTGCAGAATCCGAGGAGGTGGAGTTACTCGGACCCCTCCACAGCGACATATTTTTCTGCGAACGATTGATGCTTAATAATGTAGACTTGAGAGTTAAACTGATCCGCAACAGCGATGCTTTCTGCCTTATGGGAGCTCATGACTCAGAGTTCACCCTGAAGATAGTATCAGCCTCCCTGTTTGTTAAAAATGTTACCGTCGCTCCGGCCGTACGCATGGGTCATGCCGCTGCCCTGATGAAAGGAAACGCGCTTTATCCACTCTCGCGCATTAGTGTTAAAACCTATTCGATCCCTGAGAATTCCCGAATATGTAACCAGGAAAACCTCTTTCTGGGCGCTATGCCTCGTTATATAGCCTTAGCCATGGTTCATCACGATGCTTATGTCGGACGCAGGAATTTATCGCCATTTAATTTCAGACACTATGACGTGGAATATTTGGCTTTGTGTCAGGACGGAAAACAAATTCCAAGCAAACCGTTTCAGCCCACGTTCACTACTGGAAATTCAGTCCGAGAATTTTACAATAGGTTTACGGCCACCGGCCGTCATCTAAAAGATCTCCCGCTGGCCATCGACCGTCAGGATTTTAACAACGGTTATTCTTTGTTTGTTTTCAATCTTGGTTCGACCGAAGACAGTGACACTCTCTCCCCCATTTCCAACGGGAATTTGAGGTTAGAAATGCGTTTCCGAACGCCGTTACCTCACACGTGCAGTCTAATAGTGTACGCGTGTTATGATTCGATTTTGGAAATCAATGCTAAAAGACAGGTGCTGGTGGACTATTATTAAAAAAAAAAAGATGGATAACCATCGGCTGGAACGATGTTGCATCATCTTGTGGGTAATTTATTTCATGGCGTGTGGGCTTCTGATCAACTAGCCACGCTAAGTCATACCTACCGCCTACCTGCCTACTTTATCGTCAACACCCATCCTGCTCACAGACCTGGAGAACACTGGCTGGGCCTGACGCTGGAAGAAGATGGCGGTGCTACATTTTTCGATTCTTACGGCTTCCCGCCCGATTTTGAGCTCTACCCCTCTAGCATTAGACAGTTTTTGGAAAAACGTTCAAGAAATATACAGTACCATGACCTGCAACTTCAGCACACTCTGTCTACCGTTTGTGGACAACATTGTGTTTTTTACCTCTGCCACCGTGCTTGCGGATTATCATTTAAAGATCTGTTAACGCTGTATCACGGTGATGTACGTAAAAATGATCGCATGGTGGCTAATTTTGTGAATAAATATCAAAGGTGCGTCAACCATAACCACTCAGACTCTTTTCACCACACTGCATGCTCTTTAGACATGTTTAGAGATTGTTACAACTTGTAAGGTGCAATAAGAGACTCTGTAATCATAAACTCGTTTTACCCCATGTTTATTGTATAAAACAAAAAAAAATAAAAGACATTTTAATGAAAAATGACAACGTATCGTGTCGTTAATCCAAGGTTGCCCATCTCGGAGATAATACGACCCTTTTTCTTCTTTTCTCCGGCGGTGTTGACCATCTTGGCGATAACATGAATCCTTTTTTCGGCGGTAATGTTTCTTCATCTCCCGTCATTTTAAGCCGACTGTACTGGTCGCGTGCTTGAGGGTTTTTAATCATGGATACGGGAATGTTTAAACCGTCCAGCGTATTTAAGAAGCTATTCCATCCTTTAGGCGCGGCCGGGTTTTTCCTTTTGGTAGGCATTGTGAGGCTTTTTATCAAATCCAGCATATGTGACCCCTGAACCACGTGACCCTTATATATGAACTCGCCACGCGACGTCCAACCCACATCGCTTGCGTCTAATTTCTGTAAAATGTAGAGGGCGTTTTTACGATCGCGTGGGGGTAGGTTCTTTATCACCTCGGTCGCGGCATCATCCAATACGGTATGGGAGCTAGCATTCGTATCATTCATATCATTTGCGGGGGCCGGTGGTGTTGATGCAGGCTGCTCAGATTCTACGGCAACCTGTTTGTTACTCTGTTTAAGCAAAGTAAGATATCTTAGTAATAAAGTTTCGTATCTTTTAGCTTTTTCATACGAATTCAGTCCTGGATCGTTAAGTATCGCATGCATTTGTTCGTTTAAATCGTCTTCAGCCGTCTGTCTGATGGTCGGTTCTGCGATTCTAGTCATTTTGCTCAACTGTTGCGGCGAGATCAGGTACATTTTCATGGCACACTTCAGAGCCATTTTTCTTAAAGCTTTCAAGCTCTTAGCTTTTTGGAAGCAGACCGCCTATCAAATTTCCTAATATTGCGACGGCTGCTGCCAGCAATGGCAGGATAAAACCACCCGTCTGTTTTTTCAGAGCCTGGTGTTTACGTTTTAAACTGTTTTTTTTATCGGCCAGCAGTCTGATAAGATTCTTTTGACGTTTCAGCTGTTTGTATTGAGAAGTTGATACCGGCAAATTTCCTTTCAGCAGATTAAGCGCCACCTCACACAAGGCTTGGAGAAAATCAGCCGAGCAGTGTTTCAAAATGTCTTTACGTTTTGAAGGTGTAGCGTGGTACAGTGCTTTAAGCATCATCGCATTTCGTTTTATACGCGCTGACATGACGATCTACTTTGTTTTAGGTATATAAACCGTCGATGGCTGGTGGGGGAGTAATCCGGTACGTACTCTATAACGTTCTGGGCACACTGTAGTGAGGTCGATAATTATATACCCGTGTGGGTATTTTGTAGCATCTTCAAAACTTTCCAGGAAAAACTGTTTTTGCGAAGGAAATATCTGCTGCGCGAGAATTGCGGTTTGTAGCCGGTCTCTGGGGTTTTTAAATAGTACCAGATAATTGCTATTTAAACTGATCGTGCGACTGTATTTACCTTTGTGAAACACATTCTGCGTCAGCAGCATGACGCAGCATGACGCTCATGTTTCGATGGTATATTGCGTAAAGATTTTAACCACCTCCGGGTGGTCCGATGCTTGAAATATGACATCATCCAGTATGACTAGATGAGACTTTTCTGGCGGAAACATTTCAGTATCTTCGAAAGATTCAGGCAGACCCTGGATGAAATTAATGTTTTTATTCATTCTCTTTATTTCATCGTACATCGGCTGGTAACTGGTATAAATCCAGACAATGTTTTGAGGCACCACGTCCATCACCCGTTTGCGATTTTCCAGTACAGATTTCAGAAAATAAGTTTTACCGCAGCCACTAGGCCCAACTATCAGACATGAAAATGGCGTTTTTAACCGCGGATCAAAATCAATTGGCTCCATCATTAGTAACCAAAAGGTAACGTAGTTCCGTCGGGATAAAGCTTTCTCTTATCATATACAACTCTAAACTTTTTCTGGAATGTCACGTTTTTCAACAGAAATCCTTTTTTATCGCGTTTAATAGACTGCTGAGGTGTCTCAATGTTCATTTCTCTAGACCCCCCGAGGTAACCTTCCACTAGCTGTGACACGCTGTCAAAGTTTAGCTGTTTACAGCACTCGCGTGTTTGAGGAATACCTTTAACTTTCATAACAACTTTTTTCTGTTTTTTTGTCATGTAAGCATAGCTTTTTGGCCCCGCTGCTACAAAATCCTGTATAGTGTCACGTCTTAAGCACGGGTCCAGTGTGACTAGACAAGGCCTATTTTAATATTAATCAGTAAGAGACTCGCAGGACTGCTGTGTGAGATCATGTCAACCAGCTTGTGCTGGAAGTTCACACCGGCAACAGGAATTAAAGACATTCTTGTAACCACTCTCAGGGTTTGTCTGACCCTTTTTGTAATAACAGTTTATAGTCTTTGGTATAATAATAATAATACGTTTATTTGATATAGCACCTTTCACAGACAGTCACAAAGTGCTTCACATTGGTAAACATTTGAACAAAACATTAAGTTATAAAACCAAAAAGACTAAAAAACAACCATTAGAACAATTACAGCATGAAACCAAAAAATTACAAACATCAATCAAAAGCAAATGTAAACAAGTGCGTCTTCAGCTGCTTTTTAAAAGCTTCAAGCGAGACTGCAGAACGTAAGACAATCGGAGGGGCGTTCCACAGGTTTGGAGTCACCGCTTCAAAGGAATGGTCACCTCTAGTTTTTAAGCGGGTGCGTGGGACAACCAGTAATCCCTGGTTAGAAGACCTGAGGGGCCTGTTTGTAGTGTACGGATGGAGCAGGTCAGAGATATAAGCAGGTGCTTGACCATGTAATGCTTTATAAGTTAGAACCAAAACTTTGAATTTGATCCTGAAATTGATCGGAAGCCAATGTAATGAGTATAAAATCAGAGTGATGTGCGACATCCTGCTAGACCTGGTCAGCAGCCTTGCAGCAGAGTTCTGGACTAGTTGCAGACGGTCCTTGGACGACTTGCTGAGACGGGTGAAAATAGAGTTGCAGTAATCAAGCCGAGATGAAATAAAAGCATTAATGATCTCAAGCTCAGTAAGTGAAACTGCTCCTCTAAGTTTGGCATTTTTTCTTAATTGAAAGAAACATGTGCGTGTCAAAGATTTGATATGTTGATCCAAGAGCATGTTATTAGCGAATATTACACCAAGATTTCTCTGTTTGGACTGAACAGCAGAGGACAGGGAGTCCTGCAGCCGACTAATCTTGGAAGCAATAGTATCTGGAGCAACTATAAGGACTTTGGTCTTATTTTCATTGAGCTGTATATTAGGATTACAGTGAAAACTATTGCATCTAAAATTGGATAAGCCTCTCCAATATATTTAACATTCATGTTATGCATTTCAGAAATATGCAATTGAGAAATGATCTCTTTTGCTTTTCATTCCACATCCATCATAACATTTCATAATGGCCTGTACAACTACAGGCCCATATTTCATATTTCCATATTATGTGTAAAATGAAGCTAAAGTTTCCAAGAGAAATGGGCAGCTATTCTGAACAAAGCCCTAATGCAGTAAGAGCACTATTATGCCTGTGAAGTATTTCACAGTATTTTGTTGCAGCTCCAAGTTAGTTTAATGTAACTTTTGTGTTGTTTAGTGTTTATGTTATAATAACAAACATATGCACATTAGTTTTGTAAAGTAATTTAGAGGAAATTAATATGAATATAATTAATATAAATTTAATATATTATCACTGATGCATCCTTTAAGTTACTGCACACATAAGTGCATATACGAGTTGAGATACTTACAACTTCGCAAATTGTCCAAATTTCGTATTGACCCTGTGATGACCTTTTTTTTTTATAAATCATACATTGGGTCTGTATTAGCATTCTCAGTAATCTGCTGGTATGGAAATCTCACTGTCAAGTCCAAAACTGCACTTTCAAACATAGTTAAGGTCAGCAGTAAAATTATAGGTGTCCGGCAGTGTAGCCTCACTGACCTGTATAATAGACATGTAGTTAGGAAGGCCAAATCAGTAATTTGTGATAGCTCCCACCCCCTTCATTTAGAGTTTCAGATCTTACCTTCTGGGTCTCGGTTTAGATTACCTCCAGTTAAGAGCAATAGATACAGGCACTCATTTGTTCTTTTTAATACTCAGCCCGCAGGTGTAGATAGATGTAATGGTAGATAAAATGGCCTAATATATTAGTTTAATTTAAAACAGTTACCTCCATGAAAGACATTGGTATACAATCTTACCTTCATACTACTTACCTGTGACTGACATATGCAGGCTTACTTCCTGTTCAGACTGATGACTCCTGAAGACCGTACTTACCTGACGTCCTGACCGATAGTCTGTGAATACCACTGTGGCCTGTAGTCCAGTTTAGTTCTTGATGTCAGGAGACATCTTTTAAAGTAGGGGAGAGTGTAATGGTAGATAAAATGGCCTAATATATTAGTTTAATTTACCTCCTTCTATTTTTTTATTTTATTACATTTGAGATAACATTTCCATGTATTTCACTTCATACCGGTAGATGGCGCTGTTGCACGGCGTCACTGTAGTGGGTTGCCGTGGAGACGGTAGCTCGAGCGCTCAGAAATAAACAGCCAGCGCTTGAGAAAGACATCATTTCTGTATCTCCACTTCTTTCCAACCCACAGGTATATTTTTAAACCTTGCCAATCTCTGTTAATATATATCAAAAGAGTATATCACCAGTACGGTTATCTATGTAATGTATATTGTCATGTTCTGTGTAGAAAGCTTATTATGTGTTTATATGTATTTGCTAGCAGCTCTAGCTAGCAAGCTAGCAGAAGCTAGTTCAAGTTAGCCTGGCACCGTCAGTGAAGGTTCCGTTCTCTCGTCTTTGTGTACGGACTGTAAACAATGTTGTGTCGATTGAACAGCGGTATGTTTAGGTGTAATATGTACTGTCTATTAAGTCTCTCTGTACTTTGTAGCAGTTTGTTTGTATTGCCGGAGCTCCGTTCAGTATACAGTTTGTTTGCCGGAGCCTGTCAATGTTCTATGGAGGCTACGCCGCCGTCAGTTGGTGCGCGCGTGCCTGTAGACACACGCAAACGGCAGACCAATGCGTTGTGTTGGTGATTGATTATCGCCGGCGCTGCGCTGCTGTCAGTTGGTGTAGACACACGCAAACGGCAGACCGATGCGTTGTGTTGGTGATTGATTATCGCCGGCGCTGCGCCGCTGTCAGTTGGTGTAGACACATGCAAACGGCAGACCGATGCGTTGTGTTGGTGATTGATTATCACACAGTCACGTGAACAGTTTAAATCTTAATATAGTATTCTTGGTATTTGATCTATGAAAATGTTATTTGTATGGTAATGTATTTTATAGAAGTACTTCAATGTAGCCACTGATCTGTTGCGTTCACTTTAAAGGAATAATCTAACAGATAGCAAGATAGCCATGTAGCCTTTGTCTACATACTTGAATGTTCTATAAGATGTAATGTGATCTATAGTGTCATTTGTTGATGTATATTTGATATATTTTACAGTAAGACTGGTATCTATTTCACAATTATCAGTAATAGTTATTAATGGGTTTTGTATTTTATCTGATCTATACCAATGCTTAACAGAATGGTTTGTTTATTGTATTCAGTGTAATTATAGACCATTTATTTGGCTCAGAACTAAACAGCCAGCGCTTGAGAAAGACATCATTTCTGTATCTCCACTTCTTTCCAACCCACAGTGCTATCCAGCCTGTGGCTTTGTACCTGCCCAGATTCCCCTAGGTCTGAGGCCGGTAACAATTGGGGGCTCGTCCGGGATACAGCATTGAAACGCGAGGTGAGCAGTCATTGCGACGGTGAGACCAGTTGTCCCAGCTTCAGGGAAGGCTGCTGTGTTGAGCGTCATCCAGAGAGCAACAGTCACCGGTGAGACGTCACGATGACTACAGTAACCCCACGGCGAATGTTGATCTTCCAGATCATCAAACTGCTTCCAGCGCTGAGTTCCAGTCAACTGCAGTCGGTTGCCAGGTCAATCGAAGAGGGCGGTGAAAGCACTGAGGTCCTCAGTGAGCCAGAGCTCTATGACTTCATCATCGACTACACCAGGAGCGCGAGGTTGAAGGCGATGGAAGATGAAGGCATGGCTCAACTCCTCTCCCTCCAGGACCTGCTGCAGGAACTGACATCGACAGACTCCGGGTCTAGTGGAGTTTGTGTTTCCACCGTTCACATGGACGGCACACTGACACCTACACACCAACTCCCACCTCCCCACACAAGGGATCTCCATACACATTCATCAGTGGACGTTCACACCCACCCGTCGCCCATGGACATGCACACACACACATCACTCATGGACAGAGACGTTCAGGCACCTGTTACTACGGGGAGACCAGCCCAGCCGAGCGTCACTGGCACCCGTGGTGCCCACCATGGTAGGACAAGCCTATCCTCAACTGTAACAGACCAGGTAGTAAGACTGTTTGATGTTACTGCTCTTCTTCCACGTAGAGAGTGTAAAATACATGGTGGTCAGATATCTGACACGGGTTCTGACCTTTCCTTTAATGGTCTTTGTAAACAGATTGATGCTGCTTTACAAGAGGGTTTTAGTGAGGCTGAAATTATTAGAGCTGTACTTAAGATAACTAAGCCAGGTACATTCAGGGAAATGCTCTCTAACCATGATGATCTAACAGTGAATGGGTTAAAAAGGTTTCTCCGCTCTCACATCAGGGATAAAAGTGTAACCGAGCTCTTTCAAGAACTCAGTAATGCTAGGCAGCATGACAGGGAGAGTCCACAGCAGTTTCTCTACAGACTTATGGGGTTAAAGCAGAGAGTTATTTTTGAGTCACAGCAACCTGGTGTAGAGTTTAGCTATGACAGAAGGCTTGTACAGGGCACTTTTCTCCACACACTCTACCAAGGTCTAAATGAGAGAAACACTTATGTGAGACATGACATCAAACCTTTTCTTTCTGACATGCAGGTTAGCGATGACTTTCTGCTAGAACAGATAACCAAGTCCATGACTGAGGAAGAGGGTAGGTTAAAACGCCTGGGTACTGTAGCTAAGTCTAGACCTGTGACTGTAAGCATTGCCCAATATGACCATGACGGACAGACTGACGCAACAAAACCGAGTCAAGTTGATGCTGAGTTACAGGCTAACCGTGACGCTATCAGAGAACTGACTGCCCAAGTGTCCTCACTGACCAGACACATGACACTCGTTGACAGGTCTGTAGAACGTGTACAGTCTGGCGGCCCTAGCCCATCTGTTCGTCGTCCGCAGCCACTGTCTGGTGACAAAAAGGGTAGATGCCACGACTGCTTAGTGAACGGAACCATGAGCTGTCCCCATTGTTTTGTCTGTGGCCAGGCAGGACACCGAGCGATTGGCTGTTTACAGAGGAAGTCGTCGGGAAACGGGAGGAGGTCGCTGGAACAGGGCAGCCAGTGACTGTGAACAACATTCAGCCCACTGTTAAGATCAAGCCGCCACCCATACCATGCCAAGCAGACCCAAAGAAACGCATCGCCCAGCTCATAGGAAAACGTTGTACCGTCTCTTGCAACATCAATGGTGTGCCAATTGAAATGCTTTTAGACTCAGGGGCTCAGGTGACGATGGTCAGCAAAACCTGGATAGACGGTGCATTACCCCATGTCAAAATTCAATCACTTCAGTCTCTATTTGCTAATCATCCTTTTGAAATATCAGCAGCAAATGGTACACAAGTTCCCCTTGATGGATGGGCAGTGGTTGACCTGCAGATTTGTAGTGAGCGCCATGGGTCAGTGGCAATTGGAGTGCCCCTACTGATCAGTCAGACTTGTCACTGTCCCCTGTTAGGTAGTAACGTCATAGCTGAGATCATCAAAGAACATGACAACACTGTGAATGTGACTGCTATCCTGACTGACGCTTTAAGTGTCCCAGAGAACACAGTTGAAGCTTTGGTCTCTGCCCTCCAGATAACCACCACTGATGAGACAGCCCTATGTACTGTACACACAGGCAAGAAAGGTGTCACTATCCCTGCTGGTAGAGTCTATGAAGTCAGGTGCCGGGTTAGGGGGTTGCCAGGGAACCGTACCATGATGTTCCAGCCTCTTATAGAAAACACCTGCCCTGAGGGTCTAGAACTGTTCCCTGCATTAGTTGACATTCCTTACGGTCCCTCAAAATGCATTAAAATTCCTATCCAAAATGCAACCCGACATGCCATTTATTTGACCCAAAGAATCACTCTCGGCACTCTTGAGGAAGTGGCTGACGTGAAACCTGTCCTGAGTCTTGAGCACATGCCGCATGACGTTGTCCAAACCTTCTCAGCCCAGTTAAGTACAGATCCCACGACTTACCTGAACAAAGAGCAAGACAGACAGACCAGGTCGAAAGCTAAAGACAAGTGGCACCCTCCTGTCGACGTATCACATCTAGCTGAGGATGAACAGAGGCTAGTTAAAGAAATATTGTTTGAGCAGTCTGATGTGTTTGCCAAAGACGATGCTGACATTGGTTGTATTCCTGACCTCCAACTTAGAGTCAACCTTACAGATGAAACACCAGTCCAAAAGTCTTACAATTCCATCCCAAAGCCCTTGTATCAAGAGGTAAAAAACTATGTTCAGAACTTGCTTGACCGTGGTTGGATCAGAACATCCACCTCATCATACTCTTCTCCTGTGGTCTGTGTGAGGAAAAAGGACATGAGCCTACGTCTCTGTGTTGACTTCCGGGGGCTGAACAGCAAAACCATCCCCGACCGGCACCCCCTTCCACGCATCCAAGACCTGCTTGACAATTTAGGAGGCAACTCATGGTTTTCCATACTTGACCAAGGCAGTGCTTACCACCAAGGCTTTGTTGAAGAGAGTTGCTGGCACCTGACTGCTTTTAGCACCCCTTGGGGGTTTTACGAGTGGGCACGTCTCCCCTTTGGCCTCACCAATGCTCCGGCAGCATTCCAACGCTGCATGGAGGGCGTGCTGGCCGGTCTAAGAGATGAATGCTGTTCTCCTTACCTGGATGATGTGCTCTGTTTTTCCAAGACTTTCCAGGGCCATGTTGAGGACTTAAGACAAGTTCTGTGTCACTTAAGAGAGCATGGGGTCAAGCTGCGCCCGAAAAAGTGTGAGCTGTTCAAACGCCAAGTGAGATATGTTGGACGCCTGGTCACGAGTGAAGGTGTTCAGGTAGATCCCAAAGACCTGGAAGCTGTGTTGCAGATGAAGGAGAGAAAGCCAAAGAATGTCGGGGAGGTCCGAGCTCTACTTGGTTTCTTGGGCTACTATCGCTCATTCATCCAGGACTTTTCCAGAATAGCCCGGCCACTGTTTAAGCTTCAAGAACATCCTGCTCCGTCCAACAAGAGTCCTGTTGCAGCCAAGTCCACCCAAAAAGGCAAAAGCAGTGGCCAACTACCATCCAGGACACCAGTTCAATAGGCCCCTGAACACAGTGCTGTTGTGTCCCGCCTTGTGGACATGCTGCTCAAACCCCCCATCTTGGCCTACCCTGACTTTGATTTGCCATTCATCCTACACACTGATGCATCCAATGAAGGGTTGGGGGAGGTGCTCTACCAGGAACAGAACAGCAAACTCCGGGTTATTGCTTATGGGTCCAGGTCACTCACGCCTGCTGAAAAGAATTACCACCTCCATTCCAGTAAGCTTGAGTTTCTCGCTCTGAAGTGGGCCATATGCGATAAATTCCGTGATTATCTGTATTATGCAACAACATTCACTGTGTATACAGATAACAATCCCCTCACCTACGTCCTGAGCATGGCCAAGCTGAACGCTGTTGGACATCGCTGGGTTGGTGAATTAGCTGACTTCCACTTCAACATCAAGTACAGGCCAGGCAAGGTGAATGTTAACGCGGATACCCTGTCCAGGTTTCCAGTGAAAACCTGAAGGAGTACACTGAGACAATGCCACCCGAGGTTGTATCTGCGATCTGGCAGGGGAATAAAGCTGAGAGAGATGAGGATGTGTCTTGGGCCGCCGCCCTTCAGCTCTCAACCTGTGATGACGACCCTCCTTTGGTGAGTACGCCCATGTTCACCCCAGAAGACATCAGAGCCGCCCAGAAAGGAGATGAGTCCATTTCCGAGGTGATCCAGTTGAAAGGGAGTGGATGGAATCCGAGAGACAAAGACCAGAGTCCAATACAACCAGGAACACGACGGCTTATACATGAGTGGAACAGGCTCAAACTGGATAATGGTATTCTGTACAGGCATGCAGGACAAAATCAACAACTGGTCCTTCCCAAAGCACTTAAGGCAACTGTGCTCAAACACCTGCACGATGACATGGGACATGTTGGCGCTGATAAAGTCATCCACCTTGCAAGGCAACGGTTCTACTGGCCTTTTATGCAGCGCGACATCGAAGACTACATCATCCGCCAGTGCCCATGCATCAAGCAAAAGCGACCTGCTGTCCATGAGAAAGCACCAATGGGCTCAATCACAACTAGTGCACCGTTTGAGCTGCTCTCTGTTGATTACCTTCACCTTGATCCCAGTAAAGGAGGCTATGAATACATCCTTGTGGTAGTAGATCACTTCACCCGTTTCGCTCAGGCCTACCCAACTCGAAACAAGTCTGGCAAAACAGCGGCCGAAAAGATCTTCTACGACTTCATTCCACGCTTTGGGTACCCTCAAAAGCTCCATCATGACCAGGGCCGGGAATTCGAGAACACCCTGTTCCAGAGACTTCAGCAGCTGGCAGGAATCTCTCACTCCCAAACTACTCCTTACCACCCGCAGGGGAACCCTGTTGAACGCCTGAATAGAACACTTCTCCAGATGCTCAGGACGCTCCATGAGGAAAAGAAGGCAGAGTGGAAAGACCATCTCCCCAGCATAGTCCATGCCTACAACTGCACGAAGCATGAGTCTACAGGCTACTCACCATTCTTCCTCCTCTTTGGAAGACATCCACAGCTGCCCATTGACCTTATATTCAATCTCGACCCAGATCTGCTGGCACAAACACGGCAGGAGTATGCACAGACCTGGGCTTCTCGGATGCAGGATGCATACCGGATTGCCTCTGAGAACAGCAAGAAGTCTTCAGAGAAAGGGAAAAGACACTACGACCAAGGTGCCAGAGGAGCCTTGTTGCAACCAGGTGATCGTGTACTTGTCAAGAACCTGTCTAAGAGAGGTGGCCCAGGCAAACTTCGATGTTACTGGGAACAAAAGATCCACCGTGTCATCGAGAGGCTGGGAGATGGACCTGTATATCGAATTCAAGCTGAAACAGGTGACCAGACCCTCCGGGTGCTCCACCGCAACCTCCTCTTGCCTGTCAGTGACTTGCAGCCATGAGGAACGTGACACTGGTGTGGAGCAGAAGCCCCAAAGACAGAGACGTCATATGCCACCCAGAGAAACAATCAAGTCTGATGTCGGCACCTCAGATGATGAGGGGGAGTGCTCCTACAACCTCAGACCCTTGCCTGTGTATTAGAGGAGGGCTGTCAGACACAACCCACCTCAACCCAAGCTACACAGTGAGCTGAGGGCTTTGGCTCCAGAATATCAACCGTTGAGCCGGGTACCTGAGTCTGAGGATGTATGGCAGCCAGGACCATCTGACCCTTTGGTGACAGCAGAGCCAATGCCTGTACCAAGAAGGGTAGATTCGTCCCCAGCTGTGGAAGGACTAGAACAACACAGGGATAATGTTGTGGAAAGTGGAAGTCCTCAGGATCTGGAGATAGAAGTTGTGCCTGTCCCTCAGTCAATAAGAGAGGTAGATCAGCAACTGAGGAGGTCCACCCGACCTGTAAAACCCCGAAGAATCTTCATGTATGACCAGTCAGGAGAACCTTCCTACCAGCCTTGGAGAATGGGAACAAATGCCATGTACTATACCCCTCCTTCCATGCCTGCCTACCCAGTGTTTCATGAGATGTGCTACTATCCTCCCCCAGTTGTATGGACATACAGTAGAACTGACATTGACCAGGACATGAAAGACATTGGCATACAATCTTACCTTCATACTACTTACCTGTGACTGACATATGCAGGCTTACTTCCTGTTCAGACTGATGACTCCTGAAGACCGTACTTACCTGACGTCCTGACCGATAGTCTGTGAATACCACTGTGGCCTGTAGTCCAGTTTAGTTCTTGATGTCAGGAGACATCTTTTAAAGTAGGGGAGAGTGTAATGGTAGATAAAATGGCCTAATATATTAGTTTAATTTACCTCCTTCTATTTTTTTATTTTATTACATTTGAGATAACATTTCCATGTATTTCACTTCATACCGGTAGATGGCGCTGTTGCACGGCGTCACTGTAGTGGGTTGCCGTGGAGACGGTAGCTCGAGCGCTCAGAAATAAACAGCCAGCGCTTGAGAAAGACATCATTTCTGTATCTCCACTTCTTTCCAACCCACAGGTATATTTTTAAACCTTGCCAATCTCTGTTAATATATATCAAAAGAGTATATCACCAGTACGGTTATCTATGTAATGTATATTGTCATGTTCTGTGTAGAAAGCTTATTATGATGTGTTTATATGTATTTGCTAGCAGCTCTAGCTAGCAAGCTAGCAGAAGCTAGTTCAAGTTAGCCTGGCACCGTCAGTGAAGGTTCCGTTCTCTCGTCTTTGTGTACGGACTGTAAACAATGTTGTGTCGATTGAACAGCGGTATGTTTAGGTGTAATATGTACTGTCTATTAAGTCTCTCTGTACTTTGTAGCAGTTTTTGTATTGCCGGAGCTCCGTTCAGTATACAGTTTGTTTGCCGGAGCCTGTCAATGTTCTATGGAGGCTACGCCGCCGTCAGTTGGTGCGCGCGTGCCTGTAGACACACGCAAACGGCAGACCAATGCGTTGTGTTGGTGATTGATTATCGCCGGCGCTGCGCTGCTGTCAGTTGGTGTAGACACACGCAAACGGCAGACCGTTGTGTTGGTGATTGATTATCGCCGGCGCTGCGCCGCTGTCAGTTGGTGTAGACACATGCAAACGGCAGACCGATGCGTTGTGTTGGTGATTGATTATCACACAGTCACGTGAACAGTTTAAATCTTAATATAGTATTCTTGGTATTTGATCTATGAAAATGTTATTTGTATGGTAATGTATTTTATAGAAGTACTTCAATGTAGCCACTGATCTGTTGTATGCGTTCACTTTAAAGGAATAATCTAACAGATAGCAAGATAGCCATGTAGCCTTTGTCTACATACTTGAATGTGCTATAGCAATTGTTTAAAGATGTAATGTGATCTATAGTGTCATTTGTTGATGTATATTTGATATATTTTACAGTAAGACTGGTATCTATTTCACAATTATCAGTAATAGTTATTAATGGGTTTTGTATTTTATCTGATCTATACCAATGCTTTACAGAATGGTTTGTTTATTGTATTCAGTGTAATTATAGACCATTTATTTGGCTCAGAAATAAACAGCCAGCGCTTGAGAAAGACATCATTTCTGTATCTCCACTTCTTTCCAACCCACAGTGCTATCCAGCCTGTGGCTTTGTACCTGCCCAGATTCCCCTAGGTCTGAGGCCGGTAACATAGACTTAACAATTAAATAGGGATGGGGTTGTTAAAACATGGATAGTATGATAGCTGTTGACGATGTTGTCGATGGAATGGTGATTGGTATGGAAATGTTCTCTTGTGTTGATATATTAATTTCATGATAAATATTGTCAGATGGTTCTCTCAACAAGTGGTTGTTGAATGGGAGGCCTACTTGTTTATTTATTCTACTTCAGAAATGGAGCATTTCATTTTATTCTGTAGCTCTTAGGCCTATTTATTTATTTATTTCATTGTACGTATTTTCTCAATACCTTGGTGTACAACTTGAATGTGTAACTTAAGTATTTTATGTTTTTCAGTTTTTGCACTTGTGTCCTGTGTCTATGTCTCGCTGCAAAACCAATTGCCCTACAGGGACAAATAAAGTTTAAACAAACAAACAAACAACTTGTGTTTTTTTCAGCAGTAAATCCTGGATGAGAGCAATGTTTTGTTCACTGTAGACAGTTGCATAAGCCAATGCTTCGCCCATATTTTGACCAGAGTTCCTCAATCTAAACCAAAGCCAGGAAACACGGCAGTTGCTTTCCTCCTCTTGGACTCCTTTTATTTGGCACATCCAAACACAGCTGACCCAGACTGAAGTTGCAGGCACCAATAACCTCTGTGTGCGCCTCACTCTAAGGCCTCTGGGAAACATTCAAAACTTTTCCTAGAAAGCTTTGGGTTAAAAAGTGGTCAATGGTGGTTAATAGTCGGCCAAGCTGAAGCGGCAACACTTTTTTGTCCATATTAAGGAGAGGTTTTTAGAGACCAAACTCACTAGTGTAGCCCCCTACTGTAGATCACAAATAAGTGTATACTTAATACTCTACTCTTGAGCCAGAGGGACTCTAGCTGAACTGATGAATAGGATGAACTGATTAAATTTTGGTGGTAACGTTCACTGTGACCTCATGTCTGTCCCATTGTAACATCCATATGGCCATAACTCAAGAATAACTCAAGCCACACACAAATGTCTAATAGGATAAAAATGAATCGAGGACATTTTAAATCCAAAAGGTCAACTTCACTGTGACATGATAATGTTCGGCAAAAATACTTTTCTGGCCATTATTCAATGCCATAACACAGGAACAGAAGGGGAGACATTTGGTCGAACACTGAATTGGTGACACTAATTTTGGGGTGCCCCCGTTTTGTGGTGATTGCATAGATCTTCTGTGCTACCTGGTTGAAGAGGTGTGTGAAGCATCCACGTTTTAGAATTGGTAGCTTTTTTGCGTCAACATCCATATTTAAAGCATTGTCTGCTGTCATGGCTACAACTTTGTGTTCTATCAGAATCTGTTTTATTGGCCAAAGCATGTGAACACATGACAACCAGGACAGGGGGCCTCCTTTCCTCTGGTATTCCACCACAAGCTCATTTGTTTTTCTGATATTGAGTTTCAAGTGATTGTCACAAAGCTTGCTACAACTTGCCTGGTTTGTGGAAGCATACAACCGTGAGGCGCAGAGGTGTAGTGGTAAAAAAAAGGTGGGTAAACTATAAATTCTGGTGGACCACGACGTGGTCACCTTTTAAGGTGGGCCACTGCCTACCGGTGTATGTGTATCCTGATGACATCGCTATAGGCTATCATTTGATGGTACTACCAAGGGTATCACTGGTTGTTTCCTCATCATAGGTCACACAATCACTATTCAATTCATACATTAATCTAAGTTATTGTTAAAGAGACTCAAGAAGGAATAATATGGTTGAAATCTATAAAGTTTACTAAATGACAAAACAGAGAGAACAAAAATATTTAAGAGATAGAGAGGGAGGCTTATATCCAGGGCTTCCAATGCAATGCACTTGTACATAATGATTAGGGATTTGGGATTATTTTCATAGTCGATAATTCTGTTGAATATTTTCTCGATTAATCGATTAGTTGTTTGGTCTACAATATGTCAGAAAAATGTGGATCAGTGTTTCCCAAAAGCCCAGGATGACATCCTCAAATGTCTCATTTTGTTTCTGCTCCTGTAGAAGCTAGAGGTCTGTATGAAATCAACCTTGTTACTAGAAAAACATGTTTTTAGCCGCAATCTTATGGAGAAAAACTACACTACCCACAGTCCTAAGCTTAACAGCGACGCCTCTGATTGGTTCAACTCGCCGTTTCCATAGAAACGTTTACCGTACCCGCAAAACCGCGACCGGCGATAACATTAACTAGCTAGGTGACTAGCAAAGAGAGCTTGTTGTCACAAACTTCCAGTGGTTTAAATGTCAGAGAATGCATAATTACATCCAGTTATTTATCTGATAATGTATCCTGAATTTTACTTGTAACATGGGCTAATGGGAACAGGTAGAGGTGACTTGTTGAGTCAGTGGCATGAATCTACTGTGAACCAAATTAACCTAAAAAACATGAAGTTTAGTACTGTTTTTCGAGCTCACTCACTTTGGGCTTGTAGCCGAGGCCGTTTGCTTGCATCAGGAGGAGGGCTGCTGTCTTGACGCCGCTTAAAAGATCTATTTTTACAATTTATAACATGAGACATGTAGGCTAGTTTGGGCTAGTGACCATGGATGTATTAAGAGAACTGATGAGTCTTGATGCAGTCATAGACACTATATAAAATGCAGTCTGCTGCTTCCTGCTGGCTACGCCCCCAACGTTGACTTCAAGGCAGCGCTGCGACCGTTGACTTAGTTCAAGGCACTGTTGCCTAATCCTAGTGCCTTCCAGGCATCGCTGCCTGGAAGGCGACGTTGTGGGCTTTACAAACAAACACCGCAAGAGATTGGTCAACACTGAGAGTAAGCAGCGCAATATGAAAGACTTCGTCTTAGGTTTAACAATCTATGAAACTAATAATGAAAAATATGAAACTAAAACGACATAAGCTTAATTTAAAATGTCTTAGGAACTATAGGCTATTTAGAGGTGGATAAACACAATTTAGAGGTGGATAAACGCACTTTGGAGGTGGGTAAACGCTATTTCCGAATTTTGGGAGGTGCGTAAACGGCGTTTACGTGCGTTTAGCCTCCACTACATCCCTGGTGAGGCGGTAATTCTTTGACTTAAATTCTGCACGTCATTGCAAATAAAAGCCGTTTATAGGAATCCTGAATTGTGAGGCTTTTCATTCTGTCCCCCTCCCCTTCCTCTCCCCTTTTTCTCTGCTCTTTCTGCTCTCTATGCATCTCTGCTACCCCTCCCTGCACACACCCACACCCGCACACACACACAAGCCACATCACCCCCCACCCACACACACACACACACACACTGGGGGGAACCCCTCACAGCTGTTTCTCACGTCACATCACCCCCCACCCTTTCCTCTCTCTCTGTCTCTCATACCCTGTTCAAGTTTTAAAAAAAGACTTTACCGTGAGTTCCTCTCTGATTAAAAAAATCGAGCAGGTGTTCCCTCAGAACCTGTGGCGCAGAACGTCTGGGCTGAGGCTGGACCACTGCGACAACTCGCTGTCTATTTGAAATAGTCTTGTGACTGGTCTATTTCGAAATCACTGTAAAAACAGCAGGGTTTGTATTGTTTTTGGTAGAATCAAAAAAACAGGAAAGTCTGTGTCATTTTTATTTTTTTCTACATCATAAAAAACTTATAGAAAAATAACAATTTACCGTAATCTGATTGGGTAAAATTTATGTCCTCAAATTCGCTGTCGGTAACTGTTGACAGACATAGCTTGAATTATTCTTTTTTCAATTATACAACGCAATAATCCATTAATAAAAAGTATTTGACTCACCAGGATACCTCATGACCGGGTCTGACATGCTCCTGACTTGTCTTCTCTCCTCCAACTGACACTTTTCTCCCTCATGATGCACCAATTAGCAGACCAAAAGTTTTAGCAACAGCTGTTGGTCTCATTGGAAAACGGTGTGCATTTGTTGTTTGGGGGGTGCTTCTTCACCAGGATCAGATGGCTATCTTCTTAAAAACAAACACTGGTTGATTTTATTACCGGCTCTGTGCTTTCACTTACTGGTTATGCATGCTCTGCTGGGTCTGTGTAGATGGTTCCTTTTTAAATCATCAATTAGCACGCCAGAGTTTGACCACTTTGATTTTAACAACATCTGCAGGTCTCATAGAGTTTGACTACTTTGATTTTAACAACATATGCATGTCTCATTGGAAAAGGCTGTTGTTTAGGTCTGTGTGGCTGATGTCTTCTTTAAATCATTTTCACACACACACACACAACCCCCACACCACACACACACACACACACACACACACACACACACACACACACACACGCAACCCCCACCCACACACAGACAAACAGGTCTCCCCCCTGACACCTCTCCAACCTACATAAAGTTGCCTGACATTGAGGCGGCCCAGAGTCAGTCAGCAAAGAACCGGCAACCTTAGCCAAGAGCAAGTGACAGGAAATATATAATTCTACATAATCCCCTTTAGCAGTAGCTAATATAGCTCAATGCAGAACTGCTGGAAAGAACGCCCTTTATACAGATACATTCTAAAGACGTCACATTCTAAAGACACACAGCTGTGTCAAGCATCTGACATCGATGACACGGTCCGATTGCATCATTTCCTACCAAATTCGTCACGGACACAACCCCCCACACACCTGCGACCATCCATCACGTTTTACCGCCCATTTTTGACAGCTCGTGACCTTTGACCTCACACCCATCAATCAAACTCACATTCCTAAGTGACAGAAGCGGCCTGCTTTACTCTCTCACCTAGACGCAACTAATGTTAAACAAAGCAGTCCTTAAATAAAATGTTCAGTAGTTGTTTAAACTGTTAGGTTTTTATTCAACTTCATGGTAATTTTGGGTTAGTTTTTGCAAGGTGCATATCTCTGCCCTTTTTATAGCAACTATAGCCACTTTGTGAGGGGGGGTGGTATCACAAATAGTGGCATAAATGCATACCCTCTAAGGCATTGGCATCCTTTTTACGGGGATGTCTTTCGCAACCACCGCAGAACTGTTGTAATGCCTGACTTTAATTGAACAAATGTTTACAGCGGTTCCTGGTATTTGCTGATAATGAAGTTAAACTTGATTTTGTATCTGTCCTTGGTAAGGAACATTTTTGACAGCCAAAGTGGCTCTGGATTTATGGCATGGCGGCTCAAGAAAATACAGAGAAAGGTGAAACTTGTGTCCAAGGAACCGAAAACGCAGTCAGGGAGGTGGTGGTCCAAGACAGGAGAGGGAGCTACTTCAGATTGGTGGTCAGATGAATGAAGAGCGTTGTCAAGAGGCCATATCCTTGATGAACCACACAAGTGACAGAGAAATCATCCTGCAGAAGATGAAGGAGACCTTTGAGTATAGACAGCGCCTCATCCACAATCCTGATGAATCACACAATATACTCTCAGTATTTCCTAGGCTGCTGGACACTAAAGGGCTGGTAAGTATTGGCATTCTTTACTGTAACCACAATTTATACTTCAAAGCATAACGTGTGATCATCAGAAATGTTCTTTCATTTCTCTGTTGTTGCAGGTACCCCACGATTTTTATCCTCCTCTTTGGACCAGAAACGGCTGCTAAACTGCTTGAGAAGTGGCATACATCCTACAAAAGAAAGGTGATCAGAGAAGCAGAAAGCCTTACGACAGGCCCGGATTGGCTAATCGGGAGCACCGGGAAAATTCCCGGTGGGCCGGTCTGTTTTTTTGGCCGCGAGGGCCGTTGTTGTCATGGCACTGGGTCGAAATATGGATGCTGTCCCTATGGCTGCCTGCACTCACAGCAGCCCCACTCTTTTTATTCATTATTTTATCGCAGTCTCACTCTTTTTTTATTTAATATTTTCTCGCAGAGTGCAGCCTGCAGGTTAATGATGACGTGCTATACCCCCCCCCCCGACACGGCACCTTAAGTTGCTCAAAATAAAAAAGTCAGATAAAAATAGATAACAGGAAACGCAAAGGCGGCGCTGAAAAGGCCAGAATAAAAAAGAAGAAAGCTTTGGAAAGTGACGCGGCCAAATCTTCTAAGCTGAGCACATTTTTCCTCAAAACAACAAATGAAGACGACGAGGCCGGTAAGTAAGCTAACGTTAAGGTAGTTAGGAGCAGTGCAAGATGCTCGCGACCGTGCAAAACAACGTTGTCTGCAAACCACCGTTCATGTATCAACCGTTTTTCTTGTAGCTGTTCAGCAGCAGCCGCCTCTAGTCCGGTTTGCTGCTAACAGTGACGAGCAGCGAGGCCCGGTAACGTTACCGAGCTCCAGTCAGGAGCCCAACACACCAGAACCCTGCTCAATGAAACATGTCCTGAGATTATTATACATTAATAACAATGAATCATTAATGAAACTAACTTGACTTGATTTGAAAGCTTTGTAAAAAGGTGATATTTGTGGTGAGAAATAAATGTAAAACATTTAATTTTAGTGTCAGACACAGAGCCAGGTGTGAAGAGACTAATGTTCTCACTGTGAGACACAGGTAAGCTGCTGATGTACCATAATGTGTGAATAAGAAAACGTTATCACTGAAAAAAATGCTTTTCTTACTTAGTATCTTACTTGTTTCCAGTTCAGATATCTAAATATTCTTAATTCAAGATACATTTACTAGACAAGTGAAATGGCATAAGAAATGATGTCTTGTTTTCTGAAAAAAAAACTTAAAATTAAGTGATTTTGTTTTTTTCTTGTTGCTTAAAACAAGCTAAATCTTAAACAATTATTTTTGACAGATAATGTGCCTTGTTTTAAGCAAAAATCACTTAATTTTGAGGTGTTTTTTAATACTTGTTTAGTAAATGCATCTTGATGTAAGATTTTTTTTAGGTATTTGGACTGGAAACAAGACAAAAATACTACTTTGCAGTGATCACATTAGTTACAATATAACAACTTTCTATGCCCAGATGTTACTAGTGACCCATTACGTTTTTAATCAAACAATAGTGAATATACAAAGCCCACGATTGAAAGAGAATAAGATAAAAGTAATATGAATTAAAGGTCCCATGGCATGAAAATTTCACTTTATGAGGTTTTTGAACATTAATATGAGTTCCCCCAGCCTGCCTATGGTCCCCAATTGGCTTGAAATGGTGATAGGTGTAAACCGAGCCCTGGGTATCCTGCTCTGCCTTTGAGAAAAAGAAAGCTCAGATGATCCGTTCTGGAATCTCCTCTTTATGAGGTCATAAGGAGCAAGGTTACCTCCCCTTTCTCTGCTTTGCCCGCCCAGAGAATTTGGCCGACCCATGAGAGAGAGACATCATGGCTTTCAAACGAGCAAAGTGGCAGTTGGTCAAGGCCACACCCCCACCCTCCACCTTGCCCCCCTCTCTCCTCCGCAATAGCTACAGACACAGAAATGGCACGTCCTGAGTAAAGCTCATTGTGGGACTAGCTCTAGTGGCTGTAATTCTGCACCAAGGCTGAATTTTGGGAAAGAGACTTCAGATATAGTATTAGGGGACCACTAAGGTCTATATAAAAGCATCCAAAGAGCACCATGTCATAGGACCTTTAAGCCTTTAGTCGTGAACTAAAGTGGGCCGGTCTAAGGCATGAAACTCCAGGGCTGAAAATGAGTCCCAATCCGGCCCTGCCTTACGACCACCCCGGTTCTCCAGAGTTTGCTGAAGTCTGCCAGGAATCAGTGCAATGATGAATCCTTAGAGGGTCGCCCAAGTATTTAAAGGCCAAATTACATTTATTTATTTTTTAAATGCATTGAGTCATACAGCACTATAGTCACATAAACGATGGCTCGTTGGACCCAGAAAGCCTAAAGAGGTTCAGGGGCAGTATATTAAATGGTCTAGAAATCAAGTTTTAAAAAGGTGAAACTTGTGTTCAAATAAAACCCTGTCCATTTTTGCTTCTTACAGAGTGGGACAGTGATATGGCATCTTTTCTGCTGCTCCTGCATATCCTACCACCTCAGCCTACTAAAAGGAAAACACAGAAGATCAGCCCAGCTCAGGCCATGGACCATCTAGTCGTTTTTCACAAGGTATGTACACAGTATGTGATTTAAGTGGAAAACGTAGCACAGACTGAGGACAATTTTACGATGTAACTTTTTTTCGCAGTCATGCAGGAGCCTTGAAGAACACCTAGAGAACCAGGAGGGACATCGCCAGCCATACCTTCTTGCATCTGGAACCCACAAGCAGGCCATCAGCACTTACTACATTGTGATGGACAAGAAGCTCATCCCCTGCCTGGGAACCACATCTTTGGCAGCATTTGATGAACTCTTTAAAGTGCACTTCGTTTTCAGTGTAAGCTATGACAACGCTCTTAGCAACATGTACACATTCCTCCAGACAACTATCTACAGTATTGATGTTGAGACCACTAAAGAGTCCAAAGGTGAAAGAATTGAGAGTAAAGTTCATGAACAGGAGCTAAGAGCCAAGTTCTTAAACAATGTACTGTATAGGTGCAAAATGTCTTAGATCATTCTTCTTTTTTTTTTTGCATATATTATATTTTGTTCTTTGCGATCAAGAAGGATGTTCATTGCAGTTTAAAAGTTATGCAGGCTTTAGAAAGCACTTGAATAGTTGTCATAATATTGTTAAAATGGGTGCAAGTGGTATTAATATGCAAACACCACATCAGTCAGACTTAGGTGAACAGAGCTCACAAGAAGATGCCTCTGACATGGACCTAGATGTGATTCATCAACCTTCAACCTCTCATTTGTCAAAAGACCAGACAAAAGATATGTGTGCTTCGATTATAGCAAAGTTACAAGGTAGTGGTGTTGCCAACAGTGTTGTGCTTTCCGTTGTTGAAAACATGGAGGGGTATGTCTACGAAGTTCATGCAAATCTTAGAGAACAAGTGTTGGGTGCAGTGCCTGTTGATAATCCCAGTAGAAATGCAGTGGAAGAAGTCTTCAACAATACTTACAATCCATTTAGTGACTTAAACACAAACTTTAAATCGACAAACTATTTTAGCGAGAATTGGGGTGTTGTTGAACCGGAAGAAATTCACTTAGGAGTAAGATATGATTCAAAGAGGAACATAGTATCTGGAATATATGAGCAGGTACCAGTAAATGACACATGCATTTATATACCACTGTTAAAAACTTTAGAGTTCATTTTCAAGAATGAAGAAGTGTGTAGTCAACTTAATACATCTGCTGGTGTAGCTCACTTATATCAGGATTTCTGTGATGGAAAATACTACAGAAATCATCCATTGTATTCAAAATCAAAATGCTTTGCAAATACAAGTTTATTATGATGACTTTGAAACCTCAAATCCACTAGGGTCAAAACAAGGAATTCATAAGCTTGGATGTTTATATTTCACACTCCGTAATTTACCACCACTAAATTCATCCCTGATGAATATCCATCTCATTTCTTTGTTCCATTCTGTAGAAAAGGGTTCTTCCAATTTTACCCCGGCTCTAAAAGGCCAGAGTCTTTCAGATCCCTTCGGTCAGCTTCTAGGAAAGAATAGTCAGGATTCGTTCAGTTAAAATATAATATATCTTTAGTAAAATGATCAAATGATATTGCAAGAATACAATCATATGCATATGCTTCAAGACTTCACTCACCCTACCACCAACAAGTCTCTCCAGGTCTGACCCCGGACTTTGCATTTCCCTATTCTTTTATTCGTCTTTGGGTTCCTCCTTCCGTCCTTGCGTCTGGGTCGCCAATCGGTTAGATCACCCTCAGACTTTCTGTCTCCGAGAAGATAGTGAAGTTGCGCGCTAGCCTTGGGATCGCTCTCATTCTCTTCTTCTCTCATGGCCTAAATATTGTCTGTTACTTTTAGATATTTCATGCAAGTGCATTCTGTTCCAAATGTTTATCAAGTGTTTATCAGGAGCACTCTTGCTCCAGTAAATTTGAACACGTCATATCTTACACATGCCAGACAGGAGGAGACAGCGAGGCCATCCCAGGCTACATGACATTTTATCCTACAATTCCCAAGATGCAAAAAAATATGGCTTTGACAAAATACTTACTCCATTTGTAGAAGACCTAAAGCTACTAGAGAAAAATGGAATGAAAGTGTCGTTTTCTGAACAACCTCTCTATGGGACTATTGCACAAGTAACAGGCGACAATTTGGGTCTGAACTCGATTCTTGGTTATGTGAAATCCTCTGCACACTACTACTGCAGGATGTGTCTCATTGATAAAGCAGCCGCTCAAACAGTGTTTAGTGAAAATGATTCACGTGTGATGTTACGCACCAAATTAACCAATGAAGAGCATTACAATTATCTTGTCAAGAATCCGGGGGGAAATTCTTGTTTTGGGATCAAACGCAATAGCATACTGAATTCCTTGTCTTTCTTTAGTGTATCAGATAACTTTGTATTTGATATAATGCATGATATATTAGAAGGTGTAGCACAGTATGGAATTAAGTTGTTTGAATATTTAAATAAGGGCTTTGTTTCTAATGAAAACGTACTCCAACGTGTATATGCATTCAACTGTGGTTTCATGGATAAAAAGAATCGTCCAACACGCATAACATGTTGTGTACTGGCAGTGGTATTGGGCTTAATGCCAGTCAAACATTGTGCCTTATTCGTAACCTACCACTAATTATTGGTGATGTTGACCAGAAGGTGACGGACACTGGCATTTGTTGTTACTTTTGTTGCATATTGTTAACATTGTATTTTCCCCATGTATTACAGAGGGAATGACTGTATTTTTAAAACATCTTATTGAAGAGCACCACAGGCTATTTACAGATTTGTATCATCAAAATAATTTGATCCCGAAGCATCACTTCATGATCCATTATCCTGAATGTATACGCCAAATTGGTCCTTTTATTACATGTTTGGAGTATGAGGTATGAAGCCAAACACAAATTCTTTAAGTCCAGCATTAAGAACTTCAAGAACATAACTAAGTCCCTTGCGAAGAAACACCAAATGGCTGTTGCCTATCATTGGGAATCATTGTCTGGCAAAGGTATTGAGTCTGGCCCTGTCAAATCGAAGATACTTACTCCATTTGTAGAAGACCTAAAGCTACTAGAGAAAAATGGAATGAAAGTGTCGTTTTCTGAACAACCTCTCTATGGGACTATTGCACAAGTAACAGGCGACAATTTGGGTCTGAACTCGATTCTTGGTTATGTGAAATCCTCTGCACACTACTACTGCAGGATGTGTCTCATTGATAAAGCAGCCGCTCAAACAGTGTTTAGTGAAAATGACTCACGTGTGATGTTACGCACCAACACGTGCGTAACATCACAATGGTGATGTGATTTCAGAGCATTTTCAAATTGATGTCAAGTGAAGTAAGTGTCACAACTTGGGTTAAACATAATGGTATTGAATATCACACAGGGCTTGTTGGTACAGATTTTGTTGATGAGATGCCAGTATTCAATAAGATTGTTTGCATCTTTCTAAGAAATGAAGTCTATTTTTTGGTATCAGAAATGGAGAAATGGATATATTTGTAGAGCATTTTCATGTTGACGATGTGCATAATGTTTCAGTTGTTACACCTCAAGGCTTGAGATACTTTAAGCCCTTTGATATTCAAATGTCTTATGGTTCAGACTCATGTTTTTATGTTGTGCCAGACAGCTGTATTGTATAGGGCAAGCAGCAGTTATAAGCTACCTCATGTTTTGGGCAGAATTGTATTGTACAAGGTCATTGTACAGGATTTTCGAGTCAGACTTTTAAAGTAAAGCCCTTGTTAAATTAAAGATAACATATTTTTTCATTGAAGTAGTTTTGGAGTGATTTTTTTTTTATTAATGTATTTTACATATTAACTCTTAATAATAACACCAGTTGAGTGTACATTGACACTGTCAAGTGTTATCTGATCACTGGCACAGTGTTGACTACTTACTCCATGAGTGTCAATAATGAGTGCACTTTGAACACCAATCTAGTGTTCTTTTACTCAATTGTGGTGTTAATATATTACACTATAAGAGTTTGTTAGATAACACTGTCATAGTGTTATAATTTTTAACACTTTTACAGTGGTTCCCATATAAACCCTGGGAGAGTGTTAATTTTAACTCTGTTAAATTTGCGTTTTCAAATTTGCTGTGAAGGTTTTTAAAAGGAGTTCCACAGTATTGCAGGTGAATGATGTAAACCCTTTGAAATAAAAGATTATGGATTATAATTCTGTTAATGATGGTGCTGCAGCCTCAGAATGGGATTAGTAGGCCTAGGACATTTTCGTCCGCAGTGTTGCACCTAAATGAAATAGATTATAGGTTCAATACCATTTCACCAGTACTTTTAGGCTACACAGAAAAATATCCAGTGTAGTTTAGAGTTGTTTTTATGGTGTTAATTTTTCAGAGTTAAAAAGTGTTGATTTGAATGGCATCAACACTTGCAGGGTGAATCAGTGGTCGGAGTCAGCGTAATTACAGCGAGTTGACATAATTGACACTGGTGATGAGTTGATCTGATTTCCGGTTCTTGCACATCGTTTCCTTTTTGATTAATGGTGGACGACCACGAGGAGAGGAGAATTCAAACAGGTATAATATTTGATAACCACTTAAGTTTTTACCAGTTTTCATGTTTCATTTACGTTTCTCACAATTCAGAATAATATTAGTAGTACGTTTCTCAACATTGTCCGAGTGCTAACTTTATTTCCTTTCATGTACGACGACAGACCATCGATAGGATCTCGAGGCCGTTTTGCTAGTTCGCTGGCAAACTGAGGTAAGAGTTGCATAGTTTATTTTAGTTAGCAGTTTTGAACTTAAGTTTCCTTATATCTTAGAATCTGTGATAGATAACAGGATAAAGTCTGTGATTTAGCTTAACGTTAACTGTTTAATGAGGCAAATAACAGCATCCACATCCCCTTCTCGGGGCTCACGTTATTTGTGCTGCTAAAATAAGGCGTAGGCCTATTCAATATTTTAGTATAACTGAACGTTATTTGACTTTTTAAGTGAGCAGCAGTAACGCGCAAATCTTTATTTTTACGTGCACCTAAAACACGCAGCTTCGGATGGTCAATATTTTACAAGTATAGCATAGTCTATACCTACAGCGATTATACTTCTCTGCAATGTAAAAGGCAGCAGAGATAATTTATCCATTAATCAAGCAAGAAGCGTTTAGCTGAACTCTCTGCCAGTATGACTTAAGTTAACATGTGCTCATCATATGAGACGACATGCATACTTCATCTGCAATATGTAGGCTACTACAATTACATGATAGTAGATACGAATTAATTTTGCTCTAATTTCACTTTAATGTAACATTTGTGGGGTGCTCGCGGGAACTGTGTTCAGCAGTACAAAGAAATATATACAGGTTTGGAACAAGCGGAGTGTGTGTAAATGACATTTTCATTTTTGAGTGAATTAACCCTTCAGTCTAGTTCATGTAGCTCTTACCTAATGAGGTGAAGAACTGAAACAGGTTAGTTGAATAAGTGAGACATGCAACATGTGCAGAGCCGTTGGTCACGACCAGGATTGAAAATTGCTGGCATAATGTGACTGTTTAAATGTACCTTTTAGAATCTCTAACTGATTGCTTGCATTATATTGACCTACAGCTCTCGAATTTCCATGTACAACTCTTTGTTCTAATGAAGTAAGTCAGTCACATAGCTTGGTTTGGCTGAGGGTGAATCAGCAAAACTTCTACGTTGTTGTGGACAAGCGCCTTATCCCTTGCTCTGGAACCAGCTCCTTAAGTGCCTTTGATGAACTTTTCAAAGTTCACTATGTCTTCAACTTGTCCTACGAGGAAACCCTGGTCAACTTCTTTACCTTACTGCAGACCACAGTTTACAACATAGACGTTGGTCTTTCAAGTGAGTCTCCCAGAGTAAGGGAACTGCGTGCAAAGCTTTTAAATTAGTTTAAATGTTAAAGTGTTTCCTCTGTAAAAGTTTGCATGCAAACAGCCACTCTTTGATAGCTCATTTAAGAGTCACACACAGTTTGTATCCTTTGCTTAAGTTTAAGTTGTTGTGTGCGCAGAGTGGCTGTAGTCGGCAGCTTTGCTCATATTCTGGGTTTCGAAAGCATTTGAACAGTTTTCATGCTGTTGATGGCAGTCCCGCTTTTGATTTGTCATCAGGTGAACAGTCATCTCAAAATGTTTATAATAATCAACCAGGTTCTTTGTTTGTTGGAGAAAGTGATCCCCAAGTTGCTTTTCCAGGAGAGAGACGGCAGATATATGTGCCTCAATTGTAGCCAAATTACAGTGCAGTGGAGTAGCCAATAGCTTGGTATCATCAGTTGTTTCAGACCTTGAGGACCTCACTACAGAAATGCATACCCAAACTTGTCAAGATGTGATTTCTGTCATTCCTCCTAATAACCCTGTCAGATCAGCTGTCGAAGAAAGTTTAGCTCATTTTGAGAGTCCCTTTTCCATGTTTAACACCGAAACTAAAATAACTATTTCAATGACAAATGGGGTGTTGTGGAGCCAGTTGAAATTGTGCTTGGCATGAGATACGACATGAGGAGAAACAAAAAAACTGGATGTTATGATCAGGTCCCAGTAAAAGATACATATGTGTATGTCCTAATTTTGGAAACTTTAAAATTTATGTGTCAAAATGTAGATGTATGTACTCTGCTGACAGAATTTACAGGAAGGCAGAAATCACATTTTGAGGACTTTTGTGATGGAAGTTACTTCCAGAGTCATCCATTATTCTCAAAACATCCCAGTGCTTTACAAATTCAGGTGTACTACGATGAATTTGAAACCGCAAACCCTCTTGGTTCTAAACGTGGAGTACACAAGGTTGGTGCTCTTTATTTTGTGCTTCGAAATCTACCTCCCAAATTTAATTCAAGACTGATGAATATCCATTTGATTGCTCTATTTCATGCGCAAGATGTAAAAAAGTATGGATTTGACCCCATCCTGGAACCGTTGATTTGTGACATAAAGATTCTAGAGACAGATGGAATTGAACTACCCATATCAACGAGTAGAGTTTATGGCACAATATGTCAAGTAATTGGAGACAACTTGGGGATGCACTCAATACTTGGGTTCACAGAATCATTTAGTGGACATTACTCCTGTCGTCTATGTTTAACTGAAAAGGCTGATATCCAGTTAGTTTACAATGAGGATGATGTTAGAGTTATTTTGCGTGATCGTTCAATTTATGAACAGCACTGCAGTGAGTTAGAATCTGACCCTCAACTCAAGTCAACACATGGCCTCAAAAGAACTCGACACTCAAAAGTCTCCAGTATTTTCATGTGTGCCACAACTACTCTCTAGATGTGATGCATGATCTCCTAGAAGGAGTTGTGCAATTTGAAATGAAACTACTGTTTGAGTATCTTTCGGAAAATGTTGTTACACGCAGTGAATTGCTCTACAGAATATATTCATATGATTATGGATATTTGGAGAGAAAAAATCGTCCCACAAAGGTTAATCTAGAGCACAGTGGAAATAGCATAGGGCTCAATTCTATCCAGTCACTCTGTCTTGTCAGAAACATTCCGTTGCTGTTTGGTGATATCGTAGGGATAGGTGATAAAAATTGGCATTTGCTCCTGCTCTTACTTCAAATTCTAAA
The DNA here is from genome assembly GCA_023631565.1 of Gymnocephalus cernua. Classification (NCBI taxonomy): domain Eukaryota; kingdom Metazoa; phylum Chordata; class Actinopteri; order Perciformes; family Percidae; genus Gymnocephalus; species Gymnocephalus cernua. The sequence goes on along the minus strand of CM042446.1, from coordinate 14,004,212 downwards.
TCTGGTGTTTTCCCCTTGTATTTCTCAAGGCATGACTGTCCTCCTGAAGCATTTAACAATTGAGCACCATGAGTTATTTAAAGAGTTGTATCCACAAAATAACTTGCTGCCCAAACACCATTTTATGGTGCATTATCCAGCCTGTATTCGCAAAATTGGACCGTTAGTCCACATGTGGAGCATGAGGTTCGAGGCTAAGCATAAAGTTTTTAAGAATACACTAAAGAATTTCAAAAACATCACCAAGTCTCTGGCAAAAAGTCATCAGATAGGCTATCTTTGGGAAACAACACCATTCAGTCAAGTTGAGTGTGGACCAATGAAAACATTTTGTTGGAATGATGTTGAAAATGGTGAAAAGTTGGCAGGAATGCTACAGAATGGACAGAATATAGACCAGACCTCATTGTATGCAATGAAATTGAGAATGAAATTCCTGTTTTCAGTCAGATTCGAAAAATACTCTTCATTGACAGCACTGTGTATTTTATTGTCGACAAACTTTTCACAGAAACATTTTCAGAACATCATCATGCATTTAGAGAGATACTGTGAGTTGGGTGAACTTGTAAAAGCCAACAGCTTGAAGTTCTACAGCCTTTTGATCTGCAGTGTACATATGGGTCAGATGATGGGGAGTATATGTACCTTCCTTTGTGTTGGTGTAATTTTTTCATCTGTGTTGTTGAAAATAAAATTTCAAACTGATACAGCGTTTTGACTTATTTAACTGAATGCACATTGCACACATGTATTTTTAGTCAAAATACCAATTACACTTAATTACCTTAATCAGGGTTTGTATGAGCACTATAAGTGCGGAAGTAAATCTCTTGGTGTTGAGATATTGACACACCTAGTGTAATTTCAACACTAACTTGGTTTAAATGAAGGGGGTGAAACACCAATGGTGTTAACGGTGAACACTTACAGTGTTGTTTTTACACTAAGCAAGTGTAAAAAAAGTAACTATAGTAACTAACTATTTAGTGTGGACCTATATAAACCCCGAAAAAGTGTTAATTTTAACACTGTGAGTGTTGATTTAACACTTTCAAATTTGCTGTGTATACTTATGATTAAATATGATATACACTATATTGGAATATACGCATTTATTTTAGCAATTTTCTCCCACACACAGCAGCCGCTGTGTTGCTTTTTAAACTCGCTGTATGTGCGTATGAGTATTTCCGCTGACCCGTTTGTGGTTGTTGCCATGGTGAATCGTAGAATCATGGCTCCATTCATGCTGCCTTTTTATTGTGGTGGTGAACCTACTCTGAGTTGATTGAACCAACTCATATCAGCTGTTCAGAAACCGAAAACTCAGTTTCCCATCTCAGGGTAAATCAACTCAGACATCAAGGTTAGACTCAGAGTTTGTTAAACCTTCTACCTGAAATAGGGCCCTGCTCCCGACCAGGTTAGGTTCATAGGCTCAGTTACCATAGTAACTGACTCTGAGGTTAAGTTACCTCTCTTTCTGAAACAGAAAACCCAGAGTTTCCCTCATCTCAGGCTTAACAAACTCAGTTTCCACTAATCCTCCTGAAACGGACCTCTGAAGTTTTTCCATGTGTATTTCTGTGTTCCTGATTTCTCTGGATTACTTTTTTCTACTTACCAGTTTGTAAGTCTCTTTGTGTTTTCATGAAATTATTATTTATTTTCTGTCGTCTTTTTGTTGTCTTTTTGTTGTCGTTTTTGTCGTCTTTTTTGTCGTCTTTTTGTTGTCTTATTGTCTTTTTCTTGTATTTTCTTTTTTGTCATCTTTGTTTTTTGTCATTTATGTTGTCTTTTTGTCATCTGTTTTTGTCTTTTTTTATCGTCTTCGTTGTCTTTTTTGTTGTCTGTCGTCTTTTTGTTGTCTTTTTTGTTGTGTTTTTGTCGACTTTTTGTTGCCTTTTTTGTCGCCTTTGTGTTGTCTTTTTTGTCTTCTTTTTGTTGTCTTTTTATCAGCTTTTTGTTGTCGTTTTTGCCATCTTTTTTTCATCTTGTCGTCTCTTTTTTTTGTCTTTTTGTTTTTTTGTCGTTTTTGTTGTCTTTTTAGCTGTCTTTTTTGTGGTCTTTTTATTGTCTTTTTAGTTGTCTTTTTTGTCTTTTTGTTGTCTTTTTAGTTGTCTATTTGTTGTCGTTTTTGTCATCATTTTGTCGTCCTGTTTGTCGTCTTTTTGTTGTCTTTTTTGTTGTGTTTTTGTCGACTTTTTATTGTCTTTTGTCGTCTTTTGTTGTGTTTTTGTTGTCATTTTATCTTCTTTTTGTTGTCTTTTTATCGGCTTTTTGTTGTCGTTTTTGCCATCTTTTTTCATCTAGTTGTCGTCTTTTTTTGTCTTTTTGTCGTTTTTGTTGTCTTTTTGTTGTCCTGTTTGTCGTCTTTTTATTGGTTTTTGTTATTTTTCTTTTTTGTTTTTTTTGTTGTCTTTTTGTCATCTTTTCTATTGTTTTTCTTATCGTCTTTGTCTTTTTTGTTGTCATGTTTGTTGTCTTTTTGTCATCTTTTTTGTTGTCTTTTTTGTTGTCTGACGTCTTTTTGTCGTCTTTTGTTGTTTTTTGTTGTCTTTTTTGTTGTGTTTTTGTCGTCTTTTTTGTTGTCTTTTTGTTGTCTTTTTTGTTTTTTTGTCATTTATGTTGTCTTTTTGTCATCTGTTTTTGTCTTTTTTGTTGTCTGACGTCTTTTTGTCATCTTTTTTTGTTTTTTGTTGTCTTTTTTGTTGTGTATTTGTCAACTTTTTGTTGTCTTTTTATTGTCTTTTTGTTGTCTTTTTGTTGCCTTTTTTGTCGCCTTTGTGTTGTCTTTTTTGTCTTTTTTTGTTGTCTTTTTATCAGCTTTTTTGTCGTTTTTGCCATCTTTTTTTCATCTTGTCTTTTTTTTTGTCTTTTTTGTTGTCCTTTTAGTGATAATTATGTTGTGTTTTTGATCTATTTGTTGTCTTTTTGTTGTCTTTTTTGTCTTTTTGTCGTCCTGTTTGTTGTCTTTTTGTTGGTTTTTGTTATTTTTCTTTTTGGGTCTTTTTGTTGTGTTTTTTGTAGTCTTTTTTATTGTCTTTCTTATGGTCTTTGTCTTTTTTGCTGTCATGTTTGTTGTCTTTTTGTTGTCTTTTGTCATCTGTTTTTGTCTTTTTTATCCTCTTTGTTGTCTTTTTTGTTGTCTGATGTCTTTTTGTTTTTTTTGTTGTCTTTTTGTTGTGTTAGTATTGTCTTTTTGTCGTCTTTGTGTTGTTTTTTTGTCTTTTTGTTGTCTTTTTTGTCTTTTTGTTGTCTTTTTGTTGCCTTCTTTGTCGCCTTTTTGTTGTCTTTTTTGTCTTCTTTTTGTTGTCATTTTTGCCATCTTTTTTCATCTAGTTGTCATCTTTTTTTGTCTTTTTGTTTTGTTGTCGTTTTTGTTGTCTTTTTGTTGTCTTTTTTGTCATCTTTTTGTCGTCCTGTTTGTCGTCTTTTTGTTATTTTTCTTTTTGGGTCTTTTTGATGTCTTTTTTGTAGTCTTTTTGTCATCTTTTTTATTGTCTTTCTTATCTTTGTCTTTTTTGTTGTCATGTTTGTTGTCTTTTTTATCATCTTCATTGTCTTTTTTGTTGTCTGACGTCTTTTTGTCGTCTTTTGTTGTTTTTTGTTGTCTTTTTGTTGCCTTTTTTGTCGCCTTTGTGTTGTCTTTTTTGCCTTTTTTTGTTGTCTTTTTATCGGCTTTTTTGTCGTTTTTGCCATCTTTTTTTCATCTTGTCTTTTTGTTGTCTTTTTTGTTGTCCTTTTAGTGATAATTGTGTTGTCTTTTTGTTGTCTTTTTGATCTATTTGTTGTCTTTTTGTTGTCTTTTTTGTCTTTTTGTTGTCTTTTTGTCGTCCTGTTTGTCGTCTTTTTGTTGGTTTTTGTTATTTTTCTTTTTGGGTATTTTTGTTGTGTTTTTTGTAGTCTTTTTTATTGTCTTTCTTATGGTCTCTCTTTTTTGCTGTCATGTTTGTTGTCTTGTTGTCATCTTTTTTGTTGTCTGACGTCTTTTTGTCGTCTTTTGTTGTTTTTTGTTGTCTTTTTTGTTGTGTTTTTGTCGACTTTTTGTTGTCTTTTTGTCATCTTTTTTTTTTTTTCATTTTTTGTCTTTTTGTTGTCTTTTTTGCTGTCTCATTTGTTGCCTTTTTATTGTATTTTTCATGTATTTTTTGTCATTGTTTTGTCTTTTTGTTTTTTTGTCGTTTTTGTTGTCTTTTTGTTGTCTTTTTTGTCATCTTTTTGTCGTCCTGTTTGTCGTCTTTTTGTTGTCTTTTTTGTTGTGTTTTTGTCGACTTTTTGTTGTCTTTTGTCGTTTTTGTTGTCTTTTTGTTGTCTTTTTGTTGTCTTTTTGTCGTCCTGTTTGTCGTCTTTTTATTGTTTTTTGTTATTTTTCTTTTTTGGTTTTTTTGTTGTCTTTTTGTCATCTTTTCTATTGTTTTTCTTATCGTCTTTGTCTTTTTTGTTGTCATGTTTGTTGTCTTTTTGTCGTCTTTTTTGTTGTCTTTTTTGTTGTCTTTTTTGTTGTCTTTTTTGTTGTCTTTTTTGTTTTTTTGTCATTTATGTTGTCTTTTTGTCATCTATTTTTGTCTTTTTTATCATCTTCATTGTCTTTTTGTTGTCTGTCGTCTTTTTGTCGTCTTTTGTTGTTTTTTGTTGTCTTTTGTTGTCTTTTTTGTTGTTTTTTTGTCGACTTTTTGTTGTCTTTTTATTGTCTTTTTATTGTCTTTTTGTTGCCTTTTTTGTCACCTTTGTGTTGTCTTTTTTTGTTGTCTTTTTATCGGCTTTTTTGTCGTTTTTGCCATCTTTTTTTCATCTTGTCTTTTTGTTGTCTTTTTTGTTGTCCTTTTAGTGATAATTATGTTGTCTTTTTGTTGTCTTTTTGATCTATTTGTTGTCTTTTTGTTGTCTTTTTGTTGTCTTTTTTGTCTTTTTGTCGTCCTGTTTGTCGTCTTTTTGTTGGTTTTTGTTATTTTTCTTTTTGGGTCTTTTTGTTGTGTTTTTTGTAGTCTTTTTTATTGTCTTTCTTATGGTCTTTGTCTTTTTTGCTGTCATGTTTGTTGTCTTTTTGTCATCTTTTTTGTTGTCTTTTTTGTTGTCTGACGTCTTTTTGTCGTCTTTTGTTGTTTTTTGTTGTCTTTTTTGTTGTGTTTTTGTCGACTTTTTGTTGTCTTTTTTGTTGTCTTTTTGTTGTCTTTTTAGTTTTTTTGTCATTTATGTTGTCTTTTTGTCATCTGTTTTTGTCTTTTTTGTTGTCTGACGTCTTTTTGTCGTCTTTTTTTGTTTTTTGTTGTCTTTTTTGTTTTGTTTTTGTCAATTTTTTGTTGTCTTTTTATTGTCTTTTTGTTGTCTTTTTGTTGCCTTTTTTGTCGCCTTTGTGTTGTCTTTTTTGTCTTTTTTTGTTGTCTTTTTATCAGCTTTTTTGTCGTTTTTGCCATCTTTTTTTCATCTTGTCTTTTTTTTGTCTTTTTTGTTGTCCTTTTAGTGATAATTATGTTGTCTTTTTGATCTATTTGTTGTCTTTTTGTTGTCTTTTTTGTCTTTTTGTCGTCCTGTTTGTCGTCTTTTTGTTGGTTTTTGTTATTTTTCTTTTTGGGTCTTTTTGTTGTGTTTTTTGTAGTCTTTTTTATTGTCTTTCTTATTGTCTTTCTCTTTTTTGTTGTCATGTTTGTTGTCTTTTTGTCGTCTTTTTTGTTGTCTTTTTTGTTGTCTTTTTTGTTTTTTGTCATTTATGTTGTCTTTTCGTCGTCTGTTGTTGTCTTTTTTATCGTCTTCGTTGTCTGTCGTCTTTTTGTTGTCTTTTTTGTTGTGTTTTTGTCGACTTTTTGTTGTCTTTTGTCGTCTTTTGTTGTGTTTTTGTTGTCATTTTGTTGTCTTTTTATTGTCTTTTTGTTGTCTTTTTGTTGTCTTTTTTGTCTTTTTGTTGTCTTTTTAGTCATTTATTTGTTGTCTTTTTTGTCATCTTTTTCTCGTCCTGTTTGTCGTCTTTTTGTTGGTTTTTGTTATTTTTCTTTTTTGGTCTTTTTGTAGTCTTTTTGTCATCTTTTTCATTGTCTTTCTTATCGTCTTTCTCTTTTTTGTTGTCATGTTTGTTGTCTTTTTGTCGTCTTTTTTGTTGTCTTTTTTGTTGTCTTTTTTGTTTTTTGTCATTTATGTTGTCTTTTTGTCATCTGTTTTTGTCTTTTTTATCGTCTTCATTGTCTTTTTGGTTGTCTGACGTCTTCTTGTCTTTGTCGTCTTTTGCTGTTTTATTTTGTCTTTTTGTTGTCTTTTTGTTGTGTTTTTGTTGTGTTTATTGTGTTTTTGTTATTTTTTGTTGTCTTTTTGTCATCTTTTTGTTGTTTTTTGTTATTTTTTGTCTTTTTGTTGTCTTTTTGTTGTCTTTTTGTTGTCTTTTTGTTGTCTTTTTGTTGCCTTCTTTGTCGCCTTTTTGTTGTTTTTTGTTTTTTTTTGTCTTTTTGTTGTCTTTTTTGTCTTTTTGTTGTCTTTTTGTTGCCTTCTTTGTCGCCTTTTTGTTGTTTTTTTGTCTTCTTTTTGTTGTCTTTTTATCGGCTTTTTGTTGTCATTTTTGCCATCTTTTTTCATCTAGTTGTCATCTTTTTTTGTCTTTTTGTTTTGTTGTCGTTTTTGTTGTCTTTTTTGTCATCTTTTTGTCGTCCTGTTTGTCGTCTTTTTGTTATTTTTCTTTTTGGGTCTTTTTGTTGTCTTTTTTGTAGTCTTTTTGTCATCTTTTTATTGTCTTTTTTATCTTTGTCTTTTTTGTTGTCATGTTTGTTGTCTTTTGTCATCTTTTTTGTTGTCTTTTTTGTTTTTTGTCATTTATGTTGTCTTTCTGTCATCTGTTTTTGTCTTTTTTATCATCTTCATTGTCTTTTTTGTTGTCTGACGTCTTTTTGTCGTCTTTTGTTGTTTTTTGTTGTCTTTTTATTGTCTTTTTGTTGTCTTTTTGTCGCCTTTGTGTTGTCTTTTTTGTCTTTTTTTGTTGTCTTTTTATCGGCTTTTTTGTCGTTTTTGCCATCTTTTTTTCATCTTGTCTTTTTGTTGTCTTTTTTGTTGTCCTTTTAGTGATAATTATGTTGTCTTTTTGTTGTCTTTTTGATCTATTTGTTGTCTTTTTGTTGTCTTTTTGCTGTCTTCTTTGTCTTTTTGTCGTCCTGTTTGTCGTCTTTTTGTTGGTTTTTGTTATTTTTCTTTTTGGGTCTTTTTGTTGTGTTTTTTGTAGTCTTTTTTATTGTCTTTCTTATGGTCTTTGTCTTTTTTGCTGTCATGTTTGTTGTCTTTTTGTTGTCTTTTGTCATCTGTTTTTGTCTTTTTTATCCTCTTCGTTGTCTTTTTTGTTGTCTGATGTCTTTTTGTTCTTTTTTGTTGTCTTTTTGTTGTGTTATTATTGTCTTTTTGTCGTCTTTTTGTTGTTTTTTTGTCTTTTTGTTGTCTTTTTTGTCTTTTTGTTGTCTTTTTGTTGCCTTCTTTGTCGCCTTTTTGTTGTCTTTTTTGTCTTCTTTTTGTTGTCATTTTTGCCATCTTTTTTCATCTAGTTGTCATCTTTTTTTGTCTTTTAGTTTTGTTGTCGTTTTTGTTGTCTTTTTTGTCATCTTTTTGTCGTCCTGTTTGTCGTCTTTTTGTTATTTTTCTTTTTGGGTCTTTTTGTTGTCTTTTTTGTAGTCTTTTTGTCATCTTTTTTATTGTCTTTCTTATCTTTGTCTTTTTTGTTGTCATGTTTGTTGTCTTTTTTATCATCTTCATTGTCTTTTTTGTTGTCTGACGTCTTTTTGTCGTCTTTTGTTGTTTTTTGTTGTCTTTTTGTTGCCTTTTTTGTCGCCTTTGTGTTGTCTTTTTTGTCTTTTTGTTGTCTTTTTGTCGTCCTGTTTGTCGTCTTTTTGTTGGTTTTTGTTATTTTTCTTTTTGGGTATTTTTGTTGTGTTTTTTGTAGTCTTTTTTATTGTCTTTCTTATGGTCTTTCTCTTTTTTGCTGTCATGTTTGTTGTCTTGTTGTCATCTTTTTTGTTGTCTGACGTCTTTTTGTCGTCTTTTGTTGTTTTTTGTTGTCTTTTTTGTTGTGTTTTTGTCGACATTTTGTTGTCTTTTTGTCATCTTTTTTTTTTTTTTTCATTTTTTGTCTTTTTGTTGTCTTTTTTGCTGTCTCATTTGTTGCCTTTTTATTGTATTTTTCATGTATTTTTTGTCATTGTTTTGTCTTTTTGTTTTTTGTCGTTTTTGTTGTCTTTTTGTTATCTTTTTTGTCATCTTTTTGTCGTCCTGTTTGTCGTCTTTTTGTTGTCTTTTTTGTTGTGTTTTTGTCGACTTTTTGTTGTCTTTTGTCGTTTTTGTTGTCTTTTTGTTGTCTTTTTGTCGTCCTGTTTGTCGTCTTTTTATTGGTTTTTGTTATTTTTCTTTTTTGGTTTTTTTGTTGTCTTTTTGTCATCTTTTCTATTGTTTTTCTTATCGTCTTTGTCTTTTTTGTTGTCATGTTTGTTGTCTTTTTGTCGTCTTTTTTGTTGTCTTTTTTGTTGTCTTTTTTGTTGTCTTTTTTGTTTTTTTGTCATTTATGTTGTCTTTTTGTCATCTATTTTTGTCTTTTTTATCATCTTCATTGTCTTTTTGTTGCCTGACGTCTTTTTGTCGTCTTTTGTTGTTTTTTGTTGTCTTTTGTTGTCTTTTTTGTTGTTTTTTTGTCGACTTTTTGTTGTCTTTTTATTGCCTTTTTTGTCGCCTTTGTGTTGTCTTTTTTTGTTGTCTTTTTATCGGCTTTTTTGTCGTTTTTGCCATCTTTTTTTCATCTTGTCTTTTTGTTGTCTTTTTTGTTGTCCTTTTAGTGATAATTATGTTGTCTTTTTGATCTATTTGTTGTCTTTTTGTTGTCTTTTTGTTGTCTTTTTTGTCTTTTTGTCGTCCTGTTTGTCGTCTTTTTGTTGGTTTTTGTTATTTTTCTTTTTGGGTCTTTTTGTTGTGGTGACTCATCGCTGACGTGGGTGCTGACGTTGACGGTAAGCGTATTGCCTCATTTCCGGTGTTTCCGTGTTGTGCTATGGTCGCTTGTTTGCTGCTCAAACAAAACTTAGCTACTCAACTCTGCTTTATTGTCTAATTTAGCGGCTATTTGCCTGGATTACATTAATTTAAAACAAACCATGCTTGCTTAGAGCCCGCATCAACGGGGCATAAGCATAGCTAAACTCAATTTGTTTAATTTAGCGGTTATTTGCCTGGATTGCACTTAAACTGGCTAGCTAGGCCTACACTTGCTTGCTTAGAGCCCGCATCAACGGGGCATAAGCATAGCATCTGTTTAATCTAACGGGTATTTTTCTCAAATTGCATTTGGACTACACCAGTTGCACTCAAGCACGTATCTGTAGCTATCTTCCCTTACAGCGACTGCCTCGCTGATCTCACGATTAAAACGCTGTTAGCTACTTTAGCTTAGCCATTAGCAATGGCCAATTCCTCTCCATCTCCTGCTCTCTCTTGCTCTGTGTGTCAAATGTTCAGCTATTCATCTGCCTCCTTCAGTGATAATGACACTTGTAATAAATGTAGTTTATTCGCTGTTCTGGAGGCGAGGCTTAGTGAGTTTGAAGCACGGCTCCACACTATGGAATCAAAGTCGTATGTTTCCGTAGCTAGCCAGCTTAGCGTAGCTGGTGCGGGGCAACATGTAGCTTCTGCTAGCAGTCCGCCGGCAGACCCAAAGCAGTCGGGCGGGTGGGTGACTGTCCGAAGGAAGCATAGCACTAACTGTAATCCGGGGGGTGCACATAGCAGTGGTCACTCCAAATCGGGGCATCCTCAACTTTCTAACCGGTTCTCCCCACTCAGTGATACAACCGCTGAGAAGCCAATTCTGGTTATTGGCAGTTCTATACTGAGAAACGTTAGGATGTCGGCTCCAGAGGCCGCGGTCGTGTGCGTCCCTGGGGCCAGAGCGGGCGATATAGAATCTAATCTAAAGCTGCTGGCTAAAAATAAAAATAAAAATAACAGTAAATACAGTAAGATCATACTCCACGTAGGTGGCAATGATACCCGATTATGTAAATCGGAGATCACTAAAATTAATGTTGAGTCACTTTGTGCATATGCAAAGACTATGTCGGACTCAGTAGTTTTCTCTGGACCCCTGCCAAACCTGATCAGCGATGAAAAATACAGCCGCATGTCATCCTTCAACCGCTGGTTGAAGGAATGGTGCCCAGCTAATGATGTGGGCTACGTAGATAACTGGAAGGCGTTCTGGGGAAAGCCTAGTCTGATTAAGAGGGATGGCATTCATCCCACTTGGGATGGAGCCGCTCTCATATCAAAAAATCTGACCGAGTTTATTAGCGGTCGTAAACCATGACAACCCAAGTTAGACATCAGTAATCAGAGGTGCAGTGCAACGTGCTCCTTTGTGCCTCCGTTAGAGCAGCCGCCCTCTCATAGCCTAATAACCACGGTGTTTGTCCCCCGACTTAGATCGGTTAAATCAAAGGTTAACAAAAGAGGAGCTATACTTAACAACCTAATTGGAATTAAAACAACATCTGCAATGATGGAACAGAATAGGAAAATCAGATGTGGACTATTAAATATTAGATCTTTGTCTTCTAAAGCAGTATTAATAAATGAATTGATATCAGATAATCAAATTGATCTATTCTGTCTTACCGAAACCTGGCTGTGCAATGAAGAATATGTTAGTTTAAATGAAGCCACTCCTCCCAGCCATAATAATACTCAAATTCCTAGAGGATCAGGCCGAGGAGGGGGAGTTGCAGCGATATTTGATTCAAGCCTGTTAATTAATCCTAAACCTAAACTAAATTATAACTCGTTTGAAAGCCTAGTTCTTAATCTTCAACATCCAACATGGAAAACTGTACAGCCAATTATATTTGTTGTTGTTTACCGAGCTCCAGGTCCGTATTCAGAATTTTTATCTGAATTCTCAGAGTTTTTATCATGTTTAGTCCTAAAATCAGACAAAGTACTTATTGTAGGTGATTTTAATATTCACATGGACATTGACAACGACAGCCTTAGTATTGCTTTCAACTCACTATTAGATTCAATTGGTTTCAGTCAGAGTGTGCATAAGGCCACTCACTGTTTTAACCACACCCTCGACCTTGTGCTGGCATACGGCATCGAAATTGAAGATTTAATTGTATTTCCGCAGAATCGTTTATTATCAGACCATTTTTTAATAACTTTTGAATTCTTACTACCCGACTATATGAAATTAGATAAAAGCTTCTACACTAGATGCCTATCTGACAGTGCTATAGCTAAATTTAAGGAAGATATTCCAACAGCATTTAACTCAATGTCATGCTTTAATATAACAGAGGACCTTTTTGTTAACTTCAGTCCTTCCCAAATTGATAATTTTGTAGACAGTGCTACGGCCTGCCTACGGACGACTTTAGACTCTGTTGCTCCCCTCAAAAAGAAGACGAGGAAGCAAAGGAAACTAGCACCTTGGTATAACTCCCAAACTCGCAAACTAAAACAAATCTCGCGAAAACTGGAAAGTAAATGGCGTTCCACCAAACTGGAAGAATCTCGTTTAGATTGGCAAGACAGTCTGAAAACCTATAGGAAGGCCCTCAGAAATGCCAGATCAGACTATTACTCATCAATAATAGAAGAAAATAAGAACAACCCAAGGTTTCTTTTCAGCACTGTAGCCAGGCTGACAGACAGTCACAGCTCTACTGAGCCATCTATTCCTATAGCTCTGAGTAGTGACGACTTCATGAGCTTCTTTGATGATAAAATTATAACAATTAGAGATAAAATTAATCACCTCTTGCCCTCAACTTCTAACAGTTCACTTTCAAATGCAGGACTGCTAAAAGGAACAACAAGACCTGACATATACTTAGACTGCTTTTACCCTATAAACCTTCAACAATTAATGCTAAGAGTCTCTTCAGCTAAGCCATCTACCTGTCTCTTAGACCCCATCCCAACGAGGTTACTTAAAGAAGCGCTACCACTGGTTAACATTTCATTATTAGATATGATTAATATGTCCTTATTAACAGGTTATGTACCACAGTCATTTAAAGTAGCTGTGATTAAACCTATTCTGAAAAAACCCACCCTCGATCCTGAGGTCTTGGCTAACTATAGACCAATATCTAATCTTCCCTTCCTCTCCAAAATCCTTGAGAAGGTAGTTGCTAATCAGTTATGTGATTTCCTACATAGCAATAGTGTATTTGAGGACTTTCAGTCAGGATTTAGAAAGCATCATAGCACAGAGACGGCACTGGTGAAAATTACTAACGACCTTCTAATTGCTTCAGACAAAGGACTTGTTTCCATACTTGTCTTACTAGATCTTAGTGCTGCCTTTGACACTATTGACCATACCATCCTGTTACAGAGACTGGAACACTTAGCTGGTATTACAGGAATTGCACTGAGCTGGTTTAAGTCCTATTTCTCTGATCGATCTCAATTTGTTAATGTTAATGACAAATCCTCCAAGTACGCTAAAGTTAACCATGGCGTTCCACAAGGCTCAGTGCTTGGACCAATTCTATTCTCCTTATATATGCTTCCTCTAGGTAATATTATTAGGAAACACTCAATAAACTTTCACTGTTATGCAGATGACACCCAATTATACTTATCAATCAAACCAGATGAAATCAGTCAATTAGCTAAACTTCAAGCATGTATTACAGATATAAAATCATGGATGACCTACAACTTTCTGATGCTAAACTCAAGCAAAACTGAGGTGATTGTGCTGGGTACTAAACACCTCCGATCCTCAATATCCAAAGATATAGCTACCTTGGATGGTATTGCCCTGGCCTCCAGCACTACTGTCAGAAATCTAGGAGTTATTTTTGACCAGGATATATCCTTTAATGCCCACTTAAAACAAACCTCAAGAACAGCTTTTTTTCATCTTCGTAACATTGCCAAAATAAGGAACATCCTGTCTCAGAATGATGCTGAAAAACTAGTCCATGCCTTCGTTACTTCCAGGCTGGACTATTGTAATTCCTTACTATCAGGATGCTCAAACAAGTCACTTAAGACTCTCCAGCTGATCCAGAATGCTGCAGCTCGTGTACTGACAAGAACTAAGAAAAGAGATCATATTACTCCCGTATTAGCTTCTCTGCATTGGCTCCCTGTAAAATCCAGGATTGAATTTAAAATCCTCCTCCTGACCTACAAAGCTCTAAATGGTCAAGCACCATCGTATCTCAAAGAGCTCATAGTACCTTACTGTCCCACTAGAGCACTGCGCTCCCAGAATGCTGAGTTACTAGTGGTTCCTAGAGTCTCTAAAAGTAGAATGGGAGCCAGAGCCTTTAGCTATCAGGCTCCACTCCTGTGGAACCAGCTCCCAGTCTGGGTCCGGGAGGCAGATACTGTCACCACATTTAAGAGTAAACTTAAAACTCTCCTCTTTGATAAAGCTTATGGTTAGGGAGTGAGGAGTTGTAGTATCTGCCAAGCCCGGCCCACCTGCTTCTCTGTCCTAGAAATGCTTGTTACTAACCTAGCTCTGGGGAGCTTGCTCCCCGGAGTCTTTCTGTTTCTTTTCACCCAGGATGAAATCCTGGGATTAGGATGGCACCAAAATCTTGGTTCCAGCTGTTGCCGTGGTTCTGCTGAGAAATACCCTGCTATGCCGTGCTGCTCCCTGCACTACTACACCCACTTTTTCTAAACACTGTTTATTTACTATACTGTGATGCACCCCAACGGCCAGCAGACACCTCCTACCAAGAGCCTGGGTCTGTCCGAGGTTTCTTCCTAAAAGGGAGTTTTTCCTTGCCACTGTTGCACTAGTGCTTGCTCTTGGGGGGACTTGTTGGGTTTTTTGTAAATTATAGTGTGGTCTAGACCTACTCTATCTGTAAAGTGTCTTGAGATAACTCCTGTTATGATTTGATACTATAAATAAAATTGAATTGAATTGAATTGAATTTGTTGTGTTTTTTGTAGTCTTTTTTATTGTCTTTCTTATGGTCTTTGTCTTTTTTGCTGTCATGTTTGTTGTCTTTTTGTCATCTTTTTTTTGTCTTTTTTGTTGTCTGACGTCTTTTTGTCGTCTTTTGTTGTTTTTTGTTGTCTTTTTTGTTGTGTTTTTGTCGACTTTTTGTTGTCTTTTTTGTTGTCTTTTTGTTGTCTTTTTGTTGTCTTTTTTGTTTTTTTGTCTTTTTTGTTGTCTGACGTCTTTTTGTCGTCTTTTTTTGTTTTTTGTTGTCTTTTTTGTTGTGTTTTTGTCAACTTTTTGTTGTCTTTTTATTGTCTTTTTGTTGTCTTTTTGTTGCCTTTTTTGTCGCCTTTGTGTTGTCTTTTTTGTCTTTTTTTGTTGTCTTTTTATCAGCTTTTTTGTCGTTTTTGCCATCTTTTTTTCATCTTGTCTTTTTTTTGTCTTTTTTGTTGTCCTTTTAGTGATAATTATGTTGTCTTTTTGATCTATTTGTTGTCTTTTTGTTGTCTTTTTTGTCTTTTTGTCGTCCTGTTTGTCGTCTTTTTGTTGGTTTTTGTTATTTTTCTTTTTGGGTCTTTTTGTTGTGTTTTTTGTAGTCTTTTTTATTGTCTTTCTTATGGTCTTTGTCTTTTTTGCTGTCATGTTTGTTGTCTTTTTGTTGTCTTTTGTCATCTGTTTTTGTCTTTTTTATCCTCTTCGTTGTCTATTTTGTTGTCTGATGTCTTTTTGTTTTTTTTGTTGTCTTTTTGTTGTGTTAGTATTGTCTTTTTGTCGTCTTTTTGTTGTTTTTTTGTCTTTTTGTTGTCTTTTTAGTCGTCTATTTGTTATCTTTTTTGTCATCTTTTTGTCGTCCTCTTTGTCGTCTTTTTGTTGGTTTTTGTTATTTTTCTTTTTTGGTCTTTTTGTAGTCTTTTTGTCATCTTTTTCATTGTCTTTCTTATTGTCTTTCTCTTTTTTGTTGTCATGTTTGTTGTCTTTTTGTCGTCTTTTTTGTTGTCTTTTTTGTTTTTTGTCATTTATGTTGTCTTTTCGTCGTCTGTTTTTGTCTTTTTTATCGTCTTCGTTGTCTGTCGTCTTTTTGTTGTCTTTTTTGTTGTGTTTTTGTCGACTTTTTCTTGTCTTTTGTCGTCTTTTGTTGTGTTTTTGTTGTCATTTTGTTGTCTTTTTATTGTCTTTTTGTTGTGTTTTTGTTTTGTTTTTGTTGTGTTTTTGTTGTCTTTATATTGTCTTTTTTGTCTTTTTGTTGTCTTTTTAGTCATTTATTTGTTGTCTTTTTTGTTATCTTTTTCTCGTCCTGTTTGTCGTCTTTTTGTTGGTTTTTGTTATTTTTCTTTTTTGGTCTTTTTGTAGTCTTTTTGTCATCTTTTTCATTGTCTTTCTTATCGTCTTTCTCTTTTTTGTTGTCATGTTTGTTGTCTTTTTGTCGTCTTTTTTTGTCTTTTTTATCGTCTTCATTGTCTTTTTGGTTGTCTGACGTCTTCTTGTCTTTGTCGTCTTTTGCTGTTTTATTTTGTCTTTTTGTTGTCTTTTTGTTGTGTTTTTGTTGTGTTTTTATTGTGTTTTTGTTATTTTTTGTTGTCTTTTTGTCGTCTTTTTGTTGTTTTTTGTTATTTTTTGTTATTTTTTGTCTTTTTGTTGTCTTTTTGTTGTCTTTTTTGTCTTTTTGTTGTCTTTTTGTTGCCTTCTTTGTCGCCTTTTTGTTTTTTGTTATTTTTTGTCTTTTTGTTGTCTTTTTGTTGTCTTTTTGTTGCCTTCTTTGTCGCCTTTTTGTTGTTTTTTTGTCTTCTTTTTGTTGTCTTTTTATCGGCTTTTTGTTGTCATTTTTGCCATCTTTTTTCATCTAGTTGTCATCTTTTTTTGTCTTTTTGTTTTGTTGTCTTTTTTGTTGTCTTTTTTGTTGTCTTTTTTGTTTTTTTGTCATTTATGTTGTCTTTTTGTCATCTATTTTTGTCTTTTTTATCATCTTCATTGTCTTTTTGTTGTCTGTCGTCTTTTTGTCGTCTTTTGTTGTTTTTTGTTGTCTTTTGTTGTCTTTTTTGTTGTTTTTTTGTTGTCTTTTTGTCGTCTTTTTTGTTTTTTGTCATTTATGTTGTCTTTTTGTCATCTGTTTTTGTCTTTTTTATCGTCTTCATTGTCTTTTTGGTTGTCTGACGTCTTCTTGTCTTTGTCGTCTTTTGCTGTTTTATTTTGTCTTTTTGTTGTCTTTTTGTTGTGTTTTTGTTGTGTTTTTATTGTGTTTTTGTTATTTTTTGTTGTCTTTTTGTCATCTTTTTGTTGTTTTTTGTTATTTTTTGTCTTTTTGTTGTCTTTTTGTTGTCTTTTTTGTCTTTTTGTTGTCTTTTTGTTGCCTTCTTTGTCGCCTTTTTGTTGTTTTTTGTTATTTTTTGTCTTTTTGTTGTCTTTTTTGTCTTTTTGTTGTCTTTTTGTTGCCTTCTTTGTCGCCTTTTTGTTGTTTTTTTGTCTTCTTTTTGTTGTCTTTTTATCGGCTTTTTGTTGTCATTTTTGCCATCTTTTTTCATCTAGTTGTCATCTTTTTTTGTCTTTTTGTTTTGTTGTCGTTTTTGTTGTCTTTTTTGTCATCTTTTTGTCGTCCTGTTTGTCGTCTTTTTGTTATTTTTCTTTTTGGGTCTTTTTGTTGTCTTTTTTGTAGTCTTTTTGTCATCTTTTTATTGTCTTTTTTATCTTTGTCTTTTTTGTTGTCATGTTTGTTGTCTTTTGTCATCTTTTTTGTTGTCTTTTTTGTTTTTTGTCATTTATGTTGTCTTTTTGTCATCTGTTTTTGTCTTTTTTATCATCTTCATTGTCTTTTTTGTTGTCTGACGTCTTTTTGTCGTCTTTTGTTGTTTTTTGTTGTCTTTTTATTGTCTTTTTGTTGTCTTTTTGTCGCCTTTGTGTTGTCTTTTTTGTCTTTTTTTGTTGTCTTTTTATCGGCTTTTTTGTCGTTTTTGCCATCTTTTTTTCATCTTGTCTTTTTGTTGTCTTTTTTGTTGTCCTTTTAGTGATAATTATGTTGTCTTTTTGTTGTCTTTTTGATCTATTTGTTGTCTTTTTGTTGTCTTTTTGTTGTCTTTTTGTTGTCTTTTTTGTCTTTTTGTCGTCCTGTTTGTCGTCTTTTTGTTGGTTTTTGTTATTTTTCTTTTTGGGTCTTTTTGTTGTGTTTTTTGTAGTCTTTTTTATTGTCTTTCTTATGGTCTTTGTCTTTTTTGCTGTCATGTTTGTTGTCTTTTTGTTGTCTTTTGTCATCTGTTTTTGTCTTTTTTATCCTCTTCGTTGTCTTTTTTGTTGTCTGATGTCTTTTTGTTCTTTTTTGTTGTCTTTTTGTTGTGTTATTATTGTCTTTTTGTCGTCTTTTTGTTGTTTTTTTGTCTTTTTGTTGTCTTTTTTGTCTTTTTGTTGTCTCTTTGTTGCCTTCTTTGTCGCCTTTTTGTTGTCTTTTTTGTCTTCTTTTTGTTGTCATTTTTGCCATCTTTTTTCATCTAGTTGTCATCTTTTTTTGTCTTTTTGTTTTGTTGTCGTTTTTGTTGTCTTTTTGTTGTCTTTTTTGTCATCTTTTTGTCGTCCTGTTTGTCGTCTTTTTGTTATTTTTCTTTTTGGGTCTTTTTGTTGTCTTTTTTGTAGTCTTTTTGTCATCTTTTTTATTGTCTTTCTTATCTT
Source organism: Gymnocephalus cernua (assembly GCA_023631565.1). NCBI lineage: Eukaryota > Metazoa > Chordata > Actinopteri > Perciformes > Percidae > Gymnocephalus > Gymnocephalus cernua. The sequence continues at coordinate 13,986,625 of CM042446.1, read as the reverse complement.
TGTCTTTTTTGTTGTCATGTTTGTTGTCTTTTTTATCATCTTCATTGTCTTTTTTGTTGTCTGACGTCTTTTTGTCGTCTTTTGTTGTTTTTTGTTGTCTTTTTGTTGCCTTTTTTGTCGCCTTTGTGTTGTCTTTTTTGTCTTTTTTTGTTGTCTTTTTATCGGCTTTTTTGTCGTTTTTGCCATCTTTTTTTCATCTTGTCTTTTTGTTGTCTTTTTTGTTGTCCTTTTAGTGATAATTATGTTGTCTTTTTGTTGTCTTTTTGATCTATTTGTTGTCTTTTTGTTGTCTTTTTTGTCTTTTTGTTGTCTTTTTGTCGTCCTGTTTGTCGTCTTTTTGTTGGTTTTTGTTATTTTTCTTTTTGGGTATTTTTGTTGTGTTTTTTGTAGTCTTTTTTATTGTCTTTCTTATGGTCTTTCTCTTTTTTGCTGTCATGTTTGTTGTCTTGTTGTCATCTTTTTTGTTGTCTGACGTCTTTTTGTCGTCTTTTGTTGTTTTTTGTTGTCTTTTTTGTTGTGTTTTTGTCGACATTTTGTTGTCTTTTTGTCATCTTTTTTTTTTTTTTCATTTTTTGTCTTTTTGTTGTCTTTTTTGCTGTCTCATTTGTTGCCTTTTTATTGTATTTTTCATGTATTTTTTGTCATTGTTTTGTCTTTTTGTTTTTTGTCGTTTTTGTTGTCTTTTTGTTATCTTTTTTGTCATCTTTTTGTCGTCCTGTTTGTCGTCTTTTTGTTGTCTTTTGTTGTTTTTTGTTGTCTTTTTGTTGCCTTTTTTGTCGCCTTTGTGTTGTCTTTTTTGTCTTTTTTTGTTGTCTTTTTATCGGCTTTTTTGTCGTTTTTGCCATCTTTTTTTCATCTTGTCTTTTTGTTGTCTTTTTTGTTGTCCTTTTAGTGATAATTATGTTGTCTTTTTGTTGTCTTTTTGATCTATTTGTTGTCTTTTTGTTGTCTTTTTTGTCTTTTTGTTGTCTTTTTGTCGTCCTGTTTGTCGTCTTTTTGTTGGTTTTTGTTATTTTTCTTTTTGGGTGTTTTTTGTAGTCTTTTTTATTGTCTTTCTTATGGTCTTTCTCTTTTTTGCTGTCATGTTTGTTGTCTTGTTGTCATCTTTTTTGTTGTCTGACGTCTTTTTGTCGTCTTTTGTTGTTTTTTGTTGTCTTTTTTGTTGTGTTTTTGTCGACATTTTGTTGTCTTTTTGTCATCTTTTTTTTTTTTTTCATTTTTTGTCTTTTTGTTGTCTTTTTTGCTGTCTCATTTGTTGCCTTTTTATTGTATTTTTCATGTATTTTTTGTCATTGTTTTGTCTTTTTGTTTTTTGTCGTTTTTGTTGTCTTTTTGTTATCTTTTTTGTCATCTTTTTGTCGTCCTGTTTGTCGTCTTTTTGTTGTCTTTTTTGTTGTGTTTTTGTCGACTTTTTGTTGTCTTTTGTCGTTTTTGTTGTCTTTTTGTTGTCTTTTTGTCGTCCTGTTTGTCGTCTTTTTATTGGTTTTTGTTATTTTTCTTTTTTGGTTTTTTTGTTGTCTTTTTGTCATCTTTTCTATTGTTTTTCTTATCGTCTTTGTCTTTTTTGTTGTCATGTTTGTTGTCTTTTTGTCGTCTTTTTTGTTGTCTTTTTTGTTGTCTTTTTTGTTGTCTTTTTTGTTGTCTTTTTTGTTGTCTTTTTTGTTGTCTTTTTTGTTGTCTTTTTTGTTTTTTTGTCATTTATGTTGTCTTTTTGTCATCTATTTTTGTCTTTTTTATCATCTTCATTGTCTTTTTTTTGCCTGACGTCTTTTTGTCGTCTTTTGTTGTTTTTTGTTGTCTTTTGTTGTCTTTTTTGTTGTTTTTTTGTCGACTTTTTGTTGTCTTTTTATTGCCTTTTTTGTCGCCTTTGTGTTGTCTTTTTTTGTTGTCTTTTTATCGGCTTTTTTGTCGTTTTTGCCATCTTTTTTTCATCTTGTCTTTTTGTTGTCTTTTTTGTTGTCCTTTTAGTGATAATTATGTTGTCTTTTTGATCTATTTGTTGTCTTTTTGTTGTCTTTTTGTTGTCTTTTTTGTCTTTTTGTCGTCCTGTTTGTCGTCTTTTTGTTGGTTTTTGTTATTTTTCTTTTTGGGTCTTTTTGTTGTGTTTTTTGTAGTCTTTTTTATTGTCTTTCTTATGGTCTTTGTCTTTTTTGCTGTCATGTTTGTTGTCTTTTTGTCATCTTTTTTGTTGTCTTTTTTGTTGTCTGACGTCTTTTTGTCGTCTTTTGTTGTTTTTTGTTGTCTTTTTTGTTGTGTTTTTGTCGACTTTTTGTTGTCTTTTTTGTTGTCTTTTTGTTGTCTTTTTGTTGTCTTTTTTGTTTTTTTGTCTTTTTTGTTGTCTGACGTCTTTTTGTCGTCTTTTTTTGTTTTTTGTTGTCTTTTTTGTTGTGTTTTTGTCAACTTTTTGTTGTCTTTTTATTGTCTTTTTGTTGCCTTTTTTGTCGCCTTTGTGTTGTCTTTTTTGTCTTTTTTTGTTGTCTTTTTATCAGCTTTTTTGTCGTTTTTGCCATCTTTTTTTCATCTTGTCTTTTTTTTGTCTTTTTTGTTGTCCTTTTAGTGATAATTATGTTGTCTTTTTGATCTATTTGTTGTCTTTTTGTTGTCTTTTTTGTCTTTTTGTCGTCCTGTTTGTCGTCTTTTTGTTGGTTTTTGTTATTTTTCTTTTTGGGTCTTTTTGTTGTGTTTTTTGTAGTCTTTTTTATTGTCTTTCTTATGGTCTTTGTCTTTTTTGCTGTCATGTTTGTTGTCTTTTTGTTGTCTTTTGTCATCTGTTTTTGTCTTTCTTATCCTCTTCGTTGTCTATTTTGTTGTCTGATGTCTTTTTGTTTTTTTTGTTGTCTTTTTGTTGTGTTAGTATTGTCTTTTTGTCGTCTTTTTGTTGTTTTTTTGTCTTTTTGTTGTCTTTTTAGTCGTCTATTTGTTATCTTTTTTGTCATCTTTTTGTCGTCCTCTTTGTCGTCTTTTTGTTGGTTTTTGTTATTTTTCTTTTTTGGTCTTTTTGTAGTCTTTTTGTCATCTTTTTCATTGTCTTTCTTATTGTCTCTCTTTTTTGTTGTCATGTTTGTTGTCTTTTTGTCGTCTTTTTTGTTGTCTTTTTTGTTTTTTGTCATTTATGTTGTCTTTTCGTCGTCTGTTTTTGTCTTTTTTATCGTCTTTGTTGTCTGTCGTCTTTTTGTTGTCTTTTTTGTTGTGTTTTTGTCGACTTTTTCTTGTCTTTTGTCGTCTTTTGTTGTGTTTTTGTTGTCATTTTGTTGTCTTTTTATTGTCTTTTTGTTGTGTTTTTGTTTTGTTTTTGTTGTGTTTTTGTTGTCTTTATATTGTCTTTTTGTTGTCTTTTTTGTCTTTTTGTTGTCTTTTTAGTCATTTATTTGTTGTCTTTTTTGTCATCTTTTTCTCGTCCTGTTTGTCGTCTTTTTGTTGGTTTTTGTTATTTTTCTTTTTTGGTCTTTTTGTAGTCTTTTTGTCATCTTTTTCATTGTCTTTCTTATCGTCTTTCTCTTTTTTGTTGTCATGTTTGTTGTCTTTTTGTCGTCTTTTTTTGTCTTTTTTATCGTCTTCATTGTCTTTTTGGTTGTCTGACGTCTTCTTGTCTTTGTCGTCTTTTGCTGTTTTATTTTGTCTTTTTGTTGTCTTTTTGTTGTGTTTTTGTTGTGTTTTTATTGTGTTTTTGTTATTTTTTGTTGTCTTTTTGTCGTCTTTTTGTTGTTTTTTGTTATTTTTTGTTATTTTTTGTCTTTTTGTTGTCTTTTTGTTGTCTTTTTTGTCTTTTTGTTGTCTTTTTGTTGCCTTCTTTGTCGCCTTTTTGTTGTTTTTTGTTATTTTTTGTCTTTTTGTTGTCTTTTTTGTCTTTTTGTTGTCTTTTTGTTGCCTTCTTTGTCGCCTTTTTGTTGTTTTTTTGTCTTCTTTTTGTTGTCTTTTTATCGGCTTTTTGTTGTCATTTTTGCCATCTTTTTTCATCTAGTTGTCATCTTTTTTTGTCTTTTTGTTTTGTTGTCTTTTTTGTTGTCTTTTTTGTTGTCTTTTTTGTTTTTTTGTCATTTATGTTGTCTTTTTGTCATCTATTTTTGTCTTTTTTATCATCTTCATTGTCTTTTTGTTGTCTGTCGTCTTTTTGTCGTCTTTTGTTGTTTTTTGTTGTCTTTTGTTGTCTTTTGTTGTTTTTTTGTTGTCTTTTTGTCGTCTTTTTTGTTTTTTGTCATTTATGTTGTCTTTTTGTCATCTGTTTTTGTCTTTTTTATCGTCTTCATTGTCTTTTTGGTTGTCTGACGTCTTCTTGTCTTTGTCGTCTTTTGCTGTTTTATTTTGTCTTTTTGTTGTGTTTTTGTTGTGTTTTTATTGTGTTTTTGTTATTTTTTGTTGTCTTTTTGTCATCTTTTTGTTGTTTTTTGTTATTTTTTGTCTTTTTGTTGTCTTTTTGTTGTCTTTTTTGTCTTTTTGTTGTCTTTTTGTTGCCTTCTTTGTCGCCTTTTTGTTGTTTTTTGTTATTTTTTGTCTTTTTGTTGTCTTTTTTGTCTTTTTGTTGTCTTTTTGTTGCCTTCTTTGTCGCCTTTTTGTTGTTTTTTTGTCTTCTTTTTGTTGTCTTTTTATCGGCTTTTTGTTGTCATTTTTGCCATCTTTTTTCATCTAGTTGTCATCTTTTTTTGTCTTTTTGTTTTGTTGTCGTTTTTGTTGTCTTTTTTGTCATCTTTTTGTCGTCCTGTTTGTCGTCTTTTTGTTATTTTTCTTTTTGGGTCTTTTTGTTGTCTTTTTTGTAGTCTTTTTGTCATCTTTTTATTGTCTTTTTTATCTTTGTCTTTTTTGTTGTCATGTTTGTTGTCTTTTGTCATCTTTTTTGTTGTCTTTTTTGTTTTTTGTCATTTATGTTGTCTTTTTGTCATCTGTTTTTGTCTTTTTTATCATCTTCATTGTCTTTTTTGTTGTCTGACGTCTTTTTGTCGTCTTTTGTTGTTTTTTGTTGTCTTTATATTGTCCTTTTGTTGTCTTTTTGTCGCCTTTGTGTTGTCTTTTTTGTCTTTTTTTGTTGTCTTTTTATCGGCTTTTTTGTCGTTTTTGCCATCTTTTTTTCATCTTGTCTTTTTGTTGTCTTTTTTGTTGTCCTTTTAGTGATAATTATGTTGTCTTTTTGTTGTCTTTTTGATCTATTTGTTGTCTTTTTGTTGTCTTTTTGTTGTCTTTTTTGTCTTTTTGTCGTCCTGTTTGTCGTCTTTTTGTTGGTTTTTGTTATTTTTCTTTTTGGGTCTTTTTGTTGTGTTTTTTGTAGTCTTTTTTATTGTCTTTCTTATGGTCTTTGTCTTTTTTGCTGTCATGTTTGTTGTCTTTTTGTTGTCTTTTGTCATCTGTTTTTGTCTTTTTTATCCTCTTTGTTGTCTTTTTTGTTGTCTGATGTCTTTTTGTTTTTTTTGTTGTCTTTTTGTTGTGTTAGTATTGTCTTTTTGTCGTCTTTTTGTTGTTTTTTTGTCTTTTTGTTGTCTTTTTTGTCTTTTTGTTGTCTTTTTGTTGCCTTCTTTGTCGCCTTTTTGTTGTCTTTTTTGTCTTCTTTTTGTTGTCATTTTTGCCATCTTTTTTCATCTAGTTGTCATCTTTTTTTGTCTTTTTGTTTTGTTGTCGTTTTTGTTGTCTTTTTGTTGTCTTTTTTGTCATCTTTTTGTCGTCCTGTTTGTCGTCTTTTTGTTATTTTTCTTTTTGGGTCTTTTTGTTGTCTTTTTTGTAGTCTTTTTGTCATCTTTTTTATTGTCTTTCTTATCTTTGTCTTTTTTGTTATGTTTGTTGTCTTTTTTATCATCTTCATTGTCTTTTTTGTTGTCTGACGTCTTTTTGTCGTCTTTTGTTGTTTTTTGTTGTCTTTTTGTTGCCTTTTTTGTCGCCTTTGTGTTGTCTTTTTTGTCTTTTTTTGTTGTCTTTTTATCGGCTTTTTTGTCGTTTTTGCCATCTTTTTTTCATCTTGTCTTTTTGTTGTCTTTTTTGTTGTCCTTTTAGTGATAATTATGTTGTCTTTTTGTTGTCTTTTTGATCTATTTGTTGTCTTTTTGTTGTCTTTTTTGTCTTTTTGTTGTCTTTTTGTCGTCCTGTTTGTCGTCTTTTTGTTGTTTTGTTATTTTTCTTTTTGGGTATTTTTGTTGTGTTTTTTGTAGTCTTTTTTATTGTCTTTCTTATGGTCTTTCTCTTTTTTGCTGTCATGTTTGTTGTCTTGTTGTCATCTTTTTTGTTGTCTGACGTCCTTTTGTCGTCTTTTGTTGTTTTTTGTTGTCTTTTTTGTTGTGTTTTTGTCGACTTTTTGTTGTCTTTTTGTCATCTTTTTTTTTTTTTTCATTTTTTGTCTTTTTGTTGTCTTTTTTGCTGTCTCATTTGTTGCCTTTTTATTGTATTTTTCATGTATTTTTTGTCATTGTTTTGTCTTTTTGTTTTTTGTCGTTTTTGTTGTCTTTTTGTTATCTTTTTTGTCATCTTTTTGTCGTCCTGTTTGTCGTCTTTTTGTTGTCTTTTTTGTTGTGTTTTTGTCGACTTTTTGTTGTCTTTTGTCGTTTTTGTTGTCTTTTTGTTGTCTTTTTGTCGTCCTGTTTGTCGTCTTTTTATTGGTTTTTGTTATTTTTCTTTTTTGGTTTTTTTGTTGTCTTTTTGTCATCTTTTCTATTGTTTTTCTTATCGTCTTTGTCTTTTTTGTTGTCATGTTTGTTGTCTTTTTGTCGTCTTTTTTGTTGTCTTTTTTGTTGTCTTTTTTGTTGTCTTTTTTGTTTTTTTGTCATTTATGTTGTCTTTTTGTCATCTATTTTTGTCTTTTTTATCATCTTCATTGTCTTTTTGTTGCCTGACGTCTTTTTGTCGTCTTTTGTTGTTTTTTGTTGTCTTTTGTTGTCTTTTTTGTTGTTTTTTTGTCGACTTTTTGTTGTCTTTTTATTGTCTTTTTGTTGCCTTTTTTGTCGCCTTTGTGTTGTCTTTTTTTGTTGTCTTTTTATCGGCTTTTTTGTTGTTTTTGCCATCTTTTTTTCATCTTGTCTTTTTGTTGTCTTTTTTGTTGTCCTTTTAGTGATAATTATGTTGTCTTTTTGTTGTCTTTTTGATCTATTTGTTGTCTTTTTGTTGTCTTTTTGTTGTCTTTTTTGTCTTTTTGTCGTCCTGTTTGTCGTCTTTTTGTTGGTTTTTGTTATTTTTCTTTTTGGGTCTTTTTGTTGTGTTTTTTGTAGTCTTTTTTATTGTCTTTCTTATGGTCTTTGTCTTTTTTGCTGTCATGTTTGTTGTCTTTTTGTCATCTTTTTTGTTGTCTTTTTTGTTGTCTGACGTCTTTTTGTCATCTTTTGTTGTTTTTTGTTGTCTTTTTTGTTGTGTTTTTGTCGACTTTTTGTTGTCTTTTTTGTTGTCTTTTTGTTGTCTTTTTGTTGTCTTTTTTGTTTTTTTGTCTTTTTTGTTGTCTGACGTCTTTTTGTCGTCTTTTTTGTTTTTTGTTGTCTTTTTTGTTGTGTTTTTGTCAACTTTTTGTTGTCTTTTTATTGTCTTTTTGTTGTCTTTTTGTTGCCTTTTTTGTCGCCTTTGTGTTGTCTTTTTTGTCTTTTTTTGTTGTCTTTTCATCAGCTTTTTTGTCGTTTTTGCCATCTTTTTTTCATCTTGTCTTTTTTTTGTCTTTTTTGTTGTCCTTTTAGTGATAATTATGTTGTCTTTTTGATCTATTTGTTGTCTTTTTGTTGTCTTTTTTGTCTTTTTGTCGTCCTGTTTGTCGTCTTTTTGTTGGTTTTTGTTATTTTTCTTTTTGGGTCTTTTTGTTGTGTTTTTTGTAGTCTTTTTTATTGTCTTTCTTATGGTCTTTGTCTTTTTTGCTGTCATGTTTGTTGTCTTTTTGTTGTCTTTTGTCATCTGTTTTTGTCTTTTTTATCCTCTTCGTTGTCTATTTTGTTGTCTGTTGTCTTTTTGTTGTGTTAGTATTGTCTTTTTGTCGTCTTTTTGTTGTTTTTTGTCTTTTTGTTGTCTTTTTAGTCGTCTATTTGTTATCTTTTTTGTCATCTTTTTGTCGTCCTCTTTGTCGTCTTTTTGTTGGTTTTTGTTATTTTTCTTTTTTGGTCTTTTTGTAGTCTTTTTGTCATCTTTTTCATTGTCTTTCTTATTGTCTTTCTCTTTTTTGTTGTCATGTTTGTTGTCTTTTTGTCGTCTTTTTTGTTGTCTTTTTTGTTTTTTGTCATTTATGTTGTCTTTTCGTCGTCTGTTTTTGTCTTTTTTATCGTCTTTGTTGTCTGTCGTCTTTTTGTTGTCTTTTTTGTTGTGTTTTTGTCGACTTTTTCTTGTCTTTTGTCGTCTTTTGTTGTGTTTTTGTTGTCATTTTGTTGTCTTTTTATTGTCTTTTTGTTGTGTTTTTGTTGTGTTTTTGTTGTGTTTTTGTTGTGTTTTTGTTGTCTTTATATTGTCTTTTTGTTGTCTTTTTTGTCTTTTTGTTGTCTTTTTAGTCATTTATTTGTTGTCTTTTTTGTCATCTTTTTCTCGTCCTGTTTGTCGTCTTTTTGTTGGTTTTTGTTATTTTTCTTTTTTGGTCTTTTTGTAGTCTTTTTGTCATCTTTTTCATTGTCTTTCTTATCGTCTTTCTCTTTTTTGTTGTCATGTTTGTTGTCTTTTTGTCGTCTTTTTTATTGTCCTTTTTGTTTTTTGTCATTTATGTTGTCTTTTTGTCATCTGTTTTTGTCTTTTTTATCGTCTTCATTGTCTTTTTGGTTGTCTGACGTCTTCTTGTCTTTGTCGTCTTTTGCTGTTTTATTTTGTCTTTTTGTTGTCTTTTTGTTGTGTTTTTGTTATTTTTTGTTGTCTTTTTGTCATCTTTTTGTTGTTTTTTGTTATTTTTTGTTATTTTTTGTCTTTTTGTTGTCTTTTTGTTGTCTTTTTTGTCTTTTTGTTGTCTTTTTGTTGCCTTCTTTGTCGCCTTTTTGTTGTTTTTTGTTATTTTTTGTCTTTTTGTTGTCTTTTTTGTCTTTTTGTTGTCTTTTTGTTGCCTTCTTTGTCGCCTTTTTGTTGTTTTTTTGTCTTCTTTTTGTTGTCTTTTTATCGGCTTTTTGTTGTCATTTTTGCCATCTTTTTTCATCTAGTTGTCATCTTTTTTTGTCTTTTTGTTTTGTTGTCGTTTTTGTTGTCTTTTTTGTCATCTTTTTGTCGTCCTGTTTGTCGTCTTTTTGATATTTTTCTTTTTGGGTCTTTTTGTTGTCTTTTTTGTAGTCTTTTTGTCATCTTTTTATTGTCTTTTTTATCTTTGTCTTTTTTGTTGTCATGTTTGTTGTCTTTTGTCATCTTTTTTGTTGTCTTTTTTGTTTTTTGTCATTTATGTTGTCTTTTTGTCATCTGTCTTTGTCTTTTTTATCATCTTCATTGTCTTTTTTGTTGTCTGACGTCTTTTTGTCGTCTTTTGTTGTTTTTTGTTGTCTTTTTATTGTCTTTTTGTTGTCTTTTTGTTGTCTTTTTGTTGTCTTTTTGTCGCCTTTGTGTTGTCTTTTTTGTCTTTTTTTGTTGTCTTTTTATCGGCTTTTTTGTCGTTTTTGCCATCTTTTTTTCATCTTGTCTTTTTGTTGTCTTTTTTGTTGTCCTTTTAGTGATAATTATGTTGTCTTTTTGTTGTCTTTTTGATCTATTTGTTGTCTTTTTTGTCTTTTTGTCGTCCTGTTTGTCGTCTTTTTGTTGGTTTTTGTTATTTTTCTTTTTGGGTCTTTTTGTTGTGTTTTTTGTAGTCTTTTTTATTGTCTTTCTTATGGTCTTTGTCTTTTTTGCTGTCATGTTTGTTGTCTTTTTGTTGTCTTTTGTCATCTGTTTTTGTCTTTTTTATCCTCTTCGTTGTCTTTTTTGTTGTCTGATGTCTTTTTGTTCTTTTTTGTTGTCTTTTTGTTGTGTTATTATTGTCTTTTTGTCGTCTTTTTGTTGTTTTTTTGTCTTTTTGTTGTCTTTTTTGTCTTTTTGTTGTCTTTTTGTTGCCTTCTTTGTCGCCTTTTTGTTGTCTTTTTTGTCTTCTTTTTGTTGTCATTTTTGCCATCTTTTGTCATCTGTTTTTGTCTTTTTTATCCTCTTCGTTGTCTTTTTTGTTGTCTGATGTCTTTTTGTTGTCTTTTGTTGTGTTATTATTGTCTTTTTGTCGTCTTTTTGTTGTTTTTTTGTCTTTTTGTTGTCTTTTTTGTCTTTTTGTTGTCTTTTTGTTGCCTTCTTTGTCGCCTTTTTGTTGTCTTTTTTGTCTTCTTTTTGTTGTCATTTTTGCCATCTTTTTTCATCTAGTTGTCATCTTTTTTTGTCTTTTTGTTTTGTTGTCGTTTTTGTCATCTTTTTGTCGTCCTGTTTGTCATCTTTTTGTTATTTTTCTTTTTGGGTCTTTTTGTTGTCTTTTTTGTAGTCTTTTTGTCATCTTTTTTATTGTCTTTCTTATCTTTGTCTTTTTTGTTGTCATGTTTGTTGTCTTTTTTATCTTCTTCATTGTCTTTTTTGTTGTCTGACGTCTTTTTGTCATCTTTTGTTGTTTTTTGTTGTCTTTTTTGTTGTGTTTTTGTCGACTTTTTGTTGTCTTTTTGTTGCCTTTTTTGTCGCCTTTGTGTTGTCTTTTTTGTCTTTTTTTGTTGTCTTTTTATCGGCTTTTTTGTCGTTTTTGCCATCTTTTTTTCATCTTGTCTTTTTGTTGTCTTTTTTGTTGTCCTTTTAGTGATAATTATGTTGTCTTTTTGTTGTCTTTTTGATCTATTTGTTGTCTTTTTGTTGTCTTTTTTGTCTTTTTGTTGTCTTTTTGTCGTCCTGTTTGTTGTCTTTTTGTTGGTTTTTGTTATTTTTCTTTTTGGGTATTTTTGTTGTGTTTTTTGTAGACTTTTTTATTGTCTTTCTTATGGTCTTTCTCTTTTTTGCTGTCATGTTTGTTGTCTTTTTGTCGTCTTTTGTTGTTTTTTGTTGTCTTTTTTGTTGTGTTTTTGTCGACTTTTTGTTGTCTTTTTATTGTCTTTTTGTCATCTTTTTTTTTTTTTTCATTTTTTGTCTTTTTGTTGTCTTTTTTGCTGTCTCATTTGTTGCCTTTTTATTGTATTTTTCATGTATTTATTGTCATTTTTTTGTCTTTTTGTTTTTTTGTCGTTTTTGTTGTCTTTTTGTTGTCTTTTTTGTCATCTTTTTGTCGTCTTTTTGTTGTCTTTTTTGTTGTGTTTTTGTCGAGTTTTTGTTGTCTTTTGTCGTTTTTGTTGTCTTTTTGTTGTCTTTTTGTTGTCTTTTTGTCGTCCTGTTTGTCGTCTTTTTATTGGTTTTTGTTATTTTTCTTTTTTGGTTTTTTTGTTGTCTTTATGTCATCTTTTCTATTGTTTTTCTTATCGTCTTTGTCTTTTTTGTTGTCATGTTTGTTGTCTTTTTGTCGTCTTTTTTGTTGTCTTTTTTGTTGTCTTTTTTGTTGTCTTTTTTGTTGTCTTTTTTGTTTTTTGTCATTTATGTTGTCTTTTTGTCATCTGTTTTTGTCTTTTTTATCATCTTCATTGGCTTTTTGTTGTCTGACGTCTTTTTGTCGTCTTTTGTTGTTTTTTGTTGTCTTTTGTTGTCTTTTTTGTTGTTTTTTTGTCGACTTTTTGTTGTCTTTTTATTGTCTTTTTGTTGCCTTTTTTGTCGCCTTTGTGTTGTCTTTTTTGTCTTTTTTTGTTGTCTTTTTATCGGCTTTTTTGTCGTTTTTGCCATCTTTTTTTCATCTTGTCTTTTTTTTGTCTTTTTTGTTGTCCTTTTAGTGATAATTATGTTGTCTTTTTGTTGTCTTTTTTGTCTTTTTGTCGTCCTGTTTGTCGTCTTTTTGTTGGTTTTTGTTATTTTTCTTTTTGGGTCTTTTTGTTGTGTTTTTTGTAGTCTTTTTTATTGTCTTTCTTATGGTCTTTGTCTTTTTTGCTGTCATGTTTGTTGTCTTTTTGTTGTCTTTTGTCATCTGTTTTTGTCTTTTTTATCCTCTTTGTTGTCTTTTTTGTTGTCTGATGTCTTTTTGTTTTTTTGTTGTCTGTTTGTTGTGTTAGTATTGTCTTTTTGTCGTCTTTTTGTTGTTTTTTTGTCGTTTTGTTGTCTTTTTTGTCTTTTTGTTGTCTTTTTGTTGCCTTCTTTGTCGCCTTTTTGTTGTCTTTTTTGTCTTCTTTTTGTTGTCATTTTTGCCATCTTTTTTCATCTAGTTGTCATCTTTTTTTGTCTTTTTGTTTTGTTGTCGTTTTTGTTGTCTTTTTTGTCATCTTTTTGTCGTCCTGTTTGTCGTCTTTTTGTTATTTTTCTTTTTGGGTCTTTTTGTTGTCTTTTTTGTAGTCTTTTTGTCATCTTTTTTATTGTCTTTCTTATCTTTGTCTTTTTTGTTGTCATGTTTGTTGTCTTTTTTATCATCTTCATTGTCTTTTTTGTTGTCTGACGTCTTTTTGTCATCTTTTGTTGTTTTTTGTTGTCTTTTTGTTGCCTTTTTTGTCGCCTTTGTGTTGTCTTTTTTGCCTTTTTTGTTGTCTTTTTATCGGCTTTTTTGTCGTTTTTGCCATCTTTTTTTCATCTTGTCTTTTTGTTGTCTTTTTTGTTGTCCTTTTAGTGATAATTGTGTTGTCTTTTTGTTGTCTTTTTGATCTATTTGTTGTCTTTTTGTTGTCTTTTTTGTCTTTTTGTTGTCTTTTTGTCGTCCTGTTTGTCGTCTTTTTGTTGGTTTTTGTTATTTTTCTTTTTGGGTATTTTTGTTGTGTTTTTTGTAGTCTTTTTTATTGTCTTTCTTATGGTCTTTCTCTTTTTTGCTGTCATGTTTGTTGTCTTGTTGTCATCTTTTTTGTTGTCTGACGTCTTTTTGTCGTCTTTTGTTGTTTTTTGTTGCCTTCTTTGTCGCCTTTTTGTTGTCTTTTTGTCTTCTTTTTGTTGTCATTTTTGCCATCTTTTTTCATCTAGTTGTCATCTTTTTTTGTCTTTTTGTTTTGTTGTCGTTTTTGTTGTCTTTTTTGTCATCTTTTTGTCGTCCTGTTTGTCGTCTTTTTGTTATTTTTCTTTTTGGGTCTTTTTGTTGTCTTTTTTGTAGTCTTTTTGTCATCTTTTTTATTGTCTTTCTTATCTTTGTCTTTTTTGTTGTCATGTTTGTTGTCTTTTTTATCATCTTCATTGTCTTTTTTGTTGTCTGACGTCTTTTTGTCATCTTTTGTTGTTTTTTGTTGTCTTTTTGTTGCCTTTTTTGTCGCCTTTGTGTTGTCTTTTTTGCCTTTTTTGTTGTCTTTTTATCGGCTTTTTTGTCGTTTTTGCCATCTTTTTTTCATCTTGTCTTTTTGTTGTCTTTTTTGTTGTCCTTTTAGTGATAATTATGTTGTCTTTTTGTTGTATTTTTGATCTATTTGTTGTCTTTTTGTTGTCTTTTTGTTGTCTTTTTGTCGTCCTGTTTGTTGTCTTTTTGTTGGTTTTTGTTATTTTTCTTTTTGGGTCTTTTTGTTGTGTTTTTTGTAGTCTTTTTTATTGTCTTTCTTATGGTCTTTGTCTTTTTTGCTGTCATGTTTGTTGTCTTTTTGTCATCTTTTTTGTTGTCTTTTTTGTTGTGTGACGTCTTTTTGTCGTCTTTTGTTGTTTTTTGTTGTCTTTTTTGTTGTGTTTTTGTCGACTTTTTGTTGTCTTTTTGTTGTCTTTTTTGTTTTTTTGTCATTTATGTTGTCTTTTTGTCATCTGTTTTTGTCTTTTTTGTTGTCCGACGTCTTTGTTTTCTTTTGTTGTTTTTTGTTGTCTTTTTTGTTGTGTTTTTGTCATCTTTTTGTTTGTTTTTTCATTTTTTGTCTTTTTGTTGTCTTTTTTGCTGTCTCATTTGTTGCCTTTTTATTGTATTTTTCATGTATTTTTTGTCATTTTTTTGTCTTTTTGTTTTTTTGTTGTTTTTGTCGACTTTTTATTGTCTTTTGTCGTCTTTTTTTGTGTTTTTGTTGTCATTTTGTCTTCTTTTTGTTGTCTTTTTATCGGCTTTTTGTTGTCGTTTTTGCCATCTTTTTTCATCTAGTTGTCTTCTTTTTTTGTCGTTTTGTCGTTTCTGTTGTCTTTTTGTTGTCCTGTTTGTCGTCTTTTTTATTGGTTTTTGTTATTTTTCTTTTTTGTTTTTTTTGTTGTCTTTTTGTCATCTTTTCTATTGTTTTTCTTATCGTCTTTGTCTTTTTGTCATCTTTTTTGTTGTCTTTTTTGTTGTCTGACGTCTTTTTGTTGTCTTTTGTTGTTTTTTGTTGTCTTTTTTGTCGACTTTTTGTTGTCTTTTTTGTTGTCTTTTTGTTGTCTTTTTTGGTTTTTTGTCATTTCAGTGATTCTTGAGATTAGGGACAAAACATGTCCACCAGATAAAACACAGTTTGTGGGTAAAAAAATAAAATAATATTAAACATACACTTAACCAGAAGACAAAAAAGGATAATGAAAGCACAACTAAATATTATTTCATGTCGTTTTATAAATGTTTTTTCATTCTAAATAATATGATATGTGACCAGTGTCTGTAAAAACCCTTGTCCGGAAGTAGGTGTTATTACACTACAATAGCTTAAAAACAATTAAAAGTAATTTTAAATTAAATGTTATATTTACTATGTGTAAGTAGTTCAGTAATTAATTTAATGAGCATCAAAAGTTAAAACTGAAAAACTTATTTTAATGCATTTTTAAGACGATTTAACTGTGTCCTGGGTTTCTGTCAACACCGTCAGACCTTATTTTAAAATAAAAAAAAATCAGGAATAATTGAGGGCAGCCAAAACTCTGAGGACCCCTTTATCACTTCCTTGTTCTTTCAAATGCCATGAGACCACTCAAGCTCTGGTAATTTTTTAATATTCTTATAATTTTATACCTACTTGTTAATACTTTGCATGTCACAACCATAGTGTGTCAACACCATAAACAATGTAATGTAAGATTTGTATGATATTTTCTGTTATAAATGCTTAATTTAAGTAAAGTATAAAGGTAACAAGAAGCTAATGAAAAACAAGATGGCTTTTGTGAGAAGCACATGTGTTATGAGAGGAAACATGGTATTTTGTCAACTCCGTCAGGTGTCAACACCGTCAGGTAATCATCCTGACGGTGTTGACTCTTTCTAAGACGGTGTTGACAAATTCCATTATGTGCATTATTCATCATTTTAGTGTAGTTTACTTCAATTATATTACTTGCCACACATTTGATATTACTGTTGTTCAGTTTCATGTCTTGAATTTCAACCAATTGCCATATAGCTTTATGTTTTGAATTGAATCTCATTTTCATAGCCTCTCAAATAATAAGGTGTTGCTTATGATTACCCATAATTTGAAGCTTATTCTTATCCATCAGAAAAGTATACTGACCACATAATTGTATGCATTTCAGGCTAGAATGGCTAGGGAGAAGCTATCAGTGGAGGAAAAAAAGAGAAGGAATAGGGAGTATTAAAAAAGAAGGCGAGAAAAAATGTATAGCCAGCCTGAGAAATAGGGTGAAGGAGGGCAAAATAAAAAAAACATCACTGATTTGGAAGAAAGACAAAAGAGGTATAAGAGAAGGTTTTGGAAATAAGCACAGAAAGAGTCAAGAGAACGCAAGAACAAAGCACAGGAAGGCAAGCATCTAGACACCCCACCACAGAGTCCTTTGGACATCAGTTTTGAGGAGCCAAGGAGTAGTAGACAGCTAGTTGCTGGTGAAAGGGAAAGACGCAAAACTAGAAAAAGACACTCCAGAAAGATAAAAGCACTGAAAGACAAACTTGACAAGTTAAAAAAAGAGAGACAAGCTGAGAAAGCGACTTCAACGTGGAAAACGTATTCAAAATTAAGAGACACAGGACTCCCCTCAAACCAAAACAGATAAAATGGTTCAAGGGAGCCAACTCAGAAATCCTTTTATCAAAAGATCACTGCTCTTCCACCATGCAATGACTGCAGAGATGAGAAGAAATGCTCCTCACACCCACAGAAGAGGCAAACTTGCATCCCAGCATCCAAAACTGTCTTTGTCTGGCCAAATTCTCAAGAAGTATCACCTTATCCACAGGGTTCATGAGTTTGGCCTGACTTACAAAACACTGAGAGAAAAAATACCAAAACAAAGAAAGCCTAGGTTCCTCCAGACCATATGCCTAATGGTTCACAGTTTTTTGGAAAACAATGCAAGGATGACAACAGACAAGCAAGATACCATTACCAGGAAAAAAGTAAAACGCCAAAGGATGATTCTAATTGACACATTGCAAAACCCCAACATTGCATTTGTCCAGCAAAACCATTTTGTGCATTGCGTCCATTTCACATTACATCTCCAAGAGCCTCAGACCGAAAGACTTGTCAGTGTCTGTACCATGAGAATGCAACACTGATGCTTGAGGTCCTGAAGTCATTTAATGCTTTAACAACCAGTAAACTTGAAGAGAGTTAATTCTAGTCCCTCTACTCCCATGAGAGGAAAAATTGGTAATATAATGTGTTTTCTTCATATCTTGCAATGTTACAATATTTGTGAGAGTTAAATGGTCCTTTTGAATTAAATATTTTTCTGTTTCTTACAAGTTTGTCACCACCGTCAGTTATGTGTCAACACCGTTGATGCCTTGTCAACTCCGTCAGAATGATATATTGTTGTTTTTTTGTTAAAAGATGAGCTGTTTTGTTCCCTCAAGAATATTTGTTAATAACATATTTGCATTTTCAAAGTTATTGTGTAATTTGTATGCTTCTAAGTATCTATGTTCATTATGGAAATTAAATGATAAATTGATTAATCCATACAACCTAAACCACAATCATTAAACATCGACTAATCTAACTTTTAAAAGGTGATATGATTATTTGAAAAATATTTTTTGGTGATTAAGACAATTAAAAACTGCTAAGAGTCAAAATATCTGTGATAGTTTAATTAAAAATAATTTTATAGACATGTCTATGTGTCTGATGGTGTTGACAAAAATCCAGTGCTGATCCCGCAAACCTCTAATTTATATATATATTTAAAAAATGGGAGGTTGTTCCAAAACATGGTTACATACCCAAACCCTCATTTAACAAATATGTATACACTGCTTTTTAAAATAATGAAGTTTTTTTTTTAGAAAATCAAAACCTGTTTCGTCCCTCATCTCAAGAATCACTGATTTATGTTGTCTTTTTGTCATCTGTTTTTGTCTTTTTTGTTGTCTGACGTCTTTTTGTCGTCTTTTTTTGTTTTTTGTTGTCTTTTTTGTTGTGTTTTTGTCAACTTTTTGTTGTCTTTTTATTGTCTTTTTGTTGTCTTTTTGTTGCCTTTTTTGTCGCCTTTGTGTTGTCTTTTTTGTCTTTTTTTGTTGTCTTTTTATCAGCTTTTTTGTCGTTTTTGCCATCTTTTTTTCACCTTGTCTTTTTTTTGTCTTTTTTGTTGTCCTTTTAGTGATAATTATGTTGTCTTTTTGATCTATTTGTTGTCTTTTTGTTGTCTTTTTTGTCTTTTTGTCGTCCTGTTTGTCGTCTTTTTGTTGGTTTTTGTTATTTTTCTTTTTGGGTCTTTTTGTTGTGTTTTTTGTAGTCTTTTTTATTGTCTTTCTTATGGTCTTTGTCTTTTTTGCTGTCATGTTTGTTGTCTTTTTGTCATCTTTTTTGTTGTCTTTTTTGTTGTCTGATGTCTTTTTGTCGTCTTTTTTGTTGTGTTTTTGTCGACTTTTTGTTGTCTTTTTTGTTGTCTTTTTTGTTGTCTTTTTTGTTGTCTTTTTTGTTTTTTTGTCATTTATGTTGTCTTTTTGTCATCTGTTTTTGTCTTTTTTATCATCTTCATTGTCTTTTTTGTTGTCTGACGTCTTTTTGTCGTCTTTTGTTGTTTTTTGTTGTCTTTTTGTTGTCTTTTTGTCATCTTTTTGTTGCCTTTTTTGTCGCCTTTGTGTTGTCTTTTTTGTCTTTTTTTGTTGTCTTTTTATCGGCTTTTTTGTCATTTTTGCCATCTTTTTTTCACCTTGTCTTTTTTGTTGTCCTTTTAGTGATAATTATGTTGTCTTTTTGATCTATTTGTAGTCTTTTTGTTGTCTTTTTTGTCTTTTTATTGTCTTTTTGTCATCTTTTTTTTTTTTCATTTTTTGTCTTTTTGTTGTCTTTTTTGCTGTCTCATTTGTTGCCTTTTTATTGTATTTTTCATGTATTTTTTGTCATTTTTTGTTTTTGTTGTCTTTTTGTTGTCTTTTTTGTCATCTTTTTGTCGTCCTGTTTGTCGTCTTTTTGTTGGTTTTTGTTATTTTTCTTTTTTGGTCTTTTTGTTGTCTTTTTTGTAGTCTTTTTGTCATCTTTCTTATCGTCTTTGTCTTTTTTGTTGTCATTTTTGCTTTTTGTCATTTATGTTGTCTTTTTTATCGTCTTCGTTGTCTTTTTTGTTGTCTGACATCTTTTTGTCTTTTTGTCGTCTTTTGTTGTTTTTTGTTGTCTTTTTTGTTGTGTTTTTGTCGACTTTTTGTTGTCTTTTTGTTTTTGTTGTCGTTTTGTTGTCTTTTTGAGCAATTTTTTTTGTCTTTTTGTTGTCTTTTTTGTCTTCTTTTTGTTGTCTTTTTGACTTTTTTGTCATCCGTTTTGTTTGTTGTTTTTGGCATGTTTTTGATGTCTTTCTTGTTGTCTCTTTTGTTGTCTTTTGTTGTCTGTTTTGTCGTTTTTGTCTTTTTGTGTTCTTTTTGTCATCTTTTGTTGTCTTTTTGTTTTCGTTTTAGTTGTCTTTCATGTTGTCTTTTTGTTGTCTTTTTGTCTTTTTTGTCATCTGTTTTGTTGTCTTTTTTGTCATCTTTTTGATGTCTTTCTTGTTGTCTCTTTTGTTGTCTTTTTGTCTCTTTTGTTGTCTTTTTTGTCTTTTTGTCATCTTTTTGTTGTCTTTTTTGTTGTCTTTTTGTTGTCTGTTTTATTGTACTGTGTACTATTTTTTTCGTGTTTTTGTTGTCTTTTTTGTTGTCTTTTGTCTTTTTTGTCGTCTTTTTGTTGTCTTTTTGTCGTCTTTTTGTTGTCTTTTTTGTTATCTTTTTTGTTATCTTTTTGTTGTTGTTTTTATTGTCTTTTTGTCATCTTTGTTGTCTTCTTGTCAACTTTTGTTGTCTTTTTGTTGTATTTTTGTTGTCTTTTTTGTCTTCTTTTAGTCATCTTTTTGTTGTCTTTTTGGTATCTTTTTTGTTGTCTTTTTGTTGTCTTCTGTTGTCTTTTTTGTCTTTTTGTGGTCTTTTGTGGTCTTTTTTTCATCTTTTTGTTGTCTTTTTTGTTGTCTTTTTGTTGTCTGTTTTATTGTGTTTTTTCATGTTTTTTGTTGTCTTTTGTCTTTTTGTTGTCTTTTTGTTGTCTTTTGTTGGTCTTTTGTTGGTCTTTTGTTGTCTGTTTTATTGTCTTTGTTGTCTTTTTTATCGTCTTTTTGTTGTCTTTTCTTGTGGTTTAGTTGTCTTTTTGAAAAAAATGTTGTTCTTTTTGTTGTCTTTTTTGTCTTCTTTTTGTTGTCTGTTTCATTGTGTTTTTCCTGTTTTGTTGTCTTTTTTGTTGTCTTTTTTGTTTTTCGTCATTTATGTTGTCTTTTTGTCATCTGTTTGTCTTTTTTATCGTCTTCGTTGTCTTTTTTGTTGTCTGACGTCTTTTTGTCGTCTTTTGTTGTTTTTTGTTGTCTTTTTTGTTGTGTTTTTGTCGACTTTTGTCGTCTTTTTGTTGTCTTTTGTTGTCTTTTGTTGTCTTGTTGTTTCTTTGTCTTTTTGTTGTCTTCTTGTCATCTTTTGTTGTCTTTTTGTTGTTTTTTTGTCGTCTTTTTTGTTGTCTATTTTGTTGTCTCTTTGGTTGTCTTTTTGTTGTTTTTTGTTGTCTTTTTGTTGTCTTTTATGATGTCTTTTTGTTGTCTTTTTGTTGTCTTTTTTGTTGTGTTTTTGTCGACTTTTTGTTGTCTTTTTTTTACTTTTTCGTCGTCTTTTTTGTCGTCTTTTTGTTGTCTTTTTTGTCGTCTTTTTGTCATCTTTTTGTTGTCTTTTTTGTCTTTTGTTGTCTTTTTGTTGTACTTTTGTTGTCTTTTTAGTCGTCTTTTTGTTGTTTTTCTTTTGTTGTTTTTCTTGTTGTTGTTTTTTGTTGTCTTTTTAGTCGTCTTTTTGTTGGTCTTTTTTCTTTTTTGTTGTCTTTTTCTCATCTTTTTTGTTATTTTTTGTCGTGGTTTTGTTAACTTTTTTGTCGTCTTTTTGTTGTCTTTTTTTACTTTTTCGTCGTCTTTATGTCGTTTTTGTTGTTGCCTTTTTGTTGTCTTTTTAGTCGTCTTTTTGTTGTCTTTTTTGTCGTCTTTTTGTCATCTTTTTGTCGTCTTTTTGTTGTCTTTTTGTTGTCTTTTTGTTGTCTTTTTGTTGTATTATTTATCGTCTTTTTGTTTTCTTTTGTTTTCTTTTGTTTTTTTGTTGTCTTTTGGTTATCTTTTTTGTCTTTTGGTTTTCTTTTTGTTACTGTTACGGTAGCCGTCGTCAACCTCTGAGGTGTGTGGGTTTAATTCAGGTGTGTATGTGTTTAAGAATGTGTTTTGTGAGATGCAGAACAGGCTGTGCCATCCCATCCCCTGGATTGGATAAAGACTAGAAGTCCCGCCCAGTTCCTGGAGGAGGAGGTTGATTGGTGCGGCAAGCCACCATTGTCCGGCCAATCGGTGGGAGCCAATTAAGCCCGCCTCTGTACAAATAGGCTGATTGTCTGCAGCCCAGGGCAGCTGCCAGACCAGATTGTAGGCTCGTTCGAGATGAGCCAGATCTGCGCAGAATCGATCACCGGCGATCGCCGCCCGTTGCATGCTGGTTAGATTTGTGTCCGACTTGATCCCGACTTGCTCTGACGTCATGCATACGTAGCAACGATAATCTCACGAGAGCAAGGCGGCCGCAGGTTTGAGACGCAGGTAGCGCAGTTGCTTTTCACCGACTGCAAGACCCAGGCGGACACAAGGCATGCTGGGAAACGCCGGCCTCTCAGCTGATCTAACAGCTGATTGGTTCAGAATCGACAACATGATGACGTTTTATATAAACTTTTTATTGATTTTGAATCAGAGGGATTTTAACTGCTGTGTGTCTGATTTAAAGGCTTATTCTGTACAAATCACATGCTGTGTGGCTGATAGTTATGTTTGGAAGTCAGAGAGACTAAATCTGTTCAGATTACAGATCATCTACAGTCTGTTGTTATTAAAATCAGCAACAGATCACATGTAGAGCATTTTGACAGCTACTCTGTCATAATAAAAACAACTGGAGACTGTGTACAAGCTGATATATGGGTCTGATAACATTTTATTAAATCAGAATCGGACCACAGTGTTTCTGTGACTTCCTGTTCAGCCTGCAGGCTGCTGGATGTGGCTGGAAACTGTCCGACTTTACAGCGGACTTTTGTCACCGCCCCCGCTGCTGCCGCCTGCTCTCGTCCACTTTACAGGCGAGGCGCAGTTCATCTTGAACGAGCCTTGTGTCTTACCAAGTGAACTGTGTGACGAAGTGGGCCAGGACGAACCTGCTCTATTATTTAACATATTGTTGTAAATAGTCACATTAGAAACAGGGGTGCTGTGAGTATTGTGTTTTGTGTTTTTGCAGTATTTAAGTTAGAGAGGAATTTTGTTTAACCTTTTTGTTTGAGTGTAGATAGTCTTCCCTTTTGGAGATCTCTTTTTGTTATAACAAACAGTTTCCAGGGTGGACTGTGAGGTAGGTGGAGGGTTTACAACACCCGTCACGCTGCCACGTTATGATCCATCCACAGAAGGCAGTGCTTTTTGTCCTTTTATTGTCTTGTCGTCTTTTTTTGTTGCCTTTGTCGTCTTTTTGTTGTCTTTTTTGTCGTCTTTTTGTCTTTTTTGTTTTTTTATCGTCTTTGTCGTCTTTTTGTCATCATTTCGTTGTTTTTGTTTTCTTTTTGTTGTCTTTTTTGTTTTTTTATTGTCTTTTTTTGTCGTCTTTTTTTGTCATTGTACATATGTAGACAGATACACACGTCACAGAGATCAAAGCATGTTTACAAACAGTCATTAGCCCATAACCATAACAACACGTTCACAGACACTAAAGTTAAATACTACAGGTCTGTGCTCTCTCCTTCCTCTCCCTTTCTCCTTCTCTTTCCCTCTCCCTCTCTCTAGGTCTCTCTCTCCCTGCCCCTCTCTCTTGCTAGCTCTCTCCTTTCCCTGTCCCCCTCTCTTCCTCTCTCTCTCTCTTCCTTTCGCTCTCTCCCTTTTGCTCTCTCTCTTTCTATCCCTCTCACTCTCTCACTCTCCTTATCTTTCTCTGTTTGTCTTTGTCTCTCTCCCTCTCTCTACTTTCAGCCTTTTTAGTCAAGTTATTTGAATTTCCACTTTTGTCAGTATTTAGCTTTCAGCTTTTCTTCAGAAATGTATTTGAGCTCTTAGCTTATATACAGTTCAACTTCCAACTTAAAAGATTTTTCAGCGGTGCACTGGTATCCATTTGAGATTTTTCAAACAATGTTTCATATTTCTGCATTTTCATCAAGGTTTCTCACAGCATTTTTAAGTCTTCCATAATTATTCATGATTTTGAAAGCCATTCAATTCAGTTTAGCCTCAGCTTTTCAAAAAAGCGTTTAATATTGCAGACATTTTATACATTAGTGGTGTTTTCAACTTTTTTTAATGAAATTCATGTCCATTCATACTTTTCCACCTATTCTCACTACTTTAGCTTCTTCTTACGGATTTGAGCTATTCATCCAGTTTAGCAATTTAGCTATTCAGCATTCCCACGCATTTTCTGCAGGAAATGCATTTTCTAGTTGTTATTATTATTATTATTATTATTATTATTATTATTATTATTATTATTATTATTATTATTATTTAAAAATGTAATTTAATGTTTTCTTATTTTGTCTTTTAGATTGTCTGGCGCATTACTGAGAAAGAATATATATATATATATATATATATATATATATATATATATATATATATATATATATATATATATATATATATATATATATACACAGTGGTGCTCATAAGAATACATACCCATGCTAAAGTTGACTAAAAAGAGGAATAAAAAAAAATCTTAATGATCTTAATGCCTTAATTAAGAAATAGGAAAAATCCAATCCCTACGGATACCAATTTTCTTTGTAAATGAATAATGTATCGTAAATAAATAAATGTTCTTTCTTAAAATACAGGGGCCATAAGTATACATACTCCTATGTTAAATTCCCATAAAGGCAGGCAGATTTTTATTTTTAAAGGCCAGTTATTTCATGGATCCAGGAAACTATGCATCCTGATAAAGTTCCCTTGGCCTTTGGAATTAAAATAGCCCCACATCATCACATACCCTTCACCATACCTAGAGATTGGCATGGAATATTTTCAGTTAGCCTAATAGCTGGTTTGATTTGCATTAAGAGATGATCTTACGGAAAGTACCCCATCCAATCTGAAGGTATGGTGAAGGGTATGTGATGATGTGGGGCTATTTTAATTCCAAAGGCCAAGGGAACTTTATTAGGATGCATGGGTACAGGCCCGTCGCGACAAGGCAAGCAAACCAAGCAATTGCTTGGGGCCCCGATCTGGCCTGGCCCCAAGACAACGACTGGTTAAGAACAAAATGCAACGACAAACTGTGAGCGCCCCTTTGATAATCAATGCAGTAAAGTGCAATGACACTGTTATCGGGATCCCCCTCAAGGGGCCCCTCTCGTGATCTCTGCTGCCGGCAAAATACAAAACCTCCTCGTGTGGCAGTCATCATGAAGCGGAATTATGATTCAGGAAGCCAGAAAAGGAAGAGGAGGATAAGAAAAAACAAGATGGTGGTAAGTGATAAATTACACTGGATAAAATAGCTCTACTTGTCTTGGTGTAATTTTGCAGCAGGTAGGCTAGCAAAAATATGTTTGTTAGCTAACGTTACCTGTAACCTGCGTGACGGCAAATGCTGCTTGTAACAACCAGTTAGTGCAACTTTGTTTTTGAACGGACGGAATATGGTTACATACTACTATAATATGTTTTTTTTAATGGGATAAGGAAGACGCAGATCTGTTCCAGAATCACTGTTTATCATATTTAATGACATGACATTGCTATAGCTTTGTAATAGGTTTTGATGAAAGTGGCATAACGTTAACATGCTATACTAACTATTCCACTGTGATGATCTATTTACCAAATGGGGGTTAGGAAAACCACACAATATATTCCGTGCATCAAACATTAGCTTGGGATATTTTTAAGCATTAGTAACCCTTAACAA